>OZ020181.1:2400000-3097609 GCA_963971135.1 Stenus bimaculatus
GTCCTCCGGGGAAATGGAATTGCATGAAAACAAACTTCATTTGAATAAACCCAATGTGATCTACATAAAAACATATTCATACATCCGTATAAAGCAATCACTTCCACCACCATAAATATAGTTTTCCTTTGCGTGCAAAGGGTTTAAATATAATAATTGAATTGAATGACACACTTATAATTATCAAAAATAATAACACCATCGTGTTTTCAAAAAACACCATTCAATGATCATTTTTATAATAATTATTTTGATTTATCCTATTATAGGGCTTTATACTAAAATAAACAATGTTATTTTATTGCCTATTTAGTCATTATAATCTCTATTATTTTAAACAATACTAATAATTTTATTATGTTAATGTATTATTGATTAGATGCATGCAGTATTTATTTAATAACATAATTCAACGATTCTAGGGAATCCAATTATGTGTTTTCAACCTGCAAAAATTGAAAAGTTAAAGAATTCTAAGATTAATTTTGAAATAATTACCTCAGTCTCATTCATTGTAGGATCTGGGATCATACTTCTACGATCGCCCATTGAATCATCATGTCCAAAATTCCTTTCTTGGAAAAATCCTTTAAAAATATCAAGTACTTCAGGAGTGGGAGGAACCTTAAATAAAAAGTGTCGCTAATTGATCTCCCTGTTAAACCTTATCTTACCCTAAATGTTACCTTTATATTTAAATTAAACCCACCTGATAAATTCTAGCAGTACAAGTTAAACAACATCTTCCCGCTTTTCTATTTGCTGGAATTTCAAGTCTATCATCTGGACAACGGTCGAACGGACATGTTTTTGGGCATAAGAATATTAAATCATCTATATCGACTGTGGCGTAATTGTAATCTTGAGCTATTTTATTTTGTTGCAACTCTTGGAAAACACCAGTTTGGGAAAAGACCACCAGTAAAAAAATCACCAAAGACGATTTCATTTTACCAAAAATTTCTCTAGAGTAAAATTCGAATCAGGTCTTACCAATCTCGAAACTACTAATTAACTTCTATCTAATTCACCGAATTTATACAAATTCAAACAATAAAACTGGGTTATTACTTATTGTTTCACAATTTTTTACAACTTTTCCGTGCTTTATTAAAATCTCTTATCAAATTAATTCAGTATTACTCATCATGAATCATAGATTACTTAGAAAAACCTCATAAAATATTTAAAACAAACGAAAATTTATCAAGATCCAATTTTAAAATCAAAATATTACCACCATAAATATTGCAAAGTTATTTACATTTCTTAGTGATAAACTATTATTTATCATAAAAAACGCCTAGAATCTTAAGAATTCTTAAAATAATGCAAATTAAAACATTTGATGCATAATAATGCATTGTATATTTAAATAAACCCCTTATCATGCAAATAATATGTTCTGAAGTCAAATAAATTACAAAATAACCTACTTTAAAATGACTTAAGGGATTAACACAATTTATGTTTTAATTATAAAAACTGTTAAATAAAAATATTTACTTTATTATTATTATAAAATCATTTTTATCAAAAAAATTCTGATACGTATCAGCTTACTATGGGTAATAAACATCATAACCATAAGGATACCAGTCATCACCCTGGTAATACCCACCATCATCGTAGTACCCACCATCATTATAATACACATCACCTTGATTATACCCAGAATCCACATAAACCGGAACATAAACAATCCTCACATTCTCAGTAGTTGTAGTAGTATCATCTTCTTCCACCCAATGCCTTGACCGTTCCAACTTTTTTCCACCAGATTTCTTTTTACCTTCACGTTTTTTATTATCAGCAAACATTTTTAAATCCTTTTTATTTCTATGCCCATGGCGGAAGTGTTTAACACCAGTGAAAACCTTTAATTCATCAATAGCTAATGCTAGTGAAAAAAGCAAAATTAAAAAAAATATCACTGCGTGCACTTGCATTCTTTTACAAGTCTGAAAACAATAAACAACAATCGTGCAAAAACCTTTTTTTCAAAAGAAAGAATTTTATCGCATATTTTATTTTATCAAGCAAACTACTAAGTATTTAGCTCGCATTTTTTTCCTAAAATATTTAAAAAATTGTTGACACATAAATTCTTAAAAGTTTTGGATATAAATGGTAAAAATATTAAAAAACCCTAAAGTATTACTTTATTTAAAATTTAACAATATTTATTAAACATAATTATCCATAAATCATTTAAAATAATAACAGAATCAATAACACATACAATCCTTATTTAAGTTATCCGTTTCTTCAGTGTTGTAAGGTAGTGGTTTAGTTTTGACCCATCCAGTGGAAGTATCTTGACCATTAACAAATCCTAACATGAAATTATTATCTCCTTGGTATACCAATGCTAAATAAGGAGAATCGGGGAAAGTTTCGCTAGATTCTGTAGTGCTTGCTATATTAGTTGTTGTCTGCATTACATCAGTAGAAACAGTTTCAGTGGATTTCGTTGTACTTTCAATTTCTGATATTGTTTGTTTGGTTTCGGTTGATTCAGTTTTACTTGATTTTGTTGAACTAGTACCAGATGTGGTGGCAGTAATTTCATCAACTTCTGAACCTATTTCTTTGCTCTTAGTTGTTTGCATTGTTTCAGTACCTTTCGCAGTTGTACCCTCAGTGCCTGATGTTGTTTGTTTGACTTCTGTATTTTTAGTTCCAACTGATTTGGTTGTAGCTTCAGTGCCTGATGTTGTTGGTTTGGCTTCTGTTGATTCAGTTTCAACTGATTTAGTTGTAGGAGCAATGCCTGATGTTGTTGGTTTAGCTTCTGTTGATTCAGTTTCAACTGATTTAGTTGTATGAGCAATGCCTGATGTTGTTGGTTTAGCTTCTGTTGATTCAGTTTCAACTGATTTGGTAGTAGCAGCAGTGCCTGATGTTGTTTTTTTGGCTTCTGTGGATTCAGTTTCATCTGATTTGGTTGTAGCAGCAGTGCCTGATGTTGTTTGTTTGGCTTCTGTGGATTCAGTTTCATCTGATTTGGTTGTAGGTGCAGTGCCTGCTGTTGTTTGTTTGGATTCAGTGCATTCAGTTTCATCTGATTTGGTAGTAGCAGCAGTGCCTGATGTTGTTGGTTTGGCTTCTGTTGATTCAGTTTCAACTGATTTGGTTGTAGCAGCAGTGCCTGATGTTGTTGGTTTGGCTTCTGTTGATTCAGTTTCAACTGATTTAGTTGTAGGAGCAATGCCTGATGTTGTTGGTTTAGCTTCTGTTGATTCAGTTTCAACTGATTTGGTAGTAGCAGCAGTGCCTGATGTTGTTTGTTTGGCTTCTGTGGATTCAGTTTCATCTGATTTGGTTGTAGCAGCAGTGCCTGATGTTGTTGGTTTGGCATCTGTTGATTTCGTTTCAACTGATTTGGTAGTAGCAGCAGTGCCTGATGTTGTTTGTTTGGCTTCTGTGGATTTAGTTTCATCTGATTTGGTTGTAGCAGCAGTGCCTGATGTTGTTTGTTTGGCTTCTGTAGATTCAGTTTCATCTGATTTGGTTATAGCAGCAGTGCCTGATGTTGTTTGTTTGGCTTCTGTGGATTCAGTTTCATCTGATTTGGTTGTAGCAGCAGTGCCTGATGTTGTTGGTTTGGCATCTGTTGATTTCGTTTCAACTGATTTGGTAGTAGCAGCAGTGCCTGATGTTGTTGGTTTGGCTTCTGTTGATTCAGTTTCAACTGATTTGGTTGTAGCAGCAGTGCCTGATGTTGTTGGTTTGGCTTCTGTTGATTCAGTTTCAACTGATTTAGTTGTAGGAGCAATGCCTGATGTTGTTGGTTTAGCTTCTGTTGATTCAGTTTCAACTGATTTGGTTGTAGCAGCAGTGCCTGATGTTGTTTGTTTGGCTTCTGTGGATTCAGTTTTATCTGATTTGGTTGTAGCAGCAGTGCCTGATGTTGTTTGTTTGGCTTCTGTAGATTCAGTTTCATCTGATTTGGTTGTAGCAGCAGTGCCTGATGTTGTTTGTTTGGCTTCTGTGGATTCAGTTTCATCTGATTTGGTTGTAGGTGCAGTGCCTGCTGTTGTTTGTTTGGCTTCTGTGCATTCCGTTTCATCTGATTTGGTAGTAGCAGCAGTGCCTGATGTTGTTGGTTTGGCTTCTGTTGATTCAGTTTCAACTGATTTGGTTGTAGCAGCAGTGCCTGATGTTGTTTGTTTGGCTTCTGTAGATTCAGTTTCATCTGATTTGGTTGTAGCAGCAGTGCCTGATGTTGTTGGTTTGGCTTCTGTTGATTCAGTTTCAACTGATTTGGTTGTAGCTGCAGTGCCTAATGTTGTTTGTTTGGCTTCTGTGGATTTAGTTTCATCTGATTTGGTTGTAGCAGCAGTGCCTGATGTTGTTTGTTTGGCTTCTGTGGATTCAGTTTCATCTGATTTGGTTGTAGCAGCAGTGCCTGATGTTGTTTGTTTGGCTTCTGTGGATTTAGTTTCATCTGATTTGGTTGTAGCAGCAGTGCCTGATGTTGTTTGTTTGGCTTCTGTAGATTCAGTTTCATCTGATTTGGTTGTAGCAGCAGTGCCTGATGTTGTTGGTTTGGCATCTGTTGATTTCGTTTCAACTGATTTGGTAGTAGCAGCAGTGCCTGATGTTGTTTGTTTGGCTTCTGTGGATTTAGTTTCATCTGATTTGGTTGTAGGAGCAGTGCCTGATGTTGTTTGTTTGGCTTCTGTGGATTCAGTTTCATCTGATTTAGTTGTAGCAGCAGTGCCTGATGTTGTTGGTTTGGCTTCTGTTGATTCCGTTTCAATTGATTTGGTTGTAGCTGCAGTGCCTGCTGTTGTTGGTTTGGCTTCTGTTGATTCAGTTTCAACTGATTTGGTAGTAGCAGCAGTGCCTGATGTTGTTTGTTTGGCTTCTGTGGATTCAGTTTCATCTGATTTGGTTGTAGCAGCAGTGCCTGATGTTGTTGGTTTGGCTTCTGTTGATTCCGTTTCAATTGATTTGGTAGTAGCAGCAGTACCTGATGTTGTTTGTTTGGCTTCTGTGGATTCAGTTTCATATGATTTGGTTGTAGCAGCAGTGCCTGCTGTTGTTGGTTTGGCTTCTGTTGATTCAGTTTCAACTGATTTGGTAGTAGCAGCAGTGCCTGATGTTGTTTGTTTGGCTTCTGTGGATTCAGTTTCATCTGATTTGGTTGTAGCAGCAGTGCCTGATGTTGTTGGTTTGGCTTCTGTTGATTCCGTTTCAATTGATTTGGTTGTAGCTGCAGTGCCTGCTGTTGTTGGTTTAGCTTCTGTTGATTCAGTTTCAACTGATTTGGTAGTAGCAGCAGTGCCTGATGTTGTTTGTTTGGTTTCTGTGGTTTCAGTTTCATCTGATTTGGTTGTAGCAGCAGTTCCAGATGTTGTTGGTTTAGCTTCTGTTGATTCAGTTTCAACTGATTTGGTAGTAGCAGCAGTACCTGATGTTGTTTGTTTGACTTCTGTGGATTCAGTTTTAACTGATTTCGTTGTGCCTTCACTACCAGAGGATGTTTGTTTAACTTCGGTAGATTCAGTTTTACTTGATTTTGTTGTACCAGTACCAGATGTGGTGGCAGTAATTTCATCAACTTCTGAACCTGTTTTTTTACCTTTAGTTGTTTGCATTGTTTCGGTACCCTTTTCAGTTGTACCTTTAGTAGTTATTGGTTTGTCCTCTTTATCATTTTCTGACTCGGTACATTCGGTTGTTGGCATTGTTTCAATTCCAGTTGATGTTATTTCTGTAGTTTTGTTAGTAACTAAACTAGCTGGTTTTTCTGTTGTTTGTTTGACTTCTGTGCTTTCAGTTTCAACTGATTTAGTAGTACCCTCAGTGCTAGATGTTGATTGTTTGGCTTCTGAGGAATCAGTTTCATCTGATTTAGTTGTAGCAGCAGTGCCTGATGTTGTTGGTTTGGCTTCTGTTGATTCAGTTTCAACTGATTTGGTTGTAGCTGCAGTGCCTGATGTTGTTTGTTTGGCTTCTGTGGATTCAGTTTCATCTGATTTTGTTGTAGCAGCAGTGTCTGCTGTTGTTTGTTTGGCTTCTGTGGATTCAGTTTCATCTGATTTGGTTGTAGCTGCAGTGCCTGCTGTTGTTGGTTTGGCTTCTGTTGATTCAGTTTCAACTGATTTGGTAGTAGCAGCAGTGCCTGATGTTGTTGGTTTAGCTTCTGTTGATTCAGTTTCAACTGATTTGGTAGTAGCAGCAGTGCCTGATGTTGTTTGTTTGGCTTCTGTGGATTCAGTTTCATCTGATTTGGTTGTAGCAGCAGTGCCTAATGTTGTTGGTTTGGCTTCTGTTGATTCCGTTTCAATTGATTTGGTTGTAGCTGCAGTGCCTGCTGTTGTTGGTTTAGCTTCTGTTGATTCAGTTTCAACTGATTTGGTAGTAGCAGCAGTGCCTGATGTTGTTTGTTTGGCTTCTGTGGATTCAGTTTCATCTGATTTGGTTGTAGCTGCAGTGCCTGCTGTTGTTGGTTTAGCTTCTGTTGATTCAGTTTCAACTGATTTGGTAGTAGCAGCAGTGCCTGATGTTGTTTGTTTGGTTTCTGTGGTTTCAGTTTCATCTGATTTGGTTGTAGCAGCAGTTCCAGATGTTGTTGGTTTAGCTTCTGTTGATTCAGTTTCAACTGATTTGGTTGTAGCAGCAGTGCCTGATGTTGTTTGTTTGGCTTCTGTGGATTCAGTTTCAACTGATTTGGTTGTAGCAGCAGTGCCTGATGTTGTTTGTTTGGCTTCTGTGGATTCAGTTTCATCTGATTTGGTTGTAGCAGCAGTGCCTGATGTTGTTGGTTTGGCTTCTGTTGATTCAGTTTCAACTGATTTGGTTGTAGCAGCAGTGCCTGATGTTGTTGGCACTGCTTCAGTGCTAACTGTTGTGGCCTTAATTATATCAACTATAACTTCAACTTCATCGACTTCTGATCCTGTTTTTTTGCCTTTAGTTGTTCCCATTGATTCAGTACTAACTGTAGTGGCTTTAGTTTCATTAACTTCCGATCCTGTTTCAGTAACTTTCTTAGTTGTACTGTCAGTGCCTGATGTTGACTGTTTGGGTTCTGTGGAGTCAGTTTTAACTGATTTCGTTGTCCCTTCACTACCTGAGGATGTTTGTTTACCTTCGGTAGTTTCAGTTTTACTTGATTTTGTTGTACCAGTACCAGATGTGGTGGCACTAATTTCATCAACTTCTGAACCTGTTTCTTTACCTTTAGTTGTTTGCATTGTTTCGGTACCCTTTTCAGTTGTACCTTTAGTAGTTATTGGTTTGTCCTCTTTATCATTTTCTGACTCGGTACATTCGGTTGTTGGCATTGTTTCAATTCCAGTTGATGTTATTTCTGTAGTTTTGTTAGTAACTAAACTAGCTGGTTTTTCTGTTGTTTGTTTGACTTCTGTGCTTTCAGTGTCAACTGATTTAGTAGTACCCTCAGTGCTAGATGTTGATTGTTTGGCTTCTGTGGAATCAGTTTCATCTGATTTAGTTGTAGCAGCAGTGCCTGATGTTGTTGGTTTGGTTTCTGTTGATTCAGTTTCAACTGATTTGGTTGTAGCTGCAGTGCCTGATGTTGTTTGTTTGGCTTCTGTGGATTCAGTTTCATCTGATTTTGTTGTAGCAGCAGTGCCTGATGTTGTTTGTTTGGCTTCTGTGGATTCAGTTTCATCTGATTTGGTTGTAGCACCAGTGCCTGATGTTGTTGGTTTGGCTTCTGTTGATTCCGTTTCAATTGATTTGGTTGTAGCAGCAGTACCTGATGTTGTTTGTTTGGCTTCTGTGGATTCAGTTTCATCTGATTTGGTTGTAGCAGCAGTGCCTGATGTTGTTGGTTTGGCTTCTGTTGATTCCATTTCAATTGATTTGGTTGTAGCAGCAGTACCTGATGTTGTTTGTTTGGCTTCTGTGGATTCAGTTTCATCTGATTTTGTTGTAGCAGCAGTGCCTGATGTTGTTTGTTTGGCTTCTGTGGATTCAGTTTCATCAGATTTTGTTGTAGCAGCAGTGCCTGATGTTGTTGGTTTGGCTTCTGTTGATTCAGTTTCAACTGATTTGGTTGTAGCTGCAGTGCCTGATGTTGTTTGTTTGGCTTCTGTGGATTCAGTTTCATCTGATTTTGTTGTAGCAGCAGTGCCTGATGTTGTTTGTTTGGCTTCTGTGGATTCAGTTTCATCAGATTTTGTTGTAGCAGCAGTGCCTGATGTTGTTGGTTTGGCTTCTGTTGATTCAGTTTCAACTGATTTGGTTGTAGCTGCAGTGCCTGATGTTGTTTGTTTGGCTTCTGTGGATTCAGTTTCATCTGATTTTGTTGTAGCAGCAGTGCCTGATGTTGTTTGTTTGGCTTCTGTGGATTCAGTTTCATCAGATTTTGTTGTAGCAGCAGTGCCTGATGTTGTTGGTTTGGCTTCTGTTGATTCAGTTTCAACTGATTTGGTTGTAGCTGCAGTGCCTGATGTTGTTTGTTTGGCTTCTGTGGATTCAGTTTCATCTGATTTTGTTGTAGCAGCAGTGCCTGATGTTGTTTGTTTGGCTTCTGTGGATTCAGTTTCATCTGATTTAGTTGTAGCAGCAGTGCCTGATGTTGTTGGTTTGGCTTCTGTTGATTCAGTTTCAACTGATTTGGTTGTAGCAGCAGTGCCTGATGTTGTTGGCACTGCTTCAGTGCTAACTGTTGTGGCCTTAATTATATCAACTATAACTTCAACTTCATCGACTTCTGATCCTGTTTTTTTGCCTTTAGTTGTTCCCATTGATTCAGTACTAACTGTAGTGGCTTTAGTTTCATTAACTTCCGATCCTGTTTCAGTAACTTTCTTAGTTGTACTGTCAGTGCCTGATGTTGACTGTTTGGGTTCTGTGGAGTCAGTTTTAACTGATTTCGTTGTGCCTTCACTACCTGAGGATGTTTGTTTACCTTCGGTAGTTTCAGTTTTACTTGATTTTGTTGTACCAGTACCAGATGTGGTGGCACTAATTTCATCAACTTCTGAACCTGTTTCTTTACCTTTAGTTGTTTGCATTGTTTCGGTACCCTTTTCAGTTGTACCTTTAGTAGTTATTGGTTTGTCCTCTTTATCATTTTCTGACTCGGTACATTCGGTTGTTGGCATTGTTTCAATTCCAGTTGATGTTATTTCTGTAGTTTTGTTAGTAACTAAACTAGCTGGTTTTTCTGTTGTTTGTTTGACTTCTGTGCTTTCAGTGTCAACTGATTTAGTAGTACCCTCAGTGCTAGATGTTGATTGTTTGGCTTCTGTGGAATCAGTTTCATCTGATTTAGTTGTAGCAGCAGTGCCTGATGTTGTTGGTTTGGCTTCTGTTGATTCAGTTTCAACTGATTTGGTTGTAGCTGCAGTGCCTGATGTTGTTTGTTTGGCTTCTGTGGATTCAGTTTCATCTGATTTTGTTGTAGCAGCAGTGCCTGATGTTGTTTGTTTGGCTTCTGTGGATTCAGTTTCATCAGATTTTGTTGTAGCAGCAGTGCCTGATGTTGTTGGTTTGGCTTCTGTTGATTCAGTTTCAACTGATTTGGTTGTAGCTGCAGTGCCTGATGTTGTTTGTTTGGCTTCTGTGGATTCAGTTTCATCTGATTTTGTTGTAGCAGCAGTGCCTGATGTTGTTTGTTTGGCTTCTGTTGATTCAGTTTCAACTGATTTGGTTGTAGCTGCAGTGCCTGATGTTGTTTGTTTGGCTTCTGTGGATTCAGTTTCATCTGATTTTGTTGTAGCAGCAGTGCCTGATGTTGTTTGTTTGGCTTCTGTTGATTCAGTTTCAACTGATTTGGTTGTAGCTGCAGTGCCTGATGTTGTTTGTTTGGCTTCTGTGGATTCAGTTTCATCTGATTTTGTTGTAGCAGCAGTGCCTGATGTTGTTTGTTTGGCTTCTGTTGATTCAGTTTCAACTGATTTGGTTGTAGCTGCAGTGCCTGATGTTGTTTGTTTGGCTTCTGTGGATTCAGTTTCATCTGATTTTGTTGTAGCAGCAGTGCCTGATGTTGTTTGTTTGGCTTCTGTTGATTCAGTTTCAACTGATTTGGTTGTAGCTGCAGTGCCTGATGTTGTTTGTTTGGCTTCTGTGGATTCAGTTTCATCTGATTTTGTTGTAGCAGCAGTGCCTGATGTTGTTTGTTTGGCTTCTGTTGATTCAGTTTCAACTGATTTGGTTGTAGCTGCAGTGCCTGATGTTGTTTGTTTGGCTTCTGTGGATTCAGTTTCATCTGATTTTGTTGTAGCAGCAGTGCCTGATGTTGTTTGTTTGGCTTCTGTGGATTCAGTTTCATCAGATTTTGTTGTAGCAGCAGTGCCTGATGTTGTTGGTTTGGCTTCTGTTGATTCAGTTTCAACTGATTTGGTTGTAGCTGCAGTGCCTGATGTTGTTTGTTTGGCTTCTGTGGATTCAGTTTCATCTGATTTTGTTGTAGCAGCAGTGCCTGATGTTGTTTGTTTGGCTTCTGTTGATTCAGTTTCAACTGATTTGGTTGTAGCTGCAGTGCCTGATGTTGTTTGTTTGGCTTCTGTGGATTCAGTTTCATCTGATTTTGTTGTAGCAGCAGTGCCTGATGTTGTTTGTTTGGCTTCTGTTGATTCAGTTTCAACTGATTTAGTTGTAGCTGCAGTGCCTGATGTTGTTTGTTTGGCTTCTGTGGATTCAGTTTCATCTGATTTTGTTGTAGCAGCAGTGCCTGATGTTGTTTGTTTGGCTTCTGTGGATTCAGTTTCATCAGATTTTGTTGAAGCAGCAGTGCCTGATGTTGTTGGTTTGGCTTCTGTTGATTCAGTTTCAACTGATTTGGTTGTAGCTGCAGTGCCTGATGTTGTTTGTTTGGCTTCTGTGGATTCAGTTTCATCTGATTTTGTTGTAGCAGCAGTGCCTGATGTTGTTGGTTTGGCTTCTGTTGATTCAGTTTCAACTGATTTGGTTGTAGCTGCAGTGCCTGATGTTGTTTGTTTGGCTTCTGTGGATTCAGTTTCATCTGATTTTGTTGTAGCAGCAGTGCCTGATGTTGTTTGTTTGGCTTCTGTGGATTCAGTTTCATCTGATTTGGTTGTAGCACCAGTGCCTGCTGTTGTTTGTTTGGCTTCAGTGGATTCAGTTTCATCTGATTTGGTTGTAGCAGCAGTGCCTGATGTTGTTGGTTTGGCTTCTGTTGATTCGGTTTCAATTGATTTGGTTGTAGCTGCAATGCCTGCTGTTGTTTGTTTGGCTTCTGTGGATTCAGTTTCATCTGATTTGGTTGTAGCAGCAGTGCCTGATGTTGTTGGTTTAGCTTCTGTTGATTCAGTTTCAACTGATTTGGTAGTAGCAGCAGTGCCTGATGTTGTTTGTTTGGCTTCTGTGGATTCAGTTTCATCTGATTTGGTTGTGGCAGCAGTGCCTGATGTTGTTGGTTTGGCTTCTGTTGATTCCGTTTCAATTGATTTGGTTGTAGCTGCAGTGCCTGCTGTTGTTTGTTTGGCTTCTGTGGATTCAGTTTCATCAGATTTGGTTGTAGCAGCAGTGCCTGATGTTGTTGGTTTGGCTTCTGTTGATTCAGTTTCAATTGATTTGGTTGTAGCTGCAGTGCCTGCTGTTGTTTGTTTTGCTTCTGTGGATTCAGTTTCATCTGATTTGGTTGTATCAGCAGTGCTTGATGTTGTTGGTTTGGCTTCTGTTGATTCCGTTTCAATTGATTTGGTTGTAGCTGCAGTGCCTGCTGTTGTTTGTTTGGCTTCTGTGGATTCAGTTTCATCTGATTTGGTAGTAGCAGCAGTGCCTGATGTTGTTGGTTTGGCTTCTGTTGATTCAGTTTCAACTGATTTGGTTGTAGCAGCAGTGCCTGATGTTGTTGGTTTGGCTTCTGTTGATTCCGTTTCAATTGATTTGGTTGTAGCTGCAGTGCCTGCTGTTGTTTGTTTGGCTTCTGTGGATTCAGTTTTATCTGATTTGGTTGTAGCAGCAGTGCCTGATGTTGTTGGTTTGGCTTCTGTTGATTCCGTTTCAATTGATTTGGTTGTAGCTGCAGTGCCTGCTGTTGTTTGTTTGGCTTCTGTGGATTCAGTTTCGTCTGATTTGGTTGTAGCAGCAGTGCCTGATGTTGTTGGTTTGGCTTCTGTTGATTCCGTTTCAATTGATTTGGTTGTAGCTGCAGTGCCTGCTGTTGTTTGTTTGGCTTCTGTGGATTCAGTTTCATCTGATTTGGTTGTAGCAGCAGTGCCTGATGTTGTTGGTTTGGCTTCTGTTGATTCCGTTTCAATTGATTTGGTTGTAGCTGCAGTGCCTGCTGTTGTTTGTTTGGCTTCTGTGGATTCAGTTTCATCTGATTTGGTTGTAGCAGCAGTGCCTGATGTTGTTGGTTTGGCTTCTGTTGATTCCGTTTCAATTGATTTGGTTGTAGCTGCAGTGCCTGCTGTTGTTTGTTTTGCTTCTGTGGATTCAGTTTCATCTGATTTGGTTGTAGCAGCAGTGCCTGATGTTGTTGGTTTGGCTTCTGTTGATTCCGTTTCAATTGATTTGGTTGTAGCTGCAGTGCCTGCTGTTGTTTGTTTGGCTTCAGTGGATTCAGTTTCATCTGATTTGGTTGTAGCAGCAGTGCCTGATGTTGTTGATTTGGCTTCTGTTGATTCTGTTTCAATTGATTTGGTTGTAGCTGCAGTGCCTGCTGTTGTTTGTTTGGCTTCTGTGGATTCAGTTTTATCTGATTTGGTTGTAGCAGCAGTGCCTGATGTTGTTGGTTTGGCTTCTGTTGATTCCGTTTCAATTGATTTGGTTGTAGCTGCAGTGCCTGCTGTTGTTTGTTTGGCTTCTGTGGATTCAGTTTCGTCTGATTTGGTTGTAGCAGCAGTTCCTGATGTTGTTGATTTGGCTTCTGTTGATTCTGTTTCAATTGATTTGGTTGTAGCTGCAGTGCCTGCTGTTGTTTGTTTGGCTTCAGTGGATCCAGTTTCATCTGATTTGGTTGTAGCAGCAGTGCCTGATGTTGTTGATTTGGCTTCTGTTGATTCTGTTTCATCTGATTTGGTAGTAGCAGCAGTGCCTGATGTTGTTGGTTTGGCTTCTGTTGATTCAGTTTCAACTGATTTGGTTGTAGCAGCAGTGCCTGATGTTGTTGGTTTGGCTTCTGTTGATTCCGTTTTAATTGATTTGGTTGTAGCTGCAGTGCCTGCTGTTGTTTGTTTGGCTTCTGTGGATTCAGTTTCGTCTGATTTGGTTGTAGCAGCAGTTCCTGATGTTGTTGGTTTGGCTTCTGTTGATTCCGTTTCAATTGATTTGGTTGTAGCTGCAGTGCCTGCTGTTGTTTGTTTGGCTTCTGTGGATTCAGTTTCGTCTGATTTGGTTGTAGCAGCAGTGCCTGATGTTGTTGGTTTGGCTTCTGTTGATTCCGTTTCAATTGATTTGGTTGTAGCTGCAGTGCCTGCTGTTGTTTGTTTGGCTTCTGTGGATTCAGTTTCGTCTGATTTGGTTGTAGCAGCAGTGCCTGATGTTGTTGGTTTGGCTTCTGTTGATTCCGTTTCAATTGATTTGGTTGTAGCTGCAGTGCCTGCTGTTGTTTGTTTGGCTTCAGTGGATTCAGTTTCATCTGATTTGGTTGTAGCAGCAGTGCCTGATGTTGTTGGTTTGGCTTCTGTTGATTCCGTTTCAATTGATTTGGTTGTAGCTGCAGTGCCTGCTGTTGTATGTTTGGCTTCAGTGGATTCAGTTTCATCTGATTTGGTTGTAGCAGCAGTGCCTGATGTTGTTGGTTTGGCTTCTGTTGATTCCGTTTCAATTGATTTGGTTGTAGCTGCAGTGCCTGCTGTTGTTTGTTTTGCTTCTGTGGATTCAGTTTCATCTGATTTGGTTGTAGCAGCAGTGCCTGATGTTGTTAGTTTGGCTTCTGTTGATTCCGTTTCAATTGATTTGGTTGTAGCTGCAGTGCCTGCTGTTGTTTGTTTGGCTTCTGTGGATTCAGTTTCGTCTGATTTGGTTGTAGCAGCAGTGCCTGATGTTGTTGGTTTGGCTTCTGTTGATTCCGTTTCAATTGATTTGGTTGTAGCTGCAGTGCCTGCTGTTGTTTGTTTGGCTTCTGTGGATTCAGTTTCGTCTGATTTGGTTGTAGCAGCAGTGCCTGATGTTGTTAGTTTGGCTTCTGTTGATTCAGTTTCAACTGATTTGGTTGTAGCAGCAGTGCCTGATGTTGTTGGTTTGGCTTCTGTTGATTCCGTTTCAATTGATTTGGTTGTAGCTGCAGTGCCTGCTGTTGTTTGTTTGGCTTCTGTGGATTCAGTTTCGTCTGATTTGGTTGTAGCAGCAGTGCCTGATGTTGTTGGTTTGGCTTCTGTTGATTCCGTTTCAATTGATTTGGTTGTAGCTGCAGTGCCTGCTGTTGTTTGTTTGGCTTCTGTGGATTCAGTTTCGTCTGATTTGGTTGTAGCAGCAGTGCCTGATGTTGTTGGTTTGGCTTCTGTTGATTCCGTTTCAATTGATTTGGTTGTAGCTGCAGTGCCTGCTGTTGTTTGTTTGGCTTCTGTGGATTCAGTTTCGTCTGATTTGGTTGTAGCAGCAGTGCCTGATGTTGTTGGTTTGGCTTCTGTTGATTCCGTTTCAATTGATTTGGTTGTAGCTGCAGTGCCTGCTGTTGTTTGTTTGGCTTCTGTGGATTCAGTTTTATCTGATTTGGTTGTAGCAGCAGTGCCTGATGTTGTTGGTTTGGCTTCTGTTGATTCCGTTTCAATTGATTTGGTTGTAGCTGCAGTGCCTGCTGTTGTTTGTTTTGCTTCTGTGGATTCAGTTTCATCTGATTTGGTTGTAGCAGCAGTGCCTGATGTTGTTGGTTTGGCTTCTGTTGATTCCGTTTCAATTGATTTAGTTGTAGCTGCAGTGCCTGCTGTTGTTTGTTTGGCTTCAGTGGATTCAGTTTCATCTGATTTGGTTGTAGCAGCAGTGCCTGATGTTGTTGATTTGGCTTCTGTTGATTCCGTTTCAATTGATTTGGTTGTAGCTGCAGTGCCTGCTGTTGTTTGTTTGGCTTCTGTGGATTCAGTTTTATCTGATTTGGTTGTAGCAGCAGTGCCTGATGTTGTTGGTTTGGCTTCTGTTGATTCCGTTTCAATTGATTTGGTTGTAGCTGCAGTGCCTGCTGTTGTTTGTTTGGCTTCAGTGGATTCAGTTTCATCTGATTTGGTTGTAGCAGCAGTGCCTGATGTTGTTGATTTGGCTTCTGTTGATTCCGTTTCAATTGATTTGGTTGTAGCTGCAGTGCCTGCTGTTGTTTGTTTGGCTTCTGTGGATTCAGTTTCAACTGATTTGGTTGTAGCAGCAGTGCCTGATGTTGTTTGTTTGGCTTCTGTGGATTCAGTTTCATCTGATTTGGTTGTAGCAGCAGTGCCTGATGTTGTTTGTTTGGCTTCTGTGGATTCAGTTTCATCTGATTTGGTTGTAGCAGCAGTGCCTGATGTTGTTTGTTTGGCTTCTGTGGATTCAGTTTCATCTGATTTAGTTGTAGCAGCAGTGCCTGATGTTGTTGGTTTGGCTTCTGTTGATTCAGTTTCAACTGATTTGGTTGTAGCAGCAGTGCCTGATGTTGTTGGCACTGCTTCAGTGCTAACTGTTGTGGCCTTAATTATATCAACTATAACTTCAACTTCATCGACTTCTGATCCTGTTTTTTTGCCTTTAGTTGTTCCCATTGATTCAGTACTAACTGTAGTGGCTTTAGTTTCATTAACTTCCGATCCTGTTTCAGTAACTTTCTTAGTTGTACTGTCAGTGCCTGATGTTGACTGTTTGGGTTCTGTGGAGTCAGTTTTAACTGATTTCGTTGTGCCTTCACTACCTGAGGATGTTTGTTTACCTTCGGTAGTTTCAGTTTTACTTGATTTTGTTGTACCAGTACCAGATGTGGTGGCACTAATTTCATCAACTTCTGAACCTGTTTCTTTACCTTTAGTTGTTTGCATTGTTTCGGTACCCTTTTCAGTTGTACCTTTAGTAGTTATTGGTTTGTCCTCTTTATCATTTTCTGACTCGGTACATTCGGTTGTTGGCATTGTTTCAATTCCAGTTGATGTTATTTCTGTAGTTTTGTTAGTAACTAAACTAGCTGGTTTTTCTGTTGTTTGTTTGACTTCTGTGCTTTCAGTGTCAACTGATTTAGTAGTACCCTCAGTGCTAGATGTTGATTGTTTGGCTTCTGTGGAATCAGTTTCATCTGATTTAGTTGTAGCAGCAGTGCCTGATGTTGTTGGTTTGGCTTCTGTTGATTCAGTTTCAACTGATTTGGTTGTAGCTGCAGTGCCTGATGTTGTTTGTTTGGCTTCTGTGGATTCAGTTTCATCTGATTTTGTTGTAGCAGCAGTGCCTGATGTTGTTTGTTTGGCTTCTGTGGATTCAGTTTCATCTGATTTGGTTGTAGCACCAGTGCCTGATGTTGTTGGTTTGGCTTCTGTTGATTCCGTTTCAATTGATTTGGTTGTAGCTGCAGTGCCTGCTGTTGTTTGTTTGGCTTCTGTGGATTCAGTTTCATCAGATTTTGTTGTAGCAGCAGTGCCTGATGTTGTTGGTTTGGCTTCTGTTGATTCAGTTTCAACTGATTTGGTTGTAGCTGCAGTGCCTGATGTTGTTTGTTTGGCTTCTGTGGATTCAGTTTCATCTGATTTTGTTGTAGCAGCAGTGCCTGATGTTGTTTGTTTGGCTTCTGTTGATTCAGTTTCAACTGATTTGGTTGTAGCTGCAGTGCCTGATGTTGTTTGTTTGGCTTCTGTGGATTCAGTTTCATCTGATTTGGTTGTAGCAGCAGTGCCTGATGTTGTTGGTTTGGCTTCTGTTGATTCCGTTTCAATTGATTTGGTTGTAGCTGCAGTGCCTGCTGTTGTTTGTTTGGCTTCTGTGGATTCAGTTTCATCAGATTTTGTTGTAGCAGCAGTGCCTGATGTTGTTGGTTTGGCTTCTGTTGATTCAGTTTCAACTGATTTGGTTGTAGCTGCAGTGCCTGATGTTGTTTGTTTGGCTTCTGTGGATTCAGTTTCATCTGATTTTGTTGTAGCAGCAGTGCCTGATGTTGTTTGTTTGGCTTCTGTTGATTCAGTTTCAACTGATTTAGTTGTAGCTGCAGTGCCTGATGTTGTTTGTTTGGCTTCTGTGGATTCAGTTTCATCTGATTTTGTTGTAGCAGCAGTGCCTGATGTTGTTTGTTTGGCTTCTGTGGATTCAGTTTCATCAGATTTTGTTGAAGCAGCAGTGCCTGATGTTGTTGGTTTGGCTTCTGTTGATTCAGTTTCAACTGATTTGGTTGTAGCTGCAGTGCCTGATGTTGTTTGTTTGGCTTCTGTGGATTCAGTTTCATCTGATTTTGTTGTAGCAGCAGTGCCTGTTGTTGTTTGTTTGGCTTCTGTGGATTCAGTTTCATCTGATTTGGTTGTAGCAGCAGTGCCTGATGTTGTTGGTTTGGCTTCTGTTGATTCCGTTTCGATTGATTTGGTTGTAGCTGCAGTGCCTGCTGTTGTTGGTTTGGCTTCTGTGGATTCAGTTTCATCTGATTTGGTTGTAGCAGCAGTGCCTGATGTTGTTGGTTTGGCTTCTGTTGATTCCGTTTCGATTGATTTGGTTGTAGCTGCAGTGCCTGCTGTTGTTTGTTTGGCTTCTGTGGATTCAGTTTCATCTGATTTGGTTGTAGCAGCAGTGCCTGATGTTGTTGGTTTGGCTTCTGTTGATTCAGTTTCAACTGATTTGGTAGTAGCAGCAGTGCCTGATGTTGTTGGTTTGGCTTCTGTTGATTCAGTTTCATCTGATTTGGTTGTAGCAGCAGTGCCTGATGTTGTTGGTTTGGCTTCTGTTGATTCAGTTTCAACTGATTTGGTAGTAGCAGCAGTGCCTGATGTTGTTGGTTTGGCTTCTGTTGATTCAGTTTCAACTGATTTGGTTGTAGCAGCAGTGCCTGATGTTGTTGGTTTGGCTTCTGTTGATTCCGTTTCGATTGATTTGGTTGTAGCTGCAGTGCCTGCTGTTGTTTGTTTGGCTTCTGTGGATTCAGTTTCATCTGATTTGGTTGTAGCAGCAGTGCCTGATGTTGTTGGTTTGGCTTCTGTTGATTCAGTTTCAACTGATTTGGTAGTAGCAGCAGTGCCTGATGTTGTTGGTTTGGCTTCTGTTGATTCCGTTTCGATTGATTTGGTTGTAGCTGCAGTGCCTGCTGTTGTTTGTTTGGCTTCTGTGGATTCAGTTTCAACTGATTTGGTTGTAGCAGCAGTGCCTGATGTTGTTTGTTTGGCTTCTGTGGATTCAGTTTCATCTGATTTGGTTGTAGCAGCAGTGCCTGATGTTGTTGGTTTGGCTTCTGTTGATTCAGTTTCAACTGATTTGGTAGTAGCAGCAGTGCCTGATGTTGTTGGTTTGGCTTCTGTTGATTCCGTTTCGATTGATTTGGTTGTAGCTGCAGTGCCTGCTGTTGTTTGTTTGGCTTCTGTGGATTCAGTTTCAACTGATTTGGTTGTAGCAGCAGTGCCTGATGTTGTTGGTTTGGCTTCTGTTGATTCCGTTTCAATTGATTTGGTTGTAGCTGCAGTGCCTGCTGTTGTTTGTTTGGCTTCTGTGGATTCAGTTTCAACTGATTTGGTTGTAGCAGCAGTGCCTGATGTTGTTGGTTTGGCTTCTGTTGATTCCGTTTCGATTGATTTGGTTGTAGCTGCAGTGCCTGCTGTTGTTTGTTTGGCTTCTGTGGATTCAGTTTCAACTGATTTGGTTGTAGCAGCAGTGCCTGATGTTGTTTGTTTGGCTTCTGTGGATTCAGTTTCAACTGATTTGGTTGTAGCAGCAGTGCCTGATGTTGTTTGTTTGGCTTCTGTGGATTCAGTTTCATCTGATTTGGTTGTAGCAGCAGTGCCTGATGTTGTTGGTTTGGCTTCTGTTGATTCAGTTTCAACTGATTTGGTAGTAGCAGCAGTGCCTGATGTTGTTGGTTTGGCTTCTGTTGATTCCGTTTCGATTGATTTGGTTGTAGCTGCAGTGCCTGCTGTTGTTTGTTTGGCTTCTGTGGATTCAGTTTCAACTGATTTGGTTGTAGCAGCAGTGCCTGATGTTGTTGGTTTGGCTTCTGTTGATTCCGTTTTAATTGATTTGGTTGTAGCTGCAGTGCCTGCTGTTGTTTGTTTGGCTTCTGTGGATTCAGTTTCATCTGATTTGGTTGTAGCAGCAGTGCCTGATGTTGTTGGTTTGGCTTCTGTTGATTCAGTTTCAACTGATTTGGTAGTAGCAGCAGTGCCTGATGTTGTTGGTTTGGCTTCTGTTGATTCAGTTTCATCTGATTTGGTTGTAGCAGCAGTGCCTGATGTTGTTGGTTTGGCTTCTGTTGATTCAGTTTCAACTGATTTGGTTGTAGCAGCAGTGCCTGCTGTTGTTTGTTTGGCTTCTGTGGATTCAGTTTCAACTGATTTGGTTGTAGCAGCAGTGCCTGATGTTGTTTGTTTGGCTTCTGTGGATTCAGTTTCATCTGATTTGGTTGTAGCAGCAGTGCCTGATGTTGTTTGTTTGGCTTCTGTGGATTCAGTTTCATCTGATTTGGTTGTAGCAGCAGTTCCTGATGTTGTTGGTTTGGCTTCTGTTGATTCAGTTTCAACTGATTTGGTAGTAGCAGCAGTGCCTGATGTTGTTGGTTTGGCTTCTGTTGATTCAGTTTCAACTGATTTGGTTGTAGCAGCAGTGCCTGCTGTTGTTTGTTTGGCTTCTGTGGATTCAGTTTCAACTGATTTGGTTGTAGCAGCAGTGCCTGATGTTGTTTGTTTGGCTTCTGTGGATTCAGTTTCATCTGATTTGGTTGTAGCAGCAGTGCCTGATGTTGTTTGTTTGGCTTCTGTGGATTCAGTTTCATCTGATTTGGTTGTAGCAGCAGTTCCTGATGTTGTTGGTTTGGCTTCTGTTGATTCAGTTTCAACTGATTTGGTAGTAGCAGCAGTGCCTGATGTTGTTGGTTTGGCTTCTGTTGATTCAGTTTCAACTGATTTGGTTGTAGCAGCAGTGCCTGCTGTTGTTTGTTTGGCTTCTGTGGATTCAGTTTCAACTGATTTGGTTGTAGCAGCAGTGCCTGCTGTTGTTTGTTTGGCTTCTGTGGATTCAGTTTCAACTGATTTGGTTGTAGCAGCAGTGCCTGATGTTGTTTGTTTGGCTTCTGTGGATTCAGTTTCATCTGATTTGGTTGTAGCAGCAGTGCCTGATGTTGTTTGTTTGGCTTCTGTGGATTCAGTTTCATCTGATTTGGTTGTAGCAGCAGTTCCTGATGTTGTTGGTTTGGCTTCTGTTGATTCAGTTTCAACTGATTTGGTAGTAGCAGCAGTGCCTGATGTTGTTGGTTTGGCTTCTGTTGATTCAGTTTCAACTGATTTGGTTGTAGCAGCAGTGCCTGCTGTTGTTTGTTTGGCTTCTGTGGATTCAGTTTCAACTGATTTGGTTGTAGCAGCAGTGCCTGATGTTGTTTGTTTGGCTTCTGTGGATTCAGTTTCATCTGATTTGGTTGTAGCAGCAGTGCCTGATGTTGTTTGTTTGGCTTCTGTGGATTCAGTTTCATCTGATTTGGTTGTAGCAGCAGTTCCTGATGTTGTTGGTTTGGCTTCTGTTGATTCAGTTTCAACTGATTTGGTAGTAGCAGCAGTGCCTGATGTTGTTGGTTTGGCTTCTGTTGATTCAGTTACAACTGATTTGGTTGTAGCAGCAGTGCCTGATGTTGTTGGCACTGCTTCAGTGCTAACTGTTGTGGCCTTAATTATATCAACTATAACTTCAACTTCATCGACTTCTGATCCTGTTTTTTTGCCTTTAGTTGTTCCCATTGATTCAGTACTAACTGTAGTGGCTTTAGTTTCATTAACTTCCGATCCTGTTTCAGTAACTTTCTTAGTTGTACTGTCAGTGCCTGATGTTGTTGGTTTGGCTTCTGTTGATTCAGTTTCAACTGATTTGGTTGTAGCAGCAGTGCCTGATGTTGTTGGTTTGGCTTCTGTTGATTCAGTTTCAACTGATTTGGTTGTAGCAGCAGTGCCTGATGTTGTTGGTTTAGCTTCTGTTGATTCAGTTTCAACTGATTTGGTTGTAGCAGCAGTGCCTGATGTTGTTGGTTTGGCTTCTGTTGATTCAGTTTCAACTGATTTGGTTGTAGCAGCAGTGCCTGATGTTGTTGGTTTGGCTTCTGTTGATTCAGTTTCAACTGATTTGGTAGTAGCAGCAGTGCCTGATGTTGTTGGTTTGGCTTCTGTTGATTCAGTTTCAACTGATTTGGTTGTAGCAGCAGTGCCTGATGTTGTTGGTTTAGCTTCTGTTGATTCAGTTTCAACTGATTTGGTTGTAGCAGCAGTGCCTGATGTTGTTGGTTTGGATTCTGTTGATTCCGTTTCAATTGATTTGGTTGTAGCTGCAGTGCCTGCTGTTGTTTGTTTGGCTTCTGTGGATTCAGTTTCATCTGATTTGGTTGTAGCAGCAGTGCCTGATGTTGTTGGTTTGGCTTCTGTTGATTCAGTTTCAACTGATTTGGTAGTAGCAGCAGTGCCTGATGTTGTTGGTTTGGATTCTGTTGATTCCGTTTCAACTGATTTGGTAGTAACAGCAGTGCCTGATGTTGTTGGTTTGGCTTCTGTTGATTCAGTTTCAACTGATTTGGTAGTAGCAGCAGTGCCTGATGTTGTTGGTTTGGCTTCTGTTGATTCAGTTTCAACTGATTTGGTTGTAGCAGCAGTGCCTGATGTTGTTGGTTTGGCTTCTGTTGATTCAGTTTCAACTGATTTGGTTGTAGCAGCAGTGCCTGATGTTGTTGGTTTGGATTCTGTTGATTCCGTTTCAATTGATTTGGTTGTAGCTGCAGTGCCTGCTGTTGTTTGTTTGGCTTCTGTGGATTCAGTTTCATCTGATTTGGTTGTAGCAGCAGTGCCTGATGTTGTTGGTTTGGCTTCTGTTGATTCAGTTTCAACTGATTTGGTTGTAGCAGCAGTGCCTGATGTTGTTGGCACTGCTTCAGTGCTAACTGTTGTGGCCTTAATTATATCAACTATAACTTCAACTTCATCGACTTCTGATCCTGTTTTTTTGCCTTTAGTTGTTCCCATTGATTCAGTACTAACTGTAGTGGCTTTAGTTTCATTAACTTCCGATCCTGTTTCAGTAACTTTCTTAGTTGTACTGTCAGTGCCTGATGTTGACTGTTTGGGTTCTGTGGAGTCAGTTTTAACTGATTTCGTTGTGCCTTCACTACCTGAGGATGTTTGTTTACCTTCGGTAGTTTCAGTTTTACTTGATTTTGTTGTACCAGTACCAGATGTGGTGGCACTAATTTCATCAACTTCTGAACCTGTTTCTTTACCTTTAGTTGTTTGCATTGTTTCGGTACCCTTTTCAGTTGTACCTTTAGTAGTTATTGGTTTGTCCTCTTTATCATTTTCTGACTCGGTACATTCGGTTGTTGGCATTGTTTCAATTCCAGTTGATGTTATTTCTGTAGTTTTGTTAGTAACTAAACTAGCTGGTTTTTCTGTTGTTTGTTTGACTTCTGTGCTTTCAGTTTCAACTGATTTAGTAGTACCCTCAGTGCTAGATGTTGATTGTTTGGCTTCTGTGGAATCAGTTTCATCTGATTTAGTTGTAGAAGCAGTGCCTGATGTTGTTGGTTTGGCTTCTGTTGATTCAGTTTCAACTGATTTGGTTGTAGCTGCAGTGCCTGATGTTGTTTGTTTGGCTTCTGTGGATTCAGTTTCATCTGATTTTGTTGTAGCAGCAGTGCCTGATGTTGTTTGTTTGGCTTCTGTGGATTCAGTTTCATCAGATTTGGTTGTAGCACCAGTGCCTGATGTTGTTGGTTTGGCTTCTGTTGATTCCGTTTCAATTGATTTGGTTGTAGCAGCAGTGCCTGATGTTGTTGGTTTGGCTTCTGTTGATTCCGTTTCCATTGATTTGGTTGTAGCTGCAGTGCCTGCTGTTGTTTGTTTGGCTTCTGTGGATTCAGTTTCATCTGATTTGGTTGTAGCAGCAGTGCCTGATGTTTTTGGTTTGGCTTCTGTTGATTCAGTTTCAACTGATTTGGTAGTAGCAGCAGTGCCTGATGTTGTTGGTTTGGCTTCTGTTGATTCAGTTTCAACTGATTTGGTTGTAGCAGCAGTGCCTGATGTTGTTGGTTTGGATTCTGTTGATTCCGTTTCAACTGATTTGGTAGTAGCAGCAGTGCCTGATGTTGTTGGTTTGGATTCTGTTGATTCCGTTTCAACTGATTTGGTAGTAGCAGCAGTGCCTGATGTTGTTGGTTTGGATTCTGTTGATTCCGTTTCAACTGATTTGGTAGTAGCAGCAGTGCCTGATGTTGTTTGTTTGGCTTCTGTGGATTCAGTTTCAACTGATTTGGTTGTAGCAGCAGTGCCTGATGTTGTTTGTTTGGCTTCTGTGGATTCAGTTTCATCTGATTTGGTTGTAGCAGCAGTGCCTGATGTTGTTTGTTTGGCTTCTGTGGATTCAGTTTCATCTGATTTGGTTCTAGCAGCAGTGCCTGATGTTGTTGGTTTGGCTTCTGTTGATTCCGTTTCAATTGATTTGGTTGTAGCTGCAGTGCCTGCTGTTGTTTGTTTGGCTTCTGTGGATTCAGTTTCATCTGATTTGGTTGTAGCAGCAGTGCCTGATGTTGTTGGTTTGGCTTCTGTTGATTCAGTTTCAACTGATTTGGTTGTAGCAGCAGTGCCTGATGTTGTTGGTTTGGCTTCTGTTGATTCAGTTTCAACTGATTTGGTAGTAGCAGCAGTGCCTGATGTTGTTGGTTTGGCTTCTGTTGATTCAGTTTCAACTGATTTGGTTGTAGCAGCAGTGCCTGATGTTGTTGGTTTGGCTTGTGTTGATTCAGTTTCAACTGATTTGGTTGTAGCAGCAGTGCCTGATGTTGTTGGTTTGGATTCTGTTGATTCCGTTTCAACTGATTTGGTAGTAGCAGCAGTGCCTGATGTTGTTGGTTTGGCTTCTGTTGATTCCGTTTCGATTGATTTGGTTGTAGCTGCAGTGCCTGCTGTTGTTTGTTTGGCTTCTGTGGATTCAGTTTCAACTGATTTGGTTGTAGCAGCAGTGCCTGATGTTGTTGGTTTGGCTTCTGTTGATTCCGTTTCAATTGATTTGGTTGTAGCTGCAGTGCCTGCTGTTGTTTGTTTGGCTTCTGTGGATTCAGTTTCATCTGATTTGGTTGTAGCAGCAGTGCCTGATGTTGTTGGTTTGGCTTCTGTTGATTCAGTTTCAACTGATTTGGTTGTAGCAGCAGTGCCTGATGTTGTTGGTTTGGCTTCTGTTGATTCAGTTTCAACTGATTTGGTAGTAGCAGCAGTGCCTGAAGTTGTTGGTTTGGCTTCTGTTGATTCAGTTTCAACTGATTTGGTTGTAGCAGCAGTGCCTGATGTTGTTGGTTTAGCTTCTGTTGATTCAGTTTCAACTGATTTGGTTGTAGCAGCAGTGCCTGATGTTGTTGGTTTGGATTCTGTTGATTCCGTTTCAATTGATTTGGTTGTAGCTGCAGTGCCTGCTGTTGTTTGTTTGGCTTCTGTGGATTCAGTTTCATCTGATTTGGTTGTAGCAGCAGTGCCTGATGTTGTTGGTTTGGCTTCTGTTGATTCAGTTTCAACTGATTTGGTAGTAGCAGCAGTGCCTGATGTTGTTGGTTTGGATTCTGTTGATTCCGTTTCAACTGATTTGGTAGTAACAGCAGTGCCTGATGGTGTTGGTTTGGCTTCTGTTGATTCAGTTTCAACTGATTTGGTAGTAGCAGCAGTGCCTGATGTTGTTGGTTTGGCTTCTGTTGATTCAGTTTCAACTGATTTGGTTGTAGCAGCAGTGCCTGATGTTGTTGGTTTGGCTTGTGTTGATTCAGTTTCAACTGATTTGGTTGTAGCAGCAGTGCCTGATGTTGTTGGTTTGGATTCTGTTGATTCCGTTTCAACTGATTTGGTAGTAGCAGCAGTGCCTGATGTTGTTGGTTTGGCTTCTGTTGATTCCGTTTCGATTGATTTGGTTGTAGCTGCAGTGCCTGCTGTTGTTTGTTTGGCTTCTGTGGATTCAGTTTCAACTGATTTGGTTGTAGCAGCAGTGCCTGATGTTGTTGGTTTGGCTTCTGTTGATTCCGTTTCAATTGATTTGGTTGTAGCTGCAGTGCCTGCTGTTGTTTGTTTGGCTTCTGTGGATTCAGTTTCATCTGATTTGGTTGTAGCAGCAGTGCCTGATGTTGTTTGTTTGGCTTCTGTTGATTCAGTTTCAACTGATTTGGTTGTAGCAGCAGTGCCTGATGTTGTTGGTTTGGCTTCTGTTGATTCAGTTTCAACTGATTTGGTTGTAGCAGCAGTGCCTGATGTTGTTGGTTTGGCTTCTGTTGATTCAGTTTCAACTGATTTGGTTGTAGCAGCAGTGCCTGATGTTGTTGGTTTGGATTCTGTTGATTCCGTTTCAATTGATTTGGTTGTAGCTGCAGTGCCTGCTGTTGTTTGTTTGGCTTCTGTGGATTCAGTTTCATCTGATTTGGTAGTAGCAGCAGTGCCTGATGTTGTTGGTTTGGCTTCTGTTGATTCAGTTTCAACTGATTTGGTTGTAGCAGCAGTGCCTGATGTTGTTGGCACTGCTTCAGTGCTAACTGTTGTGGCCTTAATTATATCAACTATAACTTCAACTTCATCGACTTCTGATCCTGTTTTTTTGCCTTTAGTTGTTCCCATTGATTCAGTACTAACTGTAGTGGCTTTAGTTTCATTAACTTCCGATCCTGTTTCAGTAACTTTCTTAGTTGTACTGTCAGTGCCTGATGTTGACTGTTTGGGTTCTGTGGAGTCAGTTTTAACTGATTTCGTTGTGCCTTCACTACCTGAGGATGTTTGTTTACCTTCGGTAGTTTCAGTTTTACTTGATTTTGTTGTACCAGTACCAGATGTGGTGGCACTAATTTCATCAACTTCTGAACCTGTTTCTTTACCTTTAGTTGTTTGCATTGTTTCGGTACCCTTTTCAGTTGTACCTTTAGTAGTTATTGGTTTGTCCTCTTTATCATTTTCTGACTCGGTACATTCGGTTGTTGGCATTGTTTCAATTCCAGTTGATGTTATTTCTGTAGTTTTGTTAGTAACTAAACTAGCTGGTTTTTCTGTTGTTTGTTTGACTTCTGTGCTTTCAGTTTCAACTGATTTAGTAGTACCCTCAGTGCTAGATGTTGATTGTTTGGCTTCTGTGGAATCAGTTTCATCTGATTTAGTTGTAGCAGCAGTGCCTGATGTTGTTGGTTTGGCTTCTGTTGATTCAGTTTCAACTGATTTGGTTGTAGCTGCAGTGCCTGATGTTGTTTGTTTGGCTTCTGTGGATTCAGTTTCATCTGATTTTGTTGTAGCAGCAGTGCCTGATGTTGTTTGTTTGGCTTCTGTGGATTCAGTTTCATCTGATTTGGTTGTAGCAGCAGTGCCTGATGTTGTTTGTTTGGCTTCTGTGGATTTAGTTTCATCTGATTTGGTTGTAGCAGCAGTGCCTGATGTTGTTGGTTTGGCTTCTGTTGATTCCGTTTCAATTGATTTGGTTGTAGCTGCAGTGCCTGCTGTTGTTTGTTTGGCTTCTGTGGATTCAGTTTCATCAGATTTTGTTGTAGCAGCAGTGCCTGATGTTGTTGGTTTGGCTTCTGTTGATTCAGTTTCAACTGATTTGGTAGTAGCTGCAGTGCCTGCTGTTGTTGGTTTGGCTTCTTTTGATTCAGTTTCAACTGATTTGGTTGTAGCAGCAGTGCCTGATGTTGTTGGTTTGGCTTCTGTTGATTCCGTTTCGATTGATTTGGTTGTAGCTGCAGTGCCTGCTGTTGTTTGTTTTGCTTCTGTGGATTCAGTTTCATCTGATTTGGTTGTAGCAGCAGTGCCTGATGTTGTTGGTTTGGCTTCTGTTGATTCAGTTTCAACTGATTTGGTAGTAGCAGCAGTGCCTGATGTTGTTGGTTTGGCTTCTGTTGATTCAGTTTCATCTGATTTGGTTGTAGCAGCAGTGCCTGATGTTGTTGGTTTGGCTTCTGTTGATTCAGTTTCAACTGATTTGGTAGTAGCAGCAGTGCCTGATGTTGTTGGTTTGGCTTCTGTTGATTCAGTTTCAACTGATTTGGTAGTAGCAGCAGTGCCTGATGTTGTTGGTTTGGCTTCTGTTGATTCCGTTTCGATTGATTTGGTTGTAGCAGCAGTGCCTGCTGTTGTTTGTTTGGCTTCTGTGGATTCAGTTTCATCTGATTTGGTTGTAGCAGCAGTGCCTGATGTTGTTGGTTTGGCTTCTGTTGATTCAGTTTCAACTGATTTGGTAGTAGCAGCAGTGCCTGATGTTGTTGGTTTGGCTTCTGTTGATTCAGTTTCAACTGATTTGGTAGTAGCAGCAGTGCCTGATGTTGTTGGTTTGGCTTCTGTTGATTCAGTTTCAACTGATTTGGTTGTAGCAGCAGTGCCTGCTGTTGTTTGTTTGGCTTCTGTGGATTCAGTTTCAACTGATTTGGTTGTAGCAGCAGTGCCTGATGTTGTTTGTTTGGCTTCTGTGGATTCAGTTTCATCTGATTTGGTTGTAGCAGCAGTGCCTGATGTTGTTTGTTTGGCTTCTGTGGATTCAGTTTCATCTGATTTGGTTGTAGCAGCAGTGCCTGATGTTGTTGGTTTGGCTTCTGTTGATTCAGTTTCAACTGATTTGGTTGTAGCAGCAGTGCCTGATGTTGTTGGTTTGGCTTCTGTTGATTCAGTTTCAACTGATTTGGTAGTAGCAGCAGTGCCTGATGTTGTTGGTTTGGCTTCTGTTGATTCAGTTTCAACTGATTTGGTTGTAGCAGCAGTGCCTGCTGTTGTTTGTTTGGCTTCTGTGGATTCAGTTTCAACTGATTTGGTTGTAGCAGCAGTGCCTGATGTTGTTTGTTTGGCTTCTGTGGATTCAGTTTCATCTGATTTGGTTGTAGCAGCAGTGCCTGATGTTGTTGGTTTGGCTTCTGTTGATTCAGTTTCAACTGATTTGGTAGTAGCAGCAGTGCCTGATGTTGTTGGTTTGGCTTCTGTTGATTCAGTTTCAACTGATTTGGTTGTAGCAGCAGTGCCTGCTGTTGTTTGTTTGGCTTCTGTGGATTCAGTTTCAACTGATTTGGTTGTAGCAGCAGTGCCTGATGTTGTTTGTTTGGCTTCTGTGGATTCAGTTTCATCTGATTTGGTTGTAGCAGCAGTGCCTGATGTTGTTTGTTTGGCTTCTGTGGATTCAGTTTCATCTGATTTGGTTGTAGCAGCAGTGCCTGATGTTGTTGGTTTGGCTTCTGTTGATTCAGTTTCAACTGATTTGGTAGTAGCAGCAGTGCCTGATGTTGTTGGTTTGGCTTCTGTTGATTCCGTTTCGATTGATTTGGTTGTAGCAGCAGTGCCTGCTGTTGTTTGTTTGGCTTCTGTGGATTCAGTTTCATCTGATTTGGTTGTAGCAGCAGTGCCTGATGTTGTTGGTTTGGCTTCTGTTGATTCAGTTTCAACTGATTTGGTAGTAGCAGCAGTGCCTGATGTTGTTGGTTTGGCTTCTGTTGATTCAGTTTCAACTGATTTGGTAGTAGCAGCAGTGCCTGATGTTGTTGGTTTGGCTTCTGTTGATTCAGTTTCAACTGATTTGGTAGTAGCAGCAGTGCCTGATGTTGTTGGTTTGGCTTCTGTTGATTCAGTTTCAACTGATTTGGTTGTAGCAGCAGTGCCTGCTGTTGTTTGTTTGGCTTCTGTGGATTCAGTTTCAACTGATTTGGTTGTAGCAGCAGTGCCTGATGTTGTTTGTTTGGCTTCTGTGGATTCAGTTTCATCTGATTTGGTTGTAGCAGCAGTGCCTGATGTTGTTTGTTTGGCTTCTGTGGATTCAGTTTCATCTGATTTGGTTGTAGCAGCAGTGCCTGATGTTGTTGGTTTGGCTTCTGTTGATTCAGTTTCAACTGATTTGGTTGTAGCAGCAGTGCCTGATGTTGTTGGTTTGGATTCTGTTGATTCCGTTTCAATTGATTTGGTTGTAGCTGCAGTGCCTGCTGTTGTTTGTTTGGCTTCTGTGGATTCAGTTTCATCTGATTTGGTTGTAGCAGCAGTGCCTGATGTTGTTGGTTTGGCTTCTGTTGATTCAGTTTCAACTGATTTGGTAGTAGCAGCAGTGCCTGATGTTGTTGGTTTGGCTTCTGTTGATTCAGTTTCAACTGATTTGGTAGTAGCAGCAGTGCCTGATGTTGTTGGTTTGGCTTCTGTTGATTCAGTTTCAACTGATTTGGTTGTAGCAGCAGTGCCTGCTGTTGTTTGTTTGGCTTCTGTGGATTCAGTTTCAACTGATTTGGTTGTAGCAGCAGTGCCTGCTGTTGTTTGTTTGGCTTCTGTGGATTCAGTTTCAACTGATTTGGTTGTAGCAGCAGTGCCTGATGTTGTTTGTTTGGCTTCTGTGGATTCAGTTTCATCTGATTTGGTTGTAGCAGCAGTGCCTGATGTTGTTTGTTTGGCTTCTGTGGATTCAGTTTCATCTGATTTGGTTGTAGCAGCAGTGCCTGATGTTGTTTGTTTGGCTTCTGTGGATTCAGTTTCATCTGATTTAGTTGTAGCAGCAGTGCCTGATGTTGTTGGTTTGGCTTCTGTTGATTCAGTTTCAACTGATTTGGTTGTAGCAGCAGTGCCTGATGTTGTTGGCACTGCTTCAGTGCTAACTGTTGTGGCCTTAATTATATCAACTATAACTTCAACTTCATCGACTTCTGATCCTGTTTTTTTGCCTTTAGTTGTTCCCATTGATTCAGTACTAACTGTAGTGGCTTTAGTTTCATTAACTTCCGATCCTGTTTCAGTAACTTTCTTAGTTGTACTGTCAGTGCCTGATGTTGACTGTTTGGGTTCTGTGGAGTCAGTTTTAACTGATTTCGTTGTGCCTTCACTACCTGAGGATGTTTGTTTACCTTCGGTAGTTTCAGTTTTACTTGATTTTGTTGTACCAGTACCAGATGTGGTGGCACTAATTTCATCAACTTCTGAACCTGTTTCTTTACCTTTAGTTGTTTGCATTGTTTCGGTACCCTTTTCAGTTGTACCTTTAGTAGTTATTGGTTTGTCCTCTTTATCATTTTCTGACTCGGTACATTCGGTTGTTGGCATTGTTTCAATTCCAGTTGATGTTATTTCTGTAGTTTTGTTAGTAACTAAACTAGCTGGTTTTTCTGTTGTTTGTTTGACTTCTGTGCTTTCAGTTTCAACTGATTTAGTAGTACCCTCAGTGCTAGATGTTGATTGTTTGGCTTCTGTGGAATCAGTTTCATCTGATTTAGTTGTAGAAGCAGTGCCTGATGTTGTTGGTTTGGCTTCTGTTGATTCAGTTTCAACTGATTTGGTTGTAGCTGCAGTGCCTGATGTTGTTTGTTTGGCTTCTGTGGATTCAGTTTCATCTGATTTTGTTGTAGCAGCAGTGCCTGATGTTGTTTGTTTGGCTTCTGTGGATTCAGTTTCATCAGATTTGGTTGTAGCACCAGTGCCTGATGTTGTTGGTTTGGCTTCTGTTGATTCCGTTTCAATTGATTTGGTTGTAGCAGCAGTGCCTGATGTTGTTGGTTTGGCTTCTGTTGATTCCGTTTCCATTGATTTGGTTGTAGCTGCAGTGCCTGCTGTTGTTTGTTTGGCTTCTGTGGATTCAGTTTCATCTGATTTGGTTGTAGCAGCAGTGCCTGATGTTTTTGGTTTGGCTTCTGTTGATTCAGTTTCAACTGATTTGGTAGTAGCAGCAGTGCCTGATGTTGTTGGTTTGGCTTCTGTTGATTCAGTTTCAACTGATTTGGTTGTAGCAGCAGTGCCTGATGTTGTTGGTTTGGATTCTGTTGATTCCGTTTCAACTGATTTGGTAGTAGCAGCAGTGCCTGATGTTGTTGGTTTGGATTCTGTTGATTCCGTTTCAACTGATTTGGTAGTAGCAGCAGTGCCTGATGTTGTTGGTTTGGATTCTGTTGATTCCGTTTCAACTGATTTGGTAGTAGCAGCAGTGCCTGATGTTGTTTGTTTGGCTTCTGTGGATTCAGTTTCAACTGATTTGGTTGTAGCAGCAGTGCCTGATGTTGTTTGTTTGGCTTCTGTGGATTCAGTTTCATCTGATTTGGTTGTAGCAGCAGTGCCTGATGTTGTTTGTTTGGCTTCTGTGGATTCAGTTTCATCTGATTTGGTTGTAGCAGCAGTGCCTGATGTTGTTGGTTTGGCTTCTGTTGATTCCGTTTCAATTGATTTGGTTGTAGCTGCAGTGCCTGCTGTTGTTTGTTTGGCTTCTGTGGATTCAGTTTCATCTGATTTGGTTGTAGCAGCAGTGCCTGATGTTGTTGGTTTGGCTTCTGTTGATTCAGTTTCAACTGATTTGGTTGTAGCAGCAGTGCCTGATGTTGTTGGTTTGGCTTCTGTTGATTCAGTTTCAACTGATTTGGTAGTAGCAGCAGTGCCTGATGTTGTTGGTTTGGCTTCTGTTGATTCAGTTTCAACTGATTTGGTTGTAGCAGCAGTGCCTGATGTTGTTGGTTTGGCTTGTGTTGATTCAGTTTCAACTGATTTGGTTGTAGCAGCAGTGCCTGATGTTGTTGGTTTGGATTCTGTTGATTCCGTTTCAACTGATTTGGTAGTAGCAGCAGTGCCTGATGTTGTTGGTTTGGCTTCTGTTGATTCCGTTTCGATTGATTTGGTTGTAGCTGCAGTGCCTGCTGTTGTTTGTTTGGCTTCTGTGGATTCAGTTTCAACTGATTTGGTTGTAGCAGCAGTGCCTGATGTTGTTGGTTTGGCTTCTGTTGATTCCGTTTCAATTGATTTGGTTGTAGCTGCAGTGCCTGCTGTTGTTTGTTTGGCTTCTGTGGATTCAGTTTCATCTGATTTGGTTGTAGCAGCAGTGCCTGATGTTGTTGGTTTGGCTTCTGTTGATTCAGTTTCAACTGATTTGGTTGTAGCAGCAGTGCCTGATGTTGTTGGTTTGGCTTCTGTTGATTCAGTTTCAACTGATTTGGTAGTAGCAGCAGTGCCTGAAGTTGTTGGTTTGGCTTCTGTTGATTCAGTTTCAACTGATTTGGTTGTAGCAGCAGTGCCTGATGTTGTTGGTTTAGCTTCTGTTGATTCAGTTTCAACTGATTTGGTTGTAGCAGCAGTGCCTGATGTTGTTGGTTTGGATTCTGTTGATTCCGTTTCAATTGATTTGGTTGTAGCTGCAGTGCCTGCTGTTGTTTGTTTGGCTTCTGTGGATTCAGTTTCATCTGATTTGGTTGTAGCAGCAGTGCCTGATGTTGTTGGTTTGGCTTCTGTTGATTCAGTTTCAACTGATTTGGTAGTAGCAGCAGTGCCTGATGTTGTTGGTTTGGATTCTGTTGATTCCGTTTCAACTGATTTGGTAGTAACAGCAGTGCCTGATGGTGTTGGTTTGGCTTCTGTTGATTCAGTTTCAACTGATTTGGTAGTAGCAGCAGTGCCTGATGTTGTTGGTTTGGCTTCTGTTGATTCAGTTTCAACTGATTTGGTTGTAGCAGCAGTGCCTGATGTTGTTGGTTTGGCTTCTGTTGATTCCGTTTCAATTGATTTGGTTGTAGCTGCAGTGCCTGCTGTTGTTTGTTTGGCTTCTGTGGATTCAGTTTCATCTGATTTGGTTGTAGCAGCAGTGCCTGATGTTGTTGGTTTGGCTTCTGTTGATTCAGTTTCAACTGATTTGGTAGTAGCTGCAGTGCCTGCTGTTGTTGGTTTGGCTTCTGTTGATTCAGTTTCAACTGATTTGGTTGTAGCAGCAGTGCCTGATGTTGTTGGTTTGGCTTCTGTTGATTCCGTTTCAATTGATTTGGTTGTAGCTGCAGTGCCTGCTGTTGTTTGTTTGGCTTCTGTGGATTCAGTTTCATCTGATTTGGTTGTAGCAGCAGTGCCTGATGTTGTTGGTTTGGCTTCTGTTGATTCAGTTTCAACTGATTTGGTTGTAGCAGCAGTGCCTGATGTTGTTGGTTTGGCTTCTGTTGATTCAGTTTCAACTGATTTGGTAGTAGCTGCAGTGCCTGCTGTTGTTGGTTTGGCTTCTGTTGATTCAGTTTCAACTGATTTGGTTGTAGCAGCAGTGCCTGATGTTGTTGGTTTGGCTTCTGTTGATTCCGTTTCAATTGATTTGGTTGTAGCTGCAGTGCCTGCTGTTGTTTGTTTGGCTTCTGTGGATTCAGTTTCATCTGATTTGGTTGTAGCAGCAGTGCCTGATGTTGTTGGTTTGGCTTCTGTTGATTCAGTTTCAACTGATTTGGTAGTAGCTGCAGTGCCTGCTGTTGTTGGTTTGGCTTCTTTTGATTCAGTTTCAACTGATTTGGTTGTAGCAGCAGTGCCTGATGTTGTTGGTTTGGCTTCTGTTGATTCCGTTTCGATTGATTTGGTTGTAGCTGCAGTGCCTGCTGTTGTTTGTTTTGCTTCTGTGGATTCAGTTTCATCTGATTTGGTTGTAGCAGCAGTGCCTGATGTTGTTGGTTTGGCTTCTGTTGATTCAGTTTCAACTGATTTGGTAGTAGCAGCAGTGCCTGATGTTGTTGGTTTGGCTTCTGTTGATTCAGTTTCATCTGATTTGGTTGTAGCAGCAGTGCCTGATGTTGTTGGTTTGGCTTCTGTTGATTCAGTTTCAACTGATTTGGTAGTAGCAGCAGTGCCTGATGTTGTTGGTTTGGCTTCTGTTGATTCAGTTTCAACTGATTTGGTAGTAGCAGCAGTGCCTGATGTTGTTGGTTTGGCTTCTGTTGATTCCGTTTCGATTGATTTGGTTGTAGCAGCAGTGCCTGCTGTTGTTTGTTTGGCTTCTGTGGATTCAGTTTCATCTGATTTGGTTGTAGCAGCAGTGCCTGATGTTGTTGGTTTGGCTTCTGTTGATTCAGTTTCAACTGATTTGGTAGTAGCAGCAGTGCCTGATGTTGGTTTGGCTTCTGTTGATTCAGTTTCAACTGATTTGGTTGTAGCAGCAGTGCCTGCTGTTGTTTGTTTGGCTTCTGTGGATTCAGTTTCAACTGATTTGGTTGTAGCAGCAGTGCCTGATGTTGTTTGTTTGGCTTCTGTGGATTCAGTTTCATCTGATTTGGTTGTAGCAGCAGTGCCTGATGTTGTTTGTTTGGCTTCTGTGGATTCAGTTTCATCTGATTTGGTTGTAGCAGCAGCGCCTGATGTTGTTTGTTTGGCTTCTGTGGATTCAGTTTCATCTGATTTGGTTGTAGCAGCAGTGCCTGATGTTGTTGGTTTGGCTTCTGTTGATTCAGTTTCAACTGATTTGGTTGTAGCAGCAGTGCCTGATGTTGTTGGTTTGGATTCTGTTGATTCCGTTTCAATTGATTTGGTTGTAGCTGCAGTGCCTGCTGTTGTTTGTTTGGCTTCTGTGGATTCAGTTTCATCTGATTTGGTTGTAGCAGCAGTGCCTGATGTTGTTGGTTTGGCTTCTGTTGATTCAGTTTCAACTGATTTGGTAGTAGCAGCAGTGCCTGATGTTGTTGGTTTGGCTTCTGTTGATTCAGTTTCAACTGATTTGGTAGTAGCAGCAGTGCCTGATGTTGTTGGTTTGGCTTCTGTTGATTCAGTTTCAACTGATTTGGTTGTAGCAGCAGTGCCTGCTGTTGTTTGTTTGGCTTCTGTGGATTCAGTTTCAACTGATTTGGTTGTAGCAGCAGTGCCTGCTGTTGTTTGTTTGGCTTCTGTGGATTCAGTTTCAACTGATTTGGTTGTAGCAGCAGTGCCTGATGTTGTTTGTTTGGCTTCTGTGGATTCAGTTTCATCTGATTTGGTTGTAGCAGCAGTGCCTGATGTTGTTTGTTTGGCTTCTGTGGATTCAGTTTCATCTGATTTGGTTGTAGCAGCAGTGCCTGATGTTGTTTGTTTGGCTTCTGTGGATTCAGTTTCATCTGATTTGGTTGTAGCAGCAGTGCCTGATGTTGTTTGTTTGGCTTCTGTGGATTCAGTTTCATCTGATTTGGTTGTAGCTGCAGTGCCTGATGTTGTTGGTTTGGCTTCTGTTGATTCAGTTTCAACTGATTTGGTAGTAGCTGCAGTGCCCGATGTTGTTGGTTTGGCTTCTGTTGATTCAGTTTCAATTGATTTGGTTGTAGCTGCAGTGCCTGATGTTGTTTGTTTGGCTTCTGTGGATTCAGTTTCATCTGATTTGGTTGTAGCAGCAGTGCCTGATGTTGTTTGTTTGGCTTCTGTGGATTCAGTTTCATCTGATTTGGTTGTAGCAGCAGTGCCTGATGTTGTTTGTTTGGCTTCTGTGGATTCAGTTTCATCTGATTTGGTTGTAGCAGCAGTGCCTGATGTTGTTTGTTTGGCTTCTGTGGATTCAGTTTCATCTGATTTGGTTGTAGCTGCAGTGCCTGATGTTGTTTGTTTGGCTTCTGTGGATTCAGTTTCATCTGATTTGGTTGTAGCAGCAGTGCCTGATGTTGTTGGTTTGGCTTCTGTTGATTCTGTTTCAATTGATTTGGTTGTAGCTGCAGTGCCTGATGTTGTTTGTTTGGCTTCTGTGGATTCAGTTTCATCTGATTTGGTTGTAGCAGCAGTGCCTGATGTTGTTTGTTTGGCTTCTGTGGATTCAGTTTCATCTGATTTGGTTGTAGCTGCAGTGCCTGATGTTGTTTGTTTGGCTTCTGTGGATTCAGTTTCATCTGATTTGGTTGTAGCAGCAGTGCCTGATGTTGTTGGTTTGGCTTCTGTTGATTCAGTTTCATCTGATTTTGTTGTAGCAGCAGTGCCTGTTGTTGTTTGTTTGGCTTCTGTGGATTCAGTTTCATCTGATTTGGTTGTAGCTTCAGTGCCTGATGTTGTTTGTTTGGCTTCTGTGGATTCAGTGTCATCTGATTTGGTTGTAGCAGCAGTGCCTGATGTTGTTGGTTTGGCTTCTGTTGATTCAGTTTCATCTGATTTTGTTGTAGCAGCAGTGCCTGTTGTTGTTTGTTTGGCTTCTGTGGATTCAGTTTCATCTGATTTGGTTGTAGCTGCAGTGCCTGATGTTGTTTGTTTGGCTTCTGTGGATTCAGTTTCATCTGATTTGGTTGTAGCAGCAGTGCCTGATGTTGTTGGTTTGGCTTCTGTTGATTCCGTTTCAATTGATTTCGTTGTAGCTGCAGTGCCTGCTGTTGTTTGTTTAGCTTCAGTGGATTCAGTTTCATCTAATTTGGTTGTAGCAGCAGTGCCTGATGTTGTTGGTTTGGCTTCTGTGGATTCAGTTTCATCTGATTTGGTTGTAGCAGCAGTGCCTGATGTTGTTGGTTTGGCTTCTGTTGATTCCGTTTCAATTGATTTCGTTGTAGCTGCAGTGCCTGCTGTTGTTTGTTTAGCTTCAGTGGATTCAGTTTCATCTGATTTGGTTGTAGCAGCAGTGCCTGATGTTGTTGGTTTGGCTTCTGTTGATTCCGTTTCAATTGATTTCGTTGTAGCTGCAGTGCCTGCTGTTGTTTGTTTAGCTTTAGTGGATTCAGTTTCATCTGATTTGGTTGTAGCAGCAGTGCCTGATGTTGTTGGTTTGGCTTCTGTGGATTCAGTTTCATCTGATTTGGTTGTAGCAGCAGTGCCTGATGTTGTTGGTTTGGCTTCTGTTGATTCCGTTTCAATTGATTTGGTTGTAGCTGCAGTGCCTGCTGTTGTTTGTTTGGCTTCTGTGGATTCAGCTTCATCTGATTTGGTTGTAGCAGCAGTACCTGATGTTGTTTGTTTGGCTTCTGTGGATTCAGTTTCATCTGATTTGGTTGTAGCAGCAGTGCCTGATGTTGTTGGTTTGGCTTCTGTGGATTCAGTTTCATCTGATTTGGTTGTAGCTGCAGTGCCTGCTGTTGTTTGTTTAGCTTCTGTTGATTCAGTTTCAACTGATTTGGTAGTAGCAGCAGTGCCTGATGTTGTTGGTTTGGCTTCTGTTGATTCCGTTTCAATTAATTTGGTTGTAGCTGCAGTGCCTGCTGTTGTTTGTTTAGCTTCAGTGGATTCAGTTTCATCTGATTTGGTTGTAGCAGCAGTGCCTGATGTTGTTGGTTTGGCTTCTGTTGATTCCGTTTCAATTGATTTGGTTGTAGCTGCAGTGCCTGCTGTTGTTTGTTTGGCTTCTGTGGATTCAGCTTCATCTGATTTGGTTGTAGCAGCAGTACCTGATGTTGTTTGTTTGGCTTCTGTGGATTCAGTTTCATCTGATTTGGTTGTAGCAGCAGTGCCTGATGTTGTTGGTTTGGCTTCTGTTGATTCCGTTTCAATTGATTTGGTTGTAGCTGCAGTGCCTGCTGTTGTTTGTTTGGCTTCTGTGGATTCAGTTTCATCTGATTTGGTTGTAGCAGCAGTGCCTGATGTTGTTTGTTTGGCTTCTGTGGATTCAGTTTCATCTGATTTGGTTGTAGCAGCAGTGCCTGATGTTGTTGGTTTGGCTTCTGTTGATTCCGTTTCAATTGATTTCGTTGTAGCTGCAGTGCCTGCTGTTGTTTGTTTAGCTTCAGTGGATTCAGTTTCATCTGATTTGGTTGTAGCAGCAGTGCCTGATGTTGTTGGTTTGGCTTCTGTGGATTCAGTTTCATCTGATTTGGTTGTAGCAGCAGTGCCTGATGTTGTTGGTTTGGCTTCTGTTGATTCCGTTTCAATTGATTTCGTTGTAGCTGCAGTGCCTGCTGTTGTTTGTTTAGCTTCAGTGGATTCAGTTTCATCTGATTTGGTTGTAGCAGCAGTGCCTGATGTTGTTGGTTTGGCTTCTGTTGATTCCGTTTCAATTGATTTCGTTGTAGCTGCAGTGCCTGCTGTTGTTTGTTTAGCTTTAGTGGATTCAGTTTCATCTGATTTGGTTGTAGCAGCAGTGCCTGATGTTGTTGGTTTGGCTTCTGTGGATTCAGTTTCATCTGATTTGGTTGTAGCAGCAGTGCCTGATGTTGTTGGTTTGGCTTCTGTTGATTCCGTTTCAATTGATTTGGTTGTAGCTGCAGTGCCTGCTGTTGTTTGTTTGGCTTCTGTGGATTCAGCTTCATCTGATTTGGTTGTAGCAGCAGTACCTGATGTTGTTTGTTTGGCTTCTGTGGATTCAGTTTCATCTGATTTGGTTGTAGCAGCAGTGCCTGATGTTGTTGGTTTGGCTTCTGTGGATTCAGTTTCATCTGATTTGGTTGTAGCTGCAGTGCCTGCTGTTGTTTGTTTAGCTTCTGTTGATTCAGTTTCAACTGATTTGGTAGTAGCAGCAGTGCCTGATGTTGTTGGTTTGGCTTCTGTTGATTCCGTTTCAATTGATTTGGTTGTAGCTGCAGTGCCTGCTGTTGTTTGTTTAGCTTCAGTGGATTCAGTTTCATCTGATTTGGTTGTAGCAGCAGTGCCTGATGTTGTTGGTTTGGCTTCTGTTGATTCCGTTTCAATTGATTTGGTTGTAGCTGCAGTGCCTGCTGTTGTTTGTTTGGCTTCTGTGGATTCAGCTTCATCTGATTTGGTTGTAGCAGCAGTACCTGATGTTGTTTGTTTGGCTTCTGTGGATTCAGTTTCATCTGATTTGGTTGTAGCAGCAGTGCCTGATGTTGTTGGTTTGGCTTCTGTGGATTCAGTTTCATCTGATTTGGTTGTAGCTGCAGTGCCTGCTGTTGTTTGTTTAGCTTCAGTGGATTCAGTTTCATCTGATTTGGTTGTAGCAGCAGTGCCTGATGTTGTTGGTTTGGCTTCTGTGGATTCAGTTTCATCTGATTTGGTTGTAGCAGCAGTGCCTGATGTTGTTGGTTTGGCTTCTGTTGATTCCGTTTCAATTGATTTGGTTGTAGCTGCAGTGCCTGCTGTTGTTTGTTTGGCTTCTGTGGATTCAGCTTCATCTGATTTGGTTGTAGCAGCAGTACCTGATGTTGTTTGTTTGGCTTCTGTGGATTCAGTTTCATCTGATTTGGTTGTAGCAGCAGTGCCTGATGTTGTTGGTTTGGCTTCTGTGGATTCAGTTTCATCTGATTTGGTTGTAGCTGCAGTGCCTGCTGTTGTTTGTTTAGCTTCTGTTGATTCAGTTTCAACTGATTTGGTAGTAGCAGCAGTGCCTGATGTTGTTGGTTTGGCTTCTGTTGATTCCGTTTCAATTGATTTGGTTGTAGCTGCAGTGCCTGATGTTGTTTGTTTGGCTTCTGTGGATTCAGTTTCATCTGATTTGGTTGTAGCAGCAGTGCCTGATGCTGTTTGTTTGGCTTCTGTGGATTCAGTTTCATCTGATTTGGTTGTAGCTGCAGTGCCTGATGTTGTTGGTTTGGCTTCTGTTGATTCAGTTTCAACTGATTTGGTTGTAGCAGCAGTGCCTGATGTTGTTGGTTTGGCTTCTGTTGATTCCGTTTCAATTGATTTGGTTGTAGCTGCAGTGCCTGATGTTGTTTGTTTGGCTTCTGTTGATTCAGTTTCATCTGATTTGGTTGTAGCAGCAGTGCCTGATGTTGTTTGTTTGGCTTCTGTTGATTCAGTTTCAACTGATTTGGTAGTAGCAGCAGTGCCTGATGTTGTTGGTTTGGCTTCTGTTGATTCCGTTTCAATTGATTTGGTTGTAGCTGCAGTGCCTGATGTTGTTTGTTTGGCTTCTGTGGATTCAGTTTCATCTGATTTGGTTGTAGCAGCAGTGCCTGATGTTGTTTGTTTGGCTTCTGTGGATTCAGTTTCATCTGATTTGGTTGTAGCTGCAGTGCCTGATGTTGTTGGTTTGGCTTCTGTTGATTCAGTTTCAACTGATTTGGTTGTAGCAGCAGTGCCTGATGTTGTTGGTTTGGCTTCTGTTGATTCCGTTTCAATTGATTTGGTTGTAGCTGCAGTGCCTGATGTTGTTTGTTTGGCTTCTGTGGATTCAGTTTCATCTGATTTGGTTGTAGCAGCAGTGCCTGATGTTGTTTGTTTGGCTTCTGTGGATTCAGTTTCATCTGATTTGGTTGTAGCTGCAGTGCCTGATGTTGTTGGTTTGGCTTCTGTTGATTCAGTTTCAACTGATTTGGTAGTAGCTGTAGTGCCCGATGTTGTTGGTTTGGCTTCTGTTGATTCCGTTTCAATTGATTTGGTTGTAGCTGCAGTGCCTGATGTTGTTTGTTTGGCTTCTGTGGATTCAGTTTCATCTGATTTGGTTGTAGCAGCAGTGCCTGATGTTGTTTGTTTGGCTTCTGTGGATTCAGTTTCATCTGATTTGGTTGTAGCTGCAGTGCCTGATGTTGTTTGTTTGGCTTCTGTGGATTCAGTTTCATCTGATTTGGTTGTAGCAGCAGTACCTGATGTTGTTTGTTTGGCTTCTGTGGATTCAGTTTCATCTGATTTGGTTGTAGCAGCAGTGCCTGATGTTGTTTGTTTGGCTTCTGTGGATTCAGTTTCATCTGATTTGGTTGTAGCTGCAGTGCCTGATGTTGTTGGTTGGGCTTCTGTTGATTCCGTTTCAATTGATTTGGTTGTAGCTGCAGTGCCTGATGTTGTTTGTTTGGCTTCTGTGGATTCAGTTTCATCTGATTTGGTTGTAGCTGCAGTGCCTGATGTTGTTGGTTTGGCTTCTGTTGATTCAGTTTCAACTGATTTGGTTGTAGCAGCTGTGCCTGATGTTGTTGGTTTGGCTTCTGTTGATTCCGTTTCAATTGATTTGGTTGTAGCTGCAGTGCCTAATGTTGTTTGTTTGGCTTCTGTGGATTCAGTTTCATCTGATTTGGTTGTAGCAGCAGTGCCTGATGTTGTTTGTTTGGCTTCTGTGGATTCAGTTTCATCTGATTTGGTTGTAGCTGCAGTGCCTGATGTTGTTTGTTTGGCTTCTGTGGATTCAGTTTCATCTGACTTGGTTGTAGCAGCAGTGCCTGATGTTGTTTGTTTGGCTTCCGTGGATTCAGTTTCATCTGATTTGGTTGTAGCAGCAGTGCCTGATGTTGTTTGTTTGGCTTCTGTGGATTCAGTTTCATCTGATTTGGTTGTAGCAGCAGTGCCTGATGTTGTTTGTTTGGCTTCTGTGGATTCAGTTTCATCTGATTTGGTTGTAGCTGCAGTGCCTGATGTTGTTTGTTTGGCTTCTGTGGATTTAGTTTCATCTGATTTGGTTGTAGCAGCAGTGCCTGATGTTGTTGGTTTGGCTTCTGTGGATTCAGTTTCATCTGATTTGGTTGTAGCAGCAGTGCCTGATGTTGTTGGTTTGGCTTCTGTTGATTCCGTTTCAATTGATTTCGTTGTAGCTGCAGTGCCTGCTGCTGTTTGTTTAGCTTCAGTGGATTCAGTTTCATCTGATTTGGTTGTAGCAGCAGTGCCTGATGTTGTTGGTTTGGCTTCTGTTGATTCCGTTTCAATTGATTTCGTTGTAGCTGCAGTGCCTGCTGTTGTTTGTTTAGCTTCAGTGGATTCAGTTTCATCTGATTTGGTTGTAGCAGCAGTGCCTGATGTTGTTGGTTTGGCTTCTGTTGATTCCGTTTCAATTGATTTCGTTGTAGCTGCAGTGCCTGCTGTTGTTTGTTTAGCTTCAGTGGATTCAGTTTCATCTGATTTGGTTGTAGCAGCAGTGCCTGATGTTGTTGGTTTGGCTTCTGTGGATTCAGTTTCATCTGATTTGGTTGTTGCAGCAGTGCCTGATGTTGTTGGTTTGGCTTCTGTTGATTCCGTTTCAATTGATTTGGTTGTAGCTGCTGTGCCTGCTGTTGTTTGTTTGGCTTCTGTGGATTCAGTTTCATCTGATTTGGTTGTAGCAGCAGTGCCTGATGTTGTTGGTTTGGCTTCTGTTGATTCCGTTTCAATTGATTTCGTTGTAGCTGCAGTGCCTGCTGTTGTTTGTTTAGCTTCAGTGGATTCAGTTTCATCTGATTTGGTTGTAGCAGCAGTGCCTGATGTTGTTGGTTTGGCTTCTGTGGATTCAGTTTCATCTGATTTGGTTGTAGCAGCAGTGCCTGATGTTGTTGGTTTGGCTTCTGTTGATTCCGTTTCAATTGATTTCGTTGTAGCTGCAGTGCCTGCTGTTGTTTGTTTAGCTTCAGTGGATTCAGTTTCATCTGATTTGGTTGTAGCAGCAGTGCCTGATGTTGTTGGTTTGGCTTCTGTGGATTCAGTTTCATCTGATTTGGTTGTAGCAGCAGTGCCTGATGTTGTTGGTTTGGCTTCTGTTGATTCCGTTTCAATTGATTTGGTTGTAGCTGCAGTGCCTGCTGTTGTTTGTTTAGCTTCAGTGGATTCAGTTTCATCTGATTTGGTTGTAGCAGCAGTGCCTGATGTTGTTGGTTTGGCTTCTGTGGATTCAGTTTCATCTGATTTGGTTGTAGCAGCAGTGCCTGATGTTGTTGGTTTGGCTTCTGTTGATTCCGTTTCAATTGATTTGGTTGTAGCTGCAGTGCCTGCTGTTGTTTGTTTGGCTTCTGTGGATTCAGCTTCATCTGATTTGGTTGTAGCAGCAGTACCTGATGTTGTTTGTTTGGCTTCTGTGGATTCAGTTTCATCTGATTTGGTTGTAGCAGCAGTGCCTGATGTTGTTGGTTTGGCTTCTGTGGATTCAGTTTCATCTGATTTGGTTGTAGCTGCAATGCCTGCTGTTGTTTGTTTAGCTTCTGTTGATTCAGTTTCAACTGATTTGGTAGTAGCAGCAGTGCCTGATGTTGTTGGTTTGGCTTCTGTTGATTCCGTTTCAATTGATTTGGTTGTAGCTGCAGTGCCTGATGTTGTTTGTTTGGCTTCTGTGGATTCAGTTTCATCTGATTTGGTTGTAGCAGCAGTGCCTGATGTTGTTTGTTTGGCTTCTGTGGATTCAGTTTCATCTGATTTGGTTGTAGCTGCAGTGCCTGATGTTGTTGGTTTGGCTTCTGTTGATTCAGTTTCAACTGATTTGGTTGTAGCAGCAGTGCCTGATGTTGTTGGTTTGGCTTCTGTTGATTCCGTTTCAATTGATTTGGTTGTAGCTGCAGTGCCTGATGTTGTTTGTTTGGCTTCTGTGGATTCAGTTTCATCTGATTTGGTTGTAGCAGCAGTGCCTGATGTTGTTTGTTTGGCTTCTGTGGATTCAGTTTCATCTGATTTGGTTGTAGCTGCAGTGCCTGATGTTGTTGGTTTGGCTTCTGTTGATTCAGTTTCAACTGATTTGGTAGTAGCTGTAGTGCCCGATGTTGTTGGTTTGGCTTCTGTTGATTCCGTTTCAATTGATTTGGTTGTAGCTGCAGTGCCTGATGTTGTTTGTTTGGCTTCTGTGGATTCAGTTTCATCTGATTTGGTTGTAGCTGCAGTGCCTGATGTTGTTGGTTTGGCTTCTGTTGATTCAGTTTCAACTGATTTGGTTGTAGCAGCAGTGCCTGATGTTGTTGGTTTGGCTTCTGTTGATTCCGTTTCAATTGATTTGGTTGTAGCTGCAGTGCCTGATGTTGTTTGTTTGGCTTTTGTGGATTCAGTTTCATCTGATTTGGTTGTAGCAGCAGTGCCTGATGTTGTTTGTTTGGCTTCTGTGGATTCAGTTTCATCTGATTTGGTTGTAGCTGCAGTGCCTGATGTTGTTTGTTTGGCTTCTGTGGATTCAGTTTCATCTGATTTGGTTGTAGCAGCAGTGCCTGATGTTGTTTGTTTGGCTTCTGTGGATTCAGTTTCATCTGATTTGGTTGTAGCAGCAGTGCCTGATGTTGTTTGTTTGGCTTCTGTGGATTCAGTTTCATCTGATTTGGTTGTAGCAGCAGTGCCTGATGTTGTTTGTTTGGCTTCTGTGGATTCAGTTTCATCTGATTTGGTTGTAGCTGCAGTGTCTGATGTTGTTTGTTTGGCTTCTGTGGATTCAGTTTCATCTGATTTGGTTGTAGCAGCAGTGCCTGATGTTGTTGGTTTGGCTTCTGTTGATTCCGTTTCATCAGATTTTGTTGTAGCAGCAGTGCCTGATGTTGTTTGTTTGGCTTCTGTGGATTCAGTTTCATCTGATTTTGTTGTAGCAGCAGTGCCTGATGTTGTTGGTTTGGCTTCTGTTGATTCCGTTCCAATTGATTTGGTTGTAGCTGCAGTGCCTGCTGTTGTTGGTTTAGATTCTGTTGATTCAGTTTCGACTGATTTGGTAGTAGCAGCAGTGCCTGATGTTGTTTGTTTAGCTTCTGTTGATTCAGTTTCAACTGATTTGGTAGTAGCAGCAGTGCCTGATGTTGTTGGTTTGGCTTCTGTTGATTCCGTTTCAATTGATTTGGTTGTAGCTGCAGTGCCTGATGTTGTTTGTTTGGCTTCTGTGGATTCAGTTTCATCTGATTTGGTTGTAGCAGCAGTGCCTGATGTTGTTTGTTTGGCTTCTGTGGATTCAGTTTCATCTGATTTGGTTGTAGCAGCAGTGCCTGATGTTGTTTGTTTGGCTTCTGTGGATTCAGTTTCATCTGATTTGGTTGTAGCAGCAGTGCCTGATGTTGTTTGTTTGGCTTCTGTGGATTCAGTTTCATCTGATTTGGTTGTAGCTGCAGTGTCTGATGTTGTTTGTTTGGCTTCTGTGGATTCAGTTTCATCTGATTTGGTTGTAGCAGCAGTGCCTGATGTTGTTGGTTTGGCTTCTGTTGATTCCGTTTCATCAGATTTTGTTGTAGCAGCAGTGCCTGATGTTGTTTGTTTGGCTTCTGTGGATTCAGTTTCATCTGATTTTGTTGTAGCAGCAGTGCCTGATGTTGTCGGTTTGGCTTCTGTTGATTCCGTTCCAATTGATTTGGTTGTAGCTGCAGTGCCTGCTGTTGTTGGTTTAGATTCTGTTGATTCAGTTTCGACTGATTTGGTAGTAGCAGCAGTGCCTGATGTTGTTTGTTTAGCTTCTGTTGATTCAGTTTCAACTGATTTGGTAGTAGCAGCAGTGCCTGATGTTGTTGGTTTGGCTTCTGTTGATTCCGTTTCAATTGATTTGGTTGTAGCTGCAGTGCCTGATGTTGTTTGTTTGGCTTCTGTGGATTCAGTTTCATCTGATTTGGTTGTAGCAGCAGTGCCTGATGTTGTTTGTTTGGCTTCTGTGGATTCAGTTTCATCTGATTTGGTTGTAGCAGCAGTGCCTGATGTTGTTTGTTTGGCTTCTGTGGATTCAGTTTCATCTGATTTGGTTGTAGCAGCAGTGCCTGATGTTGTTTGTTTGGCTTCTGTGGATTCAGTTTCATCTGATTTGGTTGTAGCTGCAGTGTCTGATGTTGTTTGTTTGGCTTTTGTGGATTCAGTTTCATCTGATTTGGTTGTAGCAGCAGTGCCTGATGTTGTTTGTTTGGCTTCTGTGGATTCAGTTTCATCTGATTTGGTTGTAGCTGCAGTGCCTGATGTTGTTTGTTTGGCTTCTGTGGATTCAGTTTCATCTGATTTGGTTGTAGCAGCAGTGCCTGATGTTGTTTGTTTGGCTTCTGTGGATTCAGTTTCATCTGATTTGGTTGTAGCAGCAGTGCCTGATGTTGTTTGTTTGGCTTCTGTGGATTCAGTTTCATCTGATTTGGTTGTAGCAGCAGTGCCTGATGTTGTTTGTTTGGCTTCTGTGGATTCAGTTTCATCTGATTTGGTTGTAGCTGCAGTGTCTGATGTTGTTTGTTTGGCTTCTGTGGATTCAGTTTCATCTGATTTGGTTGTAGCAGCAGTGCCTGATGTTGTTGGTTTGGCTTCTGTTGATTCCGTTTCATCAGATTTTGTTGTAGCAGCAGTGCCTGATGTTGTTTGTTTGGCTTCTGTGGATTCAGTTTCATCTGATTTTGTTGTAGCAGCAGTGCCTGATGTTGTTGGTTTGGCTTCTGTTGATTCCGTTCCAATTGATTTGGTTGTAGCTGCAGTGCCTGCTGTTGTTGGTTTAGATTCTGTTGATTCAGTTTCGACTGATTTGGTAGTAGCAGCAGTGCCTGATGTTGTTTGTTTAGCTTCTGTTGATTCAGTTTCAACTGATTTGGTAGTAGCAGCAGTGCCTGATGTTGTTGGTTTGGCTTCTGTTGATTCCGTTTCAATTGATTTGGTTGTAGCTGCAGTGCCTGATGTTGTTTGTTTGGCTTCTGTGGATTCAGTTTCATCTGATTTGGTTGTAGCAGCAGTGCCTGATGTTGTTTGTTTGGCTTCTGTGGATTCAGTTTCATCTGATTTGGTTGTAGCAGCAGTGCCTGATGTTGTTTGTTTGGCTTCTGTGGATTCAGTTTCATCTGATTTGGTTGTAGCAGCAGTGCCTGATGTTGTTTGTTTGGCTTCTGTGGATTCAGTTTCATCTGATTTGGTTGTAGCTGCAGTGTCTGATGTTGTTTGTTTGGCTTCTGTGGATTCAGTTTCATCTGATTTGGTTGTAGCAGCAGTGCCTGATGTTGTTGGTTTGGCTTCTGTTGATTCCGTTTCATCAGATTTTGTTGTAGCAGCAGTGCCTGATGTTGTTTGTTTGGCTTCTGTGGATTCAGTTTCATCTGATTTTGTTGTAGCAGCAGTGCCTGATGTTGTCGGTTTGGCTTCTGTTGATTCCGTTCCAATTGATTTGGTTGTAGCTGCAGTGCCTGCTGTTGTTGGTTTAGATTCTGTTGATTCAGTTTCGACTGATTTGGTAGTAGCAGCAGTGCCTGATGTTGTTTGTTTAGCTTCTGTTGATTCAGTTTCAACTGATTTGGTAGTAGCAGCAGTGCCTGATGTTGTTGGTTTGGCTTCTGTTGATTCCGTTTCAATTGATTTGGTTGTAGCTGCAGTGCCTGATGTTGTTTGTTTGGCTTCTGTGGATTCAGTTTCATCTGATTTGGTTGTAGCTGCAGTGCCTGATGTTGTTTGTTTGGCTTCTGTGGATTCAGTTTCATCTGATTTGGTTGTAGCAGCAGTGCCTGATGTTGTTGGTTTGGCTTCTGTGGATTCAGTTTCATCTGATTTGGTTGTAGCTGCAGTGCCTGATGTTGTTTGTTTGGCTTCTGTGGATTCAGTTTCATCTGATTTGGTTGTAGCAGCAGTGCCTGATGTTGTTTGTTTGGCTTCTGTGGATTCAGTTTCATCTGATTTGGTTGTAGCAGCAGTGCCTGATGTTGTTTGTTTGGCTTCTGTGGATTCAGTTTCATCTGATTTTGTTGTAGCAGCAGTGCCTGATGTTGTTGGTTTGGCTTCTGTGGATTCAGTTTCATCTGATTTGGTTGTAGCTTCAGTGCCTGATGTTGTTGGTTTGGCTTCTGTGGATTCAGTTTCATCTGATTTGGTTGTAGCAGCAGTGCCTGATGTTGTTTGTTTGGCTTCTGTGGATTCAGTTTCATCTGATTTGGTTGTAGCAGCAGTGCCTGATGTTGTTGGTTTGGCTTCTGTGGATTCAGTTTCATCTGATTTGGTTGTAGCTTCAGTGCCTGATGTTGTTGGTTTGGCTTCTGTGGATTCAGTTTCATCTGATTTGGTTGTAGCAGCAGTGCCTGATGTTGTTGGTTTGGCTTCTGTGGATTCAGTTTCATCTGATTTGGTTGTAGCTGCAGTGCCTGATGTTGTTTGTTTGGCTTCTGTGGATTCAGTTTCATCTGATTTGGTTGTAGCAGCAGTGCCTGATGTTGTTTGTTTGGCTTCTGTGGATTCAGTTTCATCTGATTTGGTTGTAGCAGCAGTGCCTGATGTTGTTTGTTTGGCTTCTGTGGATTCAGTTTCATCTGATTTTGTTGTAGCAGCAGTGCCTGATGTTGTTTGTTTGGCTTCTGTGGATTCAGTTTCATCTGATTTGGTTGTAGCAGCAGTGCCTGATGTTGTTTGTTTGGCTTCTGTGGATTCAGTTTCATCTGATTTGGTTGTAGCTGCAGTGCCTGATGTTGTTTGTTTGGCTTCTGTGGATTCAGTTTCATCTGATTTGGTTGTAGCAGCAGTGTCTGATGTTGTTGGTTTGGCTTCTGTTGATTCCGTTTCAATTGATTTGGTTGTAGCTGCAGTGCCTGATGTTGTTTGTTTGGCTTCTGTGGATTCAGTTTCATCTGATTTGGTTGTAGCAGCAGTGCCTGATGTTGTTTGTTTGGCTTCTGTGGATTCAGTTTCATCTGATTTTGTTGTAGCAGCAGTGCCTGATGTTGTCGGTTTGGCTTCTGTTGATTCCGTTCCAATTGATTTGGTTGTAGCTGCAGTGCCTGCTGTTGTTGGTTTAGATTCTGTTGATTCAGTTTCGACTGATTTGGTAGTAGCAGCAGTGCCTGATGTTGTTGGTTTGGCTTCTGTTGATTCAGTTTCATCTGATTTTGTTGTAGCAGCAGTGCCTGTTGTTGTTTGTTTGGCTTCTGTGGATTCAGTTTCATCTGATTTGGTTGTAGCTTCAGTGCCTGATGTTGTTGGTTTGGCTTCTGTTGATTCCGTTTCAATTGATTTGGTTGTAGCTGCTGTGCCTGCTGTTGTTTGTTTGGCTTCTGTGGATTCAGTTTCATCTGATTTGGTTGTAGCAGCAGTGCCTGATGTTGTTGGTTTGGCTTCTGTTGATTCCGTTTCAATTGATTTCGTTGTAGCTGCAGTGCCTGCTGTTGTTTGTTTAGCTTCAGTGGATTCAGTTTCATCTGATTTGGTTGTAGCAGCAGTGCCTGATGTTGTTGGTTTGGCTTCTGTTGATTCCGTTTCAATTGATTTCGTTGTAGCTGCAGTGCCTGCTGTTGTTTGTTTAGCTTCAGTGGATTCAGTTTCATCTGATTTGGTTGTAGCAGCAGTGCCTGATGTTGTTGGTTTGGCTTCTGTGGATTCAGTTTCGTCTGATTTGGTTGTAGCAGCAGTGCCTGATGTTGTTGGTTTGGCTTCTGTTGATTCCGTTTCAATTGATTTGGTTGTAGCTGCAGTGCCTGCTGTTGTTTGTTTGGCTTCTGTGGATTCAGCTTCATCTGATTTGGTTGTAGCAGCAGTACCTGATGTTGTTTGTTTGGCTTCTGTGGATTCAGTTTCATCTGATTTGGTTGTAGCAGCAGTGCCTGATGTTGTTGGTTTGGCTTCTGTGGATTCAGTTTCATCTGATTTGGTTGTAGCTGCAGTGCCTGCTGTTGTTTGTTTGGCTTCTGTGGATTCAGTTTCATCTGATTTGGTTGTAGCAGCAGTGCCTGCTGTTGTTTGTTTGGCTTCTGTGGATTCAGTTTCATCTGATTTGGTTGTAGCAGCAGTGCCTGATGTTGTTGGTTTGGCTTCTGTTGATTCAGTTTCATCTGATTTTGTTGTAGCAGCAGTGCCTGCTGTTGTTTGTTTGGCTTCTGTGAATTCAGTTTCAATTGATTTGGTTGTAGCTGCTGTGCCTGCTGTTGTTTGTTTGGCTTCTGTGGATTCAGTTTCATCTGATTTGGTTGTAGCTTCAGTGCCTGATGTTGTTGGTTTGGCTTCTGTTGATTCCGTTTCAATTGATTTGGTTGTAGCAGCAGTGCCTGATGTTGTTGGTTTGGCTTCTGTTGATTCCGTTTCAATTGATTTGGTTGTAGCTGCTGTGCCTGCTGTTGTTTGTTTGGCTTCTGTGGATTCAGTTTCATCTGATTTGGTTGTAGCTTCAGTGCCTGATGTTGTTGGTTTGGCTTCTGTTGATTCCGTTTCAATTGATTTGGTTGTAGCAGCAGTGCCGGATGTTGTTGGTTTGGCTTCTGTTGATTCCGTTTCAATTGATTTGGTTGTAGCTGCAGTGCCTGCTGTTGTTTGTTTGGCTTCTGTGGATTCAGTTTCGTCTGATTTGGTTGTAGCAGCAGTGCCTGATGTTGTTGGTTTAACTTCTGTTGATTCAGTTTCATCAGATTTTGTTGTAGCTTCAGTGCCTGATGTTGTTGGTTTGGCTTCTGTTGATTCCGTTTCAATTGATTTGGTTGTAGCTGCAGTGCCTGCTGTTGTTTGTTTGGCTTCTGTGGATTCAGTTTCATCTGATTTGGTTGTAGCAGCAGTGCCTGATGTTGTTGGTTTGGCTTCTGTTGATTCAGTATCAATTGATTTGGTTGTAGCAGCAGTGCCTGATGTTGTTGGTTTGGCTTCTGTTGATTCCGTTTCAGTTGATTTGGTTGTAGCTGCAGTGTCTGCTGTTGTTTGTTTGGCTTCTGTGGATTCAGTTTCATCTGATGTGGTTGTAGCAGCAGTGCGTGATGTTGTTGGTTTGGCATCTGCTGATTCCGTTTCGATTGATTTGGTTGTTGCTGCATTGCCTGCTGTTGTTTGTTTGGCTTCTGTGGATTCAGTTTCATCAGATTTTGTTGTAGCTTCAGTGCCTGATGTTGTTTGTTTGGCTTCTGTTGATTCAGTTTCATCTGATTTTGTTGTAGCAGCAGTGCCTGTTGTTGTTTGTTTGGCTTCTGTGGATTCAGTTTCAATTGATTTGGTTGTAGCAGCAGTGCCTGATGTTGTTGGTTTGGCTTCTGTTGATTCAGTTTCATCTGATTTTGTTGTAGCAGCAGTGCCTGTTGTTGTTTGTTTGGCTTCTGTGGATTCAGTTTCATCTGATTTGGTTGTAGCAGCAGTGCCTGATGTTGTTGGTTTGGCTTCTGTTGATTCAGTTTCAACTGATTTGGTTGTAGCAGCAGTACCTGATGTTGTTGGTTTGGCTTCTGTGGATTCAGTTTCATCTGATTTGGTTGTAGCAGCAGTGCCTGATGTTGTTGGTTTGGCTTCTGTTGATTCCGTTTCAATTGATTCGGTTGTAGCTGCAGTGCTTGCTGTTGTTTGTTTGGCTTCTGTGGATTCAGCTTCATCTGATTTGGTTGTAGCAGCAGTACCTGATGTTGTTTGTTTGGCTTCTGTGGATTCAGTTTCATCTGATTTTGTTGTAGCAGCAGTGCCTGATGTTGTTGGTTTTGCTTCTGTGGATTCAGTTTCATCTGATTTGGTTGTAGCAGCAGTGCCTGATGTTGTTGGTTTGGCTTCTGTTGATTCCGTTTTAATTGATTTGGTTGTAGCAGCAGTGCCTGTTGTTGTTTGTTTGGCTTCTGTGGATTCAGTTTCATCTGATTTTGTTGTAGCAGCAGTGCCTGATGTTGTTGGTTTGGCGTCTGTTGATTCCGTTTCAATTGATTTGGTTGTAGCTGCAGTGCCTGCTGTTGTTTGTTTGGCTTCTGTGGATTCAGTTTCATCTGATTTGGTTGTAGCAGCAGTGCCTGATGTTGTTGGTTTGGCTTCTGTTGATTCAGTTTCATCTGATTTTGTTGTAGCAGCAGTGCCTGCTGTTGTTTGTTTGGCTTCTGTGGATTCAGTTTCATCAGATTTGGTTGTAGCAGCAGTGCCTAAAGTTGTTGGTTTGGCTTCTGTTGATTCAGTTTCATCTGATTTTGTTGCAGCAGCAGTGCCTGATGTTGTTGGTTTGGCTTCTGTTGATTCAGTATCATCTGATTTTGTTGTAGCAGCAGTGCCTGCTGTTGTTTGTTTGGCTTCTGTGGATTCAGTTTCATCTGATTTGGTTGTAGCAGCAGTGCCTGATGTTGTTGGTTTGGCTTCTGTTGATTCAGTTTCAACTGATTTGGTTGTAGCAGCAGTACCTGATGTTGTTGGTTTGGCTTCTGTGGATTCAGTTTCATCTGATTTGGTTGTAGCAGCAGTGCCTAAAGTTGTTGGTTTGGCTTCTGTTGATTCAGTTTCATCTGATTTTGTTGTAGCAGCAGTGCCTGATGTTGTTGGTTTGGCTTCTGTTGATTCAGTTTCATCTGATTTTGTTGTAGCAGCAGTGCCTGCTGTTGTTTGTTTGGCTTCTGTGGATTCAGTTTCAATTGATTTGGTTGTAGCAGCAGTGCCTGATGTTGTTGGTTTGGCTTCTGTTGATTCAGTTTCATCTGATTTTGTTGTAGCAGCAGTGCCTGTTGTTGTTTGTTTGGCTTCTGTGGATTCAGTTTCATCTGATTTGGTTGTAGCAGCAGTGCCTGATGTTGTTGGTTTGGCTTCTGTTGATTCAGTTTCAACTGATTTGGTTTTAGCAGCAGTACCTGATGTTGTTGGTTTGGCTTCTGTGGATTCAGTTTCATCTGATTTGGTTGTAGCAGCAGTGCCTGATGTTGTTGGTTTGGCTTCTGTTGATTCCGTTTCAATTGATTCGGTTGTAGCTGCAGTGCCTGCTGTTGTTTGTTTGGCTTCTGTGGATTCAGCTTCATCTGATTTGGTTGTAGCAGCAGTACCTGATGTTGTTTGTTTGGCTTTTGTGGATTCAGTTTCATCTGATTTTGTTGTAGCAGCAGTGCCTGATGTTGTTGGTTTGGCTTCTGTGGATTCAGTTTCATCTGATTTGGTTGTAGCAGCAGTGCCTGATGTTGTTGGTTTGGCTTCTGTTGATTCCGTTTCAATTGATTTGGTTGTAGCAGCAGTGCCTGATGTTGTTTGTTTGGCTTCTGTGGATTCAGTTTCATCTGATTTGGTTGTAGCAGCAGTGCCTGATGTTGTTGGTTTGGCTTCTGTTGATTCCGTTTCAATTGATTTGGTTGTAGCTGCTGTGCCTGCTGTTGTTTGTTTGGCTTCTGTGGATTCAGTTTCATCTGATTTGGTTGTAGCTTCAGTGCCTGATGCTGTTGGTTTGGCTTCTGTTGATTCCGTTTCAATTGATTTGGTTGTAGCAGCAGTGCCGGATGTTGTTGGTTTGGCTTCTGTTGATTCCGTTTCAATTGATTTGGTTGTAGCTGCAGTGCCTGCTGTTGTTTGTTTGGCTTCTGTGGATTCAGTTTCGTCTGATTTGGTTGTAGCAGCAGTGCCTGATGTTGTTGGTTTAACTTCTGTTGATTCAGTTTCATCAGATTTTGTTGTAGCTTCAGTGCCTGATGTTGTTGGTTTGGCTTCTGTTGATTCCGTTTCAATTGATTTGGTTGTAGCTGCAGTGCCTGCTGTTGTTTGTTTGGCTTCTGTGGATTCAGTTTCATCTGATTTGGTTGTAGCAGCAGTGCCTGATGTTGTTGGTTTGGCTTCTGTTGATTCAGTATCAATTGATTTGGTTGTAGCAGCAGTGCCTGATGTTGTTGGTTTGGCTTCTGTTGATTCCGTTTCAGTTGATTTGGTTGTAGCTGCAGTGTCTGCTGTTGTTTGTTTGGCTTCTGTGGATTCAGTTTCATCTGATGTGGTTGTAGCAGCAGTGCGTGATGTTGTTGGTTTGGCATCTGCTGATTCCGTTTCGATTGATTTGGTTGTTGCTGCATTGCCTGCTGTTGTTTGTTTGGCTTCTGTGGATTCAGTTTCATCAGATTTTGTTGTAGCTTCAGTGCCTGATGTTGTTTGTTTGGCTTCTGTTGATTCAGTTTCATCTGATTTTGTTGTAGCAGCAGTGCCTGTTGTTGTTTGTTTGGCTTCTGTGGATTCAGTTTCAATTGATTTGGTTGTAGCAGCAGTGCCTGATGTTGTTGGTTTGGCTTCTGTTGATTCAGTTTCATCTGATTTTGTTGTAGCAGCAGTGCCTGTTGTTGTTTGTTTGGCTTCTGTGGATTCAGTTTCATCTGATTTGGTTGTAGCAGCAGTGCCTGATGTTGTTGGTTTGGCTTCTGTTGATTCAGTTTCAACTGATTTGGTTGTAGCAGCAGTACCTGATGTTGTTGGTTTGGCTTCTGTGGATTCAGTTTCATCTGATTTGGTTGTAGCAGCAGTGCCTGATGTTGTTGGTTTGGCTTCTGTTGATTCCGTTTCAATTGATTCGGTTGTAGCTGCAGTGCTTGCTGTTGTTTGTTTGGCTTCTGTGGATTCAGCTTCATCTGATTTGGTTGTAGCAGCAGTACCTGATGTTGTTTGTTTGGCTTCTGTGGATTCAGTTTCATCTGATTTTGTTGTAGCAGCAGTGCCTGATGTTGTTGGTTTTGCTTCTGTGGATTCAGTTTCATCTGATTTGGTTGTAGCAGCAGTGCCTGATGTTGTTGGTTTGGCTTCTGTTGATTCCGTTTTAATTGATTTGGTTGTAGCAGCAGTGCCTGTTGTTGTTTGTTTGGCTTCTGTGGATTCAGTTTCATCTGATTTTGTTGTAGCAGCAGTGCCTGATGTTGTTGGTTTGGCGTCTGTTGATTCCGTTTCAATTGATTTGGTTGTAGCTGCAGTGCCTGCTGTTGTTTGTTTGGCTTCTGTGGATTCAGTTTCATCTGATTTGGTTGTAGCAGCAGTGCCTGATGTTGTTGGTTTGGCTTCTGTTGATTCAGTTTCATCTGATTTTGTTGTAGCAGCAGTGCCTGCTGTTGTTTGTTTGGCTTCTGTGGATTCAGTTTCATCAGATTTGGTTGTAGCAGCAGTGCCTAAAGTTGTTGGTTTGGCTTCTGTTGATTCAGTTTCATCTGATTTTGTTGCAGCAGCAGTGCCTGATGTTGTTGGTTTGGCTTCTGTTGATTCAGTATCATCTGATTTTGTTGTAGCAGCAGTGCCTGCTGTTGTTTGTTTGGCTTCTGTGGATTCAGTTTCATCTGATTTGGTTGTAGCAGCAGTGCCTGATGTTGTTGGTTTGGCTTCTGTTGATTCAGTTTCAACTGATTTGGTTGTAGCAGCAGTACCTGATGTTGTTGGTTTGGCTTCTGTGGATTCAGTTTCATCTGATTTGGTTGTAGCAGCAGTGCCTAAAGTTGTTGGTTTGGCTTCTGTTGATTCAGTTTCATCTGATTTTGTTGTAGCAGCAGTGCCTGATGTTGTTGGTTTGGCTTCTGTTGATTCAGTTTCATCTGATTTTGTTGTAGCAGCAGTGCCTGCTGTTGTTTGTTTGGCTTCTGTGGATTCAGTTTCAATTGATTTGGTTGTAGCAGCAGTGCCTGATGTTGTTGGTTTGGCTTCTGTTGATTCAGTTTCATCTGATTTTGTTGTAGCAGCAGTGCCTGTTGTTGTTTGTTTGGCTTCTGTGGATTCAGTTTCATCTGATTTGGTTGTAGCAGCAGTGCCTGATGTTGTTGGTTTGGCTTCTGTTGATTCAGTTTCAACTGATTTGGTTTTAGCAGCAGTACCTGATGTTGTTGGTTTGGCTTCTGTGGATTCAGTTTCATCTGATTTGGTTGTAGCAGCAGTGCCTGATGTTGTTGGTTTGGCTTCTGTTGATTCCGTTTCAATTGATTCGGTTGTAGCTGCAGTGCCTGCTGTTGTTTGTTTGGCTTCTGTGGATTCAGCTTCATCTGATTTGGTTGTAGCAGCAGTACCTGATGTTGTTTGTTTGGCTTTTGTGGATTCAGTTTCATCTGATTTTGTTGTAGCAGCAGTGCCTGATGTTGTTGGTTTGGCTTCTGTGGATTCAGTTTCATCTGATTTGGTTGTAGCAGCAGTGCCTGATGTTGTTGGTTTGGCTTCTGTTGATTCCGTTTCAATTGATTTGGTTGTAGCAGCAGTGCCTGATGTTGTTTGTTTGGCTTCTGTGGATTCAGTTTCATCTGATTTGGTTGTAGCTTCAGTGCCTGATGTTGTTGGTTTGGCTTCTGTTGATTCCGTTTCAATTGATTTGGTTGTAGCAGCAGTGCCGGATGTTGTTGGTTTGGCTTCTGTTGATTCCGTTTCAATTGATTTGGTTGTAGCTGCAGTGCCTGCTGTTGTTTGTTTGGCTTCTGTGGATTCAGTTTCATCTGATTTGGTTGTAGCAGCAGTGCCTGATGTTGTTGGTTTGGCTTCTGTTGATTCCGTTTCAATTGATTTGGTTGTAGCTGCTGTGCCTGCTGTTGTTTGTTTGGCTTCTGTGGATTCAGTTTCATCTGATTTGGTTGTAGCTTCAGTGCCTGATGTTGTTGGTTTGGCTTCTGTGGATTCTGTTTCATCTGATTTGGTTGTAGCAGCAGTGCCTGATGTTGTTGGTTTGGCTTCTGTTGATTCCGTTTCAATTGATTTGGTTGTAGCTGCTGTGCCTGCTGTTGTTTGTTTGGCTTCTGTGGATTCAGTTTCATCTGATTTGGTTGTAGCTTCAGTGCCTGATGTTGTTGGTTTGGCTTCTGTTGATTCCGTTTCAATTGATTTGGTTGTAGCAGCAGTGCCGGATGTTGTTGGTTTGGCTTCTGTTGATTCCGTTTCAATTGATTTGGTTGTAGCTGCAGTGCCTGCTGTTGTTTGTTTGGCTTCTGTGGATTCAGTTTCGTCTGATTTGGTTGTAGCAGCAGTGCCTGATGTTGTTGGTTTAACTTCTGTTGATTCAGTTTCATCAGATTTTGTTGTAGCTTCAGTGCCTGATGTTGTTGGTTTGGCTTCTGTTGATTCCGTTTCAATTGATTTGGTTGTAGCTGCAGTGCCTGCTGTTGTTTGTTTGGCTTCTGTGGATTCAGTTTCATCTGATTTGGTTGTAGCAGCAGTGCCTGATGTTGTTGGTTTGGCTTCTGTTGATTCAGTATCAATTGATTTGGTTGTAGCAGCAGTGCCTGATGTTGTTGGTTTGGCTTCTGTTGATTCCGTTTCAGTTGATTTGGTTGTAGCTGCAGTGTCTGCTGTTGTTTGTTTGGCTTCTGTGGATTCAGTTTCATCTGATGTGGTTGTAGCAGCAGTGCCTGATGTTGTTTGTTTGGCTTCTGTGGATTCAGTTTCATCTGATTTTGTTGTAGCAGCAGTGCCTGATGTTGTTTGTTTGGCTTCTGTGGATTCAGTTTCATCAGATTTTGTTGTAGCTTCAGTGCCTGATGTTGTTTGTTTGGCTTCTGTTGATTCAGTTTCAGCAGATTTTGTTGTAGCTGCAGTGCCTGATGTTGTTGGTTTGGCTTCTGTTGATTCCGTTTCAGTTGATTTGGTTATAGCTGCAGTGTCTGCTGTTGTTTGTTTGGCTTCTGTGGATTCAGTTTCATCTGATGTGGTTGTAGCAGCAGTGCCTGATGTTGTTGGTTTGGCTTCTGTTGATTCCGTTTCGATTGATTTGGTTGTTGCTGCAGTGCCTGCTGTTGTTTGTTTGGCTTCTGTGGATTCAGTTTCAGCAGATTTTGTTGTAGCTGCAGTGCCTGATGTTGTTGGTTTGGCTTCTGTTGATTCAGTTTCAACTGATCCTGTTTCTTTACCCTTAGTTGTTGGCATTGCTTCAGTGCCAACTGTTGTGACTGTAATTTCATCAACTTCTGATCCTGTTTCTTTACCCTTAGTTGTTGGCATTGCTTCAGTGCCAACTGGAGTGGCTTTAATTTCATCAACTTCTGATCCTGTTTCTTTGCCTTTAGTTGTTGACATTGCTTCAGTGTCAACTGTTGTGACTGTAATTTCATCAACTTCTGATCCTGTTTCTTTGCCTTTAGTTGTTGGCATTGTTTCAGTGCCAACTGTTGTGACTGTAATTTCATCAACTTCTGATCCTGTTTCTTTACCCTTAGTTGTTGGCATTGGTTCAGTGCCAACTGTAGTGGCTTTAATTTCATCAACTTCTGATCCTGTTTCTTTACCCTTAGTTGTTGGCATTGGTTCAGTGCCAACTGTAGTGGCTTTAATTTCATCAACTTCTGATCCGGTTTCTTTACCCTTAGTTGTTGGCATTGGTTCAGTGCCAACTGTAGTTGCTTTAATTTCATCAACTTCTGATCCTGTTTCTTTGCCTTTAGTTGTTAACATTGCTTCAGTGTCAACTGTTGTGACTGTAATTTCATCAACTTCTGATCCTGTTTCTTTACCCTTAGTTGTTGGCATTGTTTCAGTGCCAACTGTTGTGACTGTAATTTCATCAACTTCTGATCCTGTTTCTTTACCCTTAGTTGTTGGCGTTGTTTCAGTGCCAACTGTTGTGACTGTAATTTCATCAACTTCTGATCCTGTTTCTTTACCCTTAGTTGTTGGCATTGTTTCAGTGCCAACTGTTGTGACTGTAATTTCATCAACTTCTGATCCTGTTTCTTTACCCTTAGTTGTTGGCATTGGTTCAGTGCCAACTGTAGTGGCTTTAATTTCATCAACTTCTGATCCTGTTTCTTTACCCTTAGTTGTTGGCATTGGTTCAGTGCCAACTGTAGTGGCTTTAATTTCATCAACTTCTGATCCAGTTTCTTTGCCTTTAGTTGTTGACATTGCTTCACTGTCAACTGTAGTAGCCTTAATTTCATCAACTTCTGATCCTGTTTCTTTGCCTTTAGTTGTTGGCATTGCTTCTGAACCAACTGTGGTGGCATCAATTTCTGCTTTATTTGTTGTTTTTTCGATTGGTTTGTCAGTAACCGCATCACCTGATTGTGGTGTAGAGCCAGTTGATGGCGTGACACTTTTGACTTCTGTTGTCGGCGATGGTTTATTTGTGGTTTTTCGAGGTGTGGAATCTTTAGTACCTGCGCTACCAGGCGATGACGCATTTGTTTCTTCTGTTTCTACTTCTTCGGTTGATTCTTTTGATGAAGTAGAAGGAGTTGTTTTTTGGTCATCTTTAATAGTCTCCTTACCGGTTGCTTTAGTAGGGCTAATGGTGCTGGAGTTATCAACTGGTTTATCTATGAGTATAGAATCAGGGGTATCATCATTGGGCGTAGTTAATTCTTCGTCGATTCTGTCCTTTCCAGGTGTTTCGTTATCTGGTTTAGTATAGGCGGTTGAAGTTTTTTCCTCAATTTCTTCATTTTTCTTTACCGTCGTTACACCTTCAATTATTGATGGTGCAGTGGTTTCGTTTTCACCCGAATCAATTTCGGGTGTTGGTGTCTTGTCGGAATCCTTTTTCTACAAATTTTTGTTTAAGGGTTTGTTTTTATGTTAAGGATTTTACTTACCTCTTTTTCTGGTTTGTTCTCCTTATTATTTGGTATGAATGTACCCTTCGACTAATAAAAGTGTAATTCAAAAATTATTTGATAATTTTGTGGGGTGTTTTTTACTTACCGGTACACATCGAGCACAAGAACCTTTATCTTTTTGGTTTGATGGTAGGAATAAGGTTCCATCGGGACAACTCACGCAATTTATGCATCCTTTGGTCGTTGGTGATTTAACACAGATATCGCAGCATAGTCCAGGTAGATCACCTCTGCTGTATTTTCGTTCACCATCTACACAAGTTATATTTGGACATTTAATATCTTTATTACAGTTTAATAAATTTTTATCGTCTTCACTTAATATTCGCGCACTAGTAAATTGCACCAAAACTAGGGCCAGTAGCGTGGCTCGTAGCTTCATCCTGTTTTTCGCGCTAATACTCTTCAATAGTGGTTAAGGCCAATATATAGTTTTATTAAGACACGTACTGCATAATTTACCCTTATCTATAGCATAATAGTTAAAAATCAATCGTTTAAATTATTTTCCAAAAATTAGGCAATATATATTCTAAAGTCAAATTTTTAACTCAAGGCTAGTTTAAATAATATTTTTTCTAGATAAATATATTCTTTTGAATTTTAATTTTAATTGTATAAGGTTTGCAAATTTTGTTTTCTATTCTTTCATCTCTTGTTTAATTATAATTTTAATAAATCTGGATTACTTTACATAATATCAATCTTTTTACCTAATTTTTGTGATTATTCAATCAATTTGGTAAAAATTTTTTTGTAAAGCAAAACAATTTAATATATGTAAAGGCGTGTGTTTTAAATGGTTTTAGTAATAATTTTGAAATGAAAAAAAAATTTACATTTAAATGTATTGACATCACTAAGCTAAATGATATCAGTATCTTCTTGATTTTTTTATTGTCTAATATATTACGTACGATAATTAGTATTTAAAATTTTTGTTGTAAGTTGAGGTCAATATATTTATATTGTTGGATAATTTTATAGTAAAAGCAAAATTTCTATTTTTTTAAATTTTCTTACATTTTTTTTTTGTTTCAGGTATGTTTTTCCTATAAAATTACTTTTGGTGGTAAATAAAAAAATTAATTAAATATTTTTTTTTGACTTAAAAATATTACTGGTATTCTATAATTTATTGCTAAAAAAACGTTTCATAATATTTGTATACAAAATAATTTACGTAGGTAATTTAAGTATTTTAAATAATTTCACTAAAATAAATAAATTTTAATAAGGAATAATTAAATTATTTTTTACTTGTTATTTTGACTTTATCATAATTAAGCATTTATATTCTTTTTTAAATGTTCCTATTCAAGGTCTTCTAATTTGACTTTCAGGCTCCATAAATGCATCTGTAATTTGCTTTAAACAATTGTTATTTTAAAAGAAAATGTAGATTTTCATTTTATCATTAAATGGATTTGTTTTGTTAAATTTTTACAATTTTATGATATTATTTAAATTTGATATTTTGTCAATGAGCGTTTCCTAATTTTGCATTCATTGACGTCAAAATAATTAAGCACTTTGTTTTAAATTAAAATCATTATTGAATTACGCAAAATTTAATTATTAATATTTATGTCATTATATTCATCTATTGTTTATGTTAATGTTTATGTTTTATTACCTATAAAGTTTTCGAGTTATATTAGTTCATTTATTATTTGATTATTATTTTATATATGTATTTATTTGTTCAAATTAACATTTTTAACCTTAGTCGTACTGAGTGGGGTACAAGAGTACCCCAGTTATAGGGGTACAAATATACCCCACATGTAAATCAATTTGTGGCAAATAAAACGTAATTTAAAAACTTTTATAATGATTCTTTTTATACACTACAAAATTAATATTCATTTGTAATTAAAAGCTTTTATGGTTGAATAAGAATTTTCTAAAACTATTTTATTTATGTAAGAAGTACATAAACGTCAAAGCTATTAAAATTTTAATTATTACCTACTATTATTTTTATTACCTTTAATTTCCAAAGCTACTGTTCTAAAGTTACTACAATTTTTTAAATACGAACAGAATTTTTAGTAATTTAACACGAGATACTCACATGTAAAGTTATTTATATTTTTATAACCAAACTGAAGATAATGGAATATGTTTTTTTCTGAGTTACTGCGTTAAAATCTCTAATTAGCATTAATTACTTAAAAAATGATTAAGAAATTGTTATTAGCTGAATATGTAATAATATTTTAAAGTTAATAAAATAATTAGATTAGGTCATTCGCAAATTATTTTAAATTGACGTAGGTGGTTTTTGAAAAAAAAATCATTAAAATATTTACCAATAGTTTTTGTTTTAGTTCTTTTATGTAGTTGGGTTTTTGCATTAAATTGTACATTTTTGTTGGGTAAAAATATAAATTGTTGAACTCACCATTAAACAGTGAACGTAAAATAAAGGAAAAACGTATAAAACTGGCTGAAATATAATTTATTAACTGTTCAACCTCATTCTTACAAACAAAAATTATAATTTCGAACTAAAAATCATGCATAAATTATAAAATAAATGGTAGCATTATACAGAGCGAGGAAATAATGAATAATTTATTGATTTGTACATTTTATTTAAAAATTTGTAAACCTCAAAACATAATTTTGCACATAAAAGTGTAGCGGTAATTATAATAAAACAAAAATAAAATACTTTGCATTGATCAAGTATTTAACTAAAAAACTACGCTAATTAAACTAAAATAAATGTATTTATTAAAAATTACGGTTTATTTTATTAATTTATAACAAATGTAATAACAGGATTTTTTGCTTGTAATCTCAGGTTCAGTTTTCTTTCAGTAATTCAAATCTGAAAATTAACAAAAAATATAGTAGTATTTTAGATAAAAAATTTATTTAAATAAATAATTACAATTTATCGCTCTTCTTCATCGGCCACTACATCATCTCCTTGTTGCTAAGAAAATTAATAAAAAAAAAAATTTAAAAAATTTAAAAAAAAAATTTAAAAAAAAATTTAAAAAAAATTAATAAATTATTTAACTTACTCCATCATCTGCAGGTTCATTCTAAAATAGAAAATAAATTGAGTTTGTTTTGAAAAATAAATTTAATAATTTAAATAACTTACCGCATTGTTCATGTCACCAGTATCACCCGACTATAATAATATATGAAACAATTATTAATTTTGATTCAACCTAAATTTTATAACTACTTACATTTCCACCTACACCTCCTCCTAGATTTAGATCTAGATTTAAGTTTAGCTAAAATAAACAACATTATTAATCATAATCTTGTATTTAAAGGTAGATAGTTGTATTCACCTCCAAATTAGCAGACTTATAAGTGTGGAGCGCTTAAAATTTAGAACTACAGTTTAAGAAATTTCTAAGAAAAAAATGAGGTCTCTACGACTTTTCGTTGAAAAGTTATGAATTTTTATAAAAATGTGTAAAAACTTTTTTAAGGGGCGTAGAAGATAACTGATAACTGTGATCCATCTTTTATTATCTTACATTCACGAGGTCGAACTTAAAAAAAATTAGAAAAAAAATTTGAGATTTGAAATTTTTTTTGGCAATCTGTTTTTATTTTTTTCTCGTAAAGTATAAAAGTTAGCGATTTCAAATTTTTACCAAACTTACAAATGATGGATAGACGCATATCAGTAAATATTTGGTTAAAATCGGTTGATTAGTTTTTAAAAAAAAAATTCCCAAACTTTTGGCTAAATTTTGGTACAAATGGACTGCTCAATTTGCAACCGAAAAATATTCATTTGGCAGAGTCTTGTGGAACAAGTACCTGTGCAAATCAAAACGGTGGGAATCAAAAAAACGGCAATTTTTTCATTGGCCAAAGTTTTGGTAATCTTGCCACCCGAAAAAATGTTAAAATTGTACACTTCGCGTGCCGGCGCCGTGACGCTGTACCGTTATCCCTGTAGACTTAAAAATGGTTTTGGTCTATCTCCAGGATATGACAATAAAAGGGGCCAAATTTCATCACCTTGAAAATCTGCCGGAGCAACGATTTTTCAAAATTGACGCCGCCGAAGACCAGAAAATCAAGAAAAATTGGCCGTTTTCCAAAATTTTTTTCAAAGTATTTTGGTGGTCCAAAAAAATTAAAATTCATACCTCGCTTAGATTAAATCTTCCCCTTTACAACGCAACTCGAGTTTTTTTTAAATCGTATGGATAAAAGCACCTCCCCTATTGATTGGATCTTTTAGTTAATAGTGCTACTAACTTCGGGGTGAATATCACTAATAATTTTCTAGACTTACCAAACTATTGGTGTCACTTCCTTGTCCCTAAAAAATAAAAGTAATAATTAGTTTAATGTATATTGGGTTTTGAAATAGACAGCCTAGAAATTGAATTTCTACTCCTTGGAAGTACAAAGTAAACCCGATTATACCCGATTTACGTCGGAAATGTATGAACTTGTTAAAGAATAAGAATTACTTACAGAATTATCTTGTTCCTGTGGTGCTTCAGCTTCAGCATCAGCGTTATCAGCTGCAGGACTATCAGCAGCCTAATAAAAATTATAAAAAAATAATAATTTGGTATAAATAAAAAAATAATTACCTCTGGATTTGGATCTGAAGGTGGTGTATCGATTTTATCTCCTTTGTCATCCTAATAAAATATTGAAATTTTACTATAGTTAAATTAAATTACCTTAAAAAACTTACCACTTCGTATTCGTCGTAATATGTAACTTCACTTACTTTTACCTAAAAAAAAATATTTTTTTAAAGTGGCTTAAAAATTGTTTTATAAACTTACAGCTCCAGTTATAATTTCTTCAGGATATTCATAATATTCCTAAAATTCAATAATTTAAAAATTTGATTTCCAAAGTCAAATTAAATAAAAATTTTACCGGTGCTGATGTGATAACTGGACCGTCATAATATTCCTAAAAAAATAAACGATTTTTTTTTTAAATATTTTTTGGAATTTTAATAACACAAAATTACTTACTTCATAAAAGCTTGTTACAGTTTCCGTCTAAAATTAAAACAAAAACATGTTAAATCAATAATATTAAAAATTTTTATATTTTTTTAAAAACTTACGAAAGTTTCATATTCATAGTAATCTTCCTAAAAAAAAACAAAAAAAAACAAATAAGTAAAAAAATTAAAATATAATATGCACAAGAATTTTCAAGAACTAGTATAAAAAAATACTTACGCTGATTATTGTAGTTATTTCCTGGACAGTCTAAATATAAAAAAGGTAAACATTAAAAACTAAAACAAAATAAAGTTGTTAATTATTGTTACCTCATCGACATATTGTTTGAAACCAGTATCCCACTTCTAAAAAAAAAATAGAGTAATATTTTTTTTTTTTTTAAATTTCATTTTATAACTTACATCATTTGGATAATCCACTGCGCCATAATAATCTTCATACTAAAAAATTTTAAAAATTGGAAAAAAAATTAAAGAGATAATTTAAAAAACATTACCATATCTCCATTGCCACCGTTCAAATAATCACCCTAAAATAATTGAAATTAAAAAAAATATATTTTTTTTTATAAATTAACTTACACCGTCTTGAACTTCAGGGTAGTCTCCTTCACCAGGAATATTTCCATTATTGTAATCATTTCCTAGTCCATCACCATCTCCATCACCATCACCATTATCATCTAAACCATCGCCGTTTTCATAATAATCTCCTTCACCAGGTAACAACCCATCATCTTGTCCAATACCGTTATTATAATCATAATAATCAACTTCCTTATAATCAGTCTCAATTGTATTTTCTTGATAATCCTCATAATCGTATTGAGGAACGAAAATGCCATTACCAGGTCCCAAATACTCCTAAAAAAACAACTTAGACAAAAAAAAAATAAAAAATAAAAAAATACCTTGCGTTTATTCTTCCTTCTACCAGTTTTTTGGACTTCCTTCTCAACTTTCTAAAACCATATAATAATATAATAAAATTATAACCAAAATTTTATAAACCTTACCTCCAATCTAGTCTTCTTCGCGCCTTTTTCGGCCAACTACAATAAATAAATAAAAAATAAAAGTATTTTAAAATATCCAAATTTTACCTTAGTTGTATCCACCGAAATTTTATCAGCCGCCGATTTATACAACTTCTCAAGCCTTTTACTTGCTTTAGGTGAATTTTTGAAAAGACTGTCTTTAGCCTGAGATATAGCGTATATCTTATTAAGAACATCAATGGTCTTTTGCTCAATTCTCTTTAAAAAAAATAAAATTAATGAAATTTCTTGAATTTTAAAACAATCTTACCTTCTTGAGATCATCAATTTTCTTCTGTTTCTCCACCTTTAATTAAAAAATAAAACAAATTATTATTAAGCTTTTACGCTCATAAATAATAACTTACCAGTAACAACTTCGTTTTAATAAAGTCTTTACGAATATGTACCTAAAAATCAAATTAATTTCAATGACAAGTTATTTTAAATATAAAAGGGATCAAACCCATCGTTTCCTCTTCAAGCAAACCCTGAAGCTAAGCAAGTAATTAGTGCGTTTATAAATCCTCTTCTTAAGAACAGTTGTTTTCTTAACCTTCTTCTTTTTCTTAACTTGAATTTCCTCAACTTTCTCTTTCCTAATCTTCTTGCGTGGTTCTTCAACTTCAACCTTCTTGCGTTCTTTCTTCTTAATCGTGCTGGGCTCTTGTGTTTTAACCTCTTTCGTCTTCTTGACTTTTTCAGTAGCGTTCTTGTTTGGAGGCACTACAGGTTTCACCGTTGGTTTAGTTGTGACTTTGGTCTTAGGTGGCACCTTTGGTTTATTATCTGTAGTTGGTTTCTTCGTAACGGGTTTAGGTGTGACATTACCTTTTGGTGGTGGTTCTTTACCTTTCGTTGGTGGTTTTTTAGTTGGTGGTTTAGTAACAGTTTTATTTCCTGGTTTACCAGGTGGAATTTCGCCTTTAGTAGTGTTGGGGTTCTTAGGATCTGGTTTAGTGTCTGGTTTTTTCTTACCTGGTTCTTCACCAGGTCTTGTAGTTGTTCCTTCAACACTAATATCTCTATCACTTCCTGATGATTGATCTTCTCCTGACTTAGGTCCTGGTTCTTCACCAGGTCTTGTAGTTGTTTCTTCAACACTAATATCTCTATCACTTCCTGATGATTGATCTTCTCCTGACTTAGGTTCACCTTTACTTTCTTTTGTTGGAGTTTTAGTCTCATCTTTACCTTTTGGTGGCACTTTTGTACCTGGTTGTGTTTTCTTATTTTTGGGAGTTTCTTCTTTCTTAGTTGGAACTTTGTCTTTTTTAGTTGGTTCAGGCGTTTTCTTATCTTTGTCCTTTTTAGTTGGTACAGGAGTTTTCTTATCTTTAGTACCTTTGTCCTTTTTAGTTGGTTCGGGCGTTTTCTTACCTTTAGGATCCTTGGGCTCCTTTTCTTTTGGTTCTTTTTCTTTGGGTTTCTTATCTTTAGTTTCTTTGTCCTTCGGTTCTTTTTCTTTACCAGGAATATTTTTGACTTCTTTGGATTTATCTTCTTCAGAAGATTCATCATCCTTTGGTGTTTTATCTTTCTCTTTAGGCTCTTTTTCTTTCGGTTCCTTATCTTTCGGTTGTTTGTCCTTAGGTTTCTTATCTTTTGGTTCTTTTTCCTTGGGTTGTTTGTCCTTAGGTTCTTTTTCTTTTGGTTCCTTGTCCTTAGGTTCCTTATCTTTCGGTTCTTTATCTTTGGGTTCTTTATCTTTAGGTTTCTTATCTTTAGGTTCTTTAACTTTAGGTTCTTTTTCTTTGGGTTCTTTTTCTTTACCAGGAATATTTTTGACTTCTTTCGATTTCTCTTCTTCAAAAGATTCATCATCCTTGGGGGTTTTATCTTTTTCTTTCACTTTAGGCTCCTTTTCTTTGGGCACTTTTTCTTTCGGTTCTTTTTCTTTAGGCTCTTTATCCTTAGGTTCCTTATCTTTTGGTTCTTTGTCCTTTGGTTCCATATCTTTTGGTTCTTTTTCTTTGGGTTCTTTATCCTTAGGTTCTTTTTCTTTTGGCTCTTTGTCTTTGGGTTCCTTCTCTTTTGGTTCTTTTTCTTTGGGTTCTTTATCCTTAGGTTCTTTTCCTTTTGGCTCTTTGTCTTTAGGTTCCTTCTCTTTTGGTTCTTTTTCTTTGGGTTCTTTATCCTTAGGTTCTTTTTCTTTTGGCTCTTTATCCTTAGGTTCCTTCTCTTTTGGTTCTTTTTCTTTAGGTTCTTTATCCTTAGGTTCTTTTTCCTTTGGCTCTTTGTCTTTAGGTTCCTTCTCTTTAGGTTCTTTTTCTTTGGGTTCTTTATCCTTAGGTTCTTTGTCTTTCGGTTCTCTTTCTTTATCAGGAACATTTTTGACTTCTTTAGATTTACCTTCTTTAGAAGATTCATCATCCTTGGGTGTTTTATCTTTTTCTTTCTCCTTAGGTTCCTTTTCTTTGGGCTCCTTTTCTTTAGGCTCCTTTTCTTTAGGCTCTTTATCCTTAGGTTCCTTTTCTTTTGGTTCTTTTTCTTTTGGCTCTTTGTCTTTAGGTTTCTTCTCTTTTGGTTCTTTTTCTTTAGGTTCTTTATCCTTAGGTTCTTTTTCCTTTGGCTCTTTGTCTTTAGGTTCCTTCTCTTTAGGTTCTTTTTCTTTGGGTTCTTTATCCTTAGGTTCTTTGTCTTTCGGTTCTTTTTCTTTACCAGGAACATTTTTGACTTCTTTAGATTTATCTTCTTTAGAAGATTCATCATCCTTGGGTGTTTTATCTTTTTCTTTCTCCTTAGGTTCTTTTTCTTTTGGCTCTTTATCCTTAGGTTCCTTCTCTTTTGGTTCTTTTTCTTTAGGTTCTTTATCCTTAGGTTCTTTTTCTTTTGGTTCTTTTTCTTTACCAGGAACATTTTTGACTTCTTTAGATTTATCTTCTTTAGAAGATTCATCATCCTTGGGTGTTTTATCTTTTTCTTTCTCCTTAGGTTCTTTTTCTTTTGGCTCTTTATCCTTAGGTTCCTTCTCTTTTGGTTCTTTTTCTTTAGGTTCTTTATCCTTAGGTTCTTTTTCCTTTGGCTCTTTGTCTTTAGGTTCCTTCTCTTTAGGTTCTTTTTCTTTGGGTTCTTTATCCTTAGGTTCTTTGTCTTTCGGTTCTCTTTCTTTATCAGGAACATTTTTGACTTCTTTAGATTTATCTTCTTTAGAAGATTCATCATCCTTGGGTGTTTTATCTTTTTCTTTTTCTTTGGGCTCCTTTTCTTTAGGCTCTTTATCCTTAGGTTCCTTATCATTGGGTTCTTTTTCTTTTGGCTCTTTGTCTTTGGGTTCCTTCTCTTTTGGTTCTTTTTCTTTGGGTTCTTTATCCTTAGGTTCTTTTCCTTTTGGCTCTTTGTCTTTAGGTTCCTTCTCTTTTGGTTCTTTTTCTTTGGGTTCTTTATCCTTAGTTTCTTTTTCTTTTGGCTCTTTATCCTTAGGTTCCTTCTCTTTTGGTTCTTTTTCTTTAGGTTCTTTATCCTTAGGTTCTTTTTCTTTTGGTTCTTTTTCTTTACCAGGAACATTTTTGACTTCTTTAGATTTATCTTCTTTAGAAGATTCATCATCCTTGGGTGTTTTATCTTTTTCTTTCTCCTTAGGTTCTTTTTCTTTTGGCTCTTTATCCTTAGGTTCCTTCTCTTTTGGTTCTTTTTCTTTAGGTTCTTTATCCTTAGGTTCTTTTTCTTTTGGTTCTTTTTCTTTACCAGGAACATTTTTGACTTCTTTAGATTTATCTTCTTTAGAAGATTCATCATCCTTGGGTGTTTTATCTTTTTCTTTCTCCTTAGGTTCTTTTTCTTTTGGCTCTTTATCCTTAGGTTCCTTCTCTTTTGGTTCTTTTTCTTTAGGTTCTTTATCCTTAGGTTCTTTTTCCTTTGGCTCTTTGTCTTTAGGTTCCTTCTCTTTAGGTTCTTTTTCTTTGGGTTCTTTATCCTTAGGTTCTTTGTCTTTCGGTTCTCTTTCTTTATCAGGAACATTTTTGACTTCTTTAGATTTATCTTCTTTAGAAGATTCATCATCCTTGGGTGTTTTATCTTTTTCTTTCTCCTTAGGTTCTTTTTCTTTTGGCTCTTTATCCTTAGGTTCCTTCTCTTTTGGTTCTTTTTCTTTAGGTTCTTTATCCTTAGGTTCTTTTTCCTTTGGCTCTTTGTCTTTAGGTTCCTTCTCTTTAGGTTCTTTTTCTTTGGGTTCTTTATCCTTAGGTTCTTTGTCTTTCGGTTCTCTTTCTTTATCAGGAACATTTTTGACTTCTTTAGATTTATCTTCTTTAGAAGATTCATCATCCTTGGGTGTTTTATCTTTTTCTTTTTCTTTGGGCTCCTTTTCTTTAGGCTCTTTATCCTTAGGTTCCTTATCATTGGGTTCTTTTTCTTTTGGCTCTTTGTCTTTGGGTTCCTTCTCTTTTGGTTCTTTTTCTTTGGGTTCTTTATCCTTAGGTTCTTTTCCTTTTGGCTCTTTGTCTTTAGGTTCCTTCTCTTTTGGTTCTTTTTCTTTGGGTTCTTTATCCTTAGTTTCTTTTTCTTTTGGCTCTTTATCCTTAGGTTCCTTCTCTTTTGGTTCTTTTTCTTTAGGTTCTTTATCCTTAGGTTCTTTTTCTTTTGGTTCTTTTTCTTTACCAGGAACATTTTTGACTTCTTTAGATTTATCTTCTTTAGAAGATTCATCATCCTTGGGTGTTTTATCTTTTTCTTTCTCCTTAGGTTCTTTTTCTTTTGGCTCTTTATCCTTAGGTTCTTTTTCTTTCGGTTCTTTTTCTTTACCAGGAACATTTTTGACTTCTTTAGATTTATCTTCTTTAGAAGATTCATCATCCTTGGGTGTTTTATCTTTTTCTTTCTCCTTAGGTTCCTTTTCTTTAGGCTCCTTTTCTTTAGGCTCCTTTTCTTTAGGCTCCTTTTCTTTAGGCTCTTTATCCTTAGGTTCCTTTTCTTTTGGTTCTTTTTCTTTTGGCTCTTTGTCTTTAGGTTCCTTATCTTTTGGTTCTTTTTCTTTTGGCTCTTTGTCTTTAGGTTCCTTCTCTTTTGGTTCTTTTTCTTTGGGTTCTTTATCCTTAGGTTCTTTTTCTTTTGGCTCTTTGTCCTTAGGTTCCTTCTCTTTAGGTTCTTTTTCTTTGGGTTCTTTATCCTTAGGTTCTTTGTCTTTCGGTTCTTTTTCTTTACCAGGAACATTTTTAACTTCTTTAGATTTATCTTCTTTAGAAGATTCATCATCCTTGGGTGTTTTATCTTTTTCTTTCTCCTTAGGTTCTTTTTCTTTTGGCTCTTTATCCTTAGGTTCCTTCTCTTTTGGTTCTTTTTCTTTAGGTTCTTTATCCTTAGGTTCTTTTTCTTTTGGTTCTTTTTCTTTACCAGGAACATTTTTGACTTCTTTAGATTTATCTTCTTTAGAAGATTCATCATCCTTGGGTGTTTTATCTTTTTCTTTCTCCTTAGGTTCTTTTTCTTTTGGCTCTTTATCCTTAGGTTCCTTCTCTTTTGGTTCTTTTTCTTTAGGTTCTTTATCCTTAGGTTCTTTTTCTTTTGGTTCTTTTTCTTTACCAGGAACATTTTTGACTTCTTTAGATTTATCTTCTTTAGAAGATTCATCATCCTTGGGTGTTTTATCTTTTTCTTTCTCCTTAGGTTCCTTTTCTTTAGGCTCCTTTTCTTTAGGCTCTTTATCCTTAGGTTCCTTTTCTTTTGGTTCTTTTTCTTTTGGCTCTTTGTCTTTAGGTTCCTTATCTTTTGGTTCTTTTTCTTTTGGCTCTTTGTCTTTAGGTTCCTTCTCTTTTGGTTCTTTTTCTTTGGGTTCTTTATCCTTAGGTTCTTTTTCCTTTGGCTCTTTGTCTTTAGGTTCCTTCTCTTTAGGTTCTTTTTCTTTGGGTTCTTTATCCTTAGGTTCTTTGTCTTTCGGTTCTTTTTCTTTACCAGGAACATTTTTAACTTCTTTAGATTTATCTTCTTTAGAAGATTTATCATCCTTGGGTGTTTTATCTTTTTCTTTATCTTTAGGCTCCTTTTCTTTAGGTCCTTTTTCTTTCGGCTCTTTGTCCTTGGGTTCTTTTTCCTTTGGCTCTTTATCCTTAGGTTCCTTATCTTTTGGTTCTTTTTCTTTCGGCTCTTTTTCTTTGGGTTCTTTATCCTTAGGTTCCTTATCTTTCGGCTCTTTTTCTTTTCCAGGAACATTTTTGACTTCCTTGGATTTATCTTCGTCTGGAGGTGTTGTAGTTTTAGGACTTTCTTCCTTTGGTTTAATTGTTTCTTTAACAATCACCTCCTCATCAATTTCTGGTTTAACAGTAGTTCCCTTTTCAGTATCAGGCTAGATGTTTAAATTTGACGTTTAAATTATAATTAATCTGTAATTAAATTATATTACCTGTTTAGTTGGTTTAAGCTCGTCAACTCCAGAAGTTGGCTAATTAGTAAGTTGTATAAAATTTAGTTTAATTTATTTATATAAATGTAGGTTACTTACAGTAGTGGATTTCCAGAAGTCAAATGGTTTCTGGAATAGTAAGTGATTAGATTGCATTTTGGTTTTGGTATTTAATTATCTTACCTTGCCAATATCTTCTGGTAATGGAGCTTCGGTTGTATTTTTAGTCTAAATTATTAAAGATTTATTGATTTGAATTGATTTGGGAAATTTACTTACGATTAGTGCTGGACATACAGCGCAACCCTTTTTAGGGTCAATGCTATACTCTCTTCCATCAGCACATTCCAAACAGCTTTCCATACAAGGTGGTTCCTGTTTCAAACATAACGGACAGCATATTCCTCTACTTTCGTCCTTATCAACATAAATCTCAGAAGGTCCATTACAAGGCAGCACATCTACACAATCCACCTTATATTTACACAAACTTTCATCTGTTGCTCCTCGCTCAACTAGCAGAACTATAGGCAGTATCAGCAATAGAATTCCAAGAGAATTCATATTGCTATATAAATTTTTGCGGCCGTACCAATGCCAATATATAGTTTCGCTTTCGACACGTACTGAATTACTTAAGTTTATCGCATCGCTAATGTATATATAAGCATTCAATTTTATTATTTTCCAAAATCAGACAATATATATTCAAAAAATATTAAATTTAAAGTCAAGGTTGTTTTTTTATTAGTCAAAATGATAAGTGGTTTCAAAAAAACATTATTTTATCTATGTCAGTAATTAGTTATAAATTTTTTGTTAACATTTTTTTGACTTAATCAATATTTTTCATAACAAATTTTTTTGATTTATTCCATAAAAAAATTGAAAAAGTATTTCTAAAAACTTTAATAATTTTTAAAAATTTTGGAAAATTCTTATGAATTTTAGTAAATTCTTGAAGTAGGATATTCTAAAAGCTTTTTGAAAGTGTTTTTAACAGTTGTAATTATTATGTTAGTTTTTTGAAGTTTTTGTTAATTAAATTTTAAGGATTTGCGTAAAACTTTCTTACGTATTTGTTTATTTAATGAATTTATTATAATTTATTTAAAAAAATCAATAATTTATTTACAATGTTAATTGTGTAAATGCTAATAAGTTCTACAATTACATATTTCATTGATACAATTAAATATTTAAATAATATTTAAATATATTAAGTCATTTATAGATCTAAATATTTAAATAATTTATAAACTTATTACATTTTATTGACAATTTTCGCTTACATATTTTCAAGTGCGTTTAAACGTGAATTATTATTGATTAAATTAAAATAATTTACATAGATAAAAATAAAAAAATAAAAACATTACAGATAATCTTCTGCAACTACGACAATTTCCAGTCCTTGAAAATAATTATTTAAAATTTTGTCACTATTTATTAATATTATTATTTTTACATACACAATTTAATCTTAAGATATTTAATTATGGTTTTATATTTTTTAATTTTAATTGGAAGGGATAAATAATAATTTAATATTAAATCGTAGAATTTTTTATTATTTTTATTTATAAATATTAAACAATCTTTACAATTTAATTTTATATATTTTTAAAATTGAGTAGTTTCATCTCATTGAATTTCTTATTTTTCTAAAAAAAATAAATAAAAATTATAAATTCCTGGAAAAAAAATGATGAATTTTAACACATATTTTATACTTACTTTTTTTGGATTTGATTTTCATACTTCTAAAACTTAAAAAAATATTTAATGGTTTGTACATTGTGTTTTTAGGACTTTAATTTCAAGGATATTTTTCAAGCAAAATTACCTTCTATCTTTTCTACATTTTCATTGGCGATACTAGACTTCACTCGTTTTCTCTAAAAAATATATATCTCCAGTAATTCTTAGTATCCCATCATTAACTCAACTTACCCAATTCTTAAACTGCAACAAAAATTGGTTATAGTTAAAAACTAAATTTAAATCACTAAATTAGTACCTTATCTACTTCTCCTGCTACTGACACACAAATTTTGCAATAAATTCCTTTACTGGCATCAGGAACCACCTCGATTTCAGTATCAGTACACTGAGCATCAGGACAAACTAATTCCTCCTTGCAAGGTTTGTGTGACATCAGTTGATCAGTGCATGTTCCATTAAAACAAGGATTCAATTTGAAGCAAACTGGGCAACACATATCAGCAACAGGTCCAAATTGGTGATAACCTTCTTCCGCATTACAAGTCTTATATTCGCAGTTAGCTGGGTTGCACCCACCCTCCATCTTTTTGTAATGCATGTGCAAAACCTCACCAGGGAGCTTCTTGGTGCAAGCACCCAAGGTCACCAATGCAAAAAGTGCAATCAAGATTGATTTCATGATTACTCGACTGAAAGGTGCGCTTTAAAATTTTTGGGTTTTATACAATTATCAGGTACGTGCTAGCTACTTTAGCGTAATTTGTATTCAAATTTTTATTTTATGGCACTGTCAAGGCGATTTATTATCGCGCAAGTAGGTTTTAAATGATAAATAAATTGTTTCAGGGTTTTATTTTAATAATTATAAATACAATAATCTCAACATCTTTTAACACACGTAGGGCAACATCTACCTTCATCAAGATTTGGTGGAATATACATGTGACCTTTCAAGCAAACTAAGTTTGGGCACAAAAATTCCTCGGAGCAAATTTTAGTAGGTACTTCTTGAGTAGTGGCTGACATCAACATCAAACATTCGCACTTATCGGAATCAAAAAAATACCCAGTAATACACTGTTTAATTTTACACTGTTTTTTGCAGGGAGCACATGGGTTAGTCGCTTTAAATACAAAATTTAAGCACATTTGAGGAAGCAAAAATAACGCAATTACCCAAAAAAATTTCATGATGAATTTATTGATGTTAAAACTTGTGTCACTTTATATATACAATATTAAACGAATTTTATTTCTTTTGACCTGGATTTTATAAATTGTTTAGTCACTTTTATACATCTTCATAAAAAGAAAACAAATTAAAATATTTTATGTGGAAGGTTGTAAAAAAGAAAATATCAAATGGAATATTTTCTTTTATACATTCCTTTTTATAGAAATATTTAAATTTTACAGTTCATAAATGAGGTTTTAACCTAATCCTCATCGCAAACATCCTAAAAAATATTTAATTAAATATTTATATTATATTAAAAATTGTAACTTACATCATGTAAATCACTAAGTACATGTTGGGCAACATCTGTAAGGTGGGTTAGGATTTTTTATCATACCTAGAGGGCAATCAAATTTTGGACATTCGCACTTACAAGGATTAGTATCATAACAAGAATCGCAACAAATTCCTTTTTTTAAATCCTTCCTTACCACTATTGAGGTTTTAATATCGCATTTCACCTTAGGGCATTCCAAATTCACATCACATATACCTGTGCAACTTGCACAACATTTTCCTTCTCCAGGTCGTGCTGGTTCCAAAATTTGTCCTTCGGGACATTTTGTTACAGGACATGAACACATACATGGTTTTTCATACAGTATACACGTAGTACAACAGCGACCTTCTCTTCTAGATTCCGGAATCAAAATTTCATTAGCTCCACATTGTAATTCTGGACATTTGGTTTCAAATATACATGGCCCTATCGCCGTTTCATCACCAAAAACATTTACTACTATTACCAGGAAAAAGCTTATTTTCAAAATCATGTTTAGCTAAAAATCTAGAATAACCAGGTTTTATATAAAGCTTTCTGATATAGTCTAGACTTATGATTTTTTTTTAGTCATTAAGATTATATTCATATTTCCAAACATCGTAATCAAGTCTTGCACAAGTTTTAAAAACCCTTAATTGATTAAATTCAAGTTCAAAAATCCCCTAAACTGATAAACGTTATCAAATTCAACTAGTATTTTTTCGAAATTAAACGGCTTATAAAAGCTCAGCTAAAATTGAAATAAAACCCACTGCATTATAATGAAAGTTGTGATAACTCTCATCTCATTAATTAGCGCCTGTTTTGCGGGGAGTGATAACCAGTGCTTAGTACCATGTGCTAAAGAACCACCCAAATGTAAACCAAACGAAGTTTTGGCGATGGGAGCTTGTTGTTTGGAATGTATGCCCAAGGGTAACCAATGTTTAGTACCATGCCCAAAAGAACCACCTACATGTAAACCAAGTGAAATCCAAGCAATGGGCGCTTGTTGTTTGGAATGTATGCCCAAAAAAGGTAATCAATGTTCAGAAACGTGTCCTAAGAAACCACCAGATTGTAAACCAAATGAGGTACTAGAAATGGGTGAATGTTGCCCAGAATGTTTTCCAAGAAGATACTGCAGAAATAACTATGAATGCCCCAACGTAAAATGTGAAGAAACAGAAATTTTAGTAAAAGCAGATGTTAACGTAGGAAGATGTTGTAACACCTGCTACCAAATTGCTCCACCGGACTGTCCTTGCGAATGTCCTATTGAACCATGCCCAAGTGGTTGGATTAGAGTTCCAAGAAATCCTTTTATTGGAAAATGTTGCGAAACTTGCGAGAAGGTGCTATAAAATAACCAAATATGATGAGTAATGGACTCATTACTCAACTAAATTCAGTTGAGTAATGAATTATCTTATAAATATTTAAATAAATAAAAAACTTAAACTTTATTTGTTATTTTATTTTTTTAAGGTTAAAATACATTAAAACACTGCAAAAAAGTTAATTATTAATTTTAGTGCAATCCTTCTTGCTCTATTTTTATTATTTGGTTTTCCTTATAAAGACAAAAATTATAGCCGAAAGACTTTTAGTATACTAAGAAAAGAAACATTAAAAAGTTTGATCATAAATCTTTTCTGATCAAAAACGTAGGCATCATCAAATTTTAAAACCACGCTCTTATTATTTTTACAATGTTTTTTTGACATCATTTTTGATGCCAACTCATCTAAAAATCAAATCTTTGAAAAAAATGTTAGTTATCTTAGTTTAAACATCCTGATGGTTTGAAATGAAAAAAAAAACTATATTTTTAGGATTTCAATATTTTGACATAATTTCTATTTATTTTTTAATTATACATAAAATTATAATCTATTTCCAAATAAATGATAACCCCAATTCAAATCCAAATTCTACTAAATTTAAGAAACTTCATCAATTTCAATTTTTGCCATCCTTCTCCTTGCCACTTTTGGTTGAAGAATCCTGCAATAATTATAACCGTTATTATGTATAAACTAAAATTAGTATTGATAACTTACTTTCATTGTTATACAAATAGGGCAGCATCGCTTTGGTGGATTAGCTGGAAGTATAAATTTACTATCAGGGCACCAAAATTTGGGGCAAGTCTGACAGGCACATTGATCTATATCCAAACAAATATCGCAACAACGTCCTTGAGGTAACGACGCGGGTATTTTAATTTGCAATTTTTCATCACATTTTACAGCTTCGCATTTTGGGTTATCTGGGCATAATTTTTTACTACCACTTCTATCAAATTTTTGGCACGTCTTGCAGCATTGACCGTTTTCTGGATTCGGTGGAATCTCAACTTCATTAAGAGCACATTCTATTTTAGGGCAGGCTTTGTTGCATTTTTTTATACAAATTGGGCAGCAAATTCCTTTTTCGCGATCAGCTGGGATTGTTAGTTCATCAGGATTGCAAACTCGCATTATGCAACTGATTTCGTCGCATTTATTTTGGCATGTAGGGCATGGTTTTCCTTCTGAAGGGTTTGCTGGTTTTAGAATTTCATTAGCCTTGCAAGTTAATTCTGGACATTCTTCGCCGAAAAGACATGTTTTAATGCAACGTGGGCAACAAATGCCATCGGATGGTACTGGTGGTAGAAGTCGTTCATCTTCTTTGCATTTTACTTCGTTGCAGATTACTTCCTTGCATTTGTCTCTACAGCGAGGGCAACATTTTCCTTTAGCAGGATTGGCTCTGATTTTTGTTTCGTTGTCTTTGCATTCAATGTTAGGACATTTTGCATTTTTACATTTTGGTTGGCAGCTTGGACAGCATATGCCTTCACTAGGATTTGCTGGTTGAAGGATTTCATAACGTTTGCAATTTACTTTAGGACAAATGTCATTGGGTGAACATTTTTTTATCTCGCACTTCGGACAACAGATTCCTTGGGCGGGATTTGCTGCGACTTCAATTTCATTCTCTTTACATTGAATTTCGGGGCAAATTACACCACCACAACCTTTTCTTGGTTTACATTTTGGACAACAACGACCTTTAGCCGGATTGGCTGGAACCAATCTTTCATTTTCTTTGCAATCAACTTCCTTACATTTTACTTTTTTGCATTTATTGGAACATCTTGGGCAACATCTTCCTTTACTTGGATTTGCAGGTTTTAAAACTTGTCCTGGCTTACATTTTATTTTCGGACAAACTTTATTTGGGGAACATTTATTAGCACACTTCGGGCAACAAATTCCTTTTTCGGGATTAGCTGGTATTTTCTTTTGATTTTTCTTACATTCCACCGCTAAGCAATTTACTCCTTTGCAATTCTTTCTTGGCTTGCATTTCGGACAACAACGTCCTTTAGCAGGATTTGCTGGAACCAGTTTTTGATTTTCATTGCACTCAACTTCCTTACATTTAACTTTCTTGCATTTATTAGAACATCTTGGGCAACATCTTCCTTTAGCTGGATTTGCAGGTTTTAAAACTTGTTCTGGTTTACAATTTATTTTCGGACAAATTTTTTTTTGGGAGCATTTATTAACACACTTCGGGCAACAAATTCCTTTTTCGGGATTAGCTGGTATTTTCTTTTGATTTTTCTTACATTCAACCGCTAAGCAATTTACTCCTTTGCAATTCTTCCTTGGCTTACATTTTGGACAACAACGTCCTTTAGCAGGATTAGCTGGAACCAGTTTTTGATTTTCATTGCACTCAACGTCCTGACATTTAACTTTCTTGCATTTATTGGAACATCTTGGGCAACATCTTCCTTTACTTGGATTTGCAGGTTTTAAAACTTGTCTTGGCTTACATTTTATTTTCGGACAAACTTTATTTGGGGAGCATTTATTAACACACTTAGGGCAACAAATTCCTTTTTCAGGATTAGCTGGTATTTTTTTTTGATTTTTCTTACATTCCACCGCTAAGCAATTTACTCCTCTGCAATTCTTCCTTGGCTTGCATTTTGGACAACATCGTCCTTTAGCAGGATTTGCTGGAACCAGCTTTTGATTTTCATTGCACTCAACGTCCTGACATTTAACTTTCTTGCATTTATTGGAACATCTTGGGCAACATCTTCCTTTACTTGGATTTGCAGGTTTTAAAATTTGTCCTGGCTTACATTCTATTTTCGGACAAACTTTATTTGGGGAACATTTATTAACACACTTCGGGCAACAAATTCCTTTTTCGGGATTAGCTGGTATTTTCTTTTGATTTTTCTTACATTCCACAGCTAAGCAATTTACACCTTTGCAATTCTTCCTTGGCTTGCATTTTGGACAACAACGTCCTTTAGCAGGATTAGCTGGAACCAGTTTTTGATTTTCATTGCATTCAACGTCCTGACATTTAACTTTCTTGCATTTATTGGAACATCTTGAGCAGCATCTTCCTTTAGCTGGATTTGCAGGTTTTAAAACTTGTCCTGGATTACATTTTATTTTCGGACAAACTTTATTTGGGGAACATTTATTAACACACTTCGGGCAACAAATTCCTTTATCGGGATTAGCTGGTATTTTCTTTTGATTTTTCTTACATTCCACAGCTAAGCAATTTACTCCTTTGCAATTCTTTCTTGGCTTACATTTTGGACAACAACGTCCTTTAGCAGGATTTGCTGGAACCAGTTTTTGATTTTCATTGCACTCAACGTCCTTACATTTTACTTTCTTGCATTTATTGGAACATCTTGGGCAACATTTTCCTTTAGCTGGATTTGCAGGTTTTAAAACTTGTCCTGGTTTACATTTTATTTTCGGACAAACTTTATTTGGGGAACATTTATTAACACACTTCGGGCAACAAATTCCTTTTTCGAGATTAGCTGGTATTTTCTTTTGATTTTTCTTACAATCCACCGCTAAGCAATTTACTCCTTTGCAATTCTTCCTTGGCTTGCATTTTGGACAACATCGTCCTTTAGCAAGATTAGCTGGAACCAGTTTTTGATTTTCATTGCACTCAACTTCCTTACATTTAACTTTCTTGCATTTATTGGAACATCTTGGGCAACATCTTCCTTTAGATGGATTTGCAGGTTTTAAAACTTGTCCTGGTTTACAATTTATTTTCGGACAAATTTTTTTTGGGGAGCATTTATTAACACACTTCGGGCAACAAATTCCTTTTTCAGGATTAGCTGGTATTTTCTTTTGATTTTTCTTACATTCCACCGCTAAGCAATTTACTCCTCTGCAATTCTTCCTTGGCTTGCATTTTGGACAACAACGTCCTTTAACAGGATTTGCTAGAACTAGTCTTTGATTTTCATTACAATTTACGTCCTTACATTTAACTTTTTTGCATTTATCGGAACATCTTGGACAACATCTTCCTTTAGCTGGATTTGCATGCTTTAAGACTTGTCCTTGTTTACATTTTATTTCCGGACAGATTTTGCTTAAAGAGCATATATTAACACATCTCGGGCAACAAATTCCTTCTTCAGGATTGGCTGGAATTTTTCGTTGATTATTCTTACATTCCACCGCTAGGCATTTTACACCTCTGCAATTTGCCGGAACTAGTCTTTCATTTTCGTTGCTCTCATTTTCCGTACATTTACCTTTCTTGCATTTATTGCATCTTGGGCAACATCTTCCTTTAGCTGGATTTGCAGGTTCTAAAATTAGTCCTGGCTTACATTCAATTTTTGGACAAATTTTATTTGGTGAGCAATTACTAACACATCTCGGACAACAAAATCCTTTTTCGGGATTGGCTGGGATTTTTCGTTCAGTTTCCTTACATTCCACTGCTAGGCAGTTTACTCCTTTGCAATTCTTCTTAGGCTTGCATTTTGGACAACAACGTCCTGTAGCAGGATTAGCTGGAACCAGTCTTTGATTTTCATTGCACTCAACTTCTTTACATTTCACATTCTTGCATTTATTGGAACATCTCGGGCAACATCTTCCTTTAGCTGGATTTGCAGGTTTCAAAACTTGTCCTGGTTTACATTTTATTTTTGGACAAACCATATCGGGTGAACACTTTTTAACGCATCTTGGACAACAATAGCCCTTCGCAGGATTTGCTGGAACTTTTTGTTGATTTTCCCCACATTCCACTTGTAAACAAACAATTTTACTACAAGTTTTTACACGCTTACATCTAGGACAACAACGTCCTTTTTCAGAATTTGCGGAAACCAATTTTTGATTTGCCTTGCATTTAATTTTCCTACATTTCACTTTCTTGCATTTATTAGAACATCTTGGGCAACATCTTCCTTTAGCTGGATTTGCAGGTTTTAGAACTTGTCCTGGTTTACATTTTATTTTTGGACAAACCATATCGAGCAAGCACTTTTTAACGCATCTTGGACAACAATAGCCTTTCGCAGGATTTGCTGGAATTTTTTGTTCATTTTCCCCACATTCCACTTGCAAACAAACAATTTTACTACAAGTTTTTACACGCTTACATCTAGGACAACAACGTCCTTTTTTAGGATTTGCGGGAACCAATGTTTGATTCGCCTTGCATTTAATTTTCCTGCATTTCACTTTCTTGCATTTATTAGAACATCTTGGGCAACATCGTCCTTTAGCTGGATTTGCTGGTTTTAAAACTTGTCCTGGATTACATTTTATTTTTGGACAAACCATATTGGAAGAGCAATTTTTAACGCATCTTGGACAACAATAGCCTTTCGCAGGATTTGCTGGAATTGTTTGTTGATTTTCCCCACATTCCACTTGTAAACAAACAACTTTACTACAAGTTTTTATACGCTTACATCTAGGACAACAATGTCCTTTTTTAGGATTTGAGGGAACCAAGTTTTGATTTGCCTTGCACTTAATTTTCCCGCATTTCACTTTCTTGCATTTATTGGAACATCTCGGGCAACATCTTCCTTTAGCTGGATTTGCAGGTTTTAAAACTTGTCCTGGTTTACATTTTATTTTTGGACAAACCATATTGGAAGAGCAATTTTTAACGCATCTTGGACAACAATAGCCTTTCGCAGGATTTGCTGGAATTGTTTGTTGATTTTCCCCACATTCCACTTGTAAACAAACAACTTTACTACAAGTTTTTATACGCTTACATCTAGGACAACAATGTCCTTTTTTAGGATTTGAGGGAACCAAGTTTTGATTTGCCTTGCACTTAATTTTCCCGCATTTCACTTTCTTGCATTTATTGGAACATCTCGGGCAACATCTTCCTTTAGCTGGATTTGCAGGTTTTAAAACTTGTCCTGGTTTACATTTTATTTTTGGACAAACCATATCGGGCAAGCACTTTTTAACGCATCTTGGACAACAATAGCCCTTCGCAGGATTTGCTGGAATTTTTTGTTGATTTTCCCCACATTCCACTTGTAAACAAGCAACTTTATTACAATTTTTTATTCGTTTACATCGAGGACAACAACGACCTTTTTCTGGATTAGCGGGAACCAATTTTTGATTTGCCTTGCATTTAATTTTCCCACATTTCACTTTCTTGCATTTATTAGAACATCTTGGACAACATCTTCCTTTAGCTGGATTTGCTGGTTTTAAAACTTGTCCTGGTTTACATTTAATTTTTGGACAAACCTTATTTGGAGAACATTTTCGAACGCATCTTGGACAACAGTATCCTTTAGCAGGATTTGCTGGAATCTTTTGTTGATTTTCCTTACATTCCACTGCTAAACAAGCAATCTCACTACAATTTTTTATACGCTTGCATCTAGGACAACAACGTCCTTTAGCGGGATTTGCAGGAACTATTTTCTGATTTGCCTTGCATTTAATTTTTTTACATTTCACTTTCTTGCATTTATTAGAACATCTCGGGCAACATCTGCCTTTATCAGGATTTGCAGGTTTTATTATTTGTCCCGGTTTACATTTTATTTTTGGACAAATCATATTGGGTTTGCATTTTTTAACGCATCGTGAGCAACAAATTCCTTTTGAAGGTCTTGCTGGTATTTTTATTTCATCTTCCTCACATTTATATGGTAAGCATAAAACTTCATCACAATTTTCCTTACATTTGGAACAACAACGTCCTTTAGAAGGATTTGCAGGAACTAATTTTTGATTTGCCTTGCATTTAATTTTTTTACATTTCACTTTCTTACATTTATCAGAACATTTTGGGCAACATCTACCTTTTGTAGGATTTGCAGGTTTAAGTACTTGTCCTGGTTTACATTTTATTTTTGGACAAACCACATCGGGCCAGCACTTTTTAACGCATCTTGGACAACAATAGCCTTTCGCAGGATTTGCTGGTACTTTTCGTTGATTTTCCCCACATTCCACTTGTAAACAAACAATTTTACTACATGTTTTTATACGCTTACATCTAGGACAACAGCGTCCTTTTTCAGGATTTGCAGAAACCAATCTTTGATTTTCTTTACATTTAATTTTCTTACAGTTCACTGCTTTGCATTTATTAGAACATTTTGGGCAACATCTTCCTTTAGCCGGATTTGCAGGGATTTTTCTTTGATTTTTCTTACATTCAACAGCTGCACATACCACTTGATTGCATTTTTTTCTACAAGGTGATTTAAAACAGGAGTCACAACACCTACCCTCACCTGGTGATCTTGGAATCACCATCTCGAAAGATTTACAATTTAATTCTGGACAATTAATTTTCTTTTTGCAAAAACCTGAGTTTACGCAAGTATTGCAGCAACGTTCTGGTGGATTTGCTTCGAGGAGTCGTTTTCCTGGAGGACATTTTTTTATTTTCGCACATCGAACGTTATCACAATTATTATCTGGTTTGTTTAATCCCGAAGCTAAATGTGATATCAAAATTAGTAGGAATAGACTCTTCATTGCAATTGCTGTTTATAATTTTTATAGTTATGGAGGTTTCCTTAAATACAAGCTCGATTTAGGGTTATCAATTTAATTTGAATAATGTTGTAAGGTTTAGATCGACATTTTTATCATTGTTGCATTTTGTGCAATTAAAATTATTTGCCAATATTTTGAAAAAGTTATATCGTCATTTTATTTGAAATTATTCAGTTCTTTTGTGATTTTAAGATCTTAATATAAAAACGGTTATTATTATATTTTTTAAACTTAGATCTTAATTGTTACAGCAATACATAAAAATTTCAATAATTTTAAAATTCTTATCTTTATTTGGTTATTTTTTTTGTAATTTTAATGTATTTCTATTTGTAAATAGTGTTGCACTTAATAATAATAAAATTTAAATGCTAATAATTTTGTTTACCAGACTAATTTATTTTTGGTTTTTAAATTGATAATTTTTCCTAGCTTTCATAAAAAAATTAAATGCACTTACCTGTTGCTCAAAGTTTTAATTATTTTCCAACACATTTCACCTATTTAATTTTTCTTTTATTGTTACTTCCTTTTCCTAAAAGCTTAATTTAGATGTCTTTATTTCAAGAATTCTTTTTATTAAAGACAACAATGTGGAATAAAATTAATTTATATTTTTTTCTAATTTTAGAAAAAGAAATAATACAGTTTTGTTTTTAATCATAAACAAACTAATTTTTTTCATTTTTTTCTGAGAAGTCATGTTGCTTAAGTTTTCCACTTTATAAATTTCCATTCAAAGGAGTGACAGCAGTTTTTCCTCCACGAGGTTTTACAAAAAATAAATTTTTTAACATAATTTAAACATTTATTTTTTTATATTTTGGTTTATTGCAGAAAATAGTGCATTTAAGTATCATATTCATTTATACATTGTAAGAATTGCACATAGGCGTAACTAGGGGAAGGGCTGGGGGTTAAGACCCATCCAGAAATTCTAGCCATCAAAACTTCTATAATTAATTTAACTTTAGTTAAGTAGGGGTTATCTTTGGAAAATATTAAAGATCAAGAATCTTCTCCCAAAAAAGTAGGATAATAAAATTGCTTGTTACGAAAGATTCAAATTATTCGCTTCCGCTAAAAATGACGTCAGAAGTAGGTTGAGTAATCTGGATTACAACTGAAGGTTACGTAGCAGCCATGACAACGTGATGACGTCAAAAGTAGGTTAATACATAATCTTATTAGTTCCTCATTCGGGCGTAAGAGGGAAATCTAAAGGCTTAAAAAGCCAATGGATTAAAAATTTATATGAAAAAGGTACATATTAAAAATAAGGAATATATTATTTATTTTTTATTATATTATTATAAGGTAATATATTATCATATGGTTATTTTTAATTAATTTTTCATCTTTACTTCTACTATAAAGTGGGTGGTGGACCACTATCACTCTTTGTTTCATTTTTTCCATCACCCATCATGTGTTTATTGTTACCATGTTCCTTGTCTTTATTTCTAGCCTTCTTTCCTTTACCCTTTACAGGCTTTTTTTGATGCTTTTCATGGTGGTTTTTACCCTGGATTTTACTTTCATCATTATCATTTAATTTTTTAATTTTATCATCACCTTTATTTTGGTGTCTTACATTTTCGCCTTTCCCCTTTTCGCCTGGTTTATCATTTCCTTCATTTTGATTTTTGTTATCCTTTTTTACATCATTTTTACCGCTTTTTTCGTCATCTTTTTTTTTCTCTTCATCTTTTTTTTTATTATCATTGTTGTTTTCTTTGGGTTTTTCCTTATCATTTTTTTCTTTATTTTTACCATCGATTAAATTTTCTTTATTTTTATTTTCACCGTCATTTTTTGTATCATCTTCTTTACCTCGGTCCTCCATATTTCTTTCATTTTTTTTATTATCATCCAGCTTTCCATTATTTTCTTTATTTTTATTATCTTTATCCCATTTATTACCTTCTTCTTGTCTATTTTCATTTTCTGTTTTTAGATTATCCTTATTCTTATTATCTTTATTATCTTTATTATATTTTTTATAGTCCTTATTTTTATCATCCTTTTCATTATTGTTTTTATCACCTTGATTATTTTCTTTAGCCTCTCGATTCTCATTTTCTTGCTTCATTTCTTTACCTTCTTGTTTTATATTCTCTAGCTTTTTTTCATTACCATTTACTTTTTTCCCCAAATCTTGATCTTCAGTGGACCAAACATCGTTCTTCCAGTTTACATCGTCAGCTCCACTTCTTCTTTCATTATCCTCGATATTTTCATTTTCTTCATCATCTTCTTTTTCTTCAGTATTATCTTTTTTCTTTTTATTTCCACCATCTTCGCTTTCTTCTTGATCTTCATCTTCTTCATCACCATCTTTCTTAATTTTACTATTAACATCTTCGCCTTCGTTTTCATTTTCATTTTCACTTTCATCCTCATCATCATCGTCATCATCATAATCATCATCCTCATCATCATCATCGTCATCATCATCATCATCATCATCGTCATCATCATCATTATTTTCTTCCTGTTTCTTAGTACCATTTGTAATTGTGCCACCTTTCTTTATATTATTATTAACTTCGTTTTCTTCCGTATCATCATTAGCTTCTTGAGAATCGCTATCATTATTACTGTCGTCATCATTTTCATCACCAGCGCTATTAACAGCCAATTTTAGATTTAATGATAAATTAATACCCTCATCACTATCTTTCTGCGATTCGATATCTTCTTCTTCATCATCAGATTTCACTTTTTTATTTAACTCATCAGTATCTTGTTTTCGAATAATACCTCCTTTAGGATGTTTTTTGTTAGAATCATCGTCGCCTCCATAATTTTCTTCGCTGCAGTCGTCTGGGTAGAGGTTTAATTTATCAGGAGCATGACAATGTGATCCAAAACAAGGTTTTTCTAATATGGTTTTTGATAACGTCCCATCTAGGATGTAAAATAAAAACAAAAGCTTCGCTACTATCATTTTGATTTCAACTATTGATTTTTTGTTCGATTTGTTAAAGTTTTTATAGTTGCTTTTTATCTTTTTATTAACGCTTGCACAACCAAAGCAAAAATAAAGTTTTGTGAAATTATGATAACTAGAAAAACATACATTTAAAATTGTTGTGTAAATCATAAAATTTATTATTGGATTTAGTGATTAAACAAAAAGTGCTTCACTTGTTTTATTGGAACAGGCATAAAAATTATAAGTTGATTAGGGTGTTTTACAAAAATTGGTTAATGTAGGATACTAAAACATCTTTTGGGATACATCTTGGGCAACAATATGCTGGTTTTCTAGATGGAGCTATGATACCATCACAAATTGGAATTCTAGGGCATAATAATGGGCAAACTTTACGGGGCACGCATTTATCGCAACATCTTCCATGTTTTGGAGAAGCTTTTTCGAGCACATAATTCCATCCGCATAATATTTTAGGGCATTTTTTATTTTTACATACGTTAACGCATTTTGGGCAGCAACGACCGTATTTGAGGTTACGTGGGAGTTTCATATGTCCTTTTTTGCAAACAATTTTTGGGCATGGTTTGGTGCAATCGGAGGCTAAATTGTCGCGAATTCCAATTTGTACGCCTTCTTCTTCGTCTCCCTCTTTCTCTTCAACATCCTCTTCTTCGGGTTCTTCTACGATTTCTTCATCAATTTCTTCTTGCACATCTTCTTTTTCCCCAGCTTTTTCTTCCAGAATTTCTTCAATGTCTTCTTCCTCGGGGACAATATTTTGTTGTTCAATTTCTTCTTCCACGGGGTCAATATTGGGTGGTTCAATTTCAATCATCGCTTCCGCTGATTCCGAATTTTTTTGATTGACTTGTTTATCTTCTTTACTTTCTCCTATTTCGATCTGAACTTCTATCGGTTTTTCGTTGTAAAAACTTTGCGCCTCAGAAGAAACTTTTTCTTCCAAATCCTGGTTGTTAGAATTGTTTTCATTATCAATTGGGGTTTCAATATTTTGACTATTTTCATTCATTCTTGCTGAATCGGAAAGTTCTTGTGTTCTATGCGATTTTCGTATAGCCAAACCACCGGTAGTGGCTAAGGCCAAAATTAGAGCAACTAAGAGGAGTTTCATCTTGCAACTGATTTTCTCCACTGCATCGCATGTAATTAGCAGTGCTTATTTATTCGGAATAAAAATTTGATTAGATTTTATTATGTGTGAAACGTGAGAAAATAGGGTTATTTAATCACGTAGGGAGATAAGTTAGGTTTATCATTTATTTTTTAGTTTACAGAAACGAGTTATTTTAAACTCTTTCAAGATTTGGTGATTTATTCAAAGTATTATCAATATTAAAATAATTTTAAATATTTTAATTTTGGGATTTAATTTGTTGAATTAATTATTCAAAACAAATATTATTATAATCTAAATTTATGATAATGGAATAATTTTTGTTTTGGAAACTCCATGTATATTTATCAAACAATTTGTTGCTTTCAATAATTCATATGGTATATTTTAGGGCGTTATCACTTTGAATTCGTTTCATTTACATACCGACAATTAGCATAAATATTGTTTATTTTTGTAGTAAAAAAATGACGTGCTTAAAAAATACGAAACAATTGCCCAAATTTTATTGCTCATTTTGTTGCAAATTTATTGTAATTTCGAAAATTTAACAAATTGCTTCGCGAGTTAAAATAATTGCTTGCAAATTTACATGCGACCTTATTTTGTAAATAATTTAGGAATAGTTCGGAGTTTTTATAGAGGGCACCACTGTATGAGGAAAATTTTTATAAAAAAAAATAATATTTAGGGAATTTCAAGGATGAAATAAAAAATACAACACTATAAAATATTTTATTATTATTAATTTATATAATTTTCTTGTAAAGCTAGAATTTAATTATAATAAAATAACAGTTTATAAAATAAGTACGTAACAACAACTTCATTTATTTTTTATTGTGATTTAAGTTGGCATGTAATGACAAGACTTTTTATGTAAGTTTTTCTAATAAAAATTTTTCTTTGTTTCAGGTATTTTTATTATGCCCCACTTTTCTAGGAGGCTCAGGAAACGTGTAAGATTACATCTAAAACACCAAGTTATTTTTTTGTTTGTTAAGAGGAAACTCAACAAATTTAAAATAAATTAATGTTTTTTTTTTCAATTTGTTTTTTTTAAGTAATTTTATATTAAACAATCATGTGTAAGCAATAAAAAAACTTGGTAAATTAATTAATTATAATCATATTTATGTAGTTATAATATTTAGTAAAACAATATTTCATTAATAATAATGATATTAAATTAATGGTAATACGTTTTTATTGTTCATTAATCAACCTGATTATTTTACCTTTTAAATTTATTTACATGATAATTTATGCAAAATAATGGCATTACATTTGTTGTGTTTTATAATGATTTAATAAATCCAACCAATATAGCGTTTATCGAAATTGTAAAAATTTTAACGCAAATTTACTAAATCAAACACAATAAAACTACTTAAAAATATTTTATTAAAAATTTTTTACAAAAACAATTTTTATCCAGAATTATTATTTTATTTACATGATTTTCGCAGAATTAATATCACCACAAACTCCAAATTTACAAATTTCTTTGACAACATTTTGTCCAATGCCCCTTAAAAAATTATCAATTGCAATTTTTAGAGTCCCCATTAAATGTTCTCCCATTTGACTTGCAACAACTAAAGGATCTTCGTAGGTAATTGGCTGAGCAATTACTGCTGCAATTAAAATTGTTACAAAAAATAAAAGCTTCATTTTTATTTTCTACACGCAAAGCTCAGCTTTACCACCCATTTATTTAAAAAACTTTGCGATTATTTGAATAATTTTGTAATTCCAATGAATTATTTGAAGGTTTTTGAGTCTAAAATAAGAATTTTATTGCTTGTGAATATTAATTTGCTTTTTTTCATACACAAAATTATTCAGAATGATAAAAAAATCTAATAGATGAATTTTCAATTTTTTTTAATATAAAAAAATTTCTGTATAATTTTAGATTGGAAATAATATTTTAAACAATTCAATCATAACATAAATTTTATGTGTATTTATTTAATTTACAAAATACATTATAATCAATAAATGTCTAGAAACACATTCAAGTTACAATAAATTAGAATAACAAATTTCGCGTTTTGAATTTCAAATCAATTTTTGTTAAATATGAAATAAAATTAGCAATACTTATGTTGCATTAGAAATAATTAGGTACGTCCATTTTTACGTACATAAGACGCATTTTAATTTATGTTAATATTTTTATCTTAATTTCAAAAATTATACATCGCAGCTTACGTAAGTAAACATTTTAGTTGCGTAAGTTATTTAAATTTATTTTGCAACTTTACTCAAATCAAAAATCAATAAATAATGAAAATTCTAAATTATTTGTCTCCTAGACAATACCAAAATTTTTGCCAAAAAATGGCCCTAACAGTCACAACTTCAAGTCGATAAATTAATTTTCTGTAAAACAAGTTATTTATACAATTTTAAAACAGTTACTAAAATATAAAAAAAAACAAGCAAATTTTTAAAAATTTTTGGTAATCACAAACAAGACATTAATATTAATTTTCCTAGAAATAAATTTTGCCTGGAAAATGGTTCTGGAAGTCACAAATTTAGGTCAAAAATTAATCTCTTGTAAAACCAGATACTTATACCAGTTTTATATTGAAAGCGTCACCTTAATAAATTAAATATTAATTTATTTTCCGCGCGATTTTTCCAAAAAGTATGTGATTATAAAAAGCGAAAATCGTAGTTTAAGCAAGATTTTGAAATTTTGAATTAACTTTTATAGTTTTGAAAATATCGCTAAATTTCTAAAAAACAAACGCTTAAAAAGACACATATTTAGAAATTTATAATTGATTTATTAAACTTTTTATTAGAAAAAACGTATTTATATAAAGCATAAATCGTAGTTTTAATAGAATTTTGAAATTTTATATTATCTTTTTTAGTTTCGAAAATATTGCATTTTTCATCCGAACTGCACTAATCATAAAATTTTATATTTAAATTTCTTGAAAGCGTCACTTTATTAAATTCATTATTAATTTACTTTCGACACGATTCTTTCAAAAACATGTGATTATAAAAACCGAAAATCGTAGTTTAAACAGGATTTTGTAATTTTCAATTATCTTTTATAGTTTTGAAAATATCGCTAATTTTCTAAAAGACAGACGCTTAAAAAACCACATATTTAGAAATTTATAATTAATTTATTAAACGTCCGATTTTTATAAAATGCTCGAATTTGTATAAAGCCCAAATTTTAGTTTTTATTAAATTATGAAATTTTATGTTATCTTTTTTAGTTTCGAAAATATTGCATTTTTTCAACCGAACTGCACTAACCATAAAATGTTATATTCAAATTTCTTGAAAGCGTCACTTTAATAAATTCATTAATAATTTATTTTTAGCACGATTTTTCTAAAAAGCATGTGATTATAAAAAATAAAAATCGTAGTTTAAGCAGGATTTTGTTATTTTGAATTATCTTTTATAGTTTTGAAAATATCGCTAATTTTCTAAAAGACAGACGCTTAAAAAACCTCATATTTAGAAATTTATAATTAATTTATTAAACGTCCGATTTTTATAAAATGCACGAATTTGCATAAAGCTCAAATTGTAGCTTTTATTAAATTTTGAAATTTTATATTATCTTTTTTAGTTTCGAAAATATTGCATTTTTTCAACCGAACTGCACTAACCATAAAATGTTATATTCAAATTTCTTAAAAGCGTCACTTTAATAAACTGATTAATAATTTATTTTTAGCACGATTTTTCCAAAAAGCATGTGATTATAAAAAACGAAAATCGTAGTTTAAGCAGTATTTTGTTATTTTGAATTATCTTTTATAGTTTTGAAAATATCGCTAATTTTCTAAAAGACAGACGCTTAAAAAACCACATATTTAGAAATTTATAATTAATTTATTAAACGTCCGATTTTTATAAAATGCTCGAATTTGTATAAAGCCCAAATTTTAGTTTTTATTAAATTATGAAATTTTATGTTATCTTTTATGTTTCGAAAATATTGCATTTTTTCAACCGAACTGCACTAACCATAAAATGTTATATTCAAATTTCTTGAAAGCGTCACTTTAATAAATTCATTAATAATTTATTTTTAGCACGATTATTCCAAAATGCATGTGATTATAAAAAAAAAATCGTAGTTTAAGCAGGATTTTGAAATTTTGAATTATCTTTTATAGTTTTGACATTATCGCAAATTTACTAACAAAAAAAAACTAACGATTAAAAAGCCACATATTTAGAAATTTATAATTAATTTTTTAAACTTGCGATTTTTATAAAAAGCCCAAATCGTAGTTTTAATAGAATTTTTAAATTTTATATTATCTTTTTTAGTTTCGAAAATATTGCATTTTTTTAACCGAACTACACTAACCATAAAATGTTATATTCAAATTTTTTGAAAGTGTCACTTCAATAAATTCATTATTAATTTATATTCGGCACGATTTTTCCAAAAAGTACGTGATTATAAAAACCTAAAATCGTAGTTTAAGTAGGATTTTGAAATTTCGAATTATCTTTTATAGTTTTGAAAATATCGCATATTTTCTAACAAAAAGAACAAACGATTAAAAAGCCACATATTATTTAGAAATTTATAATTAATGTATTAAACCTACGATTTTTACAAAAACTCGTTTTTACATAAATTGTAGGTAATTATTGAATTTTGAAATTTTATATTATTTTTTAGCACTAACCATAAAATTTTATATTCAATTTTTTGAAAGCGTCTCTTTAATAAATTCATTATTAATTTATTTTCGCCACGATTTCTTCAAAAAGTATGTGATTATAAAAACCGAAAATCGTAGTTTAAGTAGGATTTTGAAATATTGAATAATCCATTATCATTTTGAAAATATCGCTAATTTTCTAAAAAAAAACCACATATTTAGTAGTTTATAATTAGTTTATTGAACATAAGATTTTTATAAAAAGCAAAGCCAAAATTGTAGTTTTTTATTGAAGTTTGAAATTTTATATTATCTTTTTTAGTTTTAAAAATATTGCATTTTTTCAATCGACCTGCACTAACCATAAAATTTTATATTCAATTTTTTAAAAGCTTCACTTTAATAAATTCATTATTAATTTATTTTCGGCACGATTTTTCCAAAAATCATGTAATTTTAAAAAAACGAAAATCGTAGTTTAAGTAGGATTTTGAAATTTAGAATTTTCTTTTATAGTTTAGAAAATATCGCAAATTTTCTAAAAAAACAAACGATTAAAAAGCCATTTATTTAGAAATTTATAATTAATTTATTAAACGTACGATTTTTATAAAAAGCACGTATTTATATTGAGCTCAAATTATAGTTTTTTATTGATTTTTGATATTTATATTATCTTTTTTAGTTTTGAAAATATTCATTTTTTTCGGACGAGCTGCACGAACCATAAAATTTTATATACAAGCTTTTCAAAAGCGTCACTTTAATAAATTCTAAAATAATTTATATACGGCACAATTTTACTAAAAAGCAAGTGATCGTAGTTTAAGTAGAATTTTGAAAATTGTAATTATCTTTTCTGGTTTTGAAAATATCGCTAATTTTCTGAAGCAACATTTTTAATTATAGGTATTATTAATCGAACGATTTTTATTTTGACTCCTGTAGAAGTTGGTAAATAAAAATAAATAAAAAATTTAAATTGTTGTAAGTTCTTAAGTAATCCAAAAAAATAGTTGTTTTATGCGTTACTTTTGTTAAACCCTGTATAAAAAATAAAATTTTTAGTTAATTAAAAAAATGAATCGACAAAAAACGTAGAGTGCATAAATACAAAAATTTTGAATTATTTTGAAATAAAATTGTTTGGTTAGTTTTTCTAGGAAAAATCGCAAGGCTAAAAAAAATTAATTTGGTAAAAAAATATTTTTTAATAGTATCATTTTTTTTAAATACTGCAGAATTATTTTTCAATTCATAATCTAATAAAGTCAACCTTGAAAAATGTGTTAACACGGTTGAATATTTTGAAATTTAATTATCGTTTATGAAAATTATAACAAGTAATTTGCGTGTACCAATGATTAAACCTTGGAATAATCCCCAAATCTACATGTAAAACACTAAATTATTTAAAACCAAAATAGATAAATGCCTCAAATTTTTCAAACCAAATTATTAAGTAGCGAAGCTTAGAAAACACGTTACAAAAATGAAGATATATATTTTCGCATTATTTTTGGTTTTAAGTATATCCTGCGTTTTTGGAAGACCTGCTGATTTCCAATTTAACTTCGACAATTTACTGGGCGTTTATTGGGCTCAACTACAAAATTTTTTGTCGGGTGAAGTTAGGAAGAATTTTATGAATATTGAGAAGAGTTTATGCCAAGCGCTTAATTGTACTTCAAATACCATTAATGCTGCTCCAAATAATAACGTTCCAAATTTGGGCACAATGATATGGGGATGATCAAAAGAACGTAATGTAAGGTTTAATAATGATTGTAGTTTTAATAAAAAATATTTAAAAACCATTTGAAAATTTAATTAATATCCTTTGTTAAAGTACAGAACAAGGTTCGCGACACTTCGGGGAGTTGTATAAAGATTCTACCGAATTTCGCGTTTCTCCGGCGCAATAGTGGGAGAAACGAGCAATGTGATTCGCGATACTACGCATGCGCTACGGTAGTTAGCTTGAGACAAGACCCTAGCGTACTCGACTTACTTACTTTTTTTTCATGGAAGATATAAAACATGTCTGAGTATCTGATAAAATGAAGAGTTACCTTCATGAGACTGAAAGAAAAAAGCCGAACGATGAAAATCCGATGTGGGCAAATGATAAAGGCTGGTACGAACAATAGGCCGAATGGTCGAATAGGACATATGGCAATATGTTAAAATGTCGATTCAAACAAACCGAAAATTTATTTTTTAAAAAAATAAATAGATATGTCCATTGTTTATAAAATAAAGACCCCAAGATTTATAGAAAGTTGGGATCTACTATCATCCCAAAGAATATGTTGGACGTAGTGACTTCTTTATTACTGAGGTATAAGAATCCTACGTTTACTAGATTTTTCCTATGTATTGTCTTCTCTAGACTGGCCTTAAATCTTTTCCTTGAAGACAATACTAACAGTGCAATTCCAAGTCTTCTGTATAGACAAGTGGAGAAAACCTTCTTGTCTGCAGCCAAGTGGAAAAAGCCTTCTTCTGTGTAGTCGATTGAGGAAAAGCCTTCTTCTCTGTAGCTAATATTCTAGAGTATATAAAGTTTTAAGGATTATTGTGTGGGTGATTGTGTATGAGTAGATTTGTAGGTTGTGGTTCGTTCTGGTGAGTGTTGAATGGGTGGTTCTAAAATGTGGTGAGTTTAGTCAGTGAAAATTGGTTGATAGGGAATGTGGATGAAAATTGTGTCCTTGTGGGCGCATTTGTAATTGCAAAACTTTCATAGAGGTCGATTCGACTAAGTGTAGGTAGTTTTACGCACCGGTTGGCTATTGGAAATCGTCGACGGGGATGCTCTTTGTGTGCAATCCAATTAAGTTAATCGTCGACCTTCAGTGAATGGCGTCAATTAGGGAAATGCGGCTGGTGAAAGGGGATGCGCTGCTGAATTTAAAGCCACATAATTACCAGGTGTTTTTCCGCAGTAATTAAATTTTTAATCAAGCTCGAACGCTTATGAGGAATTTCTAATGATCACCCAAATTCAACCCTTTACTAAAACTAAACAAAAAATATGGTTACCCAGGGGGCCATTCCCACATTCTTCAATAACGGACGATGAGGGATATTTTAGTTTATGATCAAAGTGGGTAATACCAGACGTGGCGGAATTATGGTATCCATCAACTGGATAAACAATTATGATACTAACCAACATCCCTGAATGCCAAGCTCTCGGTCATTTATGAATAATGCATGCGAGAAATTATAGGTGCCATCCCTTCATTTACATACCTACAATTTAGCTCTGTTATTTTGATACTCCAACGTGCGTAAACACCCATAAATATTCAGTACTTTAAGTTCACACTCACTTACGCTACGATTTCTTCAGACCCTCATCTCACTACCACTTTATCAAATAGTAATTTCAAATGAACTAATAATTACCTACACCAACTTCCAATTCACTCCATTAAAGATCACAATTCTTTCACTTCACTTAATATCAATATTAGGAAGGTTAAAGTGTGGATTAGGGTACATTTAGCCTGCAGCCTCTCTGCTCGCTGCCACATCGCCATCCCTATAAAACGTTTGCTTCGCGAGTGAAGCAGTAAAGTACAGTATAACACAGAGAGTGAGAACGATCTGTCACATGGCGAGGTGCAAGCAGCGAGCAGTGAGACTGTAGGCTAAATGTACCCTAAAAATTTTCCCAGAGTTTTAAATAATAAATTCATAAAGTTTTGCAAGTTGATGAAGAAAAAGTTCTGTTATCACAAGTGGTGATTTAATTAAGTATCATCATGTATGTGAAGTCGTTGTAAAATTATCGTGTGTCATGACATTCCAAAAGAGTACGGTTAACCGTAGCAATTTGATGATGAATTGCAAATCTGCGTTAGTAATTTAGGTCCCTAATGGCGTTCCATAATGCGTAAATTTATGTAACACTTAATAATGTTATCCCAGAAATCCGAAACTAATATGAAACGATTTATCAACACGAACCTTTAGCTTTTGTAAGCGAACGAATTGAAATATTTTAATTTAAGGATCGATTTTGTATTGCAATCGTGACTTTTGTGAAGCAAGTGCACAATTCCGGAAGGCACCTTCATCTAAAGTAAGCAAAAAATCCAATGAAAAATGTTATCCGGAAAGAAAAGGACTTCGGACTACAATACTTCCCCTCGGCCATGTTGAATGAAATGCATTTCTTGGTGCAGCTTTGAATCGGTTACTACTTCCCCACCTGAAAGCCGGATTTAAAAAGGAATTAAAGTAAAGCGAACCTAAATACCTTAAATCCGCAGGATACCGTTTTAAATAGAGTACTTCCAGTTTAATAAACTCAAACGAAACTTTTATACAATACACAATACATTTAGAAAAAAAAAATGATTACTTCAAGAATTAAAACTAATCATTTAAAGTAACACTACTTAATTAAACCGCTCTTTATGAAGATATAGCGTCAAATGATTAAGCGCATGCGTAGTGATTTCAAGATCATCAAAGTGCCCACTCTGGATGATCATACCGCACGATTATTCCATTTTAAATTTTTTGATTATTTATTGATTAAATAAAAATAATGCTTATTTTTTTCAACAATTAATTTTATTAAAAAATAATCATCAAAAATTAATCTTTATTCTAAATTTCTTAGCAATATGGAGTTAGCTTTTGAGTTAGAAATTTTTTCAAAAATGTTATTATTGACAGCGGAGCTAGCTTGAGTTCTTTCAAAATAAACATCAAATTGTGAAATTGTAGACTAACTTTTGAAGAAACAAATTCATGAAAATGTGTATAAATCACCCGAGGTTGATCATCCAGAGTGTCAAGTGTAAGTTCACCTTTATACGGGGTGGTTTTTGCTCCCAAGTACTAAATCCGTCCCAAGGCAAAATTCTCAAATATATTTAAATCGACTGCAAAATTAGTTTTAGCGCAATTGGTTCTTTTTTATAAATTTTTGAAAATCACTTTACAGCTTCAAAAAGTAAAATAGTGCAATTTTTACAAAATCTCAGTTTTTTTAATGTTCCCCTTGGAATTTTTCAACAAATTTGAGTTTATTTTTTGCAGAATTCTCTAATTTATTCAAATCGACCGCAAAATTAAATCTAGCTCACGTGGTTATTTTTTTATAAATTTTTAAAAATCGTTTCACTGTTTTTACAAGTAAAATATTAGAATTTTTTACAAAATCTCAAATTTTTTAATGTTCTTCTTAGAATTTTTAAACAAACTCGAGTTTATTTTTTAAAGAATTCTCTAATATAGTTAAATCGACCGCAAAATTAAATCCAGCTCACGTGGTTATTTATTTATAAATTTTTAAAAATCGTTTTACTGTTTTTACAAGTAAAAAATTAGAATTTTTTACAAAATCTCAAATTTTTTAATATTCTTCTTGGAATTTTTCAACAAACTCAAGTTTATTTTTTGTAGAATTCCATAATTAACTTAAATCGACAGCAAAATTAAATCTAGCTCACGTGGTTATTTTTTTATAAATTTTTAAAAACCGCTTTACTGTTTTTACAAGTAAAATATTAGAAATGTTTACAAAATCTCAAATTTTTTAACGTTCTTCATAGAATTTTTCAACAACCTCGAGTTTATTTTTTGTAGAATTCAATAATTTACTTAAATCGACTGCAAAATTAAATTTATCTCATGTGGTTTTTTTTATAACTTTTAAAAATCGATTTACTGTTTTTACAAGTGAAATATTAGAATTTTTTACAAAATCTTGTTCTTCTTGAAATTTTTCAACAAACTCAAGTTTATTTTTTGTAGAATTCTCTATTTTACCTAAATCGACCGCAAAATTAAATCTAGCTCACGTGGTTATTTTTTTATGAATTTTTAAAAATCGTTTGTAAGTAAAATATTAGAATTTTTTACAAAATCTCAAATTTTTTACAAAATCTCAAATTTTTTAATGTTTTTCTTGGAATTTTTCAACAAACTCGAGTTTATTTTTTGTAAAATTCTATAATTTACCTAAATCCACCGCAAAATTAAATCTAGCTCACATGGTTATTTTTGAATAAATTTTTAAATATCGATTTACTGGTTTTACAAGTAAAATATTAGAATTTTTTACAAAATCTCAAATTTTTTAATATTCTTCTTGGGATTTTTCAACAAACTCAAGTTTATATTTTGTAGAATTCTATAATTTACCTAAATCGACCGCAAAATTAAATCTAGCCCACCTGATTATTTTTTTATAAATTTTTAAATATCGATTTACAGTTTTTTCAAGTAAAATATTAGAATTTTTTACAAAATCTCAAATTTGTTAATATTCTTCTTGGGATTTTTCAACAAACTCAAGTTTATATTTTGTAGAATTCTATAATTTATCTAAATCGACTGCAAAATTAAATCTAGCCCACGTGGTTATTTTTTTATAAATTTTTAAATATCGATTTACAGTTTTTTCAAGTAAAATATTAGAATTTTTTACAAAATCTCAAATTTTTTACAAAATCTCAAATTTTTTAATGTTTTTCTTGGAATTTTTCAACAAACTCGAGTTTATTTTTTGTAAAATTCTATAATTTACCTAAATCCACCGCAAAATTAAATCTAGCTCACATGGTTATTTTTGAATAAATTTTTAAATATCGATTTACTGGTTTTACAAGTAAAATATTAGAATTTTTTACAAAATCTCAAATTTTTTAATATTCTTCTTGGGATTTTTCAACAAACTCAAGTTTATATTTTGTAGAATTCTATAATTTACCTAAATCGACCGCAAAATTAAATCTAGCCCACCTGATTATTTTTTTATAAATTTTTAAATATCGATTTACAGTTTTTTCAAGTAAAATATTAGAATTTTTTACAAAATCTCAAATTTGTTAATATTCTTCTTGGGATTTTTCAACAAACTCAAGTTTATATTTTGTAGAATTCTATAATTTATCTAAATCGACTGCAAAATTAAATCTAGCCCACGTGGTTATTTTTTTATAAATTTTTAAATATCGATTTACAGTTTTTTCAAGTAAAATATTAGAATTTTTTATAAAATCTCAAATTTTTTAATATTCTTCTTGGGATTTTTCAACAAACTCAAGTTTATTTTTTGTAGAATACTATAATTTACCTAAATCGACTGCAAAATTAAATCTAGCCCACGTGGTTATTTTTTTATAAATTTTCAAAAATCATTTTACTGTTTTTACAAGTAAAATATTAAAAAATTTTACAAAATCTCAAATATTTTAATATTCTTCTTGGAATTTTTCAACAAACTCAAATTTGTTTTTTGTAGAATTCCATAATTTACTTAAATCGACCACAAAATTAAATCTAGCTCACTTAGTTATTTTTTTATAAATTTTTAAATATCGTTTTACTGTTTTTACAAGTAAAATATTAGAATTTTTTAAAAATCTCAAATTTTTTAATGTTCTCCTTGGAATTTTGCAATAAAATCGAGTTTATTTTTTGTAGAATTCTATAATTTACTTAAATCGACTGCAAAATTAAATCTAGCCCACGTGGTTATTTTTTTATAAATTTTTAAAAATCGTTTTACTGTTTTTACAAGTAAAATATTAAAAAATTTTACAAAATCTCAAATATTTTTATATTCTTCTTGGAATTTTTCAACAAACTCAAATTTATTTTTGGTAGAATTCCCTAATTTACTTAAATCGACCACAAAATTAAATCTAGCTCACTTAGTTATTTTTTTATAAATTTTTAAATATCGTTTTACTGTTTTTACAAGTAAAATATTAGATTTTTTTAAAAATCTCAAATTTTTTAATGTTCTCCTTGGAATTTTGCAATAAAATCGAGTTTAGTTTTTGTAGAATTCTATAATTTACTTAAATCGACCTTAAAATTAAATCTAGCTCACGTGGTTATTTTTTTATAAATTTTTAAAAATCGTTTTAATGTTTTTACAAGTAAAATATAAGAATTTTTTACAAAATTTCAAGATTTTTAATGTTCTTCTTAGAACCTTTCAACAAAATCAAGTTTATTTTTTGTAGAATTCCATAATTTACTTAAATCGACCACAAAATTAAATCTAGCTCAGGTTGTTATTTTTTTATATATTTTTAAAAATCGTTTTACTGTTTTTACAAGTAAAATATTAGAATTTTTTACAAAATCTCAAATTTTTTAATGTTCTTTTTAGAATTTTTCAAGAAATTCGAGTTTATTTTTTGTAGAATTCCATAATTTACTTAAATCAACCGCAAAATTAAATCTAGCTCACTTAGTTATTTTTTTATAAATTTTTAAAAATCATCTTGCAGCTTTAACAAGTTAAATAGTGCATTTTTTAGAAAATCTCATATATTTTAATGTTGCTCTTAAAATTTATCAACAAACTCGGTTTCATTTTTTGCAGAATTCTTTACTTTATGCAAATCAACCGCAAAATTAATTCTAGCTTATGTGATTATTTTTTTACAAATTTTGGAAAGTCTTCTTTTATAATTTCAACAACTGCGGCTTTTACAAAATCCTAATTTTTTTAATGTTCCTCTTGGAATTTTTCAAAAATAAACCTATACAGGGTGTACAAAAATTTCGACAACATCCATTTGTTTAAAAAAAATTCTCTCAAAAACTCTTCGTTTCAAAAATAAATGGGAACTTTTTGTCCACCCTGTATATTTATTATACCAATGTTTTTTTTTTCATTGAAATTTCTGACGTAATTTTGAGTAAATACCAAGAATTTAAAAAATATGGTGAATTACCGTAGATAATTATGAAAATTTTAGTAATTTCTTTTAATATATTCAAACAGTAAAATAAATATAAGGTGGTTTTAAAGTAGCTCAAAGTCACTTTCTTAAAAATGAAGCTAGTAATAACATTGTTGATAATAGTTGTAGTAGTGCAACTTTTTACAATTGCTGCTGCCGCTGAGAATACAACTGGAACTGGTAATGACCCAAAAAAACCAGATCAATGCATCTCGACGAAAGTGAAAGAAATTTTCAATAATGTAATCGACATGTTCAAAGGTGTAAGAGATAGGATTGTGAATAAAGTTGAAGACTTCAAAAAAGAACATAATTTTTGATTTGATGAGTATTAATTTAAATATTGTCAATAAAATCTATTAAAATAAATTTATTTATTTATTTTTTCCTACTAATATAAAAATAATTAAAAATTTAAATCAAAGGTCTTTGAAGTTTGTAATCCCGGAAGTGTCCTGTAAAATTTTTGTTATTAAAATTAGCATGGTTTTCATTTATACATGAAATTTTAAACCTAAATGGGGTTGAAAGTTAGCAACTTTTATTAAATATGTTAATTTTAATTAAAAAGCTATTTACGAAAAATTGTACGTACTTGAAACAAAACTTTTTTGAAGTAATTAGTTTAAGTAACTTTCGCAACTTTTACTGTTGACTTAATTATAATTAATTAAAATTAAAAATATACTTGATTGATTTTCATAAAATACGCCCTTGAAATCAAAATTAACCATTATTTGAATTAATAATGGAGAAATTTGTGGTAACTAGTCATTAAAAATTTCTAAAGCAAATTTTGCGGGTATTTATTTTTCGTAATGAAAGATTTGCGTTTGGGATTCACTAAAGATTAAAGGAAAGACCTTGTTTTCATTTCACTTTTACTTGCAAGATCAATGACACAATTCCACTTTATAATCTTGTATTACTCACTCATATAGTACCAGCATAAACTCGTATTTTATAAATAATAAATAAACTAGGCAGGAGCTGTATTTCCTGGTTTAATTACTTAATTAATTTAAAAGCTTTGAGGTATAAAGTTTTAAATCAAAATTATGGAAGGTGCAGAAAGTGAAAGCTTAAAAATATTTTTTTTTGAAAAATTTTCAAATTAGGAATGCCTAAAATAAGAGGCAATTATGGTAGAAAGAAAAATTCCATTCCGCATTTCTTAACACATGAGACTGGAAAGGAATCACGTACCATTTACATCGAATTATTTGTTTATAATAAAAAGCAACAATGCGTAATAATCCAATTCGCTCCAAGCGAAGATCGGAAAATTGCTTTCTATACTTTACATAATAACGCATACGTGAGACAAACAGGAAGTGCCAGCATTTTTTTAAAGAAATTAATTAAGCTCTTTCTACGCAATCATTTTCGTAAATGATATACTTTCGACACGTATATTTTGTCGAAAAAACACGAACATTCCTACGAAATATGTCTTATTTATCTCCAATTAGTGCTTCCTTGTTTACATAAGAATTTTTTTTGTTTTAACAAAATTCGTTTCGAAAATTCTATTATTACAAATGTTAAGAAATTTGGGAGTATACAGGGTGTTCTTCAGAAATATCAACATTTTTGTAAACCGTTAAACGAATTAATGTAAGTAAAAAAGTAATAATTAGTGACACCCTGTACACATGTTGAACAATTACCTCTGTTAGTTCTGTTCTAAAAGAAGCTGATTATTGTAAAATACAATTGACTATTTTGAAATCGAATTGATCTTTTCTGAAATACAATTGGAAATGGTGCAGTTAATGGCGAATAGAAGATGTGTTAGGTTAGGTTAGTTTTTTAAGCAATCAATGGGTGCTGTTTGAAAGAAATTAGTTTTGACATTTGACGGTATGCACGTAGCTTTTACAAAAAAAACATGACATTGATGTATTTTGTATAGAAACTATCAATTCTGACAATTAAAAAATAAATCGCCAAATTATTTTTTTCTTCATGAAGCGCCATCTATACTTTTGAGGCCAAGTTGTTTTGTGTTATCAAAATTTAGTATTGAGTTTTCATTTGGTATAAATTATATTATTTTTGCTTTTTATTTTTGATATTTTTTAAGATACGTGATTAACCTAATTTTTAATTTTTTTAAAGACAACTTAGAAGTCTTCACAATTGACATAAACCGTAGAGCAACATTTACAAAGATTATAACATATTTTTTTCTATACAGGATGTCCCGTAATTACGTGGACAGACATTGTAGAACGGGTTTATCACCTCAAATTAAGATGACAAGTAGCTTAAACACTTTTCCCAAAAATGCTTCCCTGCAAAATTACAGCCAGTTAAAGTTCACTTTTCAAAAAATAAAAACCCACATAACTTTTCTCTCTATGAAGGCAACTCGATAAAAATCGCCATAGGGGGCTACTTTTAAGTTCTTCATAATTTGATATTGTAGCCATTTCGCATTTATTTATTACCAGTTTACCTAAACTTAGAATTTAAGTTTTACCATATCTTTTTTTGATGTTACTTTTTTGCAATTTCAACTTATTTTCTCCTAAGACAGATAATTTACTATGAAAAAGGTGTACCTGTTAAAAATCGATAAATCTAATAGTTTTAAAGATAATCTCAATTAAAGTTTCATAATTTATTATAAAATTTATTTTTTTATTGGGCCGAAATTAATATTTAATATTTTTAAAGAAATTAAAACGTTTTTACGATTTTATCACACAAATAGAGCAGCTCTTTTGTATTTTTTAATCGTCTTCTAAAATAATATTCAAACATACATTCTATTAATAATGGTATTTAGGGAATGGCCTACTTGATTTAACAAAAAAGCACATTTTTATTTTTATTTCGAAATTTTAATTGAGATTATCTCGAAAACGGTTGGATTTAGCGATTGTAAACAAGTATACCTTTTTCATAGTTAATTATTTATTTTATAAGAATATCAGTTAAAATTGCAAAAAAAAAGTGACAACAGAAAAAGTTGTGGTAAATCTTAGATTCTAAGTTTAGGTAAACTGATAGGAAATGAATGAGAAATTGCAAAACTAGTATACCATATCATAAAGTATGAAAAATTAGCCCCCCATAGCGGTTTTTATCGAGATAGCTTCATAGGAAGAAAAGTTATGTGGATTTGAATTTTTTTTTAAATTGAACTTTAGCATTTTTGGGCAAAGTGTTAGAGGAACTTGTCACCTTAATTTGAGGTGATAAACACGATCTACTATGTTCACGTAATCACGGGACACCCTGTATACATGATGTTACCTAATTAACTTGTGTACTTTCTCATTACAATTTTAAAAGGTGACTATTATATTTTGTTGAGATTTTGTGATTTTTAAGTTTACACTGTAAGTTTTTATGATGTGGACTATCTCACTGATTAGCCTCTATCTGTAGTTTTTTTCTACATCTAAAATCAATGGCTTTTGTGTTGGTTAACTCAATTTTTTTAATTTTTGTGACGTTTGGCCCACATAACATAAACTACAATTTTTACTTTTTGAGGTCTATTTAAGCTCAAGATTTAAAACAAATTTTTTTGGGGGTGTAGGGTTTAACTGACACTCCAAAATATATTTATTTTTAACTATCTTTCGTTTGCTAGATCAATCTTGCAAAAATTCGAAAAAAAAAATTTTTTAATATTTTTGAGGTTTAAAATTTTTTCAAGGAATCGGATTTAATTTTTTTTCTCGAAAAGTATGAAAGTTAGCGATTTCAAATTTTTACTACAGATAAACACTGTAAATAAACGCATTTTAAAAAACATTTGGTTAAAATACCTTCAATAGTTTTTTTGGAAGAAAATCGCAAAATTTTGGTACTAATACAGCCCTGTACGGCGCAATTTTAAACCGAAAATTAAAATTTTTACGAAATTTGGTGGGGGCAATAACGGTGCAAATTTTAAGATATTAATCGTCGAGGTGGTGCTAATACTTTCAAAGATATTAATTATTTTGTAAAAAAAATTTTATGCGATATTAAAAAATTTAAGTTTTCATTTTTATTTTTAATTCAAAAAAACTCTACACGTGGGAGGATTTGGTTCCAAGAGTAGATTTAGCAAAGTTTTTAAAAATGAAAATCTGTTAAAAAATAGGCCGACGGGAGCAGTACACCCCTAAATTCAAAATTTCGACTTTGCTACGGGATAAGTTTTTATCTCCGCAAAATTTAAACATTCCCTATGCGCTAAGCACTATAGAAATTATTCTTATTTGATAATCTGAAGTAAAATTAAGAAAATTTAAAAATTGGAAGCCTCAGAGGTACAAAACACATCGAGCGTTTGTGCTATTTTTTTGAAAATTTCGCTTAGGATTTTTTTTCAAGTCCAGGGGTAAAATTTATTCATGTTGATTATTTTTGCAAAAATAATAAGGCAAGAAGGCATATAAAGAATATTGGAAGATAAAAAATGGTCGGGATCATAAGTTACAAATTTTCAAAATCGGCGTCGAAAAAGCATGAAAATCAAACCATAATTTTGAGGGTGCCGAAAGTACATAAAAAATTGAGATTTCAAAAAAAAGGTTTCGTTTCAAGAGAATTACGGGTATGCAGATTGGTATTCAAGAAAACGCGATTTTTTTCCGTTGGCCGAATTTCAAAAAAAGGTGGTACAGTTTTGGTACTTTTGTCGGCCAAAAAAAAGTTATAACTGTACACTTCGCGTTGCAGCGCCTTGACGCCACAACATTGCGCCTGGGGACTTAAAAATTGTACCGATTAATTCTCAGCATGTGAGAATAAAATGGGCAAAATTTTGTTGCTTCCCTTTAAAAACGGACGGAGCTACGATTTTTCAAAGTTGGCGCTGTCGATGAGGTCAAAAAAAGCGAGAAAAATCGACGAATTCCGGGAATTTTTATCAAAGTGTCGGGGAGGTCCAAAATATTTAAAATTCGAACCATACTTGCAATCGACATCCCTCTTTACATCGGAACCGGAATTCTTAAAATCGGACGAAAAAAACCGCCCTTTCGGCCGCTCCTCCCAAAAAACGTCCGAGTTCAGAGTAAAAATCGCTTTTTTTTCGGATTTTTGGCGGCGTTAACTTTGAAAAATTGCAACTCCGTAGGATTCTAAAGGGAAGCGACGAAATTTGGCCACTTTTATTTTATCATCCTGGGGATTACCATGACCGATTTTTAAGCCTCCCGGCGCAAAGGTGTGACGTCACGGCCCCGAGACGCAAACTGTACAATTCTACCGTCTTTTTGGACGGTAAAAGTACCAAATCTTTTTGGCTTCGATTAGAAGTTCGACAGGAGAAATAAAATCGCGGTTCCTTTATTCCTCATCTAAATTCCACGTTTTACCTTAAAACGGGAATTTTTTTGATGCGTTTACTCTACAGGGTGTCTCGAAATTAAGCGGCCAAACTTTAGGAGGCGATTCTACAACTAATTTTAAGAAAAAACTTCCTATAAACATGTGTCCGATTTCGCTTCCTAAGAGAGCCACAGCCCTTTAAATGTTGTGACTAAAACTAGGTTTTTTGTCATTTATTTGAAAACGGTTTATAATATAGATTTGAAATTTGTTGTGAAGACTAATACGTTTAAGATATAATTTCTCAATTTTTTTCAGATTTTTTGAAAGCTTTCAAAAGATTTCAAAAAATTTCAGAGCTTTGAAAAAATCTGAAAAAAATTGAGAAATTATATCTTAAACGTATTAGTCTTCACACCCAATTTCAAATCTTTATTACCAACCGTTTTCAAATAAATGACAAAAAACCTAGTTTTAGCCACAATAGTTAAAGGGCTGTAGCTCCCTTAGGAAGCGAAATCGGACACATGTTTATAGGAAGTTTTTTTCTTAAAATTAGTTGTAGTATCGCCTTCTAAAGTTTGGCCGCTTAATTTCGGGACACCCTGTATATGTCGTTTTGGTGCCCACAAAGTGAGCTTTATTTTTCGCGCTATTTTGACGCGGACTTTGAAAATTCGTAACTTTTCATCGGAACAACCTGTAATACTCGAATATTTTTTATTTTACTTATTTGGTATATACTTATGCGACAAAAAATCGGCACCTTGAAATTTTTACCCTGGACCTTGGAAAAAAATCGAACGTAAAATGTTAAAAAAATTGGGTAAAACGCGATTCAACCTGGGCCCATCTGGCTTTCGCAGTTTTCAAAATTTTTACAATTTCTTTTGCAGCTTCAAAAGGAATATTTTTTACAGTGTATAGGCTACTCAGATTTTTTATATTTGGTAGGATAAAGAAATAACGTACAAATAAACTTGAAATATTGATTTTAAAGGAGTGTGGCTCCCGCCTGGTCACTTTATTACGGATTTTCAATTTTAAAAACACTCTTTGAACCGAAAGCTCCCATGCATAAAATTTTCAAATTTCGAAAAAATAACGAAAAAAAAATTTTTTTATATAGCATTTTTAAAAATCAAATTTATGGGTCAAATTCACTCTTCAAATTACATTTTAACCCTTCTTTATGCACCTTCCCTAAAAGCTCTTTAAGTCCACTTTACGTCAAAAAAAAATCATTTCGCTATCTCGGTCCGTTTTCGAGCTATCATCGAAAATGTAGATAAAATAAGCAAAATCTGCGTTTGGAGCTAAAATTTCGGTCTGAAATTTTTCACTTTTCACAAAATAATTAATATCTTCAAAACTATTAGTACCACCAAGACGTTTAATAGCTTAAAATTCGCACAGTCACCTCCTCCTCCAAATTCCGTTTTAATTTTCGGTTTAAAATTGCGCCGTCCAGAACCATATTTGTACCAAAATTTTGCGAATTTTTTCCAAAAAAACTATTTAACCGATTTTAACCAAATATTTTTTATAACGCGTATATCCACGGTGTTTACTTTTGGTAAAAATTTGAAATCGGTTGCTTTTATAGTTTTCGAGAAAAAAAAAATAAAAACCGATTTCCATTAATAATGTCACCTTAAAAATATCTCAAAAAATTTTTTTTTCGAATTTTTTCAAAATCGACCTAGCTAATGTAAGATAATAAAAAATGAAAAAAATCTAAGTAATGTATCGCAAAAAATAATTAATATAAAAAACTTTAATATCAGTAATTTTTAGAAATTTATCTGTACGAATTTTTGTTTCTTAATGTTAGTTATTAAGCGAAATATTAATTTTTCAAAATACACCTTTACTTATTTACCAGAATTTTATATAAAAATTCATAACTTTTGAATGAAACAACAAAATTAATTTTTTCAAAATTATTACATTTTTTGCCTCATATCTTTGGAACGAATAAAGGTTTCGATACGAATCTTTTTCCATATTCAAGAATATTTAAGGGACTTTAAAATAATTTTTACTTTTTTTATACTTTAAATATAAATTATTAATTTTCAAATTTTAATTTGTTTACTACTACTAAATTTGTCTTTGAGTAGTAATAATATGTTTAGGCGGTTTTCGAGTTTAATGGCATGCCCTTCGGTTTGGTGACTGAAAAGGTGGTTTGAAGCGATTGGAGGTAGAATAGTGATTGGCTTTAGAAATTGAAGTGATTTTGGTAATAATAAATGAGGGTTTGTAATGCAGGTTTAAAAGCAAAGAAGCTGAAATTTTTAATTTAAAGAAAATTAGTTTGACTTAACAATCCGGATGCTCTCACTGGCTCCCTTCGGGTGTAAAATTATGGCCTCGGTGGTTTATAGAGCGACGTTGTTATGTTTTTACACCCCCTTGAGGAACGTGAAGTGAGTCACAAGCACTCTCATTAGGGCGTTTGCTGAGCGGACTCACATGCTCCACATGAACTGAATTAAATTTTTTTCTCATTATTACAAGCCTTTTATTCATCAACCAGATTTGACCACTTACATGAGAAACACAAAAATAACAAAAAAAATCTGTTAGAATGTTGGGTATTAGTGATAAAAATAGAGATTTCGTGGTTGGTTGGAAAAGTTAATTTGTAATTTTTGTAATACAGATCGTAAAGTGTGTAAAGTGCAAGACTCTTAGGAAACTAGAGGTGTAATGTAAGGCCATAATCGTCTCTAAAACACGGTCTAATAATTTGTAGGAAAGGGAAAAGGTAGTTTGAGTCACGGGTCTATAAATTACAAAACATTAAACTTTTCTGTAAGTATCCAAGAAATAATTGCTATTGTAGGCGTGTAATTGCCATAAACTTTCCTCCCTGGTATCTAGATCTGGCATCAAAACACGAGTGAGCCCCTTTTTCGTAGACATATTTTAGGAGAATTTCCATTTGCCGTGATACACCTTATTTCCTCACTTCCTTAATTGTTTCCAATTAAAACACCTTGATAAATTTAATTCAATGGTACTGAACATAAATTTGGAGCAAATGTGAGATATTATGATGATAAATATGGTTGGTGTTGTTATTTCGAGCGTCGTTATTCATCGTCGGCGAAGGGAACAATAATTTATCTAGCCCAGATCGGATAGAGCTTGTTTGAACCAGTTAAAACCTAGTTACGAAGTAATTTCAACTTTAATATGAAAAAGCTTCTTTTTCAGCACTTGCAGATTCACCGATGAACTTTTTCAATTTATCCGCGTTTCCTCTTTACATTTTTGGTTGTTGCTAAGTAATTTTTGTCGTTTCGCTCGGCTTAATTCCTGCCCTCCAGTGGGGAAAAACAGTCGTTTGCATTTGTAAGCGCAGTCTTAAACTTCATCACAATTGTCCCTGGATCGTAAAAGCATAAAAAAACACAACTCCCCAGAAGAAAGATGGCGACATGCCACATCCTCATAAATTTAAATTATAATTTATCAAACACAAATTTAATTCAGAATATTTCCAAAGCTAGGATTATGTTTTATTGTTTGATAAAATATCCACGTTAACATTTTCGGCGATATGGCATGTCGACGCTCATTCATATTCATGCACGAGCGGGAATGTTATCGAATTCGTGTCATACAATAGGGATCATGTTATATATCTGTATATGCTATACGCTATACAACACTACTTTTCACTAACACAACACATACACCTAATGCACAGGTTACAATGCTGAATATTAAATTTTACCTTCCTTCAAATCCATGCTACACAATCTACAGATGTTACACCGAGTTTCCTAGTCAATTCCGAAACAAGATTACTTCCAACGAAATTAACACCATCCTCTCTCTTACAACTTCATTAACTAATATCAAACGTAATTTAACTACTTCCTCATAATACCACCCACTTACTTTGACTTTAAACAATTATTTACACCAACAATTACTTAACTGTACAACTTCAATCACACCAAAAAACACGAATTGTATATAAACGTGCAGAGTTCGGGCTATTCCGGCTCACTCACTTTTATGGAGGGGCGCGTGCAGTTACCGCGTTCGCGTTACTTCGTCGCTTAAACTACGAAGAATGCACGACTTGAATTTGATTAAACCGAAGCTAAAATGCAAATAATAATTTCGTGTTCTTAATTTTAGCAATTTAATGAATTGCCAATTAAAACACTCGTTAATTATAATTATCTTAATAATTAGTGCTTATATAATTGAAAAATTCTAAGTACATTTACCTCGACGTTAACGTTGCTTAACTAGTTTTATGATAATTTGTTCATTGAAGTAAACTTAAAAAAAAAGATTAAAATAATGAAATCATGCTCCAATTAATGTGTATATTATGAAGGGTTGTTTTAATTGTAATCAACAATATGAGATTAAGTAAGGCGTTTAGATAGATTATAGAGCCTTCAAATCCCTTTCATATCAATCAATCACTTAAAGCTGTTGGGTTCTTATTGCGATAAAGTTTGATAATATGGGATAATTAAAGCACAAATGATGAAATTAAACCAAATATAATGAATGTGCATAATAATATTTTAAAAGGAAATAATAAATCCAATTATTTTTGACGTTGTCCGCATTATAATTCCAAATTATAGATTAATTAAAACCGCAGATGCGTGCGGAAAAAGTGCACGCATTAAATCGCGCATAAATTATGAATACCAATGACAAAATTGTCGATTAGCAATTAAATTAAATATCTGTAGAGATTCGATTGCAAGCCCCTAGCGAAATTTGTGCAAATCGGGCACGTCATTAATTTCTGTTTGTTTCCAAATAAAGTTAGATAAGCTGATTAAGCGTGTGTGCGACGACTAAAATTACTGAAAATACCCCATTTACATACCAATTATATAACTAATCAAAAATATTAAAAATAAACACATCATAAAATATTATCCCTTCTGTAAGCTCCTTTTGATGTTTCTTGATTAGCCTTCGAGTCGTTTCAGGATCAAAATTACACAATAGAAGACGTGACTGAATTTTCAAATTATTTTTCTCGCAATAACTTTTTTCCTGCAAAAAACTAACCCTATTTTATTTTTATTCTTTATTAAATAACAACACACTGTAATAATTACAACAATTGCTTCCATAAAAAAGTAAATACGGAACTCAATCATCATAACCTCAAACGCGAAAATGACTCTTATTGAATAATACTTAAAGGTCATCACTTCAATTGAATTAACATGGTCGTAAAAAAGTGCTACAACGACATTTCCATGGTATAATTGCAATGACCAGTATTTAAATACCAGCGATTATTGGTGGCAACAATTAAATCCTGGCATAATATACAGGGTGTTTCTAAAATGATGGTAACGGTTTCGTATGCTTACACTAAAAATAAGACAAAAAGTCCAAATAATTATTTGTCCAAATCTCACCGAACTTTCACCGAACTTACTTTTATCTTAATTTAATAATCCAGTGGCGTTAAAACAGATCACCATTTGGTAAGCCACTGTAAATTTTACGATTTTTATTGCATTTTTAAAATCTTCATTCAATTTACCACAAAAAAAGTATACCTGTTAAATTTTGATAGGATTAGTGGTACACCCTGTATACGTTTTTTTTGCCAAAATAATATTTTCATTGCTAAAATAGTTTTTACTGCAAGATGCTACTGTTAATCATTTTTTTTTACCAAAATAATTTGTTGCGATTTTCTAATATACAGGGTGTACAAAAAGTTCGGCCCAGTTATTTTTGAAATGAAGCATTTTTGAGAAAAGTGTTTCAAATGAAAGTTTTTTATTGGAATATTAAAAACAACAAAATTAATTTTATCAAAATTATTATATTTTTTGCCTCATATCTTTAGAACGAATAAAGGTTTCGATACGAATCTTTTTCCATATTCAAGAAGATTTAAGGGACTTTAAAATAAGCTAAAAAGATTTAAAATATATGCAAGGTAAAGAAGTTAAAAAAAATTAAAACGTGTGCAATTCTCAAAATTGTAGTGCTTTTTGAGCTGGTGGCAAAGAAATAATAGACCAAAAATGGAACTGAGTAACAAATTTTAATCAGTTCTTTCATTTGGGGGGTCGTATTTTCAAAAATTCGAAAATAATTTTTTTCATAATTTTTTAAGGTTTTTGGCTCGATTTTTTTCCACGATTTTCGTTTTTGCTAACTTTCTCAAAAAGTATTCATACCCAACATACCCAACATAGACACCCAAAATAGGAGTTTTTTAAATCACGGTTGACGAAAATCCACCAAAACGTTTTAACGAAAAAAAAATAGGAGTATTTTAAGTCCCGTTTGAGGAAAATCCACTAAACAGTTTTTTCGAAAAAAAATTCCAAATTTTTTGTAAATTTCGAGTACATATACCGCACTGTAGGGCGCATTTTTGACACCACAAGAACCGGTTTTACGTTTTTTGATGGAGGAAAGTATTCTGAAAATTTTAAGCCATAAATCGTCTTAATCGGCCAAAATTTCATAGCAATTTTTTCATCCAAAAGTTATTCGGTCGTAACTTCTAAACGAAAAGAGATATCAAAACGAATCTTTTTTTATCAAAGCTCACGCTAAAACCTTTAAAATGAGCCATTATTTGTTAAAATCGATAAAGGAGAAGCAGGATAAAAAAATTGTAAAAGTTGTAATTGTTTAGCGGCATTAAAATTTCTATTTTTTTTTTCGAAATTGAAAAAATTCATTGAGTCCCTTTGTAGTACTCAAAAAACCCTTTCTAACGTATATTTTATTTCGACGATGCTATTTGTCGTTACCTTACAACGATAATTTTTGACGAGAGGGGTTGAAAAACACAATTTTGACTTTGCAGGATCGGTGAGAGGCCAAATAAAAAGTTTGAAAGTTCTAAATTTCAAACCAACCTGAATTAAACAATTGTTTTTAACTCCACGTGTAGCGATTTTTTGTTTTTTGATTCGTTTGACCCTCATTTAAACCGAAAAATTTTTCTACGCGCCAGTATTTTTTTTTTTTTTACGATTTTATAAAAAAAATTGTGGACGCCGCCGGATAGCTCCAATAAAATCGAATATTTTTCTGCATATTAAAGACATTCTTAGATACAAAATAAACTGAGTTGTGTTAAAATCGGTAATGTCGTTTAGTATCTACGATTTTTTGAATTTCACTAAAAAATGTCTAAAAATCGTACCTCAATTTCAAACCCACTGAAAGGGGGTTAAAAATAACGTCATCGAAAAAAACACATGCCTATTGCACTATCGCATGAGTCTAATTTACGAAAACGGCATTCGCGATTTTTTTCCAAAGTTTCAAAATTGGCGCTATCGATTTTTTCGTTTTTCCGCTAAAAAATGCGAAATTTTGATGTTTTAAGAAAAAATTCGCCCTCGCCACTGGATTTTTCCTATTTTTTTTTTCGCCCTCGCCACTGGATTTTTCCTTTTTTTTCGTATTTTCGCGATAACTCGGTTGTTTTAAAAGATTGATGTGGACAAATGGGATCCTAATTTTTAGTTTTTGATTCTACACGACACACAGTAGGAAAAACACCTGAAAACGTGGCCAAAAGTCTAAAATTTAAGTTTTGATTATGGGACTTTTTTGGACTTAGGTATAGCCAACATACTGATTTTGAGCACTTTATAGTATAAAAAAATTTCGGCCATTTTGGATCCGCTATTTTGTTTTTTTAGAAAAAAAATGTCAAAGTCGAAATTACCGACCCTAAAAGCTCCCACATATTGAATTTCAGCACTATAAACCATTTTTTAATAAAAATATGTCGGCCATTTTGGATCTGCCATTTTGTTTTTTACAAAAAAATGTCAAATTCAAAATCAGTGACCTAAAAATATGTCTACCAATTTTCATAAAAATTGAAAAACAAAAAGTAGTTTTGACCATGTTTTCGGGCTTTTTTCCCACTGTGCGACATTCTGAAATTTAAAACAAATCCAAAACTTTATAAAAAAGTTATTCGGGGACATCGGTTTCCTCCTTCCGGGGTGAATAACTTTTTTCAGAGGGGTGCTAAAAAAAGTTTCAACCAGGGCTTAATTTTTTTTCGAGATCCGTATACCTACCAAACTTCAAACTCGTATGAACAAAACTTAAGGATAATTTGTAGTGGCTTTAGTGATGCATCTTGATGCATTCTTATCATCATCAAACACATTATCATTTTTTTCTATGCTCCTTTATTCCAACAACTAATTTTATTAGTTCCAACATCAGTAATCCCGTTTAGAAGATATCGTAAAATTTCTTCTGCATTTTCTTGACGACCACTCCAAGAATTGCAAAAACCTTTCCTAATAACCTATAATAATTTGAGTTTTAAAAACTTTAACTTTTTTATGAGTTGTATTTTCATCCCAGTATTGATCCATTTTATTTCAGGATACACATCAAGCTTTCTGGTTTATTTTATATTTTATCTTCAACATTGATATCTTAGATTTCTTCAATTGAAAGAACAAAATTTCAAAAAAAAAAAGAATAAAAGCTTTTATTTTTTTTAGAAGAAACAATTCCTCTTTGAATTTCGATTCCTATTTTTTAGTTTCACCGGTCTTCTTTGAAATTAATTTTGGAATTTTGGAATTTTTGATATTAATGATTTTGAAGAGGAACCCCAAGAAGGCTTATATTTGCGTTTATCAGCTTCTTTTACAGAAGAACCAACAAAAGTAATTGATGAAGCTTTATAAGAATCAGCTAAAGAATTAACACCAGAAATTTCTAAAATCTACAGGGTGTTCCAACTAAAAGTTGTCATATCTGAAATATTGGTATTTTTGTAACATACTTCAATTTTTCATTCGTAAGTACTTTCAATCACCTACTCCACACCACCACCCCCTCCCCCTCCAAAACCTCCACCATCAAAATATTGATATTTCAGAAGAACACTCTGTATACTTAAAATATCAAGGAAGGAATGCTCACTCGCTTTAATTAAAATCTCTGACTAAATCGTGAAACTAAATCGTTTTGAAGCTCGGGCCATTTGAAGACGTTTAACTTTTTTTTTATTTCCGACATCATCGTCGTATTATGCTTCAGCTGGCTTTTACATCCTAATTTTCTAAGCAGATGTTTTGGGCACGTAAGCGGTCCGGTTACGACGTGACCGTGTTTGCAAATGCCAGTAACGAGCTCAGTTGGAAAGTTTGGGTCCTCACAGACGAACTCTAAAATTTTGCTGGATAGTGTAATTAAATTGTTGCTATCGGTTCTTTCGCAATTAAAAATCAACCACTGGAAATTTCCATCCCGAATTTTACTGCTCATAAAAATTCTGCATATAAATTTATTTTGATGTAAATTTTTTTCTTTGGAGATTCAAGATTACTGGGTTGGTGGTATAAATTTTGTCCCAACTTGTTTACAAAATGATGTAAAAAAGAATTAATAAATATCGAGAATTTTATGAGATCGTAATTTAAGGAATTGGTGTCTGCGATGAAAATTCGGCGACATTAATTCTAAACTTTTTCCAGTTTGTTATCTTTCGCGTCGCTTTGAATGTGTTCGTGGAGATGGTGAATTGGTGAAATCGTGAGGGTATCGCCGGCGCCAACAGTATAATATCAATATTTTCCCAAACGCCTGCGACGAACTACCGGGAAAGAAGGGAAAAAAGGGAAAAAAAGGAGGCGGGATGAGGACATCCCCTGCAATTCTTCCCGATATTAAAATTACTGGGTCAGGGGATGGATCTCTCCGAATATTGCCGCATTAAATTGCCTCAGGAGTGTTAATATAAGCGGCAGCCACAGGAATACGTGGATTTTACTTTATTGAAATCCCGAAGTGGTTAATATAAGCCTCCAGTTCCATGAATTTGCCTTTTTCGGATTAAATACGTTTACTTTTTGTTTAATAGTTTAGCAAGTCGAAGCACTCATTTGCATCTTGCTACTACGAAATTGGATTTCCAAGACCTTTTTATTACACTCCCTTTTAAATACACCCAAATAAATTAATGGAATTATTAATTAAACCCAACTTTGTTGATATCATACGTTTAAACCATGTCAAACATTCACTAAACTTTCACAACGTCACCATAATATGGAATTATTTCAAAACAACATTAATAAACTTTTTATACACAAGTAATTCAATTATTTACGCAAACAAATTCACATTCAAAACAACAGGTCAATAAGTAAATGCGATTACGAGATTCGCAATACTCCGGTGCTCCTAATGCTGTGTACACACCAAGCGAACGAAGGCTAACGAACGCTAACAAGCGAAAACGTTCGCTATGTTCCAACAGAGTCAGTACATCAAAGGAAAATGAGCGAGCGATGGATTTGGAACGAACGCAGAGTTTCGCCATCGCTCGCTATCCTTCGCTTGGTGTGGACACCACGCCACAAGTCAACGAACGAGTGACATTATCGGCGATTCCCTTCGTTCGCCACCGTTCACTTGGTGTGTACGCAGCATTACTGTCACAAGTAGCCCGCCTTCGCGATAGTCCGGCGCATCCGAGAAAAGAGTGGGGGTATATACAGGGTGTCTCACTTTTTTTCCAGCAAAAATTTTTTTTAGATACTAATTGTCATTGTGAACAAAACATTTCCTATAAACTAATATATTTTTTCGACTCCATAAGAAGTTACAACAATTTAAAAATTTCAACATTTTGCAATTTTTTGTGAAACCCTGTATAATTTGTCTTTCTTATAATCATGTTTTTTTTTAAAAGATTTATGGTTTAAATTTTGTCATTACCAACTTACCTTTTTGAACATTATTGGCTGTTTTTAAAATAAGTGGACTCATTTAAAATTTCTGACAAGAAAATTAACCTATCTGATTGGCTTACAGATAATGTCAAAATCCAAAGCATACTTCATTTAAATTTAATAAATTGAAATAAAATTAAATTTATACAGGGTGTCCTATAAAATCATTAATATTTTGAAATTTTAAAATTGCTGTAACTTCATAAGGAGTCGAAAAAAATATTAGTTAATATGAAATTTTTTGTTCAAAATTACATTTACTATCTTAAAAAATTTTTGCTGGAAAAAAAGTGAGACACCCTGTATACAGTAAAAAAAATTATTAAATTAAATTATTAACTTTTAAATTGTAAATTTGTAAACGGTTAGTACTTGTGATTGCTTCTAAATTCACTAAAAATATCCTTATACAGGGTGTTCCAAAAGAAGAGAAAGAAATCGTAGAAAGTAGACCAAATTTCATCGCCAAAAATGCAATAGTCAGGGTTGGGTCGAGCTGACCTAAAATATATATACAGGGTGTCCAATAATATGTGGGACCCACTTCTAGGGTAGGTGGTAGATGTCAAAAGAATAAGAAAAGTTCATATAAAGTTATGTCCAATTTCGCCTCATAAGAGAGCTACAGCTCTTTAAAGGTTTTATTAAAAAGTAGGTTTTTGCTAGTTTATTTCAAAACAAATTGAAGTAGAGATTTGAAATTTGGTGTGAATCATAATACACCTAGAATACATTTTTGTGAATTTTTTCAATTTTTTTGCTTGCTTTGAAAAGGTACATTCGGGGAGAGTTGAGGTTAAAAATTATCATAACTTTTTTGTAGTTAACTTTTAAAACATTTTTTCTTCAAATTAATGTTCGCCATTTAATTCCTAACAAAAAAGGTACCCTTATTTAAAGTCGATAGAATGCGCCGTTTTCGAAGAAAATGTATTTTATTATTTTATTGATGGTCAACACAATTTAAATTAAAAAAAAATCATGTTAGCCATGGATTATTTTATTTTATTGTACCCAAAACTGTTTCAGAAATTGAAAAGAATCACGAAAGCGTATCCTAACTGTATTATGATTCATACCAAATATCAAATCTGTTAATTTGTACTTCAATTTGTTTTGAAATAAACAGAAAAAAAAACTACTTTTTAACAACACGTTTAAAGAGCTGGAACTCCCTTATGAGGCGAAATCAGACATAAGTTTATATGATCTTTTCTTATTCTTTTGATATCTACTACCCACCCTAGAAGTGGGTCCCACATATTATGGAACACCCTGTATATATATATATATTTTAGGTCAGCTCAACCCAACCCTGACTATTGAATTTTTGGCGATGAAATTTGGTCTACTTTCTATGATTTTTTTCTGTTGACTTCTTTTTGGAACACCCTGTATAAGGATGGTGCAACAAATTTTAGTGAATATAGAAGCAATCACAAGTACTAACCGTTTACAAATTTACAATTTAAAAGTTAATAATTTAATTTAGGATTTTTTTTTTACTTAAAAAAACTTTGAGATTTTGGGGTATAACATTTTTTTTGGGCATGTAGAGGGCAACTAACCCCTCATATTTCATCCATTTTTTATTGTCTTGCATTTGCGGGGTCGATATTGAAAATAATTTGAAAAAAAAGATTTTTCATGGGAATCGGTTTTTATTTTTTGTTTCGAAAACTGTACAAATTAGGCATATTAAATTTTTACCAATGGTTAACATCATTCAAAGTCGTATTTTAAAAATATTTGGTTAAAATCGGTTAAATAATTTTTTTGGAAAAAATTCCCAAAGTTTTAGAAAAATGTTGGTATATATACGGCTCTGGACGGGGCAATTTCGAACTATTTTTTTACGAATATCTGTAGAGGGGATTTCGGGGAGAATTTTAATCCATTAAATGTCAAGGTGGTGTTTATAGTTTCGAAGATATTAATTATTTTGTGAAAAGTGATAATTTTCAGAACAATGAATTTGATTATTTTAGCTATATATTTTCAGTGATAACTCGAAAACGAAAAGAGATAGCGAAATGATTCTTTTTTGTCGTAAAATGGGCCTTCAGAGCTTTAAGAGAAAATTGCGACTTTTTTAAATGCGATCTTAAAAAATTAAATTTTTTCGTTATTTTTACGAAATTTGAGAAAACCTATGCGTGGGGTGTTTTAGTTCGAAAAGCAGATTCGACTGAATTTTTAAAATTAAAAATCGGGTAAAAAATGGCCCAACGGGAGTCACTCTTCCCTAATATTCACGTTTTGAGGTAATTTACACATAACTTTCCAACCACTTCGAATTTGAATGTAAAAATACTCTATTCTATGTAGAAGTTATTCCTTTTAAGGGAAATGAAGTAAAATTTGGAAATTTTTAAAAATTGTGGGCGCCAGTGGTACAACCGTACGACCCTATTTCGCCCGATTTCTTAACATTTTACGTTCGATTTTTTTATAAAGCTCAGGGTGAAAATTTAGAAGTGTTGATTTTTTTACTCATAAATATTAAAGTAATAAGCAAAATAAAAAAATTGCGACTGTTATAGCTGGTCCCTATCAAAAGTCGAGGTCGTAAATGCACGAAAAACGAAAGAGCGAATTCGAGTGCGCCAAAAGTGTAGAAAAAATAAAATACAGGGTGAGTTTAAAGTAACGCATAAAAATCATAACTACCTATTTCTTGGAATTTTTAAAAACGGTAAAAGACGTATCGCATTGTTTTTAAAAAACTTTATTTTGAACTCAACAAAAAAATTTTTTCAGTTGGCATGACGTCACTATGACGTCATAATTTTTTTTTTAAATAATAAATATTTATATCATAAAACAATACCTTATTAAAAATGTTTTACAACAGTGCATGATGTCATTAAAAAAATATTATGTTTCACCTTGAAGCATAGTTTTAAGTAACACATAAAATTCATAACTACCTTATTTTTTTAAATTTTAAAAAGCGATAAAAGACGTACCACACTGGTTTTCAATAACTTTATTTTGAACTCAACAAAAAAAAATTCTCGTCACTACGACGTCATCAATTTTTTTTAAATAATTATCATTAATATTTAATAATTTTTTAAATACATCTAGATTGCGCCAATAAAAACATTTTTATACCATTGTGAAAAATCTTAATAAGGTATTATTTTATGATATAAAAACCATATCAATACATTTAAAAAAATTGATGACGTCTTAGTGTCGACATGCCAACCGAAAAAAAAATATATTGACTTCAAAATAAAGTTTTTTAAAAATAATGCGACACGTCTTTTAATAAGGTAGTTATGATTTTTATGCGTTACTTTAAACTCACCCTGTATATCTTTGGAAAGTGATCGATTCGGCACAATAGGCCTTATTTATATTAGGAAACAAAAAAAACGATTTTCTAAACATTTCCCCATTGTTCGTACACTTTTACCGGTCGAAAAAAGTCTCAAATTGTACACTTTGTGTCTTAGCGCCTTAACGCCACACCGTTGCGCCTGAAGACTTAAAAATGGCTCCGACGATTCGAAAAATGGAACAAAAATCGACCATTTTCGGGAGTGTTAAGATGTCTTGAAAAATCAAAAATTCGAACCCTAGTTAGGACCATAATTCCCCTTTACGATGCCGCTCGAATTTTTAAAATCGGACGAAAAAAGACGTCCGATTTGGAGTAAAAAGTTCGGGGTTGAATATCTCTTTTCGAGGTGGTCCTATCGAAAAACTTTTCAACGACTTTAATTTTAGAATTTCCTCGTCTATCCTCGTACAAAATTTCTTTAACCTAAAATAAAATCTCGAGGGGGTAGTCCATGCCGTTTTAGTAATATGGAAAAAAGAAAATTGTAGAAATTCATCGACAAACAGTTTTTTAAGACGCAGTAGGTTCTCAAAATTTTCAATCAAATGCGAATGTTTTTAATTTGAATTTTATTGGTGAATTTGGAATTTTCTTTCACACGTTCTGGAATAATTGACCGCTTTAAATGATTTACGCTTACGAAATGTTGAATTCGTTACTATTGAATTTAATAAAGCGAGTTTTTCACCCGAAAGAAATAAAAACAAATCCGAAATTGTGCTCACTTTTACGTGACGCAAATTGGCACATAATTGCTTCTTTTTTAATAATACAATCGTTTGAATTCTTGTAAAACGACGCTGATTTTAATTAATGTACAATGTACTGTAGAACGCGGAACAGGGATTGCAATTAAAGTTTTAATTATCTTTTATTTTTAATTATCGAAATCAGCGTTCAATTTGATTGTTGCAAATTTTTGCTAATAGTTATAATTAATTAATTTGGTTTGTCGCTACTCGTAAGCCATCTGTCGATGTGTACTTAAATAAATTAAAAACCGTTACTCAATCACTAAAGATGCCTTCACTTTTCAACAATTTTCAATAAACAATACGCGCGTTACGAAATTTTAATTGCAGTTTTGTTTAATTTGAATAAATTTCAATTTGTTTCACATATCGGGATAAATGATGAATACTAAATGAGGCTATAACTTCTGCTCTTGTTTATGAGAGATTTATAATAGCACTACAATACTGAGCTGTTAAATGTAATTCCACATGAATGGAATACGTTATAAATATTTTTTATTAATTGGATTTATATATTAAAATGTATTTTCATGTAAATTATATTTAAACGCAATTTTATGCCAGTAATTTACGGTTGAAAAAATTTCCCGGTCACACTAAAAGTTCTAAAGTTAATTTGTTTAATTCATCGGTTTTAATTGAAATTGTATTTAATTGCTCTTTTGTATTTAATTGTTTTTAGTACCTACAAATTTTTAACCACCAAAAATTTAAATATTGATGGCTAATAAATGATTTAATTTTCGCAGTGTCAATCCTTTTTATTGATGTGGGAAACTGGGAATCCGTTAATGATTAAAACGACTTCCATTGTCCTTAATAACGTGCGAGGGGAAACAAGATAAGCGCACATTAATCTCTCTTAGTTTCGGCAATATTTTCCTCTGGATTAGCATTAATCCACGCAGTTGGAAGGCACCTTTGTTTCCCAATAAGAGCCATTGGGTGTAACTGATTAGGAAGAGCGGTTGTTGAATTTACTATTCTCACGATTTCGGACATCGATCCAAAATCCACGAATTCGTTATTTATGGGCTTTGAACACGTTTTTTTTACAATCACCTTATCGTTTCGGTATTCATACCCAGCTTTTTCCACCAAAAAGTGAGCGACGACTCGTGACGAATTTTTGATTTAACACCCTGCCACTCAACAAGACAAATGAAGTCCACAGTTAACCGTTTTCCGGTTTACATCACCACACTTTATTTGCAATTAAATAATAATTTCATAAACCCCTAAAACACCACTCGTTTTTTCATAATTTTTTCATCAACTAAAAGTTTTATCATCTTTACTAAACGATAGAACACAAAATGCACCGTCCTACCACGAGAGCTTAAATCAACTGCCACTGCGCATGCGTACTTTGTCAACCCCCACGAGTAGCGTTAAAACTAGAGACACCGTAATTATTTACGGCGTTTCAAGTATTACAAGAAATTTTAATTAGTTTTTAAGAAAATAAAATATTTCAAAAATTTAGAAAATTTCGAGTACAAACCCGGGCTTAAATAGCGTATTTTCGTACCGATTAAAATTATTTTGCAATTTTCCAGTAGTGCAATTTGCACTGCGAAGTTTAAGCTTTCAATTTCTTGCCAAATACGCGTTTAATAAATTTTTGATTAACCGGTTTTGAAATTGCAGTTTTCCAAAATAACCGATTTTTTAATTTTTATAAAAATAGAATCTTGAAAAATATTTTATTTAATATTTATTCAGGATGTCACTTCTATTCCAGATTTTTTTAAACTAAATTATTTAACAATTCACTGAAATTATCCTGTCACAAAAAGAAGTGATCGATAGAAAAAACCCAATAATTAAGCTCGGAACAGTCCATTTTTTTGACAGAATTTTGTTATCACTGAAAATATCGTTAATTCAAAATTGTGTTATAGTTTATAAACTAAACAATGGAAACAAAATTCAAATTTGATCGTATCGGTTTTATGCAACTCTTTTTAAATTTTAACCTAAAAATCAAAGATTTTTAGTCTCAAAAATAGTGTTTTTTTTTCAACCGATTTAAAAAAATCAAGTTGCACTATAAAGAATGATATTCATTCTAAAACGCATATGAATTTTAAAATTTTTGGTTAACGAGAACATTTTGAAAAAAAATCCGCACGACGCTCGATTTTTCTTATTTTTTTTTTGAGCATCGGTGGTGTCAACTTTAAAAAAATCCCGGGCTGACGTGTTTTATAGGAAAGTTATCAAAATTGGCTGCTTTTATTCGTGTACCCTAAGGATCGATCTGACAATTTTTTGAGTTTCCAGGTGTAACCAAGTGACGTCACGACGCCGTAACGTGAATAGTACTATTTTGACGTTTTTTTCGGTCAGCAAAAGTACCTCTACTTTACAACTTTTATCTCAAGACTTGTCCACGCAAAACATCACGATTTTTTTATTCATCATCTACATACTATGTATTTACCAGAAACTATAGCTTTTTTTGATATCCCAATTTTTTGTATAGTTTTATTGCGGCAAAACTCGCCGTATGATTTTTGGAATTTTTCGACTGCGACTTTAAAAAATCATAACTATTGATACAGACCTAATATAATCGTCAAATATTTTTTATTTACCTCCCTAATTTATTTTCTACGCATACACTTTTTGCAATTTCGCGAAAACAACGAAAAAAATATTCTTAAAATCGCTTTTAAAAAAGTCTATTTATGAGCGTGTAATCAACTGCTATAATTCAATTTTATCACAACTATGTATCTCTTTAAAAAGGTTTAAATGTCTTCTTTATGACAAAAAAATCACTTTAATACCTCTTTTAGTTTTCGAGTTATGATTGAATATGTTGCTAAAATAAGCAAAAACTCAATTTCGAACCAAAATTTTGACTTTTTACAAAATAATTAATATCTGTGAAACCTTCATGAAGGCTTAAAATTTGTAACGTTAGCTTCTTTATACAAATTTGATAAAAAAAGTAATTTTTGGTTTAAAAATGCGCTGCCCAGTTCCGGATTTGTACCAAAATTTTACCAAAACTCTGTGATTTTTTTTCAGAATATCTAATCATTGTAACAAAATATTTTTTAAAATACGCGTATTTACAGTATTTACTCCCAGAAAAAAATTCAAATCGCTAACTTTTAAGGTTTTTGAGGAAAAAAATAAAAACCGACTCACACAAAGATAAAAAAATTCAAAAAAAGATAATTCGATATCTTTTTCAAATTTGTAAAATCAACGATGATAAGAAATGAATGAAATTTGAATGTTTTTACACCTTGCCGTCCCACAATTTTTTTAAATCCCAAAAACTCATTTTTTTCAAAATATATGTTGACTACAATTTTGAAGTAACAAAAATACTAAAATGGCGAGGAGGTAAATTTGAAATTTTAGTATGTTGTGGAGGACAAAATTTTGAAAACTACAGTTGTTGTTACAACCTCTTTTGTAATTTAACCTCGCAATCAGACATTTTTTGTGCAGAGTCCCAAAAAGAGTACTTTTTATCATCCGATTTAAAAAAATCAAGTTGCAATTTAAAGAAGGATATTCTTTCTAAAACGCGTATGAATTTTAATTTTTTTGGAGCACGAGAACATTCTAAAAAAAAATCGGCAAGACGTTCGGTTTTTCTTGTTTTTTTTTCAAGCATCGGTGGTGTCAACTTTAAAAAATTCCAGGACTGGCGTGTTTTATAGGAAAGTGACCAAAATTGGCTGCTTTTTTTCGTACGCCCTAAGGATCGATCTGACAATTTTTTAAGTTTCCAGCTGCAACCAAATGACGTCACGACGCCGTAATGTGAATAGTACCATTTTGACGTTTTTTTCGGTCAGCAAAAGTACCTCTACTGTACAACACTTATCTCAAGAATTTTCCACGAAAAAATCGCGATTTTTTATTTATCATCAAAATACTGTATTTACAAGAAACCATAGCTTTTTTTTAATATTTTAATTTTTTGTATAATTTTATCACCCTAAAACTCGCCGTATGATTTTTGGGCTTTTTCGACTCAGACTTTAAAAAATCATAACTTTTGATGCAAACCTCATATAATCGGCAACTATTTCTTATTTACCTCCCTGATTCATTGTGTGTAAATAACAAAAATCAGCAATACAGTTTTGTTAAGATGGCGGAGTTACAACCTCTTTTGTATTTTAACCCCGTAAACATACGTTTTTAGTGCAGAGTCCCAAAAAGAGTACTTTTTGTCATCCGATTTTAAAAAATCAAGTTGCAATTTAAAGAAGGATATTTTTTCTAAAACGCCTATGAATTTTAATTTTTTTGGATCACAGGAACATTTTGAAAAAAAATCCGCAAGACGCTCGGTTTTTTTGGTTTTTTTCGAGCATCGGTGGTGTCAACTTTGAAAAATCCCTGGACAGATGGGTTTTATAGGGAAGCTATAAAAATTGGCTCGTTTTATTTTTACATCCTGAAGATTACCCTGATAATTTTTTGAGTTTCTAGGTGCAACCAGGTGGCGTCACGGCGCTATAATATGAAACGATAGCTTTTTTTAATATCTCATTTTTTTTGTACTCTTTGCACCTTCAAACTCGCTTTATGATTGAAAATGTAGCAAAAATAAACAAAACCTCAATTTGAGCCAAAATTTTGACTTTTTACAAAATAATTAATGTCTAAGAAACCTCCATAAAGACGTATTATAGCTTAAAATTTGTAACGTTGGCTTCTCTATACAAATTTGATAATAAAATAATTTTTGGTTTATAAATACGCTGCTCAGTTTCGGATTTGTACCAAAATTTTGCCAAAACTTTCTGATTTTTTTATAGAAAATCTAATCACCCTATTGTAACGAAATATTTTTTAAATTTTTTAAAATACGCTTCTATACAGTACTCCCAGAAAAAAATTCAAATCGCTAACTTTTAAGGTTTTTGAGGAAAAAATAAAATCCGACTGACACAAAGGTTAAACCAAATAAAAAAAAAATTTTTCGGTATCTTTTTCAAATTTGCAAAAGCAAGGATGATTAGAAATGGATGAATTTTGAATGTTTTTACATCTTGCCGTCCCTCATTTTTTTGAAATCCCAAAAGTTCAATTTTTTTAAACTATATTTGTTACCTATAATTTTGAAGTAACAAAAATACTAAAATGACGAGGAGGTCAATATGATATTTTAGTATGTTGTGGAGGACAAAATTCTGAAAACTGAGTGTTCCAAAAAGAGTACATTTTCTCATCCGATTTTAAAAAATCAAATTGCAATTGAAAGAAGTATATTCATTATAAAACGGGTTTCGATTTTAATTTTTTTAGATCACAGGAATATTTTGAAAAAAATCGACAAGGCTCTCGATTTTTCTTGCTTTTTTTTCGATCGTTAGAGGAGTCAATTTTTATAGGGAAGTTACAAAAATTGGCTCGTTTTATTCTTACATCCTGAAGATTAACCTAGGAATTTTTTAAGTTTCCAGCTACAACCAAGTGGTCACGTCGCCGTAATATGAATAGTACTATTTTGACAGCAAAAGTACCTCTACTTTATCTCAAGTTTGTCAAATCCAAAAATCTCTGTTTTATTCCAGACGAGTTGAAATTCGACTCGATTATTTTTTAAAGTAGACGAAAAAAACTTATCTTTTGGACACCCTGTATATCCGCTAGTTTTTCTGAACCATATACAGTGTGTCTCAAAAAATGTGATGAAATTTTTTGTCGTCTGCTTTCTTCGATTTTCTTTTGATTGCATCTGTTTAGAACACCCAGTATAGTATTTTTGGTTAAGTTATTTTTATTTTTGAAAACTAAATTTCGTAATAAATAATTAATAATTCACTGAAATTACCCTAATATATTCAGCTTTATCGCAAGATTATCGAGGCTTAAACATTTGCAATGCTAATTAAATAAATAAATACAGTTTATGTAATATTAAAATTTTATAAAAGTTTTGTTTATAATTAAAATTTCGACAGACTTATTTTCGTTAATAAAAATATTATTCGAGTAAAAATTTTTATTTTACAAATAATATGATTTCTAGTTTAATTAAAACAAATTATTTATTCATTACCTAAATTTAATAAAATAGCTTAATTAAAGTTATTATTTATTTAATTAAATTTATTATAATTTTATGGTTTTATATTACAGTTAAATTTCATGCAAAACAAGAAAAGGATAATAGTATATCATGTTTCTAAAATATATCAAATATTTATGTTACGCTCTTTAAAATTTACACTAGAATATTAATTTAATTAATCAATTTTTGAAACAAACAATTGCTTTGTAATTTTACAAACGACAAAATTAATAATTATGTTGGTGTACTTTTAAATAATTACTAAATAATCTCATTATTTATTTAATTATTAGTTGTGTTGATTTTTAATTAAACACCTGAAACCTTCAAATTACTAAAATATTTAAAATTACTAAATATACTTTTATCAAAAGATTAATTACAGTAATTATTAATTTTACTCGACGTGAGGAAGTAAAACCCTTCTTCCGATCTTGATTAATTCAAAGCAATATTTCAAAACAAGTTATTAAAACTACAATAGCTAAGCACACTTATTTATTTATAAACATGGCATAAATTATAATTACGTAAGTGGAAAATCTTTTATACGATCTCGCTCATTTATTCTTTAATATACCCGTGATAATCATAAAGAGATCTTAATTTACAATTAAATAAATCGTAAACGCTGTTATTCAATTTATTTTCGACAAACTTTCTAAGTGATTTACAATTGAAAGTATCTTAATTTATTATTTAGTGCAACTATTAATGTTTAAAAATTTGTTAAAACAAACCTTTCCAATTTTTGCCTTATTAATTTGTATGATTTTAAGAATATCTGTGAAAGTGCCATTTTTTTTTATTAAAAATTAGAACACTAATAACTCGTTTTAACGTGCTCTTAATTTAATTTTTATGATGTTTTTAGGAAAAGTAGAGAAAAACATAAGTAACACGATGTTTTGCTCAAAAGTTCTCGATTTTTTTTAGATATTTTAACTAAAAAATTCATAAAAATTACTTTTTGGGTTTTGAAAAAAAAAATGTGGTCCTGTCAAAAATTGCAACCACTTCTTATTATCATTCTTTTTCAAAGTCAATTTAAAAAAATCGAATAAAGGCGGGGTCGAAAAAGCACAAAAATCTTACGGCGAGTTTGAAGGTGCTAAATGTACAAAAAAAATGAGATATTAAAAAAAGTTATCGTTTCATATTATAGCGCCGTAACGCCACCTGGTTGCACCTAGAAACTCAAAAACTTGTCAGGGTAATCCTCAGGAAGTAAAAATAAAACGAGCCAATTTTTATAGCTTCCCTATAAAACCCGTCGATCCAGGTATTTTTCAAAGTTGACACCACCGATGCTTGAAAAAAAACCAAAAAAAAAACGAGCGTCTTGCAGATTTTTTTTCAAAATGTTCCCGTGCTCCAAAAAAATTAAAATTCATACGCATTTTAGAAACAATATCCTTCTTTAAATTGCAACTTGATTTTTTAAAATCGGATTACAAAAAGTACCCTTTATAGGACTCTGCACAAAAACGTCTGTTTACGGGGTCAAAATGCAAAGGAGGTTGTAACTCGGCCATCTTAACAAAACTGTGTTGCTGATTTTTTTTTACTCAAACACAATGAATCAGACAGGTAAATAAAAAATATTTGACGATTATATGAGGTCTGTATCAAAAGTTATGATTTTTTAAAGTCGCAGTCGAAAAAGTCCAAAAATCATACGACGAGTTTTAGGCGATAAAAGTAAACATAAAATTGATATTTCAAAAAAAGCTATGGTTTCTTGTAAATACAGTATTTAGATGATAATAAAAAAATTTTTTCAAGGAAAATTCTTGTGATAAGTGTTGTACAGTAGAGGTACTTTTGCTGACAGAAAAAAACGTAAAAATGGTACTATTTGTGAATGTGTAATGTGTTACGGCGTCGTGACGCCATTTGATTGCAGCTGGAAACTTAAAAAATTGTCAGATCGATCCTTAGGGCGTACGAAAAAAAGCAGCCAATTTTGATAACTTTCCTATAAAACACGCCAGTCCTGGAATTTTTTAAAATTGACACCACCGATGCTCGAAAAAAAACAAGATAAACCGAGCGTCTTGCCGATTTTTTCAAAATGTTCCCGTGCTCCAAAAACATTAAAATTCATTCGCGTTTTAGAAACAATATCCTTCTTTAAATTGCAATTTGATTTTTTAAAATCGGATTATAAAAAGTACTCTTTTTGGGACTCTGCACAAAAAACGTCTGATTGCGAGGATAAATTACAAAAGAGGCAATTTTAACAAAATACTGTAGTTTTCAAAATTATGTCCTCCACAACATACTAAAATTTCAAATTTACCTCCTCGCCATTTTAGTATTTTTGTTACTTCAAAATTGTAGTTAATATATTTTGAAAAAATTGAGTGTTTGGGATTTAAAATAATTGTGGGACGGCAAGGTGTCAAAACAATCAAATTTAATTCATTTATAATCATCGTTGATTTTGCAAATTTGAAAAAGACATCGAAAAAATTTTTTTTTGAATTTTTTTTTTATCTTTGTGTGAGTTGGTTTTTATTTTTTTCCTCAAAAACCTTAAAAGTTAGCGATTTGAATTTTTTTCTGGGAGTAAATACTGTATATACGCGTATTTTAAAAAATATTTTGTTATAATGATTGGATATTCTGAAAAAAAATCACAGAGTTTTGGCAAAATTTTGGTACAAATCCGGAACTGGGCAGCGCATTTTTAAACCAAAAATTACTTTTTTATCAAATTTGTATAAAGAAGTTAACGTTACAAATTTTAAGCCTTCATGGAGGTTTCACAAATATTAATTATTTTGTAAAAAGTCAAAATTTTGGCTCAAAATTGAGTTTTTGCTTATTTTAGCAACATATTCAATCATAACTCGAAAACTAAAAGAGGTATTAAAGTGATTTTTTTGTCATAAAGAAGACATTTAAACCTTTTTAAAGAGATACATAGTTGTGATAAAATTGAATTATAGCAGTTGATTACACGCTCATAAATAGACTTTTTTAAAAGCGATTTTAAGAATATTTTTTTCGTTGTTTTCGCGAAATTGCAAAAAGTGTATGCGTAGAAAATAAATTAGGGAGGTAAATAAAAAATATTTGACGATTATATTAGGTCTGTATCAATAGTTATGATTTTTTAAAGTCGCAGTCGAAAAATTCCAAAAATCATACGGCGAGTTTTGCCGCAATAAAACTATACAAAAAATTGAGATATCAAAAAAAGCTATAGTTTCTGGTAAATACATAGTATGTAGATGATGAATAAAAAAATCGTGATGTTTTGTGTGAACAAGTCTTGAGATAAAAGTTGTAAAGTAGAGGTACTTTTGCTGACCGAAAAAAACGTCAAAATAGTACTATTCACGTTACGGCGTCGTGACGTCACTTGGTTGCACCTGGAAACTCAAAAAATTGTCAGATCGATTTTTAGGGTGTACGAATAAAAGCAGCCAATTTTGATAACTTTCCTATAAAACACGTCAGCCCGGGATTTTTTTAAAGTTGACACCACCGATGCTCAAAAAAAAACAAGAAAAATCGAGCGTCTTGCGGATTTTTTTTTTCAAAATGTTCTCGTTGACCAAAAATTTTAAAATTCATATGCGTTTTAGAATGAATATCATTCTCTATAGTGCAACTTGATTTTTTTAAATCGGTTGAAAAAAAACACTCTGTGCTAAAAATCTTTGATTTTTAGGTTAAATTTTAAAAAGAGTTGCATAAAACCGATACGATCAAATTTGAATTTTGTTTCCATTGTTTAGTTTATAAACTATAACACAATTTTGAATTAACGATATTTTCAGTGATAACAAAATTCAAAGATCTGTCAAAAAAATGGACTGTTCCGAGCTAACTATTGGGTTTTTTCTTCTGATCACTTCTTTTTGTGACAGGATAATTTCAGTGAACTGTTAAATAATTTAGTTTAAAAAAATCTGGAAAAGAAGTGATATCCTGAATAAATATTAAATAAAATATTTTTGAAGATTCTATTTTTATAAAAATTAAAAAATCGGTTATTTTGGAAAACTGCAATTTCAAAACCGGTTAATCAAAAATTTATCAAACGCCTATTTGGCAAGAAATTGAAGGCTTAAACTTCGCAGTGCAAATTGCACTACTGGAAAATAGCAAAATAATTTTAATCGGTACGAAAATACGCTATTTAAGCCCGGATTTGTACTCGAAATTTTCTAAATTTTTGAAATATTTTCTTAAAAATTAATTAAAAGATATTTCTTGTAACACTTGAAACGTCGTAAATAATTACGGTGTCCTAGTATTAACGCTACTCGTGGGGAGTGATAAAGTACGCATGCGCAGTTGCAGTTGATTTAAACTCTCGTGGTAGGACGGTGCATTTTTTGTTCTATAGTTTAATAAATATGATAAAACTTTTAGTTGGTAAAAAAATTATGAAAAAACGAGTGGTGCTTTAGGGGTTTATGAAATTATTATTTAATTGCAAATAAAGTGTGGTGATGTAAACCTGAAAACGGTTAACTGTGGACTTCATTTGTCTTGTTGAGTGGCAGGGTGTTAAATAAATTTTGGTAAATTTTCTAGATAATACGTCAGCTCTGGAATTTTTTAAAATTGACACTCCGACGTTCGAAAAAAGAACTAGAAAAATAGAGCAACTTGCGGATTTTTTTATTTACATGGTCAAAAAATTTAAAATTTAGTATTCACTTTATTTACCTTTATTACCATTTTAGTATTTATTTGATATAGCAAAATTAAGGGTAACCTCATTTTTTTGTAAATTGAAACAAAAATTCGAGCTATTTTTTGTAAATATGTCGGGAATTTTTGATTAAAATTATTTGTTTAAAACTATTATGAAATGGTTGTTGAAAATTCCTTTAATGTCCTAAATATTTGCAATTATTTTTATTGAACTAAAAATGCTTTGAATTGCGCACACTTTAGACAATCTAATATTGCAGTCATTTCTTACTTAATAATTAACAATTATCGTAATTGCGGCTTTATGATTTACGTTTAATTTTAATATTATTGCGAAGTTATTTCCTGCAACCTTGCAAACATTTAAATTAATATTTTTTATTGTAAACTTTTATTATCTTAAAATCTTTCCCATGAAGAGCTGTTTTCTAACTTACTAAACCGAAAAAAAACAACCAAAAAAAATTGTATTATAATAATTTTTTTTTTATACAGGGTGTCCCTGAAAGGCCTGTATAAAACAATACCTCATACTCCTGAGACCAAAATAAGACGATTTAACGAAACTTATCTTTATCCAAAAGTTCTTCGTTAAGGCGCTACAGACTATTAAAATCTTAAAAGTATTTTGTTTTTTTTTTTAAATTACTAAAAATTGGTTCATACGATCATAACAAAATTTGGTATGCGGCTATGTAATGAAAAAATGTATTTTTAGACAATTTGTTTTTACTTTTTCACGTTATTTAAGTGGTCAAAAACAATTCATCGACATGCAAATTTTCTTGTAACTTTTTAATGGCTGAATAAAAATTCATAAAACTTTACTTGTAGCTAAACAGTGTAATTATAAACTTTTTTTGTCTCTTATACAATTTTTCTAATTCCTTTAGTTTAGGCAGAAAAAAATATTTCCATATGGTGCATAACCTAACTTTATAAAAATATTAAAATTTTTCGCCAAAAGGTCTGTACAAAGTAACACCATATATTCTATGGACCAAAATAAAATGATTTAAGCAAACTTATTTTAATCGAAAAGTGTCTTGAAAAATCTTATCTTTTTAAATAACTTTCATAGTCAATAGAGGCTTAAGGAAGCACTTTTGGATAAAGATAAAATTGGTTAAATCGTTCCATTTTGGTTTCAAGAATATACTGTATTAATTTGTACAGACTTTTCAACGAAAAATTTAAATATTTTTCTAAAGTTAGGTTATGTACCACATGGAAATAATTTTTTTCTGCCTAAAATAAAGGAGATAGAAAAATTTTGTAAGAGACAAAAAAAATTTATAATTACACTGTTTAGTTACAAGTAAAGTTTTATGAAATTTTATTCGGGCATTAAAAAGTTATAAGAAATTTTGCATGTCGATGACCTATTTTTGACCACTTACATAATGTGAAAAAGTAAAAATTGTCTAGAAATACTTTTTTCCATTACATAGCCAAATACCAAATTATGTTATGATCGTATGAGCCAATTTTTAGTAATTTAAAAAATACAAAATAGTTTTAAGAACTTTAATGGTCTATAGCAACTCAATGAAGCACTTTTGGATAGAGATAAGTTTGGTTAAATCGTCTCAAGAGAATGTGGTATCGTTTTGTACAGACCTTTTAGGAATACCCTGTATAATAAAATATTCATCCAGGATTTTTAATATTTTATTGCGTTGTATTAATTATATTTAGGTCATGGATGTAAATTTTTTTTAATGAATATGAATAAAATAAAAACATAAAATAGCGGTTGCTCCATACATAAAAATAAGCAGATTACAACATGTAAGCTCTTTATAAAAAAAATGTGAAGTAAATCATTACAAAACGCACATTTTCAAATTAATTATGTTCCTATGTAAAAAATTAATGCAATGACCCAATTAAATTCGTATCATTTTTATTTATGGCTGAAAATACGAAAATACGAAAGCGAAAACGTGTAGCTGACGGCTAAAATTAATGATAAAACTAACATTTAAAATCTCTTGTTACAATTTCAGTCACATTTATATAATTTAGAGCGATATGTTAATAAATCGAGAGAAAAAAAGTTCAACTTTTACCTGTTAATCCCAGCGAATTCATTCAAGCGATGTTTAAAACTGTACGTGCTAAAATTTTTAAGCTTTTAATGAAATCATTTACTCATTTTTTTTAATTAACTGCATAATAAAGTAGCGAAGAGGATTAGATTTTTAATTAAACAAGAGTAATTTTAAGTGGGAATTTTAAATATGTAAAAGAAAGTGTGCATGAGTGTGGAGCAAAGAAGGATATATAAGCTCGAGGATCGTGATCGAAAGTCAGAGCGTCCCAAAACAGTCGAGAGACATGAAGGCGTTTGTAAGTATATTTGTGTTATAAAAAAATAAATTATTAATTCTTGTGGTGTTTTTTAGATTTACATTAGCGCCATTTGCTTGTGCTCGGCTCTAGCTGCTGAATCTCCAAAAGGGATCAAGCAGGAGGGTAAAAAACAGGAGAAGCGTGGTATTGTCGGTTTGGGAGATCACTTTGGTGGTATAAGTGAGTACGGGGGTGGTTGGAGTGGCGGTCATGGAGGATGGGAATATGGTGGAAACAGCCACGGTTGGAATGATGACCATAATAAATACACCGAACATGTCAAAACCCACGTCGTGGAAAAGAAAATCCCAGTACCTTACACCGTGGAAAAACACGTCCCATACACCGTAGAAAAAAAAGTGCCTTATGAAGTTAAAGTACCAGTGCCACAACCTTACACCGTGGAAAAGAAAGTACCATACCCAGTAAAGGAATACATTAAAGTACCATACTACGTCCCACAACCCTACGAAGTCATCAAAAAAGTTCCATATGAAGTGAAAGTGTCAGTTCCACGCCCATACGAAGTTAAAGTACATGTACCTAAACCCTACACCGTCGAAAAGAAAGTACCTTATGAAGTAAAAGTACCAGTGCCACAACCCTACTACGTCGAAAAGAAAGTACCATACCCAGTTAAAGTGGAAGTCCCAGTACCACAACCCTACACCGTTGAAAAGAAAGTGCCTTATGAAGTGAAAGTACCAGTCGATAGGCCTTACAACGTGTACGTACCAAAACCTTACCCAGTAACCGTCGAAAAACACGTACCATACCCAGTCGAAAAACCATACCCTTATGAAGTAAAAGTACCAGTCGACAAACCTTACCCAGTTGAAGTACCAAAACCTTACCCCGTGGAAGTAAAAATACCAGTACCTCAACCCTACACAGTTGAGAAAAAAGTACCAGTCGAAGTAGAAAAACCAGTACCTTACCCCGTAAAAGTACATATCGACAAACCTTACCCAGTAATCAAACACGTACCTTACCCCGTTGAGAAGGAAGTACCATACCCAGTAAAAGTACCAGTACATTTTCCAGTAAAAGTACACCACGAACATCACGATCACCACGATTACCAAGAAGAACACCACGAGGAACACGGCGGTTTCGACCACGGTAACATCGAAAGCCAACACGGCGGTTGGGAACCATCAGGTGCCACGTCTTACTCAAGCTCCTCATTTGGTCACCATTAGTCATTAATATTTAAAACCTCTTTAGTCTAGATCTAATTTTATTGTTTTTTTTGTTCTTGTGCTGTGCTTGTTGTGCTTTTTCGTTAATAAATATTTAATTTCTTAAATATTCTTTTATTACATAACCATAAAAACTTGTTGGTTCGCTTAATTCTCCTGCAATCTTCTATTGCTGTTGAATTAAAAAAGGTTGAAAGCATTTACGAAAAACGTAATTACTGCAGCCTAATCTATTCTCGTTACATGAGAACAACGCAAGTAAAGGATTTCTTTTTAAAAACACACGCCTAAATGACATAATGGGTAAAAAGAGTCGCTTCCATTAGAGTCCCCTGTGAAATGAAATTAGCGAGAAACATGCCGCCATGCAGGTATTTTCGCAACATTAGGATGTGAGGATATTAATTACTTCATTACGTAAAAGTAGAAAATGTTTAATTAAATTATTTACTAGCATAAATACTTGCGATTTATTAAAAGTCGATCGGATAATTTTAACTGCATCCGAGGGGTAAAGACTCAATTTTGTTGCAATTAAAAACAGTTTACGGGTCGAGTTTCAAATGAGCACAGTTTATTGTGCTCGTTTTAATAAATATTGCACCCTGCACTCGATTTGTTTCAATGATTGTAATCTAACAGCGATAAACTGCGAGTAATTGCAGATTTTTATTTCAATTTACTCATTTGGGATTTTACATTCAGTTGCATATTCGCAAATTAGCTCATAAGTAAAATTCAAAACGCAAAATAATTACCTAATACAATCAACGAAGGAAACAATTGGCGATATAATTCGTGTAAAACACTTTTTCACGTTTTTTTTCCTAAATAACTCGTAAACCGCTGGCTTTAGCAAAAAAGCATCCTTATATAAAATTAAACTACATGAAATTTCCTACAAAAAAGCTTTTATCACTTTTTTCTCTAGAATGAATAATTTGCGAGATACGGGGAGTGGAATATCTAATCAAAAAAATTTATAATAATTCACAGTTTTTCCATCCCAATTATTTTTCAAACTATTTATCCTAGAGAAAAAATGAATGTAATATTTTTTATAGAAAATTTTATGTAGTTTAATTTTGTACTAGAACACTTTTTCGCTAGAGGCAGCGGTTACGAGATATTTTGGAAAAACGTGAATAAGTGGTATTAAAGCGAACTATTGGAGGAGTTACCTAGTACGCATGTGCCTCCGCAGTTTGCTTTAACCTCGTTTTGCGTTGCCTCGGCTTAAAAAACTACTGTAGGAGGATTAGTCTAGTACGCATGCGCCGCTGCAGCTGATTTAACCCTCGTTTCGCGTTACCACGGTGCTTGTGACTACTGTAATAGTCCAGTTAACGAAAGGAAATAATTCGTGTAGTCGCAAATTATTGTAAGTATTTCTTAAATAACTCGTAAACCGCAGCCTATAGCGAAAAATTGTGTATGTACAAAATTAAACTGCAAGAAATTTTCTACAAAAAAGGTGTTTTTTACTTTTTCTTTAGGATCAGTAGTTTGCGAGATACAGGGAATGGAAAATCTGGGCAAAAAACTGTATATTATACCTCAATTTTTCCATCGCTCTTATTTCTCAAACTACTCATCCTACAGAAAAAATGAATATTATCTTTTTTATAGAAAATTTTATTTAGTTTAATTTTGTACCAAAACACTTTTTCGCTAGAGGAAGCGGTTTACGAGATATTTTGGAAAATCGTAAAAAAGTGGTATTAAAGAGTTACCTAGTACGCATGTGCCTCCCCAGTTTGCTTTAACCTCGTTTTGCGTCGTCACAGCTTATCTGACTACTGTGGGAGGATTAGTCTAGTACACATGCGCCGCTGCAGTTGATTTAACCCTCGTTTTGCGTTACCACGGTGCTTGTGACTACTGTAATAGTCCAGTGAACGAAGGGAAATAATTCGTGTAGTCGCAAATTATTGTACTACATCAGGGGAGAGTGCCGTCTACATTATACCAAAAATCCTGATGGTTATTGGTTGAGCGGAGTGGTGGGGGTCTTTTAAAAGTCACTTTTTGACGTATTTCTTAAATAACTCGTTAACCGCAGCCTATAGCGAAAAAGTGTGTATGTACAAAATTAAACTGCAAGAAATTTTATACAAAAAAGGTTTTTTTTACTTTTTCTCTAGGATCAGTATTTTGCGAGATACAGGGAATGGAAAATCTGTCCAAAAACTGTATATTATACCTCAATTTTTCCATCGCTCTTATTTCTCAAACTACTCATCCTAGAGAAAAAATGAAAGTAAACTTTTTTGTAGGAAATTTTATGTAGTTTAATTTTATATTGAAGCAATTTTTCGCTAGAGACAGCGGTTTACGAGTTATTTAGGGAAAACTTGAAAAAGTGATCTTTATAAGCAAACTATAGGAGGAGTTACCTAGTACGCATGCGAATCTGTAGTTTACTTTAACCTCGTTTTACTTTGCCAAAGGGTATTTGACTACTGTAGGAGAAGTAGGCTAGTACGCATGCGACACGACAGGTGATTTAAGCCCCGTTTCGCGTTACAACGGGGCATATGACTATTGTAGTAGTTCAATCAACGAAAGGAAATAATTCGTGTAGTCGCAAATTTTTGGACGGTATCAGGGGAGAGTGTTTTCTACATTATACCAAAAATCCTGACGGCGATTGGTTCAGCATTGTGGTGGGAGTCATTTAAAAGTCACTTTTTCAAGTATTTCTTAAATAACTCGTAAACCGCAGCCTATAGCGATAAAGTATATATATACAAAATTAAACTGCAAAAAATTCCCTACAAAAAAGGTCATATTTATTTTTTCTCTAGGATGAGTAGTTTGCGAGATACAGAGAATGGAAAATCTGTTCAAAAAAATTTAGAATAATCCGCAGTTTTTCTATCCTATTTAATTCTCAAACTATTCATTCTAGAGTAAAAATGAACATTACCTTTTTTGTAGGAAATTTTATCTAGTTTAATTTTGCATAAGAATACTTTTTCGCTAGAGGCATCGGTTTACGGGTTATTTAGGAAAAATTAGAAAAGTGAAACACCACTCCGCTCATCCTTCCGAATTCAGAATTTTAAGTATGATGTCCATGGCACTCCTCCCTACTATTTTTGGATGTTCGTTGACTGGACCTAATAGTACGCATGCGCCGCTGCAGTTGACTTAAGTCTCGTTTCATGTTATCACCGCGCATCTGACTACTGTAGTGGCCTATTCAACGAAAGAAAAATTGTAGAAATAATTTGTGTAGTGGCAATTTTTGTATGGTGCCAGGGGGGAGTACCAGAAACATTATATTAAAAATCTTGACGGATGGGGATTGGCCGATGTGGTGGGGGTCCTTTATAAAGGTCACTTTTTCACGTTTTTCTCAAATAACTCGTAAACCGCTGCCTATAGCGAAAAAGTATTCTTATGCAAAATTAAACTAGATAAAATTTCCTACAAAAAAAGTTTTATTCAATTTTTCTCTAGAATGAATAGTTTTCGAGATACAGGGAAGAGAAAATCTGCCCAAAAAACTGTATATTATACCTCAATTTTTCCAGCGCTTTTATTTCCCAAACTACTCATCCTAGAGAAAAAATGAAAGTAAACTTTTTTGTAGGAAATTTTATGTGCTTTAATTTTACATCTGGGCACTTTTTTGCTAGAGGCAGCGGTTTACGAGTTATTTAGGAAAAACGTTAAAAAGTGATATTAAAATGAACCCACCCTTCTGCTCAATACCCAGCGATTAGGATTTTTAGTATGATGTACTACAGCGTACAAAAATTTGCAGCGGCGCATGCGTGCCTCTCGTGGTATTTCCGAATCTGAAAATATGATAAAAATGTAGTAAATTTAATGAAACTGTATTGAAGTAAATAAAGAGTTTTATGATTTCTTTGAATGAAGCCCGCCATTAAAAAAAACCACAGCTGGTGCTTTTAATTAATAACGAAATTTAATATTTTTGACTTAAATTCCCTCCTGGACTTTTCTTTAATAAAAAGGCTGTAATAAACAGGAATAAATAATTTTGAAAATTTATTAGCACATAATTTTATTAGCTTGTTTTATGCGGGAGATTAATTTATTTTTTTTTCCTGGGGATTAATCTAAATTATTCGCATAAAAATTTATTTCCCTGTGCCCAATATAAAAATTATCGCGCCATGACGGGCGATAAATTATGATTAGGGATGGAGTAGACTTGAATGGCCGCATAAAAATTTTATTTTATCATTGGCTTGACATGCCATAACTTCACACACTACAATGTTAACCAAAATAATAAACCACAAAAAAAAATTCAAAAATGTATAATTAATTTCAGTAGAATTTTAATTAAGCTTTTCTGATTTTTCGCTAATAAACGATTTAATTAGCAAGATTTCATTAAGACACATTAAGTTTTAAGCGCAACTAATTGAAAAGAGCATCCGATGGCTTAATTTACAAGTTTCACTTTCGCTACAAAATAAATTTGCTTGAGACTTTAATGAATGGGCGTTAAAGGCGGGCCAAATTATATTTCCTACATGAGGCAGGAATTTGTTACACTTTCATCTAAAACTCTCTTAAGAGCGAATACTGAAAAAAGCTATTTCCATTCACAAATCAATGATTTCGTGGAATGTTTTATTATTATTTCAATTTAAATGAATTTATTTGATGTATAATTTATGATTGTACAATTAATTAATCAATATTTGTAATTAAATATCCTGAATTTATGTAATTTGCAGGGTTTTTATATGAATTTTACTAAAAGCCATATTTCAGGTTTATATTTAAATAGGAAATTCTAAAAGTTTTGTATGATAAATGCTTCTTCCCAAGCAATTTTTTTATCAAAACTTTTGTTATTGCGAAAATTTATTATCCTTAATTTTTGTCTTCATTAAATTAAAAGCGTTGGAAAAATCCCTGAGGTGATTTAGTGTGTGTATACTTTTTTGAACTTAGATATTTCTTGAAAAAGTGGGTAAAATTTATGAGTGAGATTGGAAGATCTATCAAGTTAAAAAGACATCAACAGTTTCACGGTTTGTTTGTGAAATCAGCCATGGAGCTCGGGGAAAATCGTTTAGGCTGTTAGTGAAAATGAGTGGCTGCTGTAAATTACCAACTTTCCCTGTACATCCTACTTTATCCCGCTTAAGGACAATTGCACCTGGCCGCGACTTCCACAAATCACTTTAATTACACTTGATAACACGCACATACCACGTATGTAAATTTTACCACAAAAAAAGGATTCCTAATGGTCTTAATTAGATTTGAATTAAATAGCTGTTGTAAGGTGATAACATACGTTTTGTCGATGCAATTTGATGAGGATTTATTCGATTCTATGGTTTCTTCATATAAAAAATATTGGGATTTACATAAACTAGTCAACTAGTGTATTGTTTTCGCACTTTTAATTAAAACTACTTTATTATAGAATTGCGCCTAATATTTGCGCCTCATTACGACACTTGCCTGAAGGCCATTGTCGTAAATACGTTATTTCACCACCCATCTTTTTATACATTATTGAGGACTTACAGAGCTTTTAAATGATCCACAAAGAATTAAAATTACATTGGTTTGAAAATTTTAACATTTGGCACTGGATAAAAATCTTGATTTTTTTTATGTTATTAGCAAGATTTAATGGGAAATGAAAATAGTAGTTGGTATTTTGGAGAAAAAAATTAATTGTGAGAATAAAATGTACATTAGTGAAGTAATGGTGGCCATTTCGTAGAACATACCATTCAAAATTTAATAAACAACTTTACGCTCTGAAACTATTTTGCATGCAAATAGGGGTGGTATTCCCCGCTTCCCTAATAGCGGGTGAATAGATGTAGAAATGTTTGCCGATGGCCTTAGTTGTTGCCATTTAACATTGTATAATTTCCATTGTTAATTATTTAGGTCAAAAAAGGTACGTAAACAGACATCATGATGGACCTGTTTATTTAATATCAAGTTTTAGAGCCCCCATTAATTCCACTCAAGCTCAGGAACTGAAACTAATTTCTTTATAATTCCAACTCGTATAAATTATGCCAATAACAATAAATTTTAATTTTAGTTTAATTAGATTAAACTCGTAATCTATTTAAGGTTTTAAACTTTGCTTGTAAGATAAGTGAATCATTGTAGTAGCAAGTGTAATTAGGGAGCAATTTAAGGTAACAAGGAAATTTATTTATTTTCTTTTGTAACTGGGGGAGAGTAATTTCTCATTCTTGACAGAAGAAAACGGCCAGAAAAATCCACGCAATATTAATGAGGCTAAAATTAAACAATTTCTTGCAAATTTTTTGGGTTTGTTTGAATTTAATTAAACCCCCCATGCATCATAATAAATTAAAGAATGAACTTTCAACCGGGATAAATTAATATCGACAGTTTGATTGGTGGCTTTTCTTCGCGCCAAATTAATCGCGGAAAATTCGGACCGCATATAATTTGGGATCGTGTCAAATTCAGCTCTACCGAGCACAAGGTGCCCATTATTCAAACCACTAGATTGGAACGCAAAGGTCCCACTTCTTAAACTTTAATTTAACTCCCCGACCATAGTTTCCTTAAACTATATGAATTAGATTCGGATAGTAAGAAGCGTAGCTCTAAATTAAAAGTTTCGGAAGTGAAATTAATTTCCACCCCCAAAATTAAATCCCAACTACGATTTTTCAATATTTTAATACTTTTAGTTACCCGAGGAGTAATAGTTGCCGAAGATAGATAGGCACTGTCAAAACTTTCCACGTTATTCTAAAATTGATATTTCTGACGCCGCACTTTAGTGGTCTTCCTCTCTCAATCCTTCATAAATTACATTAGTCCCCATCGTTAACCAGACCCAACATGTCACTCCATTTTAAGACCAACCACTGCCGAAACATTCTATTTTATCGAAGCCCTTTAACCCAAATAATTAATATTCAATTAACTCAATTTTACTCCTCTTAATTTTCAACTAATTGAAAATTTTATTTATATAAAAAATCTACGCAAGCTCAGAGTTTCACGAGCTGACCGTTGATTGGATACGGTGAACTGGACTTGCCCAGAGCGCATGCGCGTCTGCAGTCGACGTAAGTATACCACAGCGGACCGTTCTACTGCGCACTATATTTAAAACGGCGTACTTAACTTTCATTTTTATGCGTTAAAATCACTGTATCATCATTAATCTAGTCACAAATTTATCCACTATGGTAGGGGGAAGTGTCATAAACAATATATTAAAAATCTTGACTGCTTGGAGTTGAGCGGAGTGGTGAGGAGTCGTTTAAAGGTCACTTTTTCTTAAATAAGTCGTAAACCGCTGCCTATAACGAAAAAGTAGTTATAAGCAAAATTAAACTACATAAAATTCCCTACAAAAAAGGTTTTATTAATTTTTCCTCTAGGATGAATAGTTTGCGAGCTACAGGTAATACAAAATCTGCCCCAAAAAACTATAATTTTTCCATCCATTTTATTTCTTAAAATATTCATCCTAGAGAAAAAATGAATATATCCTTTTTTGTATGAAATTTCATGTAGTTTAATTTTGCATAGGAACAATGTTTCGCTAGAGGCAGCGGTTTACGAGTTATTTACGAAAAACATGAAAAAGTGACCTTAAAGCGACCTGCAATCCACCAGCGATCAGGAATTTTAGTATGTTGTTCATGATGCTTCTACCTACCACCGTAAAATTGTCACTACATGATACACCAATTATTTCACTTATTCGAGCATTTTTTGTCTTCGTTAACTGGACTATAGGAGGAGTAACCTAGTACGTAAATGCGCTTAAATTGACTTGAACCTCGATTTGCGTCACCAAGGCTCGTCTTACTATTGTAGAAGTAGTTGTCCAGTACGCATGCGCTCTTGCAGATGACTCGAGCCTTCCCACAACGCATCTAACTACAGTAGTAGTCCAATCAACGAAGGAAAAATATCGAAAATAATTCGAATAGTCTCAAATTTTGCAAGGTGGTAGGGCAGACTACCATAAACAATATACTAAAAATCCTGACCACTAGGGGTTTATTTATTTATTTATTTATTTATTTGTCTAACGTGTTAAATAAATACATGTTTACACAGGTCAAGAATACAAGATAACGTTGAGCGGGGGGTCGCTAAAAGTTCACTTTTTCTCGTTTTTCTTAAATAACTCGTAAACCGCTCGTCATAGCGAAAAAGTATTTATGTTCTAGATTAAACTACATAAAATTTCCAACAAAAAAGGTTGTATTTGATTTTTTACTTAAATGAATAGTTTGTGAGATACAGATAATATAAAATCAACAAACGTTATTTATAATAATCTGCAGAGTTTTCCATCCTCTTTATTTCACAAACTATTCATCCTAGAGAAAAAATGAATGGTACCTTTTTTGTAGGGAATTTTTTGCAGTTTAATTTTAGATAGATATACTTTTTGGCTATAGGCTGCGGTTTAGGAGTTATTTTAGAAATACGTGAAAAAGTAACTTTAGAAGGACTCCTACCACAACGCTTAACCAATAACCGTCAGGATTTTTAGTATAATGTAGATGGTACTCCGCCCTGATACAGTACAATAATTTGCGACTACACGAATTATTTCCCTTCGTTGACTGAACTATTACAATAGTCATATGCACCGTGGTAACGCGAAACGGGGCTTAAATCATCTGCAGCGGCGCATGCGTACTAGATTACTCCTCCTACAGTAGTAGATACGACGTGGCAAAGCAAAACGAGGTTAAAATAAATTGCAGAGGCGCATGCGTACTTGGTAACTCCTCCAATAATTCGCTTAAAGATCACTTTTTCACGTTTTTCCTAAATAACTCGTAAACCGCTGCCTCTAGCGAAAACGTGCTTTAATATAAAATTAAACTACATAAAATTTCCTACAAAAAAGTTCACTTTCATTTTTTCTCTAGGATAAGTAGTTTGCTAAATAAAAGTGATGGAAAAATTAAGGTATAATATACAGTTTTTTAAGCAGATTTTCCATTCCCTGTATCTCGCAAACTATTCATCCTAGAGAAAAAATGTATAAAACCTTTTTTGTAAGGAATTTCTCGCAGTTTAATTTTATATAGATATACTTTTTCGCTATAGGCTACGTTTTACGAGTTATTTAAGAAATACATCAAAAAGTGACTTTTAAAAGACCCCCACCACTCCGCTCAACCAATAACCATCAGGATTTTTAGTATAATGTAGACGGCACTTTTCCCTGATGTAATACAATAATTTGCGACTACACGAATTATTTCCCTTCGTTGACTGGACTATTACACAAGTCACAAGCACCGTGGTAACGCGAAACGAGACTTAAATCATCTGCAGCGGCGCATGCGTACTAGACTACTCTTAATACAGTAGTCAGATACGCCGTGGAAACGCAAAGCGAGGTTAAAGTAAACTACGCAAGCACATGCGTACTAGATCACTTTTTTACGTTTTTCCATAATAACTCGTAAACCGCTGCCTCTAGTGAAAAAGTGTTTTAGTACAAAATTAAACTACATAAAATTTCCTATAAAAAACGTTATATTCATTTTTTCTCTAGGATAAATAGTTTGAAAAATAATTGGGATGGAAAAACAGCTAATTCTTATAAATTTTTTTGATTAGATATTCCACTCTCTGTATCTCGCAAATTATTCATTCTAGAGAAAAAAAGTAACATAAACTTATTTGTAGGAAATTTCATGTAGTTTAATTTTACATGAGAACACTTTTTTGATAGAGACAGCGGTTTACGAGTTATTTACATTGAAAGTGAACTTGCTGGTCTTCATTGATTGGACGATAGGGGGAGTTACATAGTACGCATGCTCCACTGCAGTTGACTTAAGCCTCGTGTAGAAGATGCATTGTTTAAACACTAATTCCGCGCTATAAACTTGACACTAAAAATTAATGGTGTAGTTATCGTATACGTTTGAAGTTTAATAAAGGATTCTTTTTAAAATGATGAGTATAAAGGAGATTGTAGTGGGTTGATCGAAAAGCTTATTGATGTCCACACATCGTATCAAAGATTGGGTTTGTGCTTAAAGCGTCGGCAAGAAGGAGTAACCAGAGGGTTTAGGGATTAATGAGCATCGCTGGATTCCTGGATATTGTAATCAGGCGCCACCTTAACGCATTATAGTTTCCGGATTTGTGTAATATCCGGACCCATAGTTCAGCCTCAAAGGATACTATTAAGTTTCGTACGCGGCGATATTCCCAGTTGATATTGGATATTTTATATGGCGTCTGTTTGAATAACTTGGGGTGCGTGAGGGTGGAAACGAGGTGGGTATTTATCGCGAAGCGCGAACGCTCCAGGGATTTATGATTTAATATTTGCAGAGAACAATTTGGTTTAAACTATTGTAATTTTTTGAATGGGATCAAGTTTTTAGAGCGTGAAAGATAGGGCTGACGTACAATGTTGTAGAGGGCTGATCATTAGGCCAACTCAATGATCCGCAGGTGGCTCTAGGGCCAAATTACAAGGAAGGAAAAGTTTGAAGCACCAACCTGGAATAAGTAATATCTCCATTTGACTATTAAAGAAACCATTCATGAAAACCCCTTTCGTATCAAAAATACCACGTTTCTGTTGTCAAAAAAGCAATAATTAAATGTCGTGAGATTTTCATGAATGTTATAACATTAGGAAAACATTATAAAAGCCAGGTTGTAACCTTTCGGTAGGGTGTTAGTTTTTCGCTTTCAGCTTTCATGCCCGTTGATTTCTTATTCAAATATATGCGCATAGAGGCGATTGTTAAGGGGGTCTGTAGTCCGAACTTCCCCCAGTCTGACCATCCCTGCGTCTGCAGGGACCACTTCGGCTCAAGTAAATGCTAACATTGAAAGTAACCTTTTCCACAAAAAGTTCGCTATAAATATATTACCCGCGAAACGGCTCATCCTCATCCCTCCCGGGCGCCAAGGGAGAAATGTGCATTAAACTAAAATTGCCATTATTAAAATTTACTTGCCTTTTATAGAGCAACGCACCAGGGCCTACTTACGACAAAAAACATGTTCATAACGATACAGAATATCTAAACGTGCAACGACTTCAAATACCCCAATTTCAACTTTAATAGTTTCATCTCCACTCAAACAAAATTAAACAACCATTTTCTCACCACAATATAATTTATATCAATTGCTCTTCAATTGGCTTTTCAACCTAAGCGATCTTCCCTCTTGCGGCAGAGCGTGGAACTAATGGGATGACGTCACCACTTTAACCTATTTCTGACGTAAATTTACACTAGCTTAAGGCATTAAAAAGTGTACGTCAGAAATATACGAAGTGATACGATATTTTACATATAATGCAATAAATAATACAAACATTACTTTACAAATATTTTATTTACAATATTTCCAACTTCTGGATTTTCCACAAGTAGGACAACACTTACAATGTTGTCTATCAGCTGGGATAACATAAGCACATGCTAGTTTTGGGCATTGAATACCTGCACAGCAATTCCTTCTATACGGATTTTGACAAGTTACAGTTGCAGCACACATCAATAATATTAAAATAAAAACGTAACGCATTTTTATAATTTTTTTGGAAACTAATGCAAGAAACTTTTTGTGTTAGCTAACTAAAATGAGCGGTATTTATATGATTTTAAATCAACTGTATGTAAATTCATGTTAATTCTTCTGTAATTATAATTCCGATTATTTTATAAAATTAGAAATAAATTAGCATTTTTGATAAAGTTTTTGTCCCGAAAATAATAAAGAAAATAACTGTTAAAAAAATGAATGAGCTTTACGAAATAAATGTTAATTAAGGTGATAAGGAGTCATATATTGAAAAACCGATGTTTTTATCTTTCCCGAATTTTTTTAAAGTGTTTCGAATTGGAAACAAAAAAATATTTAAATACCAAATCTAAGTAAGACTTGTACTTTTATATACAATTTTTGTTTTTCATTGATCTAGATTTATATAAGCGTAGTTTTGCAAAAATATAAAGTTTTTCTTGCAAAATTACACAAATATAGTTGTAAATACATAACATAAAAAAAATTGCTAATGAATGTAAAATTCTTACTTTAGTTTGGTATTTCTTTATTTTTTTGACTTTCCAATTCGAAATACTTTAAAAAATTCATGAAGGATAAGTACCTCGTTTTTACAGCATTTGACTCCCTATCACATTTTAAGATAAAACAAGTGGATCGCCTTTCGAATTTCGAATTTAATTTGGAGTATTTATTAGGTCGTTTATGAAAAAAAATAAAAACTAAATTTTGTTTTTGCCAAATTTTCAAATGTGCAACACATTTCGGTTCATAACTCCAAACCAATTAAAGATTTCGATAAGAATCATTTTGCCTATTTAATAGGCTCATAGGGCTTTTAATTAAGTCACGAAATGTTAAAATAACTTGAAGCTAAAGGGATTAAAATAATTTTTATCTCGTGTTATTTGTAATACTTTTCTGCATGGTGGCAAAAGGACCTGAAGCAGAATTGAGTGGTCAATTTTAATCACTTTTTAATTATATTTCATTTGAGAGATCCTTTTTTCCAAAATTCGAAAATAAAATTTTTCAAAATTTTCGTGGGCTTGAATTTTTTTCTGCAATTTCGTCTTATTTAATTTCTCAAAAAGTATTGACAGCAGCGAGTTGAAATTTTTACTGAAAATAAAGACTCGGAATTGGAGTATTTTAAGTCATTTACGTTAAAAATCGGCTAAATAGTTTATACAAAAAAAAATTCCAAAGTTTTTGAAAAATTCTGGAGGGCGCATTTTCCATGCGATCAGAACCGTCGTCTCATTTTTGGACGAAGAAAACTATCCTGCAAATTTTAAGCCGTCAAGCGTCACGATCGGCCAAGTAGTTTTTCCAAAATTAATTATTTTCTGATGAGGCGAAAATTTCAGAGCAGTTTTTATGTCAAAAAATGACTTTTTCAAATTATCACCGGTTTTTGAGTCGTAACTTCTGAACAAAAAGAGGCATCGACCCGAATTTTTTTTAGATTAAAGCGCACGGTAAGACCTTTAAAATGAGTTATTTCTCGTTGAAATCCGTTTGGGCAAAGAGGGGTAAAAAAAATATAAAAATCGTAACTTTTTACAAACATATTCTTCGGATAAAAATTTGAATTTTTTTTCGAAACTCATAAAAGTTTTAATGCGTCGTTAAAGCGTTGGAAAAACAATTTTCAACGAATGTTTTTGTTTGATGATCGGACGTTTCCTTCCCTCGCTTCCTTAATTTTGGTTGGGCGGCATCAAATAAAAGCAATTTTCACTTTGGAGGATTGGTGCGGGCAGTGGCGTAGCTATCGTAGGGCAAAGCGGTGCAGTGCACCAGGGCCCCGGTGGGTTAAGGGGCACTCGGCCAACGGCCGGTCCTAATTCAACCACGCAGTGCGAGGGGGGGGGGGGGGTGCGAAGAGTTCAAAGGTGCCCACAGGGCCCAGTTTTTTTTAAGTATAATTTTTTAGCTTTTTTTTTTATAAAAGTCGAACTTTATATTCAAAAGTAAAGTGAATGAGGGGCCCATATATTATTCTGCGGGAGGCCGAAAATTTGAAGTTCCGCCACTATATAGGATCAGTCCTCAATCTTGATCAGGATCAAACCCCATGAGCATGCGAACAAATGTTATAAAACAAATAAAATATATACTTTGAAATTAAACAATGAAACACTTTTTCAACTTTTTCTCTTTGCTAAAAAATACAAGATTGCGTTTAATTTGATTACTTTTACTTTGTTTTAATTCATTAAACAAGAATATAGAATAAAATGAAAAATATTTTTTCTTGAAATTAGTATAATAAATAAAAAACTAACTACTATATGTTTTTTATAGTTTAGTTTTAAGCGCCTGCCCCCCTTTTATGCTCTAAAAAAATTGTTCTAAACTAGACTAGGGGCCCAAAATCATTTTGCACCTGGGCCCTCTTCCACTTAGCTACGCCACTGGGTGCGGGTCCAAATCGAAAGATGAAGAATTTTAATCTTCAAACTATGATGATCTGGACAATTCCTAGAAACGTCACGTGTAGCGATTTTTACTTTTTAGATTCCTTCTTTCCATTTCGTGATACACAAAATTTTTCGTTACCCCGCACTTCTGCGATTTTTTTTGCACTTTTGGCAAAAAAATTCCTGCAGGCGCCGGTGTGGTTGGAAGAATCTGAATATTTTTTCGTGCATTAAGGGTTTTCTGAGCCACAACTCGAACCGCTTCCGGTCAACATCGGTCAAGTCTTGTAGAAGCTGCGAATTTTCAAATTTCCTAAAAAAAAGTCCGAAAATGGTACCAAAAATTTAAATCGCTGAAAAAAAGTTACAAAGCAAATTTTCGGGATAAATACCAGTCTACGTCTTTTTCGCGTGTTTCTAGTTTATGAAAATGCCTTGCTTGATTTTTTTCCTCCGGACAAAGTTTCACATTAATTCTTTTTTCGTTTTGTCGCTAAAAAAAGCGTATTTTTGACGTTTCCAAAGAAAAATTCACCGACATCTCTGGGTTAACGTTGAAGACTCAAAACTCCTCCTGCACATAAATGAGGACGTTCCAAAAAAGGAGCGCAATTTGGTCGATTCGATTTGAAACTCGACGACGCTACGATTTTTCAAAATTGGGGGCGCCATAAAATAGGCCAAAAAATTCAACTTTTTCGGAGATGTTTTTAAAAGTGTTCCGGAGGTCGGAAAAATTTGAAATTTCGCCCACTTGGGTAAAAGATATTCCTGTTTAAGATGAGATCAGAATCTTGAAAATGAATAATAAAGTGTGACATCAAGTTTTCTAGTCAAATAACTATAATTTCAGGGGTGCCTCAAGGCTCTGTTCTGGGGTGTCTATTATTTTCGATTCATACTAGTAACTATTGTCAGTATTGAATAAATTCACTTTGCTCGATTTTGTAAAAAAATATGATGAAATTTATGATACTAAAATATAATGTAGCTGCAATTTTAGTGAGTAAAAAAATGTGTAGATAAAAATTGTGTTGATTTATTATTACTAACGAAACTCGTGCCTAGAATAATTCGCTAAACTTGAAGCTCTTTTGTCTAAAATTCAAATCGTCTCCTTTGCATAAATGAATTTGACGCCAAGCACTCCCTTGGAGGTTGAAGCATAAGATATTCTTAAAAATAAACACCTTCTTTAAATAAATATGGTTAAAATGAGACGAGGATTTAGATTCTTTGAGGCAGGTTTAGTAGTAAAGAATTGAGGTTCATTAAAAGTTTTGCCTAAAAGGATTTGTCGAAAGCAATTATTCGGGGATTGTAGCCACACGATTTTTTGATCAATTACTGAAACTAAAAGAAATCGACGACGACGTGAAGCCACGAAGTTTTAAGTGTATAAGTCACGAAACTGTTTACGACTTTTATACTAGCGCACGAAGGATTAAATTTATGGATGTAGACTTAAGAAGGATTTAAATTTATTTTAAAATATTGATATTTGGGAGATATTTTTATTCAAGACTTGTGAGGAAATTTCATTTGGATATTCGAAATAAACATGAGTGTGTCCAAGCTTGGGAGATAAGAATGTAAGACCCTGGTCCGGTCGTCGCATCCTGGAGGCTGGAGGGTTGAATAAAACATGAGATACAGCGAGATGTAAGTCAATCGATCACGAGCCAATTCCCTTACCCAAGAACTACATACAGTTTACATGTCATAAATATTGCATGGGGGATGATTGGCCGTGGTGATCTGATTTCCTCGTCGCTATTTCGGAGGAAGAACTTTTCAATTTATGTAATTGGAGATGCTAGAAAATCTAGAGGAGTACTCGTCGTAAATTGGGTTTTGATGAAGGAGGAATACGTTGCTTATCAGTTTTATTACTGTTATTTTTTGGTTTGATATTGTTGACTTCTCGAAGATATGTAGCATGGAGTTCCGGTAGGAGCCGACGAGGCGCCGCTTTAAGACTTCCTAGGAGATAAAGCACGAACATCACTTCACCTGTTCCTTTCCCAGTCCCACCTACAACCTCCTTGCAATAAACTTGGGCGTAATAACTTCTTCCATCCGTTCGGGATGTTTGCATCCCACTCCCATGGGACTTCCCGCCTCCCAGTTTTCCAGATGCAAAGACACCTTTGATGCTACTCACACGCCCGCCTTATTTCAGCCCGTATTTAATTCGGGAAGGAATTTTGATTAAGATTTCCGCGTTAGTTTTAAGCTGACAGTTATGGATGAGGTATTATTTCGGAGGATAACGCCAAATTGCCCTAAATTAACATCCCTTTGTGTTAAGACCCGAATAATTAATAGAGAAAATATTTATTCAACCTTATCATTTCACAAAATTCTCCTCCAAGATTCATTGCTTACTTTAAATTATCCTAAAGTGACAATTTTATTAATTACACTTTCACTTCCATTAAATTTTTGACCTACCTACATCTTCTTGGTTCCAGTTATTTGTCCACTAACCATTTACATCAGACATTGCCTCAGATCCTGTAGCTATGATTTTTTGCTGAGTTGTTTTTTATTTCATTATGTCCATCAGCGATGGACAGCCACGTTGTCCTACAAATTGGAAGTGACTCGATGCTAACAGCTGTTGGTTAGAACTTTCAGGAAGTGATATTCAATCGTAAAAACAATGTGGTGTTCTTTTGAAGAAACCCGAAGAGTTGTGTGTGTCACATACGAGCTATCACTATTCACCGAAGGAGGAATGAGAAATAAATCCCCATAATATGCAGCATTCGAACCTGTAAACTTAGAGGAGAAGAAACAATGTACCTTGAAACTCATCATTTGGTTCGGTAGCTGACAGTTACATCTAGTATATCACTACTCATTATAACTCAAACGTAGCTGTAGTTATCTTCGGATATAACCTTTGAATAATCTCATCATCACTACAGTTGTCACTCTTGTCTCTTCTTAGTCGCTGGCGAGAAACTCGACATGAGATTTTTTCAAGAAATGTGGAATAACCAAAACTACAGATACCAGAATTTTTCCTTTTCATCCATATCTTCAGTGGGTGTGACTCGGCATCCTAATTCAAGGGAAAATTAAAATGTTTTCCATGGTTCAAAAAAACCTGTACCTCGTACGATCATTCGTACAGATGAAGAAAGACGTTTGAATTTTACTTCCTGGAAGTTTTTACCAACTGCTGTTACCACCGACTTCCTTCCAATCTGTAAAGCTATTCGCCAATTTATCCTGATAGTCCTGATGGAATTTGCTGAAGAAAATAGGCGTACAAGGTCGGAATTTCCACAGAACAACAAAATTTTTGAGTCCCAAAAAAATTTATACATTTTGAAAAGCTGTATTTCGAAAACTATTGGGTCTAGAGAGACGGTTCTTATCATAAATTGTAGCAAATTTAATAACCTTAAAAATAGTTCTTGTGAAAATTTAGTGCTTCGCCAAAAAGAAAACGATAATTTAGACTTTTTTTTGACAAAAGGTTGCGTTTAGCGGTCGTGGTTGAAAATTTGGATTATTAATTAGGTAATGGCTAATATCATAAACAACTCAGCAAAAATTGGAACTACTACTTCAGGAGACTAATGGACTATTATGGATTATGGATTAAATCAAATGCCTTTCGGTCTATTTGGGTAAAGTTTTCATTAATGTAGAGATGAAGAGGTTTGGGGTACATAAAAGTAATATAAGGGGCGGATTGTTGTCTAAAAAATATCCAAACAAGAGATCATTATTGGGGTTTAATACATTTCTTGCAAGGGATGTAGTTGGGAAGATAAAAGTTATTAGGAAGTTGGAAACAACAAAGTTGCTACCCTCGTCGGCGGTCGAGTTTAACAAATTCAGCAAACACGTCCTGCTCCTTTTCTCAGGATTCTCAAGAGCTAGGACGAAGTTCAAAAGGCCTAGTTCCAAGACTATACATACGTTTTAAAACGGATATTATGGGGTTGATATTTATTCCTGTAATAACTCGTGTGGCAAGCATTGTCAAGTAGTAACTATATAGTAACTACAGCTGCAGCTGCAATAAAGCAGCGGCTCCAACGAACGCTTTGTACTCCAAATATATTGCTCTATAATTTTAGAATAAGCACACGTCGTAAACTTCGTTTCAAGCGCGAAATTCTCTTTTATTTAACACGCAACACCAGTGGCTTTATAATGATAAAAATGATTACAACATTCCTGGAATTCAAATAATTCCCAAGAAACCTGCAAAAAATCGAGATTAAAACTATACACCCCCGGTTTAATCTTTTTCAACAAACTTCACCAGTTTTAATTATTATAATACAACCGAAAAAAAATGATGACAATTAAGGAACATCATAAACGTAGAAAAATTATGATTAAAAAGTTTTTAGTGGTGGTTTAATTTTCGCGATTATTTTGTCGCGAGGATTTTCTGGTGAATTTAATTTAGTAATTGAGTTGGAAGTTGCATATGCATAGGTAGATTAGTTTTTTGTGGAATTTAAAAGATTCAAGTTTAACATAAAGGGAGTTTTTTGGTCTATTTGCGTTGGTATAAGTATGTAGCTGGAGCGTAACTCCAATCCGTCTTTGTATAAAAAGCCAATTTTTATGCACAAAACATGCTTAGAGCAACAAAGTCTGATTAAAACGTTATTTACTTTTCTTTTTCCCGGTGCTGTCGCATTAGTAAACCCCCTAGTTATAATATTCATAGCCTGGAGGCGAATGAATAAACGAAACGGTTTTGATAAAAAGATAAAAATGCTTTAGAAGCGAATAAAAAATCGGTAAATTCATCCCGCTTCCATTAATAATAATAAAAATATTAATAAATAACGAACCAATATACTTTTTTATATCTTTATTTGCGGAGATTTGCAAATCCGATTCGTTTACCCGTTTACATAATAGGAAGCTGGGGTTAAGGCGATATTGTGGCCAGGGGATGAGGTTGGGAAAACAGCTTCGACGCAAAATTCGAAAAAGACCGTTCGTTCGTGGGGAGATTTCCGATTTCAATATGCGGAAGCATGGTCCGTGAAACCAGATTTGCAGCAGGAAATGCTGACTGTTTCCCAATCAGGTTAATATTATGAACGCGCGTCGCTCTGGTCATCCTGAAAATTCTGGAAGCGTCCCCAGAGCCTTTTTTCCACCCCCAAAATACGATTAATCTCGTCCCAGCCGCCTTCATTCACTTGATTCGCTATGCAAGCAATCGGGAAATTGATCGCGATTAAAATTACATTTCTTGTTTGCTTTTAATGATGTCCAACGGACTTGTCATTTCATTCCCAACGTTTTTAACCAAAAAACTTCGATCTCATTTTAAAGCTTCGTGCCTTCCACTAAATCAACCAATCCGAAAAACTACGCAAATCATTTCAACTACAACACAAAAACATCATATTTTTTTAATCCTCCAGAATCAAGTACATCCACACAAACGCTAAATTTTTAAATAATTTCAACTATTATAACTATGGTGAACAAAGTAGATGGAGAATTCAAAAATATGGGCTTCCACAAGGTAGTGTTCTCGCTCCTAATTGAATATTGAAAAGTTTACCGGTTATTTGAAATCAAACAAGCTAAACCTAATACAAAATGATTGCGTAAAAGTAGTTAAGTTAACGGTAACTTGATTAAAATAGAAATAAGCTAAAAATTTTAGCTACTTTTCTCTAAATTCTGCAACTTTGGAGGGCTGGACTTGTTGCTCCTAGTTAATCATGGACCCAAACAGCAATTAAACTATATTAGCACACCCAGAACAGCACTGTTATATCAAAACCTAAATTTGGAAGGCACCATAGATCAGCACAACGACATAAATCGCTTGAGCAAGAATTGCCCGATGATTAACTTCGTCTTCATCAACTTACCGAAGAATGGTTAACATAGTAATGTCGATGAAAAACGTTGTAAACCGTTTCATCGACAATACACTTCTTTTTCATCGACAATCCGTTTCATCGACATTACCAATTATTGATCAATTTCATTTCATCCACTACAGTATTCTCGAAACTACCTTTTTTATCGCAAAGACATGTTTCATCGCCAATATTGACTGTGATTGATAAAACAACATTGTCGAAGATGGATAATGTCGATGAAAATGTATTGTCCATGAAACGTTTGTGTCGATGAAATAGTAGTGTCGATAAAACGTCCTTGTCGAAGAAAAGATTTGTCGATGAAACGTTGCAAAAATAGCGTAGAGCTAAAAATTGGTATGAATGTTTGAAAGACCATTATAAATGAATTCTGAAAAGTCCCCATCGATCCTGAAAAAATTTTATACATGCTCAAAGGTATTAAAAATAAGTTTTTCGCGTTTTTCAGCAAAACGGTAAATTTTATCATAAAATTAGGTCAGACAAAATTTGTAGATCATATAATTATCTATAAAAAATGACTTTATACTTTTTCTCATAAGAGTTGTCGTTTCTGAGATATAACGATTATAAAAGCTGAAAAAGTTGTAATCTTCATAATATGCATAAATACGCCACTAAAGCTGTAATACAAGTAAAAATATTTTTCTATCGGTCAATGTAAGCCATAAATCGTTCTAATCGGCCAAAATTAATTATTTTCCGATTAACCAAAAATTTCATAGCAATTTCTTCGTCCAAAAGTGAAATTTTCAAATTTTTAACGGTTATTCGGTCATAACTTCTAAACGAATGAAGATATCAAAACGAATCTTTTTTTGTCTAAAAGCCTACACAAATACCTTTAAGATAAGCCATCATTCGTAGGGGTAAAAAAAATTGTTAAAATCGCATTTTTTTACAAAGTTTTTTGCGCGATTAAAATTTTGAGATTTTTTTTTTTCGAAATTGAAAAAAGTCAACGGGTCGCGTAGTAGTACTTGAAAATCTCATTCCAACGCATATTTTAGTTAGACGATAGGATGTGTCGTTACCTTACAGCGATTATTTTAGTCGCTGGGGGTTGAAAAACACAATTTTGACTTAAATAGGTCGGTGTGAGGTTAAATGAAAAGATACAGATTTAAAAACTTCAAACCAACCTCGCTCGATCAATCCTCTTTTAGGTCACTTATAGCGATTTTTCATTTTTTGTCCCGTTTTGGCCACATTTCCTCTACCAATTTTTTCTTCGCGCCGTTTTTAATCGATATTTTTCTACGCTTTTGGAAAAAAAATCCCGACGCCGCTAAACGCGCCGAATAAAACCGATTATTTTTCTGGGTATAAACGGTACTTTTTGCCACAATATAAGTCACGTTCTGTTAAAATCGGTCCACTCTTTTGGTAGATACGATTTTTTAAATTTCGTTAAAAATGTCCAAAATTGTACCCCGATTTTCAAACGTCAGAATATGAGATACAAACAAAAATTTCAAAAAAGTGCTCCGCTATGGGTACTTAAGTCAATTTCCTCTTTACAAAAATGCCATTCGCGATTTTTTTCTTCCAGCTACAGTCAAAAGCTACGCAATATTACCTTTTTTGTTTTTTTCGCTAAAAAACGCGACATTTTGACGTTTTCAAAGAAAAATTCGCCCTCGCCACAGGATTAACCTAGGAGGGTCGGAAATTTTGGATATAGTAAATGAGGATGTGGGAAAAAAGGGGGCCAGATTTTTCGACCTGGCGAAGCTACGATTTTTCAAAGTCGGAGGACGCTTGAAAAAAACCACGAAAAAAATTACTTTTTCGGGAGCGCTTTTGAAAGCTTAAAAAAATTAATTCTGATAGGATTATAAAACAAACATTCCCCTTTAATTCGATACCGAGTTCTTGAAATTTGGTTAAAAAATATACCCGTTATCGTGAAAATTAGACGATTATGAATCTGACGAATAATGTGCATATTATGAAGATAACAACTTTTAGAATCATTATATCTCAGAAACGATGGCTCTCAGGAAAAAAAGTATTAAGACATTTTTTATAGATAATTATATGATCTATAATTTTTGTCTGACCTAATTTTATGATAAAACTTAACGTTTTGCTGAAAAACGCGAAAAACCCATTTTTAAGACCTTTGACCTCGAATAAAAATTTTTCCAGGAACTGTATCGATGAGGACTTTTCAGCATTTATTTATAATGGTGTTCCGAACTTTCATACCAATTTTTAGCTCTACGCTAATTTTTGCACCCTTGCATATGTAAATTAACCGAACTAGAAGTGGTAGTTGGTAGTACACCATCCTTTAACAACACTCGGCAACAAGTGACTTATTTTACCGACCACAGAATACGGAGATCGAACGTCAAAACTCATAGAACTAATATACAGAGTGATCGAAATCAAAAAATAAACATTGACAAAATTTATTTTGTTACAGCTTAGTTGCTGCAAGACAGATATTTCCATTTAATTTTCAAGTTTTTCGAAACAGTATTTTATATGCCCAGTTTGGTGTAAAAGCTCAACCAATTCTTCAGTTCACGGGAAACCATTTTTGGAAATTTTAACTACCATTAGATAGCTTTGTTCGCCCTATGTGGAAAATTAATACATTTTCGAAGCCACAATTGAACCTACATGTTTCTAGTATTTTTTTTTCTAATATACAAAAAAATCTGGTAGTTAATAGAGTTGCTTTTGAAAAATATAAAAAATAATCCGGAGATTAATAACAGTGTTACTGTTCAAAAATATACTTAAAAACATCCAAAGGTTAAGCAAAATTGAAATTTCTAAATTTTCATGATTTTTATGGTATACTCTGTATATATTATTTATTACAATACCTTTTTTGTACAATATTAGCTATTTTTAATATATGAATCAGTAGGTGGACCAATTTATACAGGGTGTCCCACAAAAATCATTAAAGTTTTGAAATTGCTGTAATTTTTTAAGGAGTCGAAAAAGCACATTAGTTTATCGGTGTTTTGTTTGTTTAGAATGACATTTACTATCTAAATAGTTTTTTGCTTCAAAAAAGTGGGACAGCCTGAACATCAAATAAAAATTATTATTATCTGTCTAAACTAAGGTAGATAGAAAAGAATTACAATAAATTTTTGGGTTAATTTAATTGCATTGGTGTTTTGCATGTAGAAGTGAAGTTTATGATATGTGTAGGGGGTCCTGGGGGAGGTTGGTGCGTAGCGTCCGGAGGAAATAAATAGCAGATATATTTTCGTAAATAAAAACTGGGAAAAACGGGAGGTATGCTACACAGGAGACCTGAAGCTTCTCGCGCTCATAAACCAAACGAATAAAAAGAACTGCCGCTTTTATTTTATGTCCTCGGAGCAAGAAAAGGGCGATATTAACTTTTTTATGCAATGTTTGAGTAATTATACTTTAATTAAAGCCAATAAAAGTAGAAGCGTAGTTTATATTGTTTTAAGGTTTTTTGCTTGGTCGTCGATTAATTCCTGGATTCCGCACATGTTGCAGGTGGAGCAGAGTCGTATCAAGAGGACTTATTAAACGGCAACGTCAGCACCTACCCCTATTTCGAATTCAATGTGCCCCGAAACGTCACAACCGCAGTAGGACAAACCGCATTTCTACATTGCAGAGTCGAGCAACTGGGGGATAAAGCGGTGAGTTATTAATGTTAGATAATTTGCTTTTAATCATTAGCCCGCCTTCTCTTCTCCTCTTCATCAAAAAGCACATTACAGTCCTGGAATATTTATAAGATCGATCGAAGACGCACTCCATGAAACAATTACCAACTTTAGGATACTCCCAACTCTCAAATCCGTCGAATATACTTAACGTCGAATTTACAGACCTTGCATAATAAAGCCTCTTAACGTGCATTTATTATGTGAAGGCCCTCCACAATTTTGCATATTTCATCGAGAGGTGAGCAAGCACAAGATTTGCATATTTTACCAAATCTTCACACATTTTAAAATATAATTATATCTCATAAAATTGGGTCAATTAACTCATAAAGGCTTATTAACAAATATTTTATGCCTCGTCTGTCTTCTACAAGTTTTACTTAATTATTCACCACATATTTTACACCACCAACTTCGAATATTAAAATTATCTAGCTTCAATCTCTACTTCACATCTCCACTATATCTGCAACTTCATTTCAATCTCGGTTTAATCAAGTTATTACATTCATTCCCCCAATTCTTCTTCTATTTTTTGCATAACCTCCACAAAGCCCAATTTTTACTTAGTGGTGTAGCAGATTTATATACGATATAAAAGTAATACACACAACCAACCCTTGTAGATGACAACACGATTAGCAACGTACAACATAAAAACTAATAAAACCTTGTTCTCAACATCACAGAAGTTGTAACGAAATATATAAGATCAAACCTAAACAAACTTCACACCATATCAAATTTCAATTTCTCCAACCTCAGAATCTTAAGTCAATTTAAATAAAAGATTAATATCTGAGATGATACAATATTGGAAGAAACAAAAAAATTGCAGGTTTAGTAAAATAATTTAGTAATAAGGTTGGAAAAAAGTTAAGCAACAATTAGAAACTTATTATTTATTCATATAAAAATACAAAAATTAAAGTGTAAACTAATATTTTGTCTAATACCAGTTGTTCTTGAGTATATCAGCACATCTTCTGGGCATTGATTTTAAAAGATTATTAATTAAAATTGGATCTACTTCATCCCAAGCATTTTGAAGCGCTAAAAAGATTCGTCCAAATTTTTCCAAGTATTATAGCGAATTTTGTTATCCAAAATACTCCACAGGTTTTCAATTGGATTTAAATTCGGAGATTGTGATGGCCATTTCAATAAATTAATTTTTTCTTCCGCAAACCATTGTTTTACAAACTTTGATGTATGCTTCAGATCATTATCCTGCTGAATAAAGTGACGTAATGGGAGAGTGCTATCAGCATATGGGACCATAACGTTCTCTAAAATATTTTTATACACAAAACGATCCACTATGCCATTTATACGATGAATGCGGCCCATTCTGAAACCAGAGAAGCACCCCCCAAATCATTACAGATCCACCACCATGTTTTACTGTATGTCGAATATATTTGGGATGTAATCTTTTGCCCTCAGGACGTCTCACATATTGCATTCCATCACTACTTACCAAGCTAAACTTTGATTCGTCACTGAATATTACCATATTCAAACCTTCCAAAGTCCAATTAATGTAGTCTTGAGCAAATTTAATTCGGGCACGTCTGTTTTTCTTTGAAAGTAGAGGTTTCTTTGCTGGTCTTCTAGCTATAAGATTGTTCTCACTTAATCTATTTCTAATTTCTACTTTGTGTGTCCATTTATCCTTTTCTATCGTGGCCACGTGTCCCACCCAGGTCCGTTTCAGTTGTCCGAACTTTTTAGCTAGATCTTTTATTTTAGATCGTCTTCTGATCTCTTCAGTGGTAATTTTATCTCTCAGACTCAAGCCTAGAGTAGCTCGTAATTTATCAATACCTTCTACTTCATACGTAGTGACGGGAAGTATGTACATATCATATACTTTTCGTTTTAGGCTATGAAGGATGTTTTTGTTCTTAAGGATATAATTGAGTTTGCTGAAAGCTGTCCATCAGCTTTGCAGTACTCTTTGGTTGACTTTTGCAGTTTGATTTGGCTTTCCCAATTTTATATTATGACCAAGATATACGTATTCCTCCACTTGGTCGTCCATATAGTGTTGTGTTACTTCTAGACTCATAATCTTGGTTCTTTTTTTGGGTTCATATGCAAACCCACTGATTTGGAACTTGTATTTAGGTGCTCTAACGTGCAGACAAGTTCCTGAAGGTCTAAACTTATGAGAACATCTTCTACGAATCAGAGGTGGTTTAGGTATGAACCATCTATATTTATGCCTTTCGTTTCCCGTGACTTTTGCCTTAGAGTTTTGCCATTTTTGACCTGATGTAGTTCTTGTTTTATTTCGAAAGTTGAGATTTCAGGTATATCTTCTGAATTTACATTCTTGACCTGGTGAATTTTCGTTTTTCCATTTGACAGTTCCGTTCTAAGTACTTTCATGCTTTTATAGTTTTTTATAGTCTCTTGTATGAGTTCTGCATTGCTTCTTCTGACGTCTCTTCTAATATAACCATTTTTGCTGATCATTTTATTAAGATTTTTATATTCTGATGAGTTCCGTTACAAGTCTTTTCTTCGAAAATTGCCATGTCCATCTTCATTGTTTCGGTTTCTTCCGTTTTTCGAGTTAAAGTCACTCATGATTATTGTATATTGCGTCCTTTCTGAACCTCGAGCTTTTGTGATATCATCATAAAATATTTCTATTTTAATCAAGATCCATGGATGAAAATTTCACGCATGCGCTTTAATATAGAGATAAAATTGGTATTCATTCGGTGAAATTCAGGAATCCAACCCCAGGCGTCAGGAATGGCCGACTGTCAAAAAGCATCAAAAATTAAATCATGTTAAATCTTAAAACATCTTAACGATCATCAGTCGAAAAAAACAGATGAAAAGAGGAAACTACTGATTTTTTAACTATTACGGTTCATTATGCGTCCTTTAAATCTTCCCTCTCTTTTGTTTAATTAGTCAGTATTTTTAAAGAGAATGTGATTTTTTATTTTAATATTTAAAAAAAAAATAGTATTTTGGTTTTGTTTTTTCAATATTTTTTATACAGTGCGGACATAAAAAAATCCCCCCCCCCCTCCTAACTTTTGAACGATTATATTTTCGATTATTAAAATTTGTCCTCTAAAGTATTTAATTGCGAACTTTCTAATAAAGGTATTTTTGATTTTGTGGAATTTCCGGTTATACCGGAAGTGGATGGCAACTTTTTTATATTAAATGGAACACCCAGTATATTTTTGCATTTTCGTGTTCTCCATAAAAATACCATTAAATTGACCTAGCGTAGTGTGCTCTACTATTAATACTTTCGGAATTACGCCTATTTGAAAATCACATTTTTATGCAACTTCATTTACACCGGAAGTTGGAGCCAACTACCACAACTTCCTTATTTTAAATGATTTTCTTTTGCAATTAAGTTAATAAAATTAAATTTAAACAAAATTATGTATAACCTTAAGTTCGTTAATTTTCCACTTCCGGTGTAAATGAAGTTGCATAAAAATGCGATTTTTCGAATGGGCGTAATTCCGAAATTATTAATCGTAGACTACACTATGTTAGGTCAATTTAATGGTATTTTTATGCAGAATATGAAAATGCAAAAATATACTGGGTGTTCCATTTAAAATAAAAAAAGTTGCCATCCACTTCCGGTATAACCGGAAGTTCCACAAAATCAAAAATACCTTTGTTAGAAAGTTCGCGATTTGAGTCCTCCGTAGACAAATTTTTAGAGCCAAAAACATAACCGTTCAAAAGTTACCGGGGGGGGGGGGGGGGGATTTACTTTATGTCCGCACTGTATGCACAAACAATTAATTGTAAGGATTTTATATAAAAAATTAAGTTTATAATATTTGATGAATTTTTAGCAGGTGTTCTATCAAAAATTCATTAAAAAATCGTTTTAAATTGCATGTAAATTGATGTAAAATTGCTTTGCACCACTTAATTTTAAAACGTATTAAATAATTTATTTAAATTTTGATGTTTCTAGAAGAAAAACATTTTACGAAATTAAATTATTGCCACCACTCGCTACTTTCATTAAAAACTTTTAGATTTTACACCCAGTATAATTGCTTTAACTCTTAACTTTATTCACTAGTTTAACTCAATCAACCCTCACAACTACGCCTTGACTAAAAAAATAATATTCAAGCTGTTTATAAATAATTTTAGTTTTAATTTGAATTAAACACGTGAAAATCAATTCCGAAATTAAAAATAGTTTTTTTTGGCGTGATCAAAAAACTTTTTTTTCTTGCAATTTCTCACTGTGGAACTCTAGGGCCGCTTAATCCTCTACGAAGTTTCGAATTAATTGAATCCGACGAAAAAGGAATTAAAACTTTTTAATTTGTATACACACAAAATGAATACGCTCGGATTAAACGTAATTAATTCGCAAAGGGAAGCGCGTTTCTGCATTTGTATCCACTTTTTTTTAATTCACAATTACTACTCACTGCTATTTTCTAGACTTTAACCGAATTAATTAGCTGATTATATGACCTCTCAATTTTTTAAAAATAATTTTGTTAATTAAAGTGGTTAGCTGTATTCATTTTACAGGAATTTAATGCTTTTTACCATGTTTTTACAATTTCGTTGTGTTAGCACCTTTACGTACTGAAAGGTGAGTGAAAATACCACCCCACCCCCTGCTAACTTTTGAACGGTTATGTTTTTGATTCTGAAAATTTGTCTACGGAGGACTCAAATCGCGAAGTTTCTCACAAAGGTATTTTTGATTTTGTGGAACTTCCGGTTATACCGGAAGTGGATGGCAACTTTCTTATTTTAAATGGAACACCCAGTATATTTTTGCATTTTCGTGATCTCCATAAAAATACCATTAAATTGACTTAACGTAGTGAGCTCTACTATTAATACTTTCGGAATTACGACCATTCGAAAAATCGCATTTTTATGCAACTTCATTTACACCGGAAGTGGAAAATTAACGAACTTAAGGTTAAACATAATTTTGTTTAAATTTAATGTTATTAACTTAATTGCAAAAGAAAATCATTTAAAATAAGGAAGTTGGGGCAGTTGACTTCCGGTGTAAATGAAGTTGCATAAAAATGTGATTTTCAAATGGGCGTAATTCCGAAAGTATTAATAGTAGAGCTCACTACGTTAAGTCAATTTAATGGTATTTTTATGGAGATCACGAAAATGCAAAAATATACTGGATGTTCCATTTAAAATAAGAAAATTGCCATCCACTTCCGGTATAACCGGAAGTTCCACAAAATCAGAAATACCTTTATTAGAAAGTTCGCAATTAAATACTTTAGTGGACAAATTTTAAGAATCGAAAACATAACCGTTCAAAAGTTAGCAGGGGGGGATTTTCTTTATGTCCGCACTGAATAAAGTGCAAACTGCGCGCGCACTCGTGTGATATACAAGACGCGTGGTGCGCGTAAAGCAATGTATGTTATAGAAATATGTAGATTTTTAATAAAATTGAAATTAGATTAAAAGTGAGAAGGTTGGGTGTCAAAAGCAGGAGTGGCAAATGAAAATATAGTTTCGTTGCGAAAAAGTTGCTCCTTATTGCGAAAGCGTGCCAATAAAAAAGTTATTCCCGATTCCTGAAGCCGACAAGCACTCAAATTAAAGTTGTGAGTTTGGGGGAATTTATCGTTTATAAGAGCTGCACTGGAAAGGTAAAAAGGGGCGCACCTTTCGTAGATTCGCGTCCGGATGCCGCGCCGGAAAAAAGGATTGCTCTAGTAAAAAGCTGTATATTTTCCCGTAGGATTACATTTCCTACCGTGTTTTATTTACTTTGCTTTGTTTTTGAAACGGACACCATTTTTCGGCCAGCCTTTTAAGCGCGTTATCGACCTGTCATTTATCTTACCTTAAGTCCCACGTTACAAAAAGCGAAAGAGTTGTTATATTAAAATTTTGACACTAAACCTCAAGCTACCAACCTCACGGATATTTACATTTTTCCTACATTTATATTTTTTATTAAATTTTAAATATACAGCGACCTCATTTAACTTGAATAGTGCAAGAGTTTTATTTAGAAAAAAATTTTCCATTAAAATTTGTTTAGTTTGAAAGAAGCCAAAGAATGGGTATAGTATTTTTTCAAGAAAAAAATTATTATAAGATATAAATTTATTGCAATTACATGATTAAAATTTAGTCCTTCATGGCATCTTCAACATTTTCTTGTATATTCCTTGCAGGTTCCTTTAAATCATTAACTACCTCTTCAGTTTTTTCTACAACAGTCTCTTTTACTTCATCAGCCTTTTCTTTAGCTAAATCGATTATGGTATTAATCATTTTTACTTGTAAATTTCGTGTGTGTTCTCGAATCTTTCAAAAATGTATTAAAGCTTTTGTTTATAATTGTTTATAATTTTGAAAAGAAAACACTAGATTTTGGAATAATTTAATTTAGTTAATCTTGAAATGAATTATGTATATCTTGATGGTTGGGAACAAAAACAACTGTAATCTAGATATGTAAATGAGTTAATTAATTAACTTTTTTATAGCTTATTTCCGGTCTTAAAAGATTATAGGTTAAGGAAGGCAATAAAGTTTGTGTGTTTTGTAAAATTGGACGAAATAAGATCTATTATTTGTAGTTTTTGGTTTTAGGTGTGATTGGAGTTATTTATAGTTTGTTTGTATTTACAAGTGGATCCTTTTGAATTCGTAATGAGGACACAAGGGTGTGATTATCTGGAGTACAGATCTTTGGCCCTTTAAAGCTAGATTAACCTGGTTGATTTAGTTATTTTCCTAAATGTCTGACGTTTATCTTTCCCTAATGTTCGGGAGGGTGCGTTTATTTTTATTAATTTTCTCACCTCTTCACGTAAAAATAAGTAATGGTCTCTGGAGATAAAATGAATGAGGTGTTTTTGGGGAAATATCATAATTTATTAAAATAGGTAGATAAAAGATAGTAAACGTCATGTACAGAGTTGAAAATTTAAAGTATGGCATTAAAAAAGGAGCTAAATGTGGGTGAAGCGAAGCTCGTGTGTGTTTTTTAAAGCGAAGTAAAAAGACAATATAATACACATAAGTCCTTCTTATACGGAGCATAATGGCGGATAATGTCGTTATAGCCTTACAAAATGATGCATCTAAAAAGCAATATAGCAAATTTCAGTACATTACTTTCAGAACAATATCATTCCGTAGACGAGGCGGAAGAAGACCGCATCAAAAAGCAATATAGGTACGTTTAAACGTCTATATATCAGCAACATCATCCCTAGGTATCATTATACCCTGTGACACTGCGCTGAGGAAATTGAAGAACAAAAACGTCAGTTGGGTTCCTCAAGCCGCCGGCCCAATTTCCGCACACGCGAAAATCAATCTCGACAGAAAAAGCAGAAAAGCTTTCGAGGAAACACATATTTTCCTTGACGCCTCTCCAGTAGCACGCGCTTACGCTTCCTTTTATCTCACCAAAACCAAACACAAACACCGACGTCCTCGATAATAAAGAGTTATATTGAAAGTTTCCGCCTTTTCCCACACTTTTTACAACCACATACACACAAAAGAAAATTATCATTTTTCCAATCTTCTCCTCAAACAATACCAACACCTACGACGCCTTCCAACACCACCTCAAAAACCAACAAGTCCATTACTTAATGAACACTTCAAATCTAACACCACTAGTTCATCCAAAAATTCATCCACATTATTTACCCAATTTTTTAAAGCACCTTTTTATACATAAATCTTATATCAGCGGAAAAGCAATATAGCAAAGGCACATTTTGTTAGGACAAATATATCTCCAGAAAAATGGTTAAGAAATCGTCTTGACCAATCGACATATTGGGAATCCCTGAAGTGTCAGCAACAATGTACTGAAGAGCTTTTCCACCATTTTTTTGGACACTCTGATTAAAGAATGTTGTAACTTGTATACTTAAAAAGATCCAATGCTTTGTTCAAAAATTTCACTGAACTGTGCAACTTTTATATGCAACCCACCCTAAATCAATTAACAGAAAATCAACTGCGAAAAAGTCTATACTGGGTCCCTTATTATTCCTAATATTCATCAATGACTTTCCAAGCCAAGTGCCGAATGCCCAAATAGTGCTTTTCGCTGATGACTCAACACTTTGAATAAAGACTTCAAATTGGGATTGGAGTTAATTCAAAGAGATCAGTCAGATGCCCTAGTCTAATAATAATAGACTCAAGCTAAATAAGACAAAACTGTTAATCTAGAGTTATCACTGCGTAAACCTGGTTTTTCTAAAAAGTCAAGACTTCTTAATTGTTTAGAGATCTCGGCTTGTTTTAAATCTTTTAATTATTCTCGGTACAACGTTTTTATTTAGAGGAAATTCGCTTGCTATCACTCATTGTTTAACGACATTGTTAAACTCATTAATTACCCTTTTTTTGAAGTCCAATGATATCGAAACACCACGCATCATAACGTAACAAATACTGAGTACAAGTTTTCATTTGAATGCACCCTGTATAAATATAGAGGGTGTACAAAAAGTTCGGCAACGCAAAAATTGGTATGAATGTTCGGAACACCATTATAAATGAATTCTGAAAAGTCTCCATCGATCCCGTACCTGCAAAAATTTTTATTCGAGGTCAAAGATCTTAAAAATGGGTTTTTCGCGTTTTTCAGCAAAACGGTAAGTTTTATCATAAAATTAGGTTAAACAAAAATTGTAGACCATATAAATATCTATAAAAAATGTTTTAATACTTTTTTTTCTAAGACCCACCGTTTCTGAGATATAACGATTATAAAAGTTGAAAAAGTTGTAATTTTCATAATATGCATAAGTACGTCACGTATAAACATCACTGAAGCTGTAATACAAGTAAAAATATTTTTCTATCGGTCAATGTAAGCCATAAATCGTTCTAATCGGGCAAAATTAATTATTTTCCGATTAATCAAAAATTTCATAGCAATTTCTTCGTCCAAAAGTGAAATTTTCAAATTTTTAACGGTTATTCGGTCATAACTTCTAAACGAATAAAGATATCAAAACGAATCTTTTTTTGTGTGAAACCCTACGCAAAAACCTTTGAGATAACCTATAACTTGTTAAATTCGATGAAGGGGCAGAAGGGTAAAAAAAATTGTCAAAATTTCATTTTTTTACAAAGTTTTTTGCGCGATTAAAATTTTGAGTTTTTTTTTCGAAATTGAAAAAAGTCAACGCGTCGCGTAGTAGTACTTAAAAATCTCATTCTAACGCATATTTTAGTTAGACGATAGGATGTGTCGTTACCTTACAGCGATTATTTTGGTCGTTGGAGGTTGAAATAACACAATTTTGACTTTAATAGTTCGATGTGAGGTGAAATGAAAAGATAGAGATTTCAAAACTTCAAAACGACCTCGTTCGATTAATCCATTTGCAGGTTACGTGTAGCGATTTTTCATTTTTTCTCCCGTTTTGGCTCCATTTCCTCTACCAATATTCTCTACGCGCCGTTTCTTATCGATATTTTTCTACGCTTTTGGAAAAAAAAATCCCGACGCCGCTGGACGCGCCGTATAAAATCAATTATTTTTCTGGGTACTAACGGTACTTTAAGCCACAATATAAGCCACGAATTCTTAAAATCGGTCCAGTCGTTTGGTAGGTACGATTTTTTAAATTTCGTTAAAAATGTCCAAAATTGTACCCCGATTTTCAAACGTCAGAATATGAGATACAAACAAAAATTTCGAAAAAGTGCTCCGCTATGGGTACGTAAGTGTTTCCTCTTTACTAAAATGACATTCGCGATTCTTTCCCTCCGGCTAAAGTCAAAAGTTAAGCAATATTACCTTTTTGTTTTTCTCGCTAAAAAACGCGAAATTCAAAGAAAAATTTGCTCTCGCTACATGATTAACCTAGGAGGGTCGAAAATTTTGTATCTCGTAAATGAGGATGTGGGGAAAAATCGGAACCGATTTGGTTGTTTTAGTTCCAAACTCGGCGTACCTACGATTTTTGAAAATCGCCGCGGAGGACGCTCGAAAAAATCGCGAAAAAATTGACTTTTTCGGGAGCGCTTTTCAAAGCTTTCCCGTCGCTTAAAAAAATCCATTCCGGTAGGATTATAAAACAAACATTCCCCTTTAATTCGAGAACGAGTTTTTGACATTTGGTTAAAAAATGTATCCGATATCGTGAATAATAGACGATTATGAATCTGTCGAATAACGTGCATATTATGAAGATTACAATTTTTATAATCGTTTTATCTCAAAAACGGTGGCTCTTAGGAAAAAAAGTATAAAGACATTTTTTATAGATAATAATATCATCTATAATTTTTGTCTGCTAAAATTTTATAATAAAACTTACCGTTTTGCTGAAAAACACGAAAAACGCATTTTTAAGACCTTTGACCTTGAATAATTTTTTTTCCAGATCGATTCCAATGTAAACAGGGATGTTGATTCCAAGTGTGGTTCGAATTTTAAATTTTTTGGACCTCCCCGACACTTTAAGAAAATTTCCCGAAAATAGTCAATTTTTTCGCTTTTTTCGGGTTTTCGGCGGCGTTAACTTTGAAAAATCGCAACTCCGTCGGATTTTAAAGGGAAGCGAAGAAATTTGGCCCGTTTTATTCTAACATCCTCGGGATTACCGTGACCGATTTTTAAGCCTCCTGGCGCAAAGGTATGACGTCACGGCCCCGAGACGCAAACTGTACAATTCTACCGTTTTTTCGGACGACAAAAGTACCAAAACTTTTTGGCTTCGATTAGAAGTTCAACAGGAAGAAAAAAATCGCAGTTGCTTTATTCCTCATTTAAATTCCACGTTTTACCTTAAAACGGGAGTTTTTTTGATACGTTTACTCTTTATGCCCCCAAAGTGACGCTTTGTTTTACGCGCTATTTTAACGCGGACTTTGAAAATTCGTAACTTTTCATCGGAACTGTAATACTCGAATATTTTTTATTTTACTTATTTGGTATTTACTTATGAGAGAAAAAATCGGCACCTTAAAATTTTTACTCTGCACCTTGGAAAAAAATCGAACGTAAAATGTTAAAAAAATCGGGTAAAGTGCAGTCCAATTTGGGCCCATCTGGTTCCCGCAGTTTTCAAAAATTTTGCAATTTTCTTTCGCAACTTTAAAAAGGAATATTTTTTACAGTGTATAGGCTATTCAGATTTTTTATATTTGGTAGGGTTGAGAAATTATGCACAAATAAACTCGAAATTTTGATTTTAGGGGTGAGTGGCTCGCGTCGGGTTATTTTTTAATGGATTTTCAATTTTAAAAATACTTTAGAATCTACTCTTTGAATCGAAAGCTTCCACGCATAGCGTATTTTAAATTTCGAAAAAATGATGAAAAATAAAATTTTTATATCGCATTTTTAAAAGTTGTATTTATGGGTCAAATTCACCCTTCAAATTACATTTCAACCCTACTTTATGCACCTTCCTTAAAATCTCTTTAGGTCCACTTTACGTCAAAAAAATAATCATTTCGCTATCTTTTTCCGTTTTCGAGTTATCACTGAAAATGTAGTTAAAATAAGCAAAATCTCCGTTTGGAGCCAAAATTTCTGTCTGGAATTTTTCACTTTTCACAAAATAATTAATATCTTCGAAACTATTAGCACCACCAAGACGTTTAATAGCTTAAAATTCGCACAATCACCTTCTCCTTAAAATTCCGTGAAAGTTTTAATTTTCGGTTTAAAATTGCGCCGTCCAGAACCGTATTTGTACCAAAAATTTTTCAAAAAAACTATTTAAACGATTTTAACCAAATTTTTTTTATATCGCGTCTATGCACGGTGTTTACTTTTGGTAAAAATTTGAAACCGGTGGTTTTTATAGTTTTCGAAAAAAAAAAATTTTTTAAGCCTTAAAAATATCTCAAAAATTTTTTTTCGAATTTTTTCAAAATCGATCCCGCAAATGAAAGATAATAAAGAAATGGATGAAATGTAAGGGCTCACCTGCTTTCTACACCCCCCCCCCCCCAAATTTAAAAATTTACTCCCCAAAAATTAAAAAAAAAATCATATGTATTTAAATTATCTTTATTTGTGTAAAAATAACTTTATTATGCAAAAATCTATTGTAAACAATTTTTTTAACAAGAAGTATTTTTTTTGCATTTTTTCGCTTAATTAAAACTATCAAGCAAAACCACACGTTAATCTACATGAAATATGATTTGTTTTGAGTGGTCAAACTGTTTTGTGGGATTATTATTATTGTGATGGAATTTTTGGTGGAGATTTTTGTTTTTACCCTGATTGACAAGTAAATCTAAACGAGCAATCAAAATAAGTTATATGCACGTATTCAATCCTCCTGGATGGAATTTTGAAATGATGTATTTTATTGTAGTTTGAATAGAAAAAAGTTTGTGTAGGATGATTTTAGCAGTGTGTTAATAAATGTGTGATTATAAATAAAATAAAGCTTTAAATAATTAAAATAATACGAAGTAAAGATGGGCATTGAAAGAATCAAAGCTTTTTTTAGTAGAAATGGGTTGGAAAATTTTTCATTTGAGATCATCAAAGAATTTGAGTGCAAAGAGACGTAACATAATGATGCTTGCGTATAATGTAAGCTTTTCTTTGTAATCGGATTACAATAGGAACATTTTTAATGGATTTACGTCACGTTTAGGCAGCGATAAAATTAATTTTTGCATGGAATACGAAATACGCGAAGTGTATATAATATTTTAATTCTTTCAGTTGAAATTTAATTGCGTTATTCGTGAGTATTTCTCATCTTGGCAGCGCGAAAGGCATTTTCATAATTTCAGAGGCGAGTAATCGAATAAGCAGAATTTCAGGAGGCAGATTTGCGCGTCGCAAATATTTCAATCAACATCCGAGCGCAGCGACGCGCCACGACGCTTGTCACGACCGTCTTGCAGAGGAGATTAAGGCCTGCATCTGGAGTTTATTAAGGAGAGAATAATCTCACCTGCCCGTGGGATAAAGTTACAAGAAGGGATAATAAAAGAAGTTAGCAACTCATTTTATGGCTTTTCATTAAGACGTCACCTTGGAGACTTCCCCTGCCCTTAAAAATTGCCATCATCTCACTAACCCAGTAAAATGGTAAAAACAGGCGTGCTAATTAAAATCCTCGAGTACCCAACTCCTTACCCACCTTGGGAATAAACAAATCAGGCTTTAATTAAAACTTACATCCGGTGCGCTATTTAGTTTATTGCTCTTGCGAAATTCACGAAAAATTCCTTCCAAAAAACAAATATCATTAAAACTTTATTATATAAAATACGATTCGTTCAATAACTACCCTTCATTATATTTATTATTTCCACTTCCACGAATTCACTTTTTACCCAAAAAATCTCATTGTGCGCGTGGCAATAAAGATCAAATCTGAAGCATGGATATTTTCAATTTTCCTATCATAAACCAATTAAAGCGAGTTGTTTGTTTAAAATTAATGCAAACGTATGTACCTATATACGCTCGTACATTCATACAATCGTACAAACAAACAAAATCAATTTTATGATTCTTTCAAAGTAAACCCAGATTTTTCAATTTTTCATTCAAGTGATGAACGTGATACTATTGTCCACATCGATATTTTATTTACAGCCCTCTGCATTTGTCTTTTATTTCAATAGCGAAACTATCGATTGCACTTGCTAAAGCTATACTATTTTTTTTATTAAGACTCCCTAGAGTTACAGCAATCTACCAGGTGGTAATAGGCGTATGTTATGACTGACATTTGACATGTAGAGTATCACTCCAGTGAACTGAAGATTCCTCACCTAAAAATAAATTAAAAAAATGAGAAGTAGTTCTTAAATTTTTAGGCAACCAAAATTACACGTAAATGCTCTTAATAACTTCACATTATGTAAGTGAAGTTGCATAAACTTAAATTTTAATTTTTTGGAGAATATCAAATGTATTGTTAAAGTTTACTGGTTTATACCCAGATTCTGGTCAAAACATTTAAGTTTAAAGGCCTTTAAATTTATATTTGTTATATGGGTTGTAATGGGCAATTTCCATGGTTACCTTAAATGTTTCTAATTAAAGGCCTTTAATTTTGACCAGAATCGCCCTATAAGCATAGTACCTATTTGTTCCATATACTCATAAAATTAATAAAAAGTTACTAAAGCAATTTTCTTGAAAATAAATCGCCAATATTTGGTGAGGCATGAAATAATCTCTCGTAGTCATTATTTTACGCACACCCTTGTACACCCAAAAAGTGAATGCCTTTATAAAGCCAATTAATGAAATAATAGGAGGACAAGGGTTCAAATGAAAAGCAATCCAGGAAGACATAACCTTCATTTAAATAAATAACGACGGGATTAGGAGAAGAAAACGCAGAATGAAAGATGAGAAAAGTTTGATGTTACTTGTAATAAGATATTTTCTATTATGTTTGTTCGCATTTAATTGGTTTTATTTGAAATAAAATAAAATTTATAATTGGAAAAGTTAATAATATTGTGAAATGTACAACTTTCAAGCTTGGGAATATTATAAACGAACTACTAAAACTTTTCAAGGAAAAGATTTATGTTTAAAAACTTAAATAAAATATTCTCCACTATTCAATTTTTCGCCAACTTCCTTTTCATTCACCAACTCCAAACCGTGGAGTTTTAAAATATTTCAAGCGATCCCATTATTATTTATTTATGTGTATTTTATTTAACAAATAAACTTGCATACGTCACATTTTTATACTTTAAAAATAAAAGAATAAATTATAATTAAATACACAATAATACAAATGTTGATTTAAAAACGTTTCCATGTATAATCCGTTTTCCAAAAATATCATCAATCAAAATCACAAAGGTGGAGTTACACTAATTCAATTATTTATTCCCTGCTTTTAGCATATTACTAATATTGATTTTTAATTAAATTTTAGTTTTTGTTTTCGGAAAAACTAGTGTATTTCGTTTCAAATTAAAAATTTAAATTTTTGGGGAGTAAATTTTTTTTTGGAGGGTTTAGTTTTTAAATGACCCCCTACATTTCATCCCATTTCTATTATCTTTCATTTGCGTGCTCGATTTTCAATAAAATCGAAAAAAAAAATTTAGATATTTTTAAGGCTTTTGAAATTTTTCATGGAAATAGGTTTTTTTTTTTTTTTTCTAAAACTATAAAAGTTACCGGTTTCAAATTTTTATCAAAGGTAAACATCGTGGAAAGACGCATTTTAAAAAATATTTGGTTGAACTCTGTTATATAGTTTTTTTGGAACAAAAATCGCAAAATTTTGGTACAAATACGGTCCTGGAATTTTTAACCAAAAATTATAATTTTTACGAAATTTGGTGGGGAAGGTGACGGTGCAAATTTTAAACTATAAAACGTCCCGGTGGTGGTAATAGTTTCGAAAATATTAATTATTTTGTAAAAAGTGAAAAATTTCAGACCGAAATTTTGGCTTCAAATGGAGATCATGCTTATTTTAGCTACATTTTTAGTCATAACTCTATAACGAAAAAAGATAGCGAAATGATTCTTTTTTGTCTTAAAGTGGATCTAAAGAGCTTTTAGGGTAGTTGCAAATAGTGGGGATGAAATGGAATTTGAGGGCTTAAAACGCGTCTAAAATTGCAACTTTTTTTAAATGCGATCTTAAAAAAAAATTTTTTGATTGTTTTTTTTTTAAATTCAAAAAACCCTATGCGTGAGCAGTTTTGATTCTAAGGGTAAATTCGGTAGAGTTTTTAAAAATGAAAATCCATTAAAAAATGGCCGGACAGGAGGCGCCCACCTCTAATTTCAAGATTCTGCATTATTTTCTCAACCCCTTCGAGTATAAAAACAAAAAATAACCTGTGCATTGTAGAAATTACTATTTATAAGAGAAAATAAGCAAAAGTTAAATTTTTTTTAAAAACTGTGGGGGCCAATGGTACAAAACGTAGCGCACGTTTTTTGCGATTTTTTTGAACATTTTACGTTTGATTTTTTTTTGAAGCAAATTTTGAAGTGTTGATTTTTTGGCTCATAAATATTAATGTAATAAGCAAAATAAAAAATTTCGCACCGTAATAGTCAACCCCTATCAAAAGTTACGAATTTTCAAAGTCCGCGTCGAAAAAGCAAGAAAAACTAAATGCAAATTTAAAGACCCCAAATTAATTTAAAAAATCAAGATATCAAAAAAAGGGCTCGAATGGGCATATTAACAGGAATCTTCTTTGTAAATCAAAAAAGCACGATTTTTTTGCACCGTTGGTACTTGAAATCGAAGCGGTACTAATTTGGTACTTTTGCCGCCCGAAAAAACTCTAAATTTGCACACTTTAAGTCTCGGCGCCATGACGTCACACCATTGCACCTGGAGACTTAAAAATTGTACCGTTTAATCTTCCGAATGTGAGTGAGAATAAAAGGGGCCAAATTTCGTCACTTCCCTTTAAAACCGAACGTGAGTGCGATTTTTCAAAGTTGACGCCGACGAAAATCGAAAAAAAACCAAGAAAAATCGACAGACTTTGGAATTTTTTTCAGAGTGTAAGGGTGCTTTGATAAATTTGAAATTCTAACTTCACTTAAAATCGACATCCCTCTTCAGGATGCAACTGGAATTTTTAAAATCTACCGAAGAAAACTCTCCTTTTCGTGGCTCCTCGCAAAAAAACGTCCGATTTTGGGGTAAAAATAAATACTCTCTGAAAATTGGTAAAATGTTTCACTGGTAACCTGAGTTTGAGCATCTAAATTTTTGCATTCAAAAAAACTTTGTATTTTTTTCGAACTACTGAATGAATTTTATCAGTTTGAGTTCCAACAAAATGTGTAGACATTGTATTTTTAGACAACGATTCAGGAATTTCAGGAATATTTGCATGTAAATCATTACAAGTTGAAGAAAGTATACGCAAAAATTTCTTTTTTTTTAAGTCGAAATCTTCTTTGGTCCTTTGATCCTTTAGTTCAGTTCTTTGGTCCTTTGGTCCTTTTAATTTTGATGATATTTTTAGGAACACAAAATAAACATAAACTCCACCATCAGTCATTTAGAAAGTTATTTTAGTTGTCTTAGTTTGTTGGTGGCCCAGACAATGTTTCTTGGGTGCTCGGAGGTCCAGGTGTAGGGTCTTGGACAATTGATGGTCCAGGCAAAAGGTCAGGGTCTGTGGAAGGTGCAGGGAAGGTCCAGAGCGAACAGTGATATTCGTATTGCTCTTCTGCATCCAAATTGTCGTCGATGTTGGAGCACGATCTTCATAACGCTAGCACAGTTTCGTGAGTTTTTCATCAGATGCAACAGTGGATCAGAAACTATTGGGATCATGGATTGGTTCTTGTATCTTTCATTCAAATCTAAAACAGATTGCCACGGTCGTGCTCTTATTCGAGGACAATTTAGATGCAGAAGAGGAAGACGATCTGGATGAGTCACTTGCAGTAACACAGAAAACAGCAACAACTCAATGTTCAGCCTGGATTTTTCACAACCTCTGATCCTTTACCTGGACCTTCGAGAGTACCAGAAAGATTGCTTGGGCCACCAACAACCAAACTAAAATAATTTCGCACATGACATCATACATTGATATTTTACAATGCAGCTTACCTGTCTTTCTTGTGATGACCCAATCGTGAGTTCGACTTTAAGTCAATTCATGGCTCCAAAGTCCAAAAAGTTGTAAAAATTTAGTTCAAAAAAAAATTCTTTTGTAGTTTACTTTACTGGAATCGTCATTCTAAACATAAAAAACGGAAAAAAAATTTCGAAAATTTTGAATTTTCAAAACGCCCCATCTTGAAAACTTACCGTAATCCCATCGCAAATCGACTTGTTATTTTGGATTCAGGAAGCAACATTTACTTTCTCTTGAAATATAGGCTATTCTGTAGGGCTTGCATTACCGGTAACACCGTTAATACCGGTAATAACACTCAAAAAATATTTCAATATTACCGGTAAAAGGGAAATTTAATACCGGTAATACCGAAGTACGATTTTGCGCATTAATGTTCGCACTGAGAACTATAATGATATGTAGAAAAATTTGGTCTGGTTTAAGTAATGAAATTATGCTTTTTACGAGCATATTTTAATAAATTAAAAGAATTTCAAAATGCATAATTTCACTGCTTTAGTTATTGTGGTTTTATGTGTTATACAGGGTGTCCCACTTTTTATCCAACAAAAAATTAGATATTAAATGTCATTCTGAACAAAAATTTTCCTATGAACTATTATGTTTTTTGGACTCCTTAAAAATGTTTCCTGACTTTTGTGGAACGCCCTGTATAATATTCTTTCTTATTATATTTTTTTATTTAAATTAATTATTATTTGGATTTTTTCTTTGCAAAATTGATTTATTTAATATAAGTGAATGACGAGGTAAAATTTAGCACCTTATTAGCTTAAAGATATAAAAAATCCAAAGCATCCTTGATTTAAATAAAAAAATTAAAAATACAATTAAATTTATTCATGGTGTTCCTGAAAAACCATTAAATTTTTGCAATTTTAAAATTGCTGTAACTTTTTGAGGAGTCGAAAAAACATAATAGTTCATAGGAAATTTTTTGTTCAGAATGACATTTACTACCTACACAAATTTGCTGGGAAAAAAGTGGGATACCGTGTATATGTTATATCTTATTATATTATACAGGGTGGTCAATTTATCCCGAAAAATTGAAGTATTTCTAAAAGTAAGAGATTTAGAAAAAAATGAAGTAAAAATTGTTTAGTTTGAAAGCAATCTCTGGCTGAGTATAGTAATTTTTCACCTGGTGGATTTCTAGGTTATTTCAACTACAACTCAGTTTTTTTAAATGAAAACCCATATTTTTAATAGATTGTGAATGTACCAAAAAACAATAAAATATTGTCAGAAGCATTTTTCGTTTTAGCGTTTATCATTTGTCAATAATTTTAGTTATAATGTGAAAATAACAAACTTTTAATATGAATATCATTATTTATTTAAAATAAAAAACAAAGTAAAGGAATCTAAAGAAGAAATTATTTCATTTCTGGTTCATTTCAATCTAAACAAATTTGACTGGAAACACTTTTTTCTAAAACCGTACTTTTGGAGATATTTCCACTATTCAAGTTAAATGTACCACTCTCCAGTACAAAAAAGTTTTCTGTTTTGTATTTTTAAAGTTATTATAATATCAGTTTTTTGAAATTATTTGTGTGCAAGAAAATTCATTTTTATTTGAAAATTTTTTCCCATAATAAAGTTAGTTTATTTAACTTATTATTTATTTTACCTTAAATGTGATTTTTACCATTAAATATTAGCAATGGGATAAATTTTTACTATTACCGATAATACCGGTTTTTACCGATAATAGCACTTTTTCAATTCGGTATTACCGGTAATGGGATATTTCGGTAATTTGCAAGCCCTACTTTTTTCCAATACTGTATATTTATCGAGTTGTAGTAGGTGGTAGTGGGCGTTTTTGCTTGAAATTCGGATTTAGCATCTCAAGAAACATATAGAACCGTTGAGAAAGAACGTCCAGAGTTTTGTTGCGAACGCAGTAGTTTTGAACATCGATTTACAGGACTATAAGGGCGCGTTTATAGTGAGGCGCGCGCGTTCGCAATTGCGACGAACAAATACATGAAAGTAAAAGAATGAATAAAGTTGTATATTATTTATTTAGGAAATGGTGGTTTATTTAGTAAATTAATATATTTAGGTTGTTTTGTTGTGGTAAATAAATAAAAAGGGAGAATATGAAAATGTCCCTGAGGAGAGGTTGTATTCGGAGGGAAATTTAATCACATTTTCTTGCCATACACTCAAGAGTATTACAAGTGCGGCTAAGATACGGGATAATTCAAAAGCATTCTGTTGCACAAAGTGAGTGCACTTGTGCTTGAAACATGAACCTTTTTTAGAGCGTTGACGGATGCATATCGCGAGTAAAAGCAAATGGTTTGATGTTAGTAATTACGGTTGTAATTTAAGTTCAATAAATTTTTATCGTCGATTTTGAGGGGATACCTGAATTTTGTAGCGAGGTCTTTCAGGGTTTTATGAGCTGCATGCCCGGTGTGGTAGTAAAAGCGTGGCAATAAAATTTTTGTTGTTATTTTAAATTTTTATAGGATACATCAGTGGCGTTGCTCCTACCGATCCCATATCGCGTAAATATTGACCATAAAGTTAGAGCACAATAGATTTAAGTGGATTAGGCTATCTAGACTGGTTTTGTAGTAAAATATATATTTTACATCGATTTTAGAGGTAGTGATTTAAATTGGGAAAATTCCATTTCCTTTAATACATCATTTAATCTGGGTCGAACTGGCAAAAACTTGTCGCGTTTGCAACCGGGGCTACCGAAGTTTCGCCGAACTCCAGACTACAAGTGATTTATACCAGCACCGTAGAAGATAACACGAAATATGCTCCACCAGGACAACGCACGCGACGAGATTTATGTCCGCTCGATCAGAGCCTGTTTAGTTTTTTTGTATTAACTCCAGCTTTTCTATTAGCCAGAAACCAAAGAGGGATTTGTAATGCATCACGTCCAAATGTTAATCCATTAATCCACCATTAATCCTACTAAGTTTTTGCAGAAACAACTGAAGTCATGTTGAATGATAAAATTAAATTTTTATATCCGGTGCTAAAGAGCAAACGATCCTCTCTAAAGTGGAAATAAATTGCTTGTAAGCCAGCGAAATGAATTTCCTAGGAAACTTTTGATGATTTTAAATTTTTAATTCGATTCATGTTTTACGAGACAAAAAGATATGTAATTAAATTAAAAATACCTAAATGAAGAAAAACATAAATTCGCGCTTAAGTACTTCCAATCGAGCAACTTAATTGCGAAAGAAAAGAAAAAGAGCTTGCTGTTAATCCAACATTTATCCAGTTGTATTTTTCCACGTGAACAAATCGAGAGTGAAAAAAAAATATAAAAGTGGTAATAATTCATGCCATCGAAGCGATAACTTCTCGTTTCGGCCAAACTTTATCCAATTTAATGATTCGTGGAGTTTTCTTGTTAATACCACGTAATGACACTCGAAATGTTGGTAATTAAGTGGCACAAAGCAGTAGGAAAATAAATAATGCCGAGGTATTTTCTACCCTACAATAACTTTAATGGCCGCCAAGGAGAAAGTTAAATCCCTGCAAGTATTAATCAATCATTCGTTAAAAAAACTTGATGCTCCAAGTAATTAATTATGATTATTTTCGAATAAATTAATCTACTTCTTTTTTAATCTACATCATTAACAACTTCATCAAACTTCATTAACTCCTTTTTTAATTACGACATAAATTATAGGAAAAATTATTAAAATTAGGTTAGTGCCAACGTCAAAATGTCAACCGAAAACATTTTTTGCGTAGAAAAACCACGTAGTTCAAGCACCTCGAGGAGAACAACCGATCAAATTATATTAGTAACTTCAGATTCCCAATTAAAACCCAGCGCTTCAGATCCCCTGTTATTCCTGACTTCAGTAGGTTCGATGGTGTGTCGGATATGCCAAACGACGAGTTCTCAAGAAATACTGATATCCCCATGCCACTGCAAAGGCTCCATGGGATACGTCCACCTCTCATGCCTAGAACACTGGTTAAATCAATCCAGCAGAAATTACTGCGAATTATGCATGTTTCGTTTCGATGTTGTGGAAACAAGGCGCTACAAGATGTTGGAGAGTATCAAACTTTGGATTAAACACCCTCGCAATGTTTCCCATGTCCAAAGCGACCTTTTGATAGCCATCCTCCTCACGCTTATCACCATAGGTTTAATCGTCGTTTGTTTAGTAGGAATGCAGTATTTTGTAATTGAAGCCCAAAAAATTGGGATGAACAAATTTTGGACACAACTCCTCATGGGAATCTTTTTAACCATCATCCTTTTAGGCTACATTATTACCATTTATTTACTAGGGCGGGATCAAATGGTACCGTGGTACAAATGGTGGCAAAAAACTGTTGATGTTAGACTAATTTTAACTCCATCAATTGCTAAAGGAACCACTAAACAAATCAATAAAGAAGCTATACAGATTTAAATTATTACTATTTATATTATTTAATTTACAATAAAATTATTTTACACTTTAGGCCTTTACAGTGATACTTTATTTTTATTGTTTAAATATGCAAAGTGGATGACTATGTAGACTTGTGATTTTCGTTATCTCGCATGAGCTGGTGGGTCGAATGGATTTTTATGCATCATTTACGCGGAAAAATGGAGGTTACTTCCCTATACCGTGAAAATATTGTGGAAAAGCGCCTAATTGAAATTTGACGTTTGCCAAAACTTTCCTGCGATTCTAATTTCAGCTTAAAATCTCTGTTTATGATCGAAGCTATAGGCATTAACGCCAAATTGGAACAAAGGGGAATTCGAAAATTCAATACTACCAATGTTTTGTAGCTTTATCAATCCTTATTTAACGGGATTGTTTTTAATTTTACTAATTTTATGCATAATTAGAAAAGCTTGTTATCGATGAGTTAGTAATGAAGATAATAATTTGACTTGCTAAAATAATAGCTTGGATGCGTGACGTGAATGAATTAAGGACACCAATCAATGTAGTCTTAATGAGATTACCAATTCCATGAAGTTTCTGCTATAATCCAAGCATACAAGGAGCTTATATACAGCTATATATTATCATAAATTAATTTATGCGATTCAGCTAAATATTAAAACCAGTGGCGTAGCTATGGCCCCGTAGACCCCGCGGTGATGCTACCCCACTGATTAAAACCTTTATTTATTTTGATTTTTTTAATTTTAAGATTTCATAAACGCCAAATTTAGTAGTTCTAACTGAGGCACTCGCGCGCTCTCTAGCGGTCCGCATTAATTATCAGTGATTTGCAATGAGGCTCCAGAAAAATAGAATGAATTATCTCTTAACATCTAGCAGAAAATGAAATTTCCGAACATTAATTCAACAAATGAATTTTGGGTGTATTAAATTTTGTAATCACCAATTGAGTTTGTTAAGCAATTTTAATTTGGTGGTAGGATTGGGAGATAACATATTTAAAGTGTTGTAATTTATGCAAATAGTTTGACGCTAATTGCATCGGAATAACAGAACGGACATGCCAATATTTTATTAATTATTGAAAAGCGAACACGGGAACAACGTGCAAAGCTTTGTATGAAGTTAATTAAAAAATAATAAAATTGTATGACTAATAAAGCAAATAATGCAATTCAATCGGCTCATAGGCACATTACATTACCCCAATGTAAAACGAAATAATAACTAATTATTTTAACTAAAATAATTTATTTATACAATAAATTTATTTATTTTTTTTGTCCCCCATGATGGCTTCCTTCACCTTAGTTACATCTTCCTGCATTTTTTCAACAGCTTTCGCCATTTGTTTCTTCGCTTCCTTATCAGCTTTCTTAACTTGATCAACTAATGGATTATCCTTCTTTATCTCATCCGCATTTTGCTCCATAATTCTAAATTGTTGCAACCAAAATAATAAATGATAAATGACAATTTACTGTCAAAACCAACAAAATGGATAAAACAGAAACACAAAAAAAGCAAGTACTCGAAAATATTGGTGGATTTATTGATAAGTACAATGAGGTTGATAGAACCACTGAACATCCAAAACCTCCACTAGCAGAAAAATTGATCGTCGTAAAAAGTTTAACAGAAAAAAAATCTGGTACTAATAAATTTAATTAATGGAATATAATAATGTTTTTTTATTGAAAATTTTTCATAATTTTTGGCTTGATATTTTTCAGGATTTTCGTTTTTTCTAATTTTCTCAAAATGTATTCACAATAATAAGTTAAAAATGTTACTCAACATAGACACCCAAAATAGGAGTATTTTAAGTCCCGTTTGAGGAAAATCCACTAAACAGTTTTTTCGAAAAAAAATTCCAAAGTTTTTGTAAATTTCGAATACAAATACGGCCCTGGAGGTCGCGTTTTCAACACCACATGAAACGGTTTTGCATTCTTCGATGGAAAAAAGTATCCTGAAAATTTTAAGCTATGACTCGTCTTAATCGGTCAAGTGGTTCGGCCCAAATTAATTATTTTCGGATTAATGAAAAATTTCATACCAATTTCTTCGTCCAAAAGTGAAATTTTCAAATTAGCAACAGTTATTCGGTCCTAACTTCTAAACGAAAAAAGATATCAAAACGATTCTTTTTTTATTTGAAAGCTTACATAAAAGCCTTTAAAATAAGCTATCGTTAGTTAAAATCGATAAAAGGTAGAGGGGTAAATTTTTCTCGCGAGGGGTTGAAAAATCACAATTTCGACTTTGGTAGGTCGATGTAAAGCCAAATGAAAAGATAGAGATTTCAAAACATCAAACCGACCTCGTTCAAAAAAACCTTTTAAAGGTCACGTGTAGCGATTTTTAATTTTTGGATTTGTTTGGACCTCATTTTCTTCACAAAATTGTTCTACGCACCGTTTTTTACAGATATTTTTTGGAAAAAAAATCGCGACGCCGCTGGATGGATGGAATAAAGCCGATTATTTTCCTGAGTATTAAAAGTACTTTAAGCCACAATATAAGTTGCATTTCGTTAAAATCGGTCGCGTCGTTTGGTAGTTACGATTTTTTGAATTTCGTTAAAAAATGTCCAAAATCGTACCTCAATTTTTAACAGTCAGAATATAAGAATTTTCGAAAAAGTAATTCGCCTATACCAAATTCGCGTGTTTTTTCTTTACAAAAATGCCATTCGTGATTTTCTGGCCCCGGCCAGAGTCTCTAGTTAATCTTTATAATTTTTTTCGTTTTTTTCCTAAAAAACGCTACATTTTGACGTTTTCAAAGAAAAATTCGCCCTCGCCACCAGGTTGACCTAAGAAGCTCGAAATTTTTGTATCTCGTAAATGATGATGTGGGTAAAAAAGGGGCCCGATTTGGTCGTTTTGATTCCAAACCCGGCGTAGCTACGATTTTTCAAAATCACCGCGGCGAACGCTCGAAAAAAACAGCGAAAAAATCAACTTTTTCGGGAGCGCTTTTGAAAGCCTTTCCGTGGCTCCAAAAAAATTAAATTCGCTATGGATATGAAACAAACATTCTCCTTTAATTCAAAACAGAGTTTTTGGAATTTGGTTAATAGATGTACCGGCTATAGTGAAAAAACCGAACCCGCGTCGATTTGACGTTTAAAAACGTATTTTCGGGATAACTCGGCCGTTTAATAAAATGGGAACAAATTTAGCTCAAAATGTTCAGTTTTCTGTTCTACACGACATACTAAAATTCGGTAGCGATCAAAGGAAACCGAAAAAAGTTATTCGGAGTCACCGGTTTCCCCCCCTTCCGGAGGAAATAACTTTTTTCAGGGGGGCGCTAGAAAAAAAAGTTTCGACGTCGGTCTAAATTTTTTTTTGAGATCCGTACACGTACCAAATTTCAACCTAGTACAAATAAAACTCGTGGGGTCTTTTCTTTCAAAAAAAAAATCCTGAAGATGGCCGATTTTTTCTTGCATTTTTTTTCGGTCGTCGGATTTTAAAGGAAAGTATTTTTACATCCTGTGGATATATCAGAATCATTTTAAAGTTTCCAGGTTGGCTTTTAGCGTTTTTTAAGTCGTAGAAGTATCAAGATTTTTTTGGTTTTCATCTCAAGATGAAAAAAATTCTGGTACAAATAATTTTAATTAATATAATAAAATAATGTTTTTTTATTTAATCGAAAATTAGGTTTGAAATTACTGTATTAGGAGTAAATGGCCTTTTCACGTCTGCAACTCACATAAATTAAACCCCTCCGGGTTTTATTAATTGGTGACAGTTTTGATGCAAAGTCTGTTCAATAGGGTCGTGCAGGTGAAGTAAATTTAAACATCACAATAAAGTTTAATTATTTAATGCAAAGTTTAAAACATGTCTGTGCAAGCAGGGATTTTGAACGATGATAAAAATTAATAGGATTTTATTCTGAAACAAGCTGGACTTGTATGAAAAAGTAATAAAGCGACCCATACACGGCACTTGCAAATGTTACCCTGCTTTTTGTGATTTATGCGACTTTTAAAACGTGATATATAGATTTGTTATTTCCTTCAGGATTCGGGCTGCGGGTTATCCATCCTGCGACAGATATAACGAATGTCCGTACGAGCAAGAAAATCAAATTTTATCGAATTTTACTCCCGGAATATTTTTTCACAGGATTTATACCCTCAAGATGGAAATGGAGAAGATCTGTTACTTTAATGGATTTCAAAAGATACATGACTTGAATAATTTACTCACAAAAATTGGGTTCTGGACCCGTCCCTCATTTTCGCGGATAATATATCCTAAAAAAGACGTGGTCAAGCAAAATACTCGTTACATTGCTTGATTAGGAAAATAATGTTTTTCCTGTAGCATAAGTGTAAAGTAGGACAAAGAATACGCGATCGTGATTACTTTTGTCCTACTTCCAGCTGGGACCAACTGTACAAACACAAACAAAGCAGAACAACACGCGCATGCCTGAGTCAGTCCGCGCCATGCAATGGACACAAACAAAGCAGGTATGTCCATAGCGGACTGACTCAGGAATGCACGTGTAATCGGCGCCGGAAATCAGTAAACGAGCAAAAGCGGGTAACCTGCTTTATTTGTGTTTATACACTAAGGATAGGGGCCTATATGCTCTAACCACTCGACACGATGTCGTATATGACTTCCATCATTCCATCCTTCAAATGCAAAAATAAGAATGTGTCCTTTTGTCATATTGTGATTTAAGCATAACCCCCTGGTCTGTAATTGAAGAAGATCAGGTGATATTTTCATCTTTTCTAATTGGAAGATCCACTTCGTTTTATATAAAAATTGGGGCCTTTACCAAAATAATTTTTTAAACCACTAAAATAAACACCTAAAATTTTAAAAAAATATCCTGAATTACGTTAATTTCCATGGCTTTAATTACGATTTTTAAGTTTTGAATTATCATGTACGGTTATAAAATGGCGAGCAGTTTAAATCGTAATTTTAAGAAAAATCAACTTGAGGTGTTAATAAATATTTTTTTTAGATTTAGTTTTTATAATAATAATGTGAACTAACTATTTTTGTAAACTACAATAAATTAGCTTTAATATGGTTTTTAAAATTTTTAATTATCTTAAATGGTTACAAAATTGCAGAGGTTTAAAAATACGACTTCGTTTTTATAAAAAAAAATTATATAAGAATTGGTAGACTTTTCAAAAATAATTTTTTAAATCACTAAAATAAACAACTTAATTTTTTTTAAAATACCCCCAATTATCTAAATTCATGTGGCTTTAATTAGGATTTTTAAATTTGGAATTATCATGTACGGTTATAAAATGGCGAGCGTTTAAAATCGTAATTTAAAAAAAAATCAACTTGACGTGTTAATAAATATTTTTTTCTGAACCCAATTTTTGCATTAAAAAAATGATATAAATATTTTTGTAAACTAAAATAAATTAGCTTTAATATGGTTTTTAAAATTTTTAAATATCTCTAATGGTTGCAAAATTGCAGACGTTTAAAAATACGACTTGGTTTTCATTAAAAAATTTTTATAAGAATTGGTAGACTTTTCAAAAATAATTTTTTAAACCACAAAAATAAATACCTTAACTTTTTTGAAAATACCCTTAATTATCTAAAGTTATGTGACTTTAATTAGGATTTTTAAATTTTGGATTATCATGTACGGTTATAAAATCTTAATTTTAAGAAAAGTCAACTTGACGTAGTAATAAATATTTTTTTTTTAAGCCCAATTTTTGCCATAAAAAAATAAAATAAATATTTTTATAAACTACAATAAATTTGCTTTAATACGGTTTTTAAAATTTTTAATTGTCTTTAGTGGTTACAAAATTACAGACGTTTAAAAATACGACTTCGTTTTTATATAAAAAATTTATATACGAATTGGTAGACTTTTCAAAAATAATATTTTAACCACCAAAATAAACAACTTAATTTTTTTTTAAATACCCTGAATTATCTCCATTTACGTGGCATTAATTCGGATTTTTAAATCTTGAATTATTGTATACGATTATAAAATAGCGGACGCTTATAAACGCAATTTTAAGAAAAATCAAGTCGACGTGTTAATAAATATTTGTTTTAGATTTAGTTTTTATAATAATAATGTGAACTAATTATTTTTGTAAACTACAATAAATTAGCTTTAATATGGTTTTTAAAATTTTTAATTATCTTAAATGGTTACAAAATTGCAGAGGTTTAAAAATACGACTTCGTTTTTATATAAAAAATGTATATAAGAATTGGTAGACTTTTCAAAAATAATTTTTTAAACCACTAAAATAAATAACTTAATTTTTTTAAAAATACCCCAAATTATCTAAATTTATGTGGCTTTAATTAGGATTTTTAAATTTTCAATTATCATGTACGGTTATAAAATGGCGAACGTTTAAAATCGTAATTTAAAAAAAAATCAACTTGACGTGTTAATAAATATTTTTTTTCTAAACCCAATTTTTGCATTAAAAAAATGATATAAATATTTTAGTAAACTAAAATAAATTAGCTTTAATATGGTTTTTAAAATTTTTAATTATCTCCAATGGTTACAAAATTGCAGAGGTTTTAAAATACGACTTCGTTTTTATAAAAAAAATTTATATAAGAATTGGTAGACTTTTCAAAAATAATTTTTTAAACCACTAAAATAAACAACTTAATTTTTTTAAAAATACCCCAAATTATCTAAATTTATGTGGCTTTAATTAGGATTTTTAAATTTTGAATTATCATTTACGGTTATAAAATGGCGAACGTTTAAAATCGTAATTTAAAAAAAAATTAATTTGACGTGTTAATAAATATTTTTTTCTAAACCCAATTTTTGCAATAAAAAAATGAGATAAATATTTTTGTTAACTAAAATAAATTAGCTTTAATGTGGTTTTTAAAATTTTTCATTATCTTTAATGGTTACAAAATTGCAGAGGTTTAAAAATACGACTTCGTTTTTATATAAAAAATTTATATAAGAATTGGCAGACTTTTCAAAAATAATTTTTTAAACAACTAAAATAAACAACTTAATTTTTTTAAAATACCCTGAATTATCTAAATTCATGTGGCTTTAATTAGGATATTTAAATTTTGAATTACTATATGCGGTTATAAAATGGCGGACGTTTCAAATCGTAATTTTAATAATGTTAATAAATATTTTTTTCTAAACCCAATTTTGGAAATTATTAACGAAAAATAATCATACATATTTAAATCAAACGCATATTTTATTTTAATTTAAAACAATATTTATTTAGTCATGCAAACTACTAATGCCTGTCGTAAATTTGTGTTCATGCAATTAATAGCAATGTTTTGAGTTCCATTGTAGAAAATGCATTTTCATAAATAATTTAACCTTTCCACGCGCACGAAGTCTAAAAATGTTATTTTTATTAATTCTACTGGTATTACTTTGCTATTTACTGTATTTCTACATAAAATCCAAACATGGCTACTGGGAAAATTTGGGTGTACCAACCGTAAAACCAACATTTTTCTTTGGAAACATGTGGGAACCATTCATGTTAAAAAAACACCTCGGTGAAGTTTGCCGCGAAATTTATAAGTAAGCCGTTAAATTTTAGTAATAATTTTGTGCATAAATAAATTTTTTAGTGAATCTCCTCAACATAAGTACATGGGTTTTTATAAATTTTTGGAACCAGCGTTAGTAGTGCGCCATCCTGAATTGGTTAAAAATATTTTGGTGCGCGATTTTAACCACTTTCATGATAACGACCTTGAAGTTAATCCAGAATTTGATGAAATTTTATCACGACATCCTTTTGCGATGTCTGGAGCTTCTTGGAAACACATGCGTGGATTATTATCACCAAATTTTACAAACGCAAAAGTATGATAAAACAAATTTAAAAGGCCCCATACACTATCAAACAGTTTGCACAAATATCTTGCGCAAATTATTTCGAACAGTTTGTGCAACAACTCAAACATCACTATATACTGTTGCGCAAATTGTTTGATAGTGTTTAACGCAAATATTATAATATTTAAATTGTAGCAACGTACGATTTTTCCATTATTGGAGCTTGTTGGAAAAAAAATGGTGATATATATTAATAAAAAAATTTCTACAAACACATGCGATTGTGTAGATGCAAGAGAAATGTGTTTAAAATTCACGACTGAAATAATAGCTCAATGTGTTTTTGGGTTGGAAGGAAAAGCCTTTGAGGATCAGGAATCTGAGTTCGTACAAATCGCCAATCAGTTAGCTGATTCTTCTTTAATTAACGGAATTAAAGCTTTTCTCCTCCAAATAAAACCATCTTTAAATAAATATTTGCGGATTAAGCAAGTAATTAAAATATAATTTAAACGAATTTTTATACAAAAATTTTAGTTTATACGACGAAAATGCTAAACAATATTTTTTGACGATAATAAAGGAAACCATTAAGTATCGTAAAGAAAATAATATTAAAATTAACGATTTTTTGGATATGATGACGCAGATTAGAGATAGTAACCCAGATTTTACTGATGTTGATATTATGGCGCAAGCTGCTGGTTTTTTTAATGATGGAGTTGATACTGCAGGAACTTGTTTGAGTTTTATTTTATTTGAATTAGCTTGTAATCGATGTGTACAAGATCAATTACGAAACGAAATCGATGGGATTTTCCAAAAAAAATTTGGTTTAAATTTTGATGATTATCAAAAATTACCTTACGTTGATGCTGTTATAAATGGTTATAAACTTTTAGTTGATTTTTTTCGCGTTTTAAATTAATATTTTTAGAAGCTTTGCGGAAAAATTCACCAGTTTTAAGTATAAATCGCAGGTGTACTAAAGATTACGATTTTCCTACACCAAAAATTGGAAGCTCAGGTACAATCACCATCAAGGAAGGCACGAGTATTATAATACCTGTCAGTGCTTTACAACAAGATGAAACCTATTTTCACGATGCTACAAAATTTCTTCCTGAAAGATTTTTAAATAATGAAGCTTTCACTAAAGTTACTTACATGCCTTTTGGTGAAGGACCCAGAATATGTTTAGGTATTTACTGCAAATCTTAATTGTCCACTGACAAAGTTTCGTGACCAACATTTTTTTCAATGTGGCGTTACGAAATTTTCTTAGACACAAAAATTAATTTTAGGAATGAAGTTTGGTTTATTGCAATTGAAAGTAGGAGTTGTTGAGATAATCAGAAATTTCGAAATAGAATTGAATGCTAAAACTGTTACACCACTATCACTACAAGCTTTTGGTTTTATCCGAATTGCTGATAAAGGAATTTGGCTTAAGTTGATGAAACGAAAATGATTTTATTAATAAAAATGCTTTAAGTTTTTTGTTGGTTTTAATCTAGAGCAAATGCGGAAGTAAACATATCAACAATGTCCATAAAATTTAATGTCTTTATTTTGACGCCGAAGAGTGGAGAAACTTTCATCCTGATTCCACAAGAGATCGCTGAAAGAAACTTTTCAATTTTTCTTATCTCTGAACTAATAAACGTTGTTAAGAGTAACGCTAGTGTTGCTTAGGGTTTAGAATACGTAAAACTTTTTATGACTCTTTTAAAAGACAGTTCTAGTGTAGATGTAGTAAATTTAAACGCTTGTTAAACACGCTAACTTATATCCTAACCTAAAATCCCAAAGTTAGTAGTTTTTATTGCTTTTGAAAGTTTGGGTAATTTTTAATAGTTTTTCATTGTGGATTTTCAGGTGTCGTGGATTAGGAAGAGGGATTTGCACATCCTGACAGCTGGGATCCTTACGTATACCTCGGATCAGAGGTTTCAGGTGATCAGGCCAGACAAGTCGGACAATTGGACGCTCCAAATTAAATTTCCGCAGCTGCGGGACTCTGGAATTTACGAATGTCAGGTCAACACCGAGCCGAAAATGTACCTGCCCTTTCAGCTGAATGTCATAGGTGAGTCCAAATCTACATTTATATAAAATACTAACTTGGGAGTTTATATTGGGGTAATTTATGAGCAATTTAACTAGAAATTGTTTATTGATTAATATCTCATAAGCAGCACTTATAATTGGAATTGATTTTGCTTACCAAGTTTTGCAATTAAATTTTCTAAGTTTTAATTAAAGTAATTACCACAAAAATATTTACTGCTACAATTCTCTATTTGGAGTAAGATTTAATTTCTTTTTAAATTAAAATGTCTTTACCAACTATGGAACATAACATCTTGCTGAACTCAATTGTTTTAAAAACTTGATTTACTACTTGAATGAAGATAACTTAGTTATAAATTCCATAGAAATTATCTTTCATAAAATTATATCTTCTCACGATAAGACGTCTTCATTTAAAACGCGTACGTGTATTAAATATTGAAACTCAATTAGCAAAGTTCGTTTTATAAAACGGAACGTGCCACTAGAAAGTACCTAGTTCCGCATTTGAGTCTCTAGATAACTCCATTGATAATGTGTTACTTACTTATAATTGGAATTTACACTTGTGTAAACTGTGTCTCACATATTGATTCTTCCTACTTCAAAATTTAATCGGTTAATTAATTTAATTTAATTTAAACACTACATGCACCATGTTTTCGTTTAAAGAAAAAAACAACATTACAAAAGTAATAAAACGTGTTTTTTTAAATATGTTAAATTAAGTACTCCAGTGGAAAATCAACCTTCATATTCGTCGTTGTTTTAAAAGAAAACCTTTTCAAATTAATAGCTAAAATTTTGGGGAACGCCGATTACATGCGCATGCCTGAGTCACTTTTTACCCTTACACGCTTTTTGTATGTCCATAACATGGCGCGGACTGACTCAGGTTAAGTAGTTTATTTTAGTGGTTAAAAAATTTATTTTGGAAAGTCAACCCATTATATAAATTTCTTATATAAAAACGAAGTCGTATTTTTAAACGTCCCCAATTTTGTAACCACTAGTTATAATTAAAAATTTTATAAACCATATTAAAGCAAATTTATTGCAGTTTTATAAAAATATTCATCTAGTTTTTCTATTACAAAAATTGGATTTAGAAAAAAATATTTATTAACACATCAAGTTGATTTTTCTTAAAATTACGATTTTAAACGTCCGCCATTTTATAACGGTATATGATAATTGAAAATTTAAAAATCCTAATTAAAGCTACATGAATTTAGATAATTATGGGCATTTTAAAATAAATTAAGTTGTTTATTTTATTGGTTTAAAAAATTATTTTTAAAAAGTCTACCAATTCTTAAACAAAATTTTTATATAAAATCGAAGTCGTATTTTAAAACGTGTGTTATTTTGTAACCACTAGAGATAATTAAATTTTTTTAAAACCATATTAAAGCAAATTTATTGCAGTTTTATAAAAATATTTATCTCATTTTTCTATTGCAAAATTTGGGTTTAGAAAAAAATATTTATTAACACGTCAAGTTGATTTTTCTTAAAATTACTTAAAATTACAATTTTAAACGTCCGCCATTTTGTAACCGGACATGATAATTGAAAATTTAAAAATCCTAATTAAAGCTACATGAATTTAGATAATTATGGGCATTTTAAAATAAATTAAGTTGTTTATTTTAGTGGTTTAAAAAAATATTTTTAAAAAGTCTACTAATTCTTAAACAAAATTTTTATATAAAATCGAAGTCGTATTTTAAAACGTGTGTTATTTTGTAACCACTAGAGATAATTAAAAATTTTAAAAACCGTATTAAAGTTATTTTATTGAAATTTATAAAAATATTTATCCAATTTTTTTATTGCAAAAATTGGGTTTAGAAAAAAATATTTATTAACACGTCAAGTTGATTTTTCTTAAAATTACGATTTTAAACGTCCACCATTTTATAACGGTACATGATAATTGAAAATTTAAAAATCCTGATTAAAGCTACATGAATTTAGATAAATATGGGTATTTTTAAAAAAATTAATTTCTTTATTTTAGTGGTTTATAAAATTATTTTTAAAAAGACTACCAATTCTTATACAAAATTTTTATACAGGGTGTTCCGGAATAACTGTGACAACTTTTTAGGGGTGATAGAGGAAGTGAAACTAAGCATTTTTGACTCATAAAGTATTGCCCGTAAATGCTTACTTAAAAAGTTATACCACTTCAAAAATTAAAAAATAAAATAGTTTTTTGTAAATGAAATAAATTTTACAAGAGATATTAAATTGAAATTTTGGCGATAGTTTTTTCACATAAGGATACACATTTACGACCAATAAACGTTTTAAAAATATTTTCAGGGGCGTTACATTTGGGGGGGTCGTCAACTTTTTTTGATCATATCTTTTGTTTCTTTACGTTTTTGGTAATTTTAAAAGTACTAAAATAATCCTTGATCAACGTTCTACAAAAAAGGTACTCTTATTGTAAGTCTCTCCGATGCTTCGTTTCGGAGTAAAAGTAGAATTTATAATTTTTAGATAAAAATATGAGTTTAAAAAACATCATCAAATTTTGAGACACCGTGAATATTATACAGGGTGTCCCATTTTAATTAATCCAGCTGAATATCTTGGAAACTAAGCGATTTCCTTAAAAATGTTTTAGACAAAAATTATAACGTTTCGAGGGGGACATTTAACAGTACCATCGGTTTTTAGTTTTTATGAGATTTTATGGTGTTTTTATGGAAAAACATTTTTTTTTAAATGGGAACCCATAATTTTTATTGTAGATTCGTAATCTTTAGACAACAATAAACAACTTTTGATTGAACAATTTTTTTAGAAAATTTCAATTTTTCGTGATATTCACCAAAATAATCATCAATTTTGAGATTTTCGGTTCAGTTTTACTAGAAAACTAAAGCTTTTAAAGAAAAATCGCAAGAGGCAAAAAGTGATCTTTAGGATGATCTTGGACCTTATCTTTAATTTTAATATCAAAAAAATAATTTTACATTTTCGTAAAAAAATAATTTTTTTTAAAATAAATTGAAAAAAAATTGAAATAAATTTTAAAAACTTTTTACTGGTTTTTCTAAATCTTTACATTAATTTGAACACTTTTTGCCTTTGGGGATTTTTCTTAAAAAAATTAGTTTTCTAGAAAACCTGAATCGAAATCTCAAAATGTCTGTTAGTTTTGGCGAATATCATGAAAAATTGAAATTTCCTAAAAAATATTTTCAACCAAAAGTTGCTTATTATTTTTCATGAATTGTGAATCAATAATAAAATTTATAGGTTCCCGTTTGAAAAAAAAATTTTCTCCATAAAACCCCCATAAAATCCCATAAAAAATAAAAACTCATGGCTCAATTATATGTCCCCCTCGAACCGCTACAATTTTTATCTGAAACATTTTTAATGAAATCGCTTAGTTTCCAAGATATTCAGCTGGATTAATTAAAATGGGACACCCTGTATTATAAAATTAATTTTTTTAGTGTAATGTTTTTACAATTTTGATTCTTAGAAAATAGGCTATAAAATCGGAAATAAAAACTTAGTAAAATAATCATACGAAAATTGGGTGTGCGAGCGAATGCCCGGCGCCTTCGCCATAGTTCGCATGGGTAATATCGCGATTTCACGAGTCAAATACACTATTTAATTTTTTTCTCATTTTATATTTAATAAAAATTGCACTATATTTTCTACATTGAAGTAATTAAATTTTTGAAAATAAAAGTAAAATAAACTAATAGTGGAAAATGTTAAGTAAAAACGAGATCAAAAGAATAGTTTCTTTGATAAGGAAAGGTTGTTCTGCGTTTCTATTAGTTGAAACTTAATTGCATTATCAAAGAGGGTTATAATTGCTCGCTGTTTAGCACTGCAGTTTTATTAAAAAACTAAAAATATTCTTCTCGATTTCGTTGACTAATATATTCCATAAAACGAAAGACTGGGAGTTTCCATAGTAACTTTTGTTCGGGCAACAAGTTGGGCGTAGGGATTAAAAAACAATCCTTAATCAGGAGCAATTTGGTGAAAGAGATTGTATTTTGCATTTTGCTAATCATCGTAATTTTAATGCTAAATGGCAAATCGTTGAATTACTCTACATTTTGCGTGCAGTAAATTGGCGAAAGATGGCTTTATTTTAGTACCCATAATCACGCTAATTGCAACCAAACTTTGTTTGATGCTAATAAATCCCAACGAATTAGATGCAATTTGATATGGTTTTGCAATCTAAAGCGCTTGATTACGTTTATTTATAAACTATTTACTTTATCGAATATAACTGTTCAATACTCAACCACGTGATTGATTTATTTGTAATTATTATAAGCCTGGGTGGTTATTATAAAATATGTAACGTATGCGTGGGTGATGAATTTTTCTCAAGGTGAGTTTTGGGCGTGAAAAATGTTACACCAGTATATTATCGCAAAAATGTTTTGTTATTTTATTTATACCTTGAAAGTTCGGAAAGGAAAGTCTTTTGGGATTTTGTTTGGCAATCATGAAAATAACGGAAAGTAAACATAGCGACGTTATAAAATAAACTGAAAAAGTTATAGCACATTTGTGTCCCCCAAATAATATCGTCGGGCTTAGTGCAAATTTCTATAAAACTTCTTTGGACCGTTAAATCCGTGCACGCTGATATTTCGAAGGTAACATACCTTGCGGTTATTATACGTACAAAAAGAAACAATAAATAACATTCCCTATAGTCTGGCGCGGCAGTTTCAGCCATTTTATTATGCAATATCCCACTATCAGCTGCGATAACTGCGGATAAACCCTTACACCGGTACCGAACACACACTCACACAATCACGCGATCCTTTATACCCCATCATAAATCAGGCGCCCTGAATGGCCGATTTAATTTTTAAATATCATATCAACATTGTGCTCACTCATAACGCCCGACATTAAAGGTATTTATAATATTTCCCATTTTGGCAAACGCTACAACGACCTTTTTGTTCAATTGTTCAATTTCTACCATTCATCTTCTCCCACACAAAATATACAACACAATCCTACTCAATCCAGACTTGCAACCGTTCATAATTGAAGTGGGGGTAAAAGTTGCATCCATTTTTTTCCATATTTTTCCTGCATTTTCCACATTTTTTTTGTTTTTGTTATCGTGCAAGTTGCTCCTATTTCATCTCTCTAATAGAAATCAAACCCCTGTATGTGATCCAACATTCTCCATTGTGTCCCACAAGGGTCTATACTAGGTCCCTTATTATTCCTAATATTCATCAATGACTTTCCAAGCCAAGTACTGAACGCCCAAATAGTGCTTTTTGCTGATGACTCAACACTTTGAATAAAAACTTCAAATTGGGATTGAAGTTAAGTCAAAGAGATCAGTCAAATGCCCTAGCTTGGTCTAATAATAATACACTCAAGCTAAATGAGACAAAACTGTTAATCTAGAGTTATCACTGCGTAAACCTAGTTTTTCTAGAAAGTCAAGACTTCTTAATTGTTTGGAGATCTCGCCTTGTTTTAAATCTTTTAATTATACTCGGTACAACGTTTTTATTTAGAGGAAATTCGATTGCTATCACTGATTGTTTAAGGACATTGTTAAAGTCATTAATTACCCTTTCTTTCAGGTCCAAAGATATCGAAACACCACGCATCATATTTAACTAACAAATACTGAGTACAAGTTTTCATTTGAATGCACTCTGTATAAATATAGAGGGTGTACAAAAAGTTCGGCAACGCCCGTTTATTTTTTAAATGAAGCATTTTTGAGAAAAATGTAGAGCTAAAAATTGGTATGAATGTTCGGAACACCATTGTAAATGTATTCTGAAAAATCCCCATCGATCCCATACCTGAAAAAATTTTATTCAAGCTCAAAGGTATTAAAAACGGGTTTTTCGCGTTTTTCAGCAAAGCGGTAAGTTTTATGATAAAATTAGATCAGAGAAAAATTGTAGATCATATAATTATCTATAAAAAATGATTTTATACTTTTTCTCCTAAGAGCCACCGTTTCTGAGATTATAAAAGTTGAAAAAGTACGCCACGTATACACATCACTAAAGCTGTAATACAAGTAAAAATATTTTTCTATCAGTCAATGTAAGCCATAAATCGTTCTAATCGGTCAACTGGTTTGGTCAAAATTAATTATTTTCCGATTAATCAAAAATTTCATAGCAATTTCTTCGTCCAAAAGTGAAATTTTCAAATTTTCAACGGTTATTCGGTCATAACTTCTAAACGAATAAAGATATCAAAACAAATATTTTTTTGTGTGAAAGCCTACTCAAAAATCTTTATGATAAGCCATCATTCGGTAAAATCTATAAAGGGGCAGGGGGGTAAAAAAATTGTCAAAATCGAATTTTTTTACAAAGTTTTTTGCGCGATTAAAATTTTGAGTTTTTTTTTTCGAAATTGAAAAAAGTCAACACGTCGCGTAATAGTGCTTGAAAATCTCATTCCAACGCATATTTTAGTTAGACGATAGGATGTGTCGTTTACCTTACAGCGATTATTTTGGTCGCTGGGGGTTGAAAAAACACAATTTTGATTTTAATAGATCGGTGTGAGGTGAAATGAAAAGATAGAGATTTCAAAACTTCTAACCAACTTCGTTTAATCAATCCTCTTGCAGGTCACGTGTAGCGATTTTTCATTTTTTGTCCCGTTTTAGCCCCATTTTCTCTACCAATTTTCTCTACGCACCGTTTTTTATCGATACTTTTCTACGCTTTTGGAAAAAAAATCCCAGCGCCGCTGGACACGCCGGATAAAGCCAATTATTTTTCTGGGTATTAACGGTACTTTTACCCACAATATAAGCCGCATTTAGTTAAAATGGGTCCCGTCGTTTGGTAGGTACGATTTTTTAAATTTCGTTAAAAAATATCCAAAATTGTACCCCGATTTTCAAACGTCAAAAAAAGTTCGAAAAAGAGCTTCGTTATGGGTACGTAAGTTTGTTTCCTCTTTACGAAAATGCCATTCGCGATTTTTTCCCTCCGGCTACAGTCAAAAGCTAAGCAATATTACCTTTTTGTTTTTTTTTTCGCTAAAAATTTTGACTTTCTTTAAGAAAAATTCGCGCTCGCCACAGGATTAACCTAGGAGGGTCGGAAATTTTGGATATAGTAAATAAGGATGTGGGAAAATAGGGGGCCCGATTTGGTCGTTTCAATTTCAAACCCGGCGGAGCTACGATTTTTCAAAATCGGCGTGGAGGACGCTCGAAAAAAACCGCGAAAAAATGGACTTTTTCAGGAGCGCTTTTGAAAGCTTTCCCGTCGATTAAAAAAAGTCCATTCCGATAGGATTAAAAAACAAACATTCCCCTTTAATTCGAGACCGAGTTTTTGAAATTTGGTTAAAAAATATACCCGTTATCGTGAATATTAGAAGATTATGAATCTGACGAATAATGTGCATATTATGAAGATTACAACTTTTATAATCGTTTTATCTTAGAAACGGTGGCTCTTAGGAAAAAAGTACACAGACATTTTTTATAGATAATTATATGATCTACAATTTTTGTCTGATCTAATTTTATGATAAAACTTACCGTTTTGCTGAAAAACGCGAAAAACCCATTTTTTAGACTTTTGACCTTAAATAAAAATTTTTCCAGGTACGGGATCTTTTTAGAATTTATTTATAGTGGTGTTTCGAACATTCATACTAATTTTTGCACCCTTGCATGTCTAAATTGACCGGACTATAAGCTTGCTTTCAAAGGTTTGCGGAACATATTTTTTTATTTTTCTAAAGTAAATAGTTTGAACGTTACAAGGGTTTAAATTTTGAATACATAGAAGTGTCGTAACAACAAAACAAAAAATACAGAAAAAATATATTTTTTTAGGTATTAAGTGTAAATTGTGTTTTTTTTATTTTTAGAAGCAAAAGCGAGGATTTTAGGGCCAAGCGACCTGCACGTAAAAGCAGGAAGTTCAGTATCCTTAACTTGCGTCATTAATCAAGGACCCCACGACTTGGGGACGGTCTTTTGGTATCGAGGGGCAGATATTTTGGAATCCACTACACACCCAAATGATGCCGAGCCCTCACCAAGGATCACTATTCAGGTAAAGGTAATTAAGTATCAAATTTTTTTACAATTTTTACATAAACCATAAATAAATCAGAATTAATTGATGAAAAATTTATTCCAGCACTTTTGGACTGAAGGTCTAACATCACGATTGGACATCACTGGAGCTAGATTAGCAGATTCTGGAAATTATTCCTGCGTACCTACAATAGCTGCACCAGCAAGCGTTAATGTACACGTCATTAATGGTAAATTTTTTTTACTAAAAATAAATTTTGTTTGAAACTTTATTTTATGATTAAGGATACCGCATAGCTGTACTTTGGAAAATATGATTATACGTCAAATATTTTCCTATATTGGTAATAAAAATTTCCGACCGTAGTTATTAAAACATGTTTTAAGATAAAACACGCTCGAAACAATTTAGAATCATAATTAGGTTGCATGTTGAAAAGCAGAGGCGGAAATGCTAAAGTTCTCCAACTATTCATCCCGCATCGGAAGTAAATTTGTAATAAAATCATCAGCGTAATATAATACCACATACTACACATACACTCATGCTTTATTACATCACAAAACAAAAAAACAAAATTTCACGTTCGAAACAGTAATTAAAGTAATTTAAACTTAAAATACCCATTTGTAGTTTTTAATATTTGATGTTATTTCTTGGAAAGTAGTAAAAACTAAATTAAGTGCAATGCCAGAAAAGCTTCCTTAAAGTTTTATGAATTATTTATGTTTAGAGTCTTTAAAATTTTAAAAGCAAATTCTCCTCGTTTTACAGCTCACTTCGCTCTAATGCTTTAATGGCGTCAAATAAAATAAGTAACACTCGAAATCGAAACTTTTTTCACTCTTACATCCCACTACATGCCCTCCAAAATTCATTTGGAAAATCGAGACCCATCAGCACTAATCTCCAATTACAACTTATAATACTCAACTTTTTTTTTTTAATACATTCGATTTAAAATTTTATTCCACCCATTTTTTAAATTTAAGTGTCACTTAATTCTAGGGAATTTTGATTAGTTTATGAAGTGTTTTGATAGAAACATTTTGACGTACAAAAATTTTATTTATAGATACTATGTGGGTATCGAATCAGATAATTTTCGAAAAAAAAAATCATAAAAATAAAAAAGTAAAAAAAAAATTAAAAAAATAAATTTTTTTTTTGAAGATATACAGTGCGAACATAAAGTAAATCCCCCCCTGCTAACTTTTGAACGGTTATGTTTTTGATTCTGAAAATTTGTTTACGGAGGACTCAAATCGCGAACTTTCTAACAAAGGTATTTTTGATTTTGTGGAACTTCCGGTTATGCCGGAAGTGGATGACAACTTTCTTATTTTAAATGGAACACCCAGTATATTTTTGCATTTTCGTATTCTCCATAAAAATTCCATTGAATTGACCTATCATAGTGTGGTCTACGATTAATACTTTCGGAATTACGCCCATTCGAAAAATCGCATTTTTATGCAACTTAATTTACACCGGAAGTCGAAAATTAACGAACTTAAGGTTAAACATAATTTTGTTTAAATTTAATGTTATTAACTTAATTGCAAAAGAAAATAATTTAAAATAAGGAAGTTGGGGCAGTTGGCTCCAACTTCCGGTGTAAATGAAGTTGCATAAAAATGTGATTTTCAAATGGGCGTAATTCCGAAAGTATTAATAGTAGAGCACACTACGCTAGGTCAATTTAATGGTATTTTTATGGAGAACATGAAAATGCAAAAATATACTGGGTGTTCCATTTAAAATAAGAAAGTTGCCATCCACTTCCTGTATAACCGGAAGTTCCACAAAATCAAAAATACCTTTATTAGAAAATTCGCAATTAAATACTTTGGTGGACAAATTTTAAGAATCGAAAACATAACCGTTCAAAAGTTAACAGGGGGGCGGGGATTTTCTTAATGTCACTTTTTTGAAAATGATATGATCCGATACCCACCTAATATCTACAAACAGGGCCAATAATAAAATTTTCATATGTCAAAATTTTCCTATCAAAACACTCCATGAACTAAAATTTTCCCGCATTCTCGGCTCTTAAATTTTAAGTGGAAGTGTTGCAATAGGCACTAAATGACATTAAAATTTTTTATTATACATATGTACTGTCATTTTTTTAATTTAAGTGGGGCTAATTTTTAAGTCATTCTATTTTGTTTTTTTTGTGTTTAAGTGTCACTTACATTTTAAGTGGACGTGTTGCAGCTGTGGTTTGATGTTATAAATTAAGTTTGGAAAAACGTTAAAATTTTTTATTGCGTATAAAAAGAATAAATAACTGTAAAATCGTATAATAATTTATTATTATGTCTAAGGCAAAGAAATAAAATATACTCCGACGACGCCAGCATGCACCACCAACTTATAAAAATATAATAAATGATGCCGAAATTACCATCCTAACTCAAGATAAATTCTCTAGCGACATAGATTTTATTATACAATATACACTTTATTTATATTTGAACTAGCATTATATTTACAACCACATTATTCATTTTTATATAATATCAGTCGTTAGAACGATTTGAATTTTAGCGCCGTTGTTTTACGATGACGTCAGTAATAGGTCAGCGACAAGTGGCTTAACAAGTCAAATAGCAACTAACGTACTTATGACGTCATTGTATTAGTTCCGCGCTCAGCCGCAAGAGGGAAGATCACTTAACTTAAATCGCCATTGACGTTTCATCGATTCCACCTTTTCATCGACCATCAACACACAATTTCTTTGATAACGACGTTTCATCGACATTACTGTTTCATCACACATACTTTTCATCGACATTACCTTTTTATCAACAAAACCATTTCTTCGACATTGTCGATTTATCGCCAGACTTCATTTATTACAGTTTCATCCAGACGATGTTTCATCGACAAAGGCGTGATTAGACTGAAGTCGATGAAACCACATTGTTGAATAAGTGGCATGATCGATGAAATGGTTTGTCGATGTAAAGGTGGTGTCGATGAAACGTGTTTCTCGATGAAATTATAAAATGTCTATGAAAAGGTAATGTCGATGAAAAGATATGTCGATGAAACAAACTATCGATGATATTGTATTTGATGAAAAGACTGTCGATGCAAAGGTAGTGTGCATGAATCGTCCTTATCGATGAAAAGGTAATGCTAAACGTCCATGTCGATGAAACCACATTGTCGAAGAAGTTGCATATATCGATGAAACATCCTTGTCGATGGAATTAAAATGTCGATGAAAAGGCAGGTCGATGGAATGGAGTGATGTTGATATTGTATTCGATGAAAACAGAAGTAAATCTTTAAGTATGCAACCAAATAAGCATTAAGGTATAATTGTGTTATGTTGGCTACATACCTAAAATTGAAATGAATGTAAATTGCTGCGTTAATTTGCATAAAATGTGAAGTGTTGGTAAAAAAAAGTATGAATATGTAAAAAAGTACATGCGAGTAAATAAATCTAATTAATATTTAGATTGAATTGATGATTCGTTACACTTTTATTAAAATTTGCACATGAAAATAGTTACAGAAAAGTGCTTTTTGTATATAAATGTATTCATGATTAAAGCCATTTGAAAAAGCTGATCCATAATTATTGGAATTTTTTTCAGGGGAGCATCCAGCGGCGATGCAACACGGAAATAAAAACACAGCCTCGTTATCTCTTTCACTTCATTGCACCCTTGTATATAGTATATCTGTCTTCATAATAAAACACATCAGATGAAACCTCTTGTAATCCTGACGTTTTTTATTTAAAAACTTACCATCCGATAAACCACCCCTTTCTTTCCGTAATAAATAATTGGAACTGCACGGTGCTTTTATGGTTTTTGGAGTAAAAGCGTAGGAATATGAATTCGAACGTATAAAAGCAGTGCAACGAAACGTAAAGAGACTGGAAATGAAATATAATAATCGGAATAGAGAACGCCGCCGGCCCTGCCGCCCCAAAATGGAAATTGAAAAATGGAACGGACGAGAGACCAGAAAAACTTACAAGGATGGCTGAAACATATGTCCGGCAATTAATGAGTTTTTCAGAGCTATCAACTTTTTTACTTTGCCTTATTTAAATTATTCCCATTTATTTATTCACAACCCCTGAGCACACCCATCCCGTTAATGTAAAACTATCTTTTTATATCCATGTACAATATCCAACACACCAAACGAGAGCAAAATACAAGACTTTTTACTCGTTTGGTTTAACGCATATTGGCCATTCAAATTAATTTTTGCCACCAAAAATGACGTCACAAGTAGGCTACGTATAACCTCAGTGACAACTGAAACTAACCTACTTTTGACGTCATCCCACTAGTTCCGCATTCGGTCGCAAGAATGAGAAAGCCAATTGTAAATTCGGCACCACTTTAAGCGACACTTAAAATTTGTTAATGAAAAATTACTCGACCCCAAGTAACATCCAATGTATTCCTATCAATTTTTGAAAATAAGTGTCACTTAAGTGCTAGTGGTGCAATTTAAATGACTATTCAACTTACAATTGATTATTTTTTGTGACAAGTAAAATTTTATGACGTTAATGTCAAATTTGAATAAGATTGAAGTTAACTGTCAAATTTTGCACAAAAAGGTGAAAAATGTTCGTTAAATAGTCCCTTAAATATGCACTCTTGTTCAAATTATAAGTCAAATATTTTTCATACATTACCACTCTTGTCATTTGGGGTTAAAACTTAACCTAAAATGACATTCGTGGTAATGACAAATATTCGACTTAAATTTGACCACTCGTGATATTACATATGATTATTTTAATTTGCCAGAAGGGTCAGGCTTTCATGATAACCAAAAAAGTCTCTTGAAATTTAGAGAGCGACGTGAAATTAGCGTTTAACAAAATTTTAAAGTAATTTTCTTAATTCAGCACTGCAGTCAGAATTTCTTTTATTTGGGATTGTTCCAGTTAGTTCAGCAACAAAAACGATAATATATCTCTTTTCTAAACGTCTTAAAATGAAGATAAATATTTTATTTTTCTCGCTTAAATCATGTTTTAGTTGTGTAAACTAATTTGAGACTTATCTACATATCAGTAAATAAATGCAAGTCCGGCCCTTTTTAAATACAAAACTGTAGATGAAGCTCGATTAAAATTTAAAGCCGTTCTTGAAGATTAATGTTGTTCGCTTTTTAAGTGGAAAGTAGCTCCATGCTCCATAAATAAAGTTAAGTTTGATTCGGCTTTAAAAACAAGCAATTTCTTGCAAACTGCAACATCTTAACTCGTTACTTCTTTTTTGAGTCTAAAGATAAATATTTTCGACACAAAAAGCAAGCAATTTATAACTCTTATTAGATTTAGTTGGCGATATAAAAATCATTTATGGATGTTTACCGGGACAAACAAAACGTAAACAAAACTTGTGTATAAGAGAAAAGGACAAATGAAAGTGAATGATGTCGTATAATTTCCTAGAAACGCTTGTGCAACTTCAGGGAGGCAATAAAAGTTCCTCCTTCGGAAATAACGAGGAAATCAGGAAATTAAAAAGGCTGTAAATGGAAAATTTAAAATAATAGAAGTGTAAAAATCATTTATTAAACTAAATGTGATAAAAAATATAAAGATTAATGGGACAGAAACTTAAATAAATTGGACTAATTTTTCAATTGTAAGAAAAAGGATGTAATTAAGATTTAGATTTAATAATTACTTAAAATTGACGTTTTTTGTAATTTTATTGTATAAATGCAAATTTATTGTACACTACCTTATTAAAATACAAATGAAATGTTTTATTTGTAAATCATATGACATGTAAATACATTAAATAGATTTAAACACTTTATTCGACTTATTTATTGCATTTTACCACAAAACCCCAACTTTCCTTCAATAAAATTTCATCAAAATACACTAAAGTAATAAAATTGGCATTTATTATAAAAATTAAATTTTGTTACACCCTGTATAAACAGAACGATAATTAAAACGAAAACGAAAGCGCCTCTGAAAAACAGTTGGTCGCACTGTTCTCCGCCATCTTTCTTTTGTATTGACGTGAAGCTGTAAGGTACGTGAAACTAATTTTCTTGCTTAAATAATATTAATAAACCCCAAACTTTTAAAATTTATTTAATAATAAACGCAATAAGTTATTTATTATAATTAATAATAGTTTACTCCTCCAAATTACTTGCAAATACTTTAATTTAATTTGAGGTTATGTTGTAATAATGCACATGCATTTGTGATCAATAAATTTAATTTTCAGGGTAAATACTGCGTGGTTTAGAAAAGCAAGACCATGCAGATCTTCGTTAAAACCTTAACCGGTAAGACCATCACTCTTGAGGTCGAACCATCGGATTCGATTGAAAATGTAAAGGCAAAAATCCAGGATAAAGAGGGCATCCCACCAGATCAGCAACGTTTAATCTTCGCTGGTAAACAACTCGAAGATGGGCGTACTTTATCGGATTACAATATCCAAAAAGAATCCACTCTTCATTTAGTCTTGAGATTACGTGGTGGAGCTAAGAAACGTAAGAAGAAGAATTACTCCACCCCCAAGAAAATCAAGCATAAGAAGAAGAAGGTAAAGTTAGCTGTATTGAGGTATTACAAGGTTGACGAGAATGGAAAAATCCATCGTTTGAGACGTGAGTGCCCAGAAGAAAACTGCGGAGCAGGTGTCTTCATGGCCGCTATGGAAGATAGGCATTATTGCGGAAAGTGTGCTTACACTTTGGTTTTCTCTAAACCAGACGAAAAATAATTATAATATGTTAGTTCACGAATTAAATTAAATTTTGTGAAAATTTTGTTTTTTTTTCATCACACTAAATAAAAATAACACAAAAATATTAAATCGTTTATTATTAAAATTTTACAAGGTTTAACAAAGTAATTAAAACAAATAAAATTAATGTATGGCAGGCTTCAATTAATAATTTTGGGGCGAAAACCGACCAAACGAACAGGTGGTTTTTGTGAATGCACGTTACAAAAAGTATTATAATTAAAGTAAACAATCTATTAATAATTTGGTATCTAAAAATTTCATCAAATTTATCGTGGTATTTGTTTAAAATTAATAATAATGATAAAATTGGGAATGCGTAGGTGTGAATTAACACGAATAAAAATGCTAGAGCGGGTATGTACGATGGTAGCCCAATATATCCGGGGGCTAAATCAATACTTGCGATACTATTACTGTGGCCTTGACAAAAAAATAACGCCCAACCAATCCAGTAATGAGCGAAGCTTAAAACGTAAAATTTTTTAATGTGCTTTTGTAATTTTAATAATATGAACACACAAGCGGGGATTAAAATAACATTATGTGGTTGCATTAATAGGGTAATTACAAGAATCCAGGTGATTAAAATTTGTGCCGGTAATTTTAATAATTTATTTAAAACCGTTGATATTAAAATGCCTACCCAAATAATTTGACCTAAAATTGCTTTATCTAAAAAGTACATTTTATAAAAATAAATCATGATAAGCACTAATAAATTGTGGTTAATTCGTTTTGTTTTCGTTATTTTTAAAATTGTTATGAATATAAGTAAAAGGGAAGCGGCGTAAAAAATTTGTAGGTACAAAAAATTGTGTTCCGATTTTAAAATATCACCTAAATCGATTAAAGACGCCCATTGATCACCTGTCGCATTTAAACCACGTATAAATCTTAATATAATTAATAAAACAGTCGTTTCAAATTTTCGGTTGATATAAATAAATAAAGTAATAAACGTAGTGGTGTAAAAATACCAAATTTGATGCTCCTCTTCAATAAAACTTGAAGAATTTAAAAGTAAACCATGCAAAAAACAAGCCACTACAAAAATATCAACCGTACTAATTTTTTTAATTAATTTATAAGCGTTAATCAATAAAATAATCGATGAAATCAAAATAAGTATCATTAAAATTAAATCAGTCGAGTTTTTTAATAATAAAAACCCTATTATCACAGATATTTGAATGTATGGTACTTTTTTATCAAAATTAATTTTAATAATTGAAATAAAAATTGAAATCATTGTAATTAAAGCAAAAATCAACCATAAAAAATTTTGTTCGATTGATTTATAAACTAAATCGTCTCTAATTTTCATTGCGCATTGTTCATACAATGCGTAAATATTAGTAGCTTCTTTTTCACTATAATTATTTAATAATAAATAAAATAATTCATCAGTTTTTTGTAATTGATCATCACAAACGCTCGATTTACGTTTTAAAATTTGTAAATTATAATACATCGAAAATAAGCGTCGTTTTAAATCATAGCCGTTTATAAATTCAGGAATTATATTCCCTATACTCGAGGCCGGAATTTGCAACCCAAATAAAACAGCTAAAGTTGTTGGAACGTCAACTTGGGTTATGTAAGATTTTTGCTCGCAAGAAATTCCAAACGCAATTAAAGGAACATGAGTTTCTTCATAAGTTGTGCCACCATGTCCACCACTATTTTTCATCCCATGATCACCTGTAACGATGATTAAAGTCCTTTGAAAATCATTCGTGTGAATTTTTTTAATAATTTCATCCATTTCTTGTAATTTCGGCCGCACTAAATTACTATACGGGCCTTTAACATGCCCAATGTGATCTAAACCTGCAATAATAATTTAATTAAACAATTATAAAAATTTTAGTAAATACCTAAATAATGCAAAAACATAATATCCCAATCATTTTTCTGCAATTCAACTAAAACATTGCGTGTTACATTCGTATCGACCTCATAAAAATCATTAACGTAGAATGAACTCGTCCCTTCTTTACGAATAAATAAATTCGGGAAAAGTTTTATCCAAGTATCATCACCATAAAAAACCATTCGTTTTCCTGCATCATAAGCACGATGTAAAAAACTATCATTACAACCCCCACCGGCACCAAGATTTAAAATTACATCAATAAATTGTGGTACACTGCCAGTCGTTAACGCTTTAATTCGTGGTAACGTTACTGTAGGAGCTTCAGCCTTAACTTTAAGCTTACAACTACCTTCTTTAAAAACATACGGCATATTATCACTTGTAATAAAATCCTCACGTAAAGCATCAATTACAATAAAAACCAACCGATCAATTTCAGCCCTATAAAAAGCTGATTTATCAAATTTATAATCACTTATATTTTCCGGTGGATCCATAAAAAATGTTTCATGATTTTGAGTTGGAAAATACGCACGCAAATATATGAGCATTGAAATTATTGCAAGAAAAAAGTTTAAATATACTTTATAAATCATTTAATTTATTTTTAGCCAAAATTTTAAATTTAAATAAATATAACCTCACTTTTTTATTTAAATTTTATATAAATGAAGTTAGCTATAGAAATTTTATAGCTGCTTTCGTTTTGAAATTTTTGTACGTATAGGCAACTTAATACACTTTAATAAAATTTTTATGTAAATTGCAGCAATTGTTTACAATATTTGTTCTAAAAAAATTATAATATTAAATAATTGTTATAAATATACTAATTAATTAGGAAATTATTCTACAGTTTTTTCTAAATATACTTTAAGTTAGCTACAAAGAAATTTGGTTGCTTTCGTTTTGATTTTAATTAATGTTTATTCAACTGAATTTATTTACAGTAAAGTAATTGTTTATTATCGTATTTATACTGTACATGGATTAATAATATTTATTTATTTATGTTGTATAATTGATTATTTTGTTTTTACTGTTAAGTTCGTGTTGGTTAAAAACGGCAACGTTGCTGGTCAATGAATGGCCCATCTGACATGACACTTGATTGGATTGTGTGGCCCGAAGAAAATTAATGATTGGTTCCCATTAATTTCACCAAATTCAACAAATTTTTGAACAATTTAAATAGTTTATAAACGTTCTTAAGTTTATAATAAATAAGTAATTCAAGAAAATGTCGGTGTTTTTCGTGAACGCGTAAGTAGATTTTTTATTATGATTATTTATACATGTTTGGAATAGAAAATGAAGCTTTATTTTTCTGGTGGTTTATTATAAATTAATGCGTTGCTTTTTTTTATATTTAAATGTTTATTTTTAATTTAGCGATTCTGGTGAAGTGGAGCCAAAATCCGAGGCGCAGACTTCGGATGATCAATCGCAAACACAGAGCGAAGCACAGGCCGCTTTAGTTCAGTTTTGGCCTAAAATGATGGAAGAAATTAAAGCAATACGAAACGTAAGGATTTATTTTTATTAAAAAAATCATTAACGCTTAGTATACTTATTATTAATTTATTTAAAATGTTTAGATGGATTTAAAACAACAAGTACTTCCTTTGGCGAGGATTAAAAAAATTATGAAATTAGATGAGGATGTTAAAATGATATCAGCAGAAGCTCCACTGTTATTTGCAAAGGCTGCAGAAATATTTATACACGAATTAACTCTGCGATCATGGATTCATACAGAAGATAATAAAAGGCGAACATTACAAGTATAAAATGTTTTATATAAAAATTATGCTTAAATACCTAACATATTTTTATTTTATAGCGAAACGATATTGCAATGGCCATAACTAAATACGATCAATTTGATTTTCTTATCGATATTGTTCCTAGAGAAGATATTAAACCTAATAAACCAAAAGAAGAAACACAAACACGAGCTGTGGTAAATTCTGATCAGGTAATTATAACTATGTACTAAATAAAGGAGTTTTTTTTCTTCAAATGTCATTAAAATGCAGCCGGTTATTTTAGTTTGTTCAAAAAATTTTGCTGGTTGTGGAAAAAATTTTTATTTGAAATAAAATAATTTTTTTGTATTGTTTAGGTTCAATATTATTTTCAATTGGCGCAACAACATCATGCAAATCTTCAACAAAATACTGGAACGGCTACAACAGCGGGGACTCCAACAGGTGCTATTCAAATTGTGCAACCGCAGCAAGTACAAACCGTGCAAGTAAATCCTTTGGAGGTACTTACAATAAATTTTTTTGAATTATAATGTTGATTTTTATATTAAAAAATATTTTAGACGACAAGTTCAGCTGCAGGAAGTTCACCACCAGCGCCTGTTATGATACAACAGCAAAGCACACCAACACAAACACAAACCGGTGGTATACAAATTGTACAACAAATTGTAACACCCAGTGGTGAAGTACAACAAATCCCGGTGAGTTATTTAAATTTAAAATCAAACGTTAATAACTTTTTTATTTTTATAAATATTTTTACAAAATTTTGTATATTTGTTTATGATACTCCAGTTTATCAGTAGTAAAATTTTCATCAAAAAATTTCAACAGAAACCTGAAAAACCATTAATTTTGTGAGTTATTTCTTCTTTTTTAACGACTTGAGTTATAAAATTGTGAATAACTTTTTTATTCTTGTTAATGTTTATATGAAATTTTGTAAGTGTGTTCATGATATTACTATTTAATAATGGTAAAATTTTTGTGGAAAAATTCCAATGGAAACATGGGAAAATTCAAGATTTTATAAACTATTTCGTATTTCAGTCATTAATATTTTTGGAACTTGTTACAAAATTGTTAATAACTTTTTTATTATTGCAGATATTTTTACAAAATTTTGTACATGAATTCATGATACTACTATTTAATAATGGTAAAATTTTTGTGGAAAAATTCCAATGGAAACATGGGAAAATTCAAGATTTTATAAACTATTTCGTATTTCAGTCATTAATATTTTTGGAACTTGTTACAAAATTGTTAATAACTTTTTTATTATTGCAGATATTTTTACAAAATTTTGTACATGAATTTATGATACTACTATTTATTAATGGTAAAATTTTAGTCGGAAAATTCCAATGGAAACTTGAGAAAATTCCTGATTTTATAAGAAGTTTCATATTTTAGTTATTTTTGGAATTTGAGTTACAAAATTGTTAATAACTTTTTTATTTTTATAAATATCTTTACAAAATTGTGTGAATTTGTTTACGATACACTAGTTTATCAGTAGTAAATTATTCATCAAAAAATTCCAACAGAAATATTCATTTTAGTGAATTTATAAAATATGTTTTACTAAATTCTTGGAAATTGAGTTACAAAATTGTTAATAACTTTTTTATTTTTATAAAGATTGTGTATTTGTTTACGATACTCCAGTTTATCAGTAGTAAATTTTTCATCAAAAAATTCCAACAGAAATATTCATTTTAGTGATTTTATTGGTTTTTAGATTCAATTATCGCCTCAGCAGTTGCAAATGATACGAATGCAATTACAAAGCAATACATCGCAGCCTTTAATAATTCAAGCAGCTCCCATTCAAACATCGTCACAACCACAAATTATACAGGTATTTTTTTAAATTATTTCTAAATTTTTTATATTTTTTTATTTTTTTTTTGTAGGTACAACCAAATTCTGGCTCACAACCCGTGTTTTTAACTCAATCTAATGGAAGTACGGAAAGTGAATAAAACTTTCAGGAATTTTATAAAAAAAATTATTATTTATGATTAGGTTAATTTTATTTAATTTATAAGCTTTTAAGTTTATTGATGTAAGACAATTTTTATATTTCTTATTAACTACATATAATTTTATTAATAAATAACATTGAACATTTTTTGATTTTAAAGTTTTTGTTTACCAAAAATTTTTATAAACTAAAAAAATCGGGTGTTAACACTAATAATTTGGAGTATTTCCACTTTTTTCATTAAAAAAAAAAATGTTGAATAATTTATTTTTTCTTCAAACGTCATTAAAAAAACAGTCTTCCGTGACGTTTGACAGTCTTTAAAATGTCACTTTTTATGTTCGTTGATGCTCTGGTCACTTTGTACTGCCTAGGAGTAGAAATTACAATTTTGCACTGACAAGGAATAAAAGGGCGGAGTAGAAATGAATTTTAGGCAACCCAATATACACTAACATCGTATTGTGTGTTGTATGTAAATTAAATTCAAATTTCAAAATTATTTATTATATTAGGTACTATTTTAAAAATTTCGACGTTTGAAGAAAAAATAGCATGTTTTATTCGGAGTAAAAGAACTTTGTGGGATTCGCAAAGCTCTCGTCCCGCAAACCGTTTGCCACAAAAAGTTCGGCGACAATAGTGATTCAGAACCCAAACATTGTGCGAAAAATGTGTGTTCATTTTACGCCGGCGTAAAACGACGTTTACCTGTATTAAATTAATAAAGCTTTGAAATTAAATTATTTTAGTAATTTTTTTTTAGATTGCACTTGAACTTTGTAGTTTATAAAATGTTGAACAGGAAGCTAAATTTATTGAGTTTTATTGAATTTTAGCTATATAAGAATAAGTAGGAAGTAAAATAACCTTATAAGTAATTTGATTACATAATAAATATGTTCCTGTATTTTTACAGGGTAGTGCAAATAAAATTGAAAACGTTTGAAGGGTGCAGTAAATTTTCGCGAGAAAAATATTTGAGGATATTATAATGATATTAAAATTGTGTAAAAATGCTAAAAAGTCGATTTAGTTAAGTATGGAGAGCATGTGTTAGCACCCTCGACCGCATTATCAAACAAATATGTCATCTTGACGTGCTTGGCATTTGTTTTATTAAAATTGTCCCACCAAAGTCCAAACGAAGCGTTAAAAAAATAAACTCGTTTTTTTAATTAAAATATTTTAATTAAAAAGGATTAATTAATTACGCTATTTAATATTTAATAAAATCTTGCCTCGTGGTACTTTTTAATAAGACTTGCTTATTTTTTAATAAGTCCATTAAAAACCTAAACGCGTTAAAATCCTTGTTGCATTTTAATAAATTTAAATAAACATGATTTGAAAAAAATTTAAGATATATAAGTTGGTAATATACTAAATAAGTTAGTGTTAAGATTTGTGGTGGTTTTATTTTTTATTAGTGTCTTTAAGGCATGGATGAGGTAGGTGTGCACATGGATAAAAAGGCGAAAGTGTGAGCATGATCAAAGTCCTCGTGCGTACTAGAACTCATCTAAGTATATATCTGCCAATCCTGCCTTTTATCCGAAACTAGCAGGAAGCAGAGAACCTAGAACGACGCTTAGTTTAGCCGCAGCTGTCATCTGAAACACCCGCCAAAAAATTAAACGCACGTTTTAGTGAACCCGATAAATAAAAAAAAACTACAATAATAAATAGTGGCTCAAAAAATGCGCGCAAAAATTTAACTTCCGAGCAATATGCATTAAACAAAATGTCTTCAGCGGGTTACTACGAAAACCTTCCATTACAACCCTTAAATAACGAAAATATTAATTCCGAAATTGATTTGAAATGCGAGCCCGTGAAAAAGCGGAGGAGCGTTTCGGAAATTTCAAAAAACTCGTTGCGCGTTGAAGGAAAATCTTCGAAAATCGTTGATTTGGGGAAAGGCGATGATTCAGAAGCTCGCAGAAGTTTGATAGAAAATTCTGATGGAAGCAACGAAACTTTAACAGCTGATGGCGAAGAAAAAAACGGCAAGGTTTTTGGCGAAAGCCCGAGATGTTCCAAAGAATCTAAACCTCCTCAACCTCATTCTACTCCAACATCCGTTTTTGATGATGGGTACGAGTCCTGCAACAGCACACCACAAGGTTCAGGTAAATTTTCCACATTTTTTTCAAACTTTTTGCAAAAAATCCTATAACCAAAATTCTTTAGGAAGTATTGAAAACTTCCTGAATTTGTTGTAAAAGTTTTAATGAATCCGGTTTTCAATTGAATCCCAAAAAAATTTCATTGATGTACATTAAAAGTAATTATCGAAAATTTTTGAAAATACCAGTGAATTTATGATTATCCTTGAAACTTTTAAAAATATCTATTTATAAAAATTTTGATATGATTTTTTTAAATTTGGCAACTTTATCCATAAAATTTTTTGTTACATCCAAATTTTCCAGATAACTTTTGTTTTTAAATTAGATGAATTCTGAAATTATTCATTTGATTTTTATTGAAAAATTGGTAAGTAGTACTAAATAAAAATCAAACTTTTTGATTGCTTAGTCTCGTTTTGATAAATGAAAAGGAAGTTATTAAAGTAGCGATTTTCGTAAATTAATTATCATCAATTATACTGAAGCAGTTTAATATCGTGGAGTTGGCGACTTTCAGTGAAACCTGATATTTTTTCAAGGATCGATAACGCGTTTTTATTATCCTGAAAGGATGGAGAAGCTTTTTATAATGACTCGCGATATTAAATTTTGAATTTCTAAAAAAATTTAATCGCAGCATGATAATTTCGAGATTACATCAGCGACTTTTGTTGTTAATGAAAGGATGAAAAATATTAGTGCAGTGTGAAAATATGATAAATTTTATTGAGATTAGTGAAATATTTAGAATTCGTATATAGAGTAAGAATTAAGGGTAGAAAATATTTGAGCGGACGCATTGTCCTGAATATTAAATATTAAAAGCTCTTATTTATCCCAAAGAATTCAGGACAATAATTATGGAGCTTTTGGTGTTCGCGTTCGCTTCAGTGGAGGATAATTACATATTTTCTCGTTAAAAAAGTAAAACTATTTTTTAAACCAATCCTTTTTTATATTTTTTTTTATTAAATGGAATCACGTAATCCCCCATTAATTACTCTAACATAATTAAAATTATCTCCATAATTGGATCGATGAGTTTCATTTATGAATTGATATTCTTTGTTTTCTTTCAAGCTTTTATCCAGAAAATTCATCCAAAGAATTGTTTGCATCTTTTTAATATTTAAGCGTTTGTACATAACCACCCTAGGCTTGCCTAAAATTTTTTGAAATTACTTTTTTAGTGAATGAATCATAAAACCGTCAAAATTGTAAAGAATGAAAAAAATCTCTTACAAGTGCGAAAGATCACACACGTTTCATCTATTTTTGTAAAACTCCCAATATTTTATAATACTTGGCACGGTTTTAATGAAAATATTATTCTGTTAACAAGAATAATTAGACACACATTAAACAAGAAAATACACTACTTTTTACTAAATATTTATACAGTAAATTCACTTTTATTACCTACTCCCATATTTTTCAAAATTTATACACAAATTTTTTGCTGAAGCAAGTATTATAAATTCAAGAGTTAATTAAAGGAAAAATTGAAAACAAAAATGCGTTGCGAAAAAAGGGGCAATAAATTAATTTAGAAGAGATGATTAAAAAAAGCGAATGTAAGCAGTATGTAAAGTATAACCACGTTGATTCGTTCTTTACGATTGTAATAAAATTTAATTGCCTTAAACTAGAAATATGTTTTTGGAGTGAGTTAATTAATCATTCAGACTCAGAAACAATGATGATGTTAATGATAAAAGAAAGCGATGAGTTGTTGAGAAGTTGCAATCACCACTAATTTTTTAAGTCTCCATATTTTTTTAAAATATTTTTTAAATTGAAAATACAAATAAATCAATTATACAGGGTGTCCCAAAAAGAAGTGATCAGAAGATAATCGTAGAAAGTATACCAGTGGCAAAAAAATGAGTATTTTTTAAATAAATTTTCAAAAAAGGTCCTACGAGGAAAATAATACTTAAATAAGCTTATTTTATAGAAAATTGTCTAAATTTTATATTGGAACTAATTTTAGAAGTCTAACTTCAGTGGAAATGTAATTTTTTGACGTTCAAAGTGCATAAATAGTTTTCATAAAAAACGTCAGTTTAAATAAAAGCGTTAAAAAAACTTAAATGGGATTTCAAAGAAGTTTTATTTTTTAAACCGTCCATTTTATAAAAAATTAACCAAATTTTATTATAAAACTTATTTTATAATCATATCTTGACTATAAATACCCTTTTTAGGTCATTAAAGTACAATAAAAAATTTCTTCAAAAAATAACTTCAATTGGTTATATTAAATTTATTTCTTTGACCCATGATTGATTTTAGACTTTCGTATTATAGATTATACCCTATAATCTTTAATTTAAATTTCAAAAATTTTGTTATAATTTTCTCGAAACTAGCAGTTTTTTTATGAAATTTTTAGAATTTTTTTATACACCAAAAAATGAGTATTTTTATAATCAATGTTCAAAAAAGTTCCCATGAGAAAAATATTACTTAAATAAGTCTATTTTATAGGAAGTTTTCTAAATTCTTTAATGAAACTAATTTTATAAGTCTAACTTTAGTGGAAATTTCATTTTTGGGCGTTCAAAGTGCTGTAATGTTTTTATCAAAAAAATCGTTTTAAATAATTTAACTTAATTTATCATTAATTCATTAAAAAATCTTATTTGCTACCCACTTTTCATAAATAATTTATATAGAAAAAATTATAAAAAAAAATAATTTATTAAATTTTTTTTTTCAAAAATTTTTATTTAACGTTAATTTAAAATTAAATAAAATAAGAATTTTTAAATGACATTTACTATTTAAAACAGGTGCTGAAAAAAGTGGGACACCCTGTATAATTAGTTTGATGAAAAAAATGAAAATTCCATTTTTTCTTGATATTTTCGCTCATTATCTATGAAATATCCGACTTCATTACGATTTTCTTTTGATCCCTTCTTTTTAAAACACTCTGTATATGATTGAAATAGTTCTGGTCAGTAAAATATAGCCTACGTATAATTTATTAACAAAAATTGTTTTGAATTATTTTACAAAACTTTGAATTTTTTTGAAATTACTGAAGTTATAAAAATAATAAAGGGTTTAAAATTTGTGTTGGCATCGCATCTAAAGAATAATATTAAAAAAAAGACCAGAATTGTGGTTGATTTTATGTTTTTTTTCGAAAATAGCAATTCTTAAGTGAAAAACGCTCCGATAAAATGTATTTTCTTTTAAATTGACTTCTAAAATAAAAAATACTAAAATATACTGAAACAAACTAAATAAAAAATTGATCTCTTATATTTTCCTACGACTCCAGTTTTTTTTTCCAATTTAAAAACCCTAAATGTTTCATTTTTTTACTCCAGTTTTTTGAATTGGTAATAATTATTACAGAAGTCCTTGACTGAATTTTGAAAAAAAAATTAACAAGAAAAACTAATGGAAAATTTAGTTTTTTTTTCAGGGAGCTTATTTTTGAAATTGTCGACATGATGTCGCAAACGACATTAGACTCTTATTTTTTCATGTAAATGAAAAGACAGAATGAGTAAAAAAACTAACCCATTTTCTGACCCCTTTCAAACCACAACAAAATTTTATGGGAAACATTTTTTAATTTGGGTTAAATGGACCACCCTGTATATTTTATTAAGTTCAAACTTATTCCAAAATAAGTACTTTTAAAGTTTTAAGAAAAAATAAATCAATGGACAAATTTTAAAAATTTTATTAACATTTTGAATTCATATGAGTCCCAGTTTTATATTATTAAAACTAATTAAGACAGCTAAGTCCAGTTTTTTTTCTAAGTTGTCTACTAAGTCTACTTATTACAGAAATCCTTGACAAAATGTTAAAAAAAATTGCCAAGAAAAAAACAATGGAAAATTTTGTTCGTTTTTCGATTATTTTTCAAAAAAATGGCAATTAAAGGAGTGCTTTTTTTCGAATTCTGAAATTTCGTGATTATTCTTACAAAATTTTGGAGTTCCAAACAGTGAAAAAAAAAATAAAATGATTTAACCTACACAACTCATTGAAAAATAAAATCCAAAACTGTTTAAAAATTCATTAAAGTAATTAGTTGAAAATGTTTTGGTAAAAGTGAAGAAAAAGAAATAAAAACTCAACACTTTAGCTTTTTTTAGAAATAATAAAAAAAATTGTTAAGAAAAAAACAATGGAAAATTTAGTTTGTCGATTATCTGAAATTTCTTGATTATTCTTTGAAAATTTTGAGTTGCAAACACCAAAAAATAAAATAAAATGATTTAATAACTTACAAAGCATTGAAAAATAAAATCCAAAATTGTTTCAAAATTCATTAAAGGAGTTACATTGTGAATGTTTTTGGTAAAATTGAAAAAAAAAGAAATAAAAACTCAACACTTTAGCTTTTTAGAAATAATCAAAAAAATCGCCAAGAAAAAAAACAATGGAAAATTTAGTTTGTTTTTCGATTATTTCTCAAAAAAATGCCAATTAAAGGAGTGCTTTTTTTCGAATTCTGAAATTTCTTGATTATTCTTTGAAATTTTGGAGTTCCAAACAGCGAAAAAAATAAATAAAATGATTTAACTTACAGCTCTTTGAAAAATAAAAACCAAAATTGTTTAAAAATTCATTAAAGGAGTTACATTGAAAATGTTTTGGTAAAAGTAAAGAAAACGAAATAAAAACTCAACACTTTGGCTTTTTTAGAAATAATCAAAAAACTTAAAAAAATTGACTTTCCTGCTTCTTTGCAATTTTTTTACTTTTTGTCAACGATTTTTGGTTTTACTATTGTTATCAATTAAAAAGAATTGTTTTAGCTTCTATGGTAATATTTTTTTAAATCTCTATATAAATTGATATACCGGGTGTACACGAAGATTTGTTGTTATGTTATTAAACTAAAAAAATTAAATTTTACTTCCATAGGAAATGACAACTACTTCCTTGTTTTAAATGTAAAACACTAGTTTCTATACAAAGTATTCAACATTGGAAGATTTAAAATATGTTGTGGTCAAAAAAAAATAATTTTTATAACTTCAAAAAAAATTTTTGGTAAAAAAAAATTATTAAACTTGAGGTTTATATCTTCATGTGGGGTATCATATTAATTAGAAAAAAAAATTCTATTAAAATAGGGGGTGGCCCCACTATCATGTCATTTAAAAAAAATAAAGATATTTGCAAAAAACGCATTTTAAAAATTATAAATATTAATTTCTCAAAAACAGCCATATTTAAATTATTTAAACCTAGTTTTAAGAAAATGTATTCAAAAAAATTACCAAAAAAATCCAAAATTTTTTTTGAAAATTCAGAAAAAAAAATTTTTTGTCACAAACATACTTAGAACTTACCAATGTTTAATAGTAAGTACAAAAAAATAGGGTGTTACATTTAAAATATGAAAGTTGATGTCATTTCCGGTGAAACCGGAAGTGAAATGAAAACATTTTTTAGTACAATAAACGCGTTTTCTTATGCCATATAACATGGGGAAATTTAAAATTTTTATTTTCATAAATAAAAAAATTGGCCCTAGTTTCGTGGACACTCGGTATACAGGATGTCCCATTTGACGTTGGACTGCACGGGTATCTTTGTTATTATTGGTGATAGAAAGTCGGTTAAATGGACAAAGTAGTAGAGATTTTTTCGAATATTAATAATTCATTTACAAAAAATTTGAATATGGCATCGTTCGAACGCTATCTTGAAAAAACAAGAAAATGCGATTTTTAAAATATGGCTATAACTTCTTTATTTTCGGTGGTACCAAAAAATTTTTTGACTTAATACAGACAGTTTTTTGTGTACAACGCAGTAAAACAAATGAATATTTTTTTTCGCAAACGGATTGACCGGAAATGAACCAAACTTATTTTTTTCAGCCATATTTGATTTACACATATTCGGAATTAGTGTATTTTTCTGAGTAATTTGATAAATCATATGTAATATTTTAAGAAAAATAGAAATAATTTTATTTTACTAACAAAAAATGGCCTTGAATACATATGTGTTAAGATTTATTTTACATTTAATATTTTAAATAGTTACATTTATGTTATTGACAATTTACATCTCTTAAAGTCCAATGTTAGTTTGTAAAATCAAATAATTTCATTTTTTTTTAAATATGACATATGGTATACCAAATTACTCAGAAAAAAATACTGATTCCGAATATGTGTAAATCCAATATGGCTGCCATAAGAAAAAAATAAGTTTGGTTCATTTCCGGTCAATCCGTTAGCGAAAAAAAATATTCATTTGTTTTACTGCATTTTACATAAAAAATTGTCTATATAATGTCAAAAAACTTTTTTGGTACCACAGAAAATAAAGAAGTTATAGCCATATTTAAAAAATCGTATTTTGTTGTTTTTTCAAGATAGCGTTGGAATGATGCGACATTCAATTTTTTTGTAAATGAATTATTAATATTCGAAAAAATAACAAAGATACCCATAGAGTCCAACGTCAAATGGGACACCCTGTATTATAATAAAAATAAAAATTTTAATTAAAATTCCTGAACTGAAAAAAAATCACGTCAATATTATTTTAATAACGCAAAAAATATTTTTTTTTAAATTGACTTCTAAAAAAATACTTAACTCAAAATATTTCAATTATAAAAGGCCTTTTATTTACCTTTAATCTACGAAATAATTTGTCATGATATCTATTTGACTTGAAAATATGTCAATGAGTATAATAAAAACTTTAAGGACGATTAATAGGAATAATGGCTTAAACTTTGCATGGTTTTTATTTTAATCGAAAAAGTTTTAATTGAGGATTGTTAGAATTTATTAAAAGAAAAACCCTTTATTAATTTTAGCTATGATGAGTTTATTATAATCTCAATTTGGATTTTCGTAGTTTAATTTAAGTGATGGCAAATTGAAATTTCTTTTGGTAAATTGGTAATTATTGATTTCGCGAGATAAGCGCTGGTTTTAATTAGGGCGAATGATAATAAATAACGTCGCGACGCAGAGCTTTAGACTTTACACCTCAACATTAATAATTCTTTCGTAAGAACTTCCGGCAGTTAAGGCCCAAAAATAGGTTCCTTTATGAAGATTTTGTAATGCTTTGTACACCAGCATCAACTAATCAAAAATATGAGTTTTTTTTGATTTGAAGATGAAAGTGGGTTATTTTTGTAAATCACAATGATTCATATATCGTTTTGCGTGTTTTGGTTGAGTAATCAGTAAAAGGAGATGAATTTTTCATTTTCTCAGCTGCAGTAATATTTGAGCCCTTGATGTTATTGGGTGGTTAATGAGTAGTAAAACCGCTGTTTAGATTACGAGAATTAACATCGTGGTGAAAGATTACTTCTGTAATTAATTAATCAATTAAGCGGTTAGTTAAGGTTAAATTAAACCTGAGGGTGAATAATTAGGAACGTAGATTGGATTAGGAGATCTAGGTATGGTTTTGAAGATTGGGGTGGTGTAATCGATGCGCGTTTAAAAGAAAATCGGGTGGTTTAAACAAAAAGTAGAGGGTTCTATTGTGAGTTCGTGTCCTGCGGACGTGGAAAATCGCTTGGAAGCGGTTTAAGTTTCAGGTGAATCAGGTGATGAATATGTATGATTTTAGAAACGGGCGGCGGTGATGAGTGCCTAAACGTGCGCCTAACACCGCCGCCACCATCGACCATTATACGTGCATTCCAGGAAAGTCTGAGGGCTTCATCTCTCAATAAGAGCGCCGGGAGCCCTTCGTATTACTGCATTCCAGGACACCAATATTACTAAAGATATGTCCTAGTACTTGGCGGATCATCAGGTACAAGGCCGCGAAAAATTCCATCATATGCCCTCTTCGCAGACGCCGATTAATTTATCCATAAAATGGGAAATGAAGGAATGCGACTCGAGAACGACCCAAAAACTCTTTTCTTACGAAGAATAACATTCTTCCTCTCATAACACTATACAACGATGAAATTGTCAAGGATTAAATTTAATAGTCCCGCATTACTCCTTCAAAGCCGCTTCTTCCCTCCAATCTCACCTACTTACCACACTTTCAACAAAACTCACAAATCCTTTTCGGATTTCCTTTGCAAATTGTATTAAGCCCTAGCTTTTTGCCAAATCCTAAGTGCTAATTTTTTATATTTTGTTTTAGGGCGAAAATCCGGAAAACACCTTAATCCTATTTCAACGTTTGTACCTGCCTGCGTTCTCCGAAAAAGTACAAATTTAGTTTTTATCAAGTGCTCTTATTTATATCCCCATTTTTTAGAGGACCTCCACGTCCAGCTTGAAGAAGACGCTAAATTTGAATCATTCGCGCTTTCAGTTAGCTCTAGTCAAGCCGATGCAGATCCTGAATCTCCAGGACCTCCAGCAGACACCAGGGAAACTTGGAGTTCCAACGCAGATTTCCTTCTTTCCATTATCGGATTCGCTGTAGACCTAGCCAACGTATGGCGTTTTCCTTATCTGTGTTACAGAAATGGAGGAGGTAATCACCACAATACATCCAAAATTTATTTTTGCAACTATTCATTTTTTTAAAGGAGCGTTCCTCATTCCTTACACACTGATGTTGATCTTCTGTGCTCTACCGTTATTCTACATGGAACTCATCTTGGGCCAGTTTAACAGACAAGGCCCTATCAGTGTTTGGAGAATATGCCCACTTTTTAAAGGTAACTTTAATCTAACAGTTTCACACGTACGCCAGAAAAATTAGATCTTTGATGGAAATAAATGATGGAAGGAAATCGTTTTTTGACGTCAAATTTAAGTATCCTAGGTTTGAACGGCACCAAAAAAAAACACACTAGTGTAGAAAGTAATTTACTTTTTACATTTGTATTGAATACAATTTTTTTATTTTTATATTTTAACATTATACAAGTAAGTTACCTAAAAGACCGAAACAAAATACATTTTTTAAGGTTTTCCTTCGAATTTTCCAGCGAAAAATGTACGAGCGATAAATGATAGTACCATACACGAATGTACAAAATTTTGTAAAAGTGTTTATTAAAATAAAAATGTACTTAATTAAGTTTTTTCCAACTAAAGTCCCAAAAAGTGTTATTAATAAAATACAAAATAATTCAAGAAATCAACGATTTTCTAAAGTTTTTCTTGGAATTTTCCACCGAAAATTGGAACATTGATAGGTGATATACGATTGTACAAAATTTTGTAAAAATATTTATAAAAATAAAAAAGTAATTAAGTTTTTTCCAACTAAAGTCCCAAAAAATGTTATTAATAAAATACAAAACAATTCAAGAAATTAACGATTTTCTAAAGTTTCCCTTGGAATTTTCCACCGAAAATTGGAACACTGATAAGTGATAGCACCATACACGATTGTACAAAATTTTGTAAAAGTGTTTATAAAAATAAAAAAGTAATTAAATTTTTTCCAACTAAAGTCCCAAAAAATGTTATTAATAAAATATAAAATAATTCAAGAAATCAACAATTTTCGAAAGTTTTCCTTGGAATTTTCCACCGAAAATTGGAACACTGATAAGTGATAGCACCATACACGATTGTACAAAATTTTGTAAAAATATTTATAAAAATATAGAAATAATTAAGTTTTTTCCAACTAAAGTCCCAAAAAATGTTATTAATAAAATACAAAATAATTCAATAAATCAACGATTTTCTGAAGTTTTCCTTGAAACTTTCCACCGAAAATAGGAACACTGATAAGTAATAGCACCATACACGATTGTACAAAATTTTGTAAAAATATTTATAAAAATAAAAAAGTAATTAAGTTTTTTTCCAACTAAAGTCCTCAAAAAGGTGAATAAAATACAAAATATTTCAAGAAATCGATTTTCTTAAGTTTTTCTTGGAATTTTCCCGGAAAATTGTACCAATGATGAATAATATTGCCACACACACGATTGTACAATATTTTAAGTATAAGTTTTTTTCAATTAAAGCCCCAAAAAAAGGTGAGACTAAAATACAAAAATTTTGTCTTCAAAATCATACATGGATTTTTCGCGTTTTTCCGCAAAACGGTAAGTTTTATCATAAAATTAGGTCAGACAAAAATTGTAGATCATATAATTATCTATAAAAAATGACTCTATATTTTTTCTCCTAAGATTCACCGTTTCTGAGATATAACGGTTATAAAAGTTGAAAAATTTGTAATCTTCATAATATGCATAAGTACGCCACGTATACAAATCACTGAAACTGTAATACAAGTAAAAATATTTTTCTATCAGTCATTGTAAGGCATAAATCGTTCTAATCGGTCAAAATTAAATATTTTCCGATTAATCAAAAATTTCATAGCAATTTCTTCGTCCGAAAGTGAAATTTTCAAATTTTCAACGGTTATTCGGTCATAACTTCTAAACGAATAAAGATATCAAAATGAATCTTTTTTTGTGTGAAAACCTACGCAAAAACCTTTAAGATAAGCCATCATTCGTTAAAATCGATGAAGGGGCATGGGGGTAAAAAAATTGTCAAAATCGCATTTTTTACAAAGTTTTTGGCGCGATTAAAATTTTGGGTTTTTTTCGAAATTGAAAAAAAGTCAACGCGTCGCGTAGTAGTACTTGAAAATATCATTCCAACGCATATTTTAGTTAGACGATAGGATGTCGTTACCTTACAGCGATTATTTTGATCGTTGGGGGTTGAAAAACCACAATTTTGACTTTACTATGTCGGTGTAAGGTGAAATGAAAAGATAGAGATTTCAAAACTTTAAACCGACCTTCTTCCATCAATCATCTTGCAGGTCACGTGTAGCGATTTTTCATTTTTTGTCCCGTTTTGGCGATATTTCCTCTACCAATTTTCTCTACGCGCCGTTTTTTATCGATATTTTTCTACGCTTTTGGAAAAAAAAATCCCGACGCCGCTGGACGCGCCGGAATAAAATCGACATTTTTTTCTGGGTATTAAATGTACTTTTAACCACAATATAAGCCGCGTTTCGTTAAAATCGGTCCAGTCGTTTGGTAGGTACGATTTTTTAAATTACGTTAAAAAATGTCCAAAATTGTACCCCGATTTTCAAACGTCAAAAAAATTTCGAAAAAGTGCTTCGTTATGGATACGTAAGTTTGTTTCCTCATTACGAAAATACCATTCGCGATTTATTCCTTCCGGCTACAGTCAAAAGCTAAGCAATATTACCTTTTTTGTTTTTTTTTTCGCTAAAAAACGCGACATTTTGACGTTTTCAAAGAAAAATTCGCCCTCGCCACAGGATTAACCTAAGAGGGTCGGAAATTTTGAATATGGTAAATAAGGATGTGGGAAAATAGGGGGCCCGATTTAGTCATTTCGATTCCTAACCCGGCGGAACTACGATTTTTCAAAATCGGAGCGGAGGACGCTCGAAAAAAAACCGCGAAAAAATTAACTTTTTCGGGGGCGCTTTTGAAAGCTTTCCCGTCACTTAAAAAAAATCCATTCCGATAGGATTATAAGACAAACATTCCCCTTTAATTCGAAACCGGGTTTTTGAAATTTGGTTAAAAAATGTACCCGTTATCATGAATAATAGACGATTATGGATATGACAAATAATGTGTATATTATGAAGATTACAACTTTTATAATCGTTATACCTCAGAAACGGTGGCTCTTAGGAAAAAAAGTATGAGGACATTTTTTATAGATAATTATATGATCTACAATTTTTGTCTGACCCAATTTTATGATAAAACTTAGTTTTGCTGAAAAACGCGAAATACTCATTTTTAAGACCTTTGACATGGAATAACATTTTTTTAAATTGTCGTTTTCTGACTGTCAATTTCTACCATACCACTGTACTTAATATCAAATGTTTAGTACTCATTCGACGCAGAATTTAATGCTTTTTAATTCATGTAATAGTAAACTTTTCGTTTGAAAGAATAGTTTTAGTTTTATAAGCAAAAAGTAAAGAAGCCCGAAAATTTCGTGTTTTTTTTGTGCCCTCACGTAAGCAACGAGGGACCCTGCAAACCTAGGGTACTTTAATTTGATGTCAAATAAAGCGATCGAAACGATTTCCTGCTTTCCAATATTTATTTCCACCAACGGACCCTACTTTTCTGACCTAAGACATGATATTCTATTCGGTTGTAATGAAAGTTATTGCGGTTTTTGACACTTCAAATTCAAAATGAAGGACGTGGTTAGTTGAAAACTACCTGAGAATTTCCAAACGAGAAATTGGGAAAATTTCGATAAATTGGTACTTCAGGATTTGAACGAAAATCAAGCACAATCGACTTCTGGAGTTGTCTGCACATCTTCTCTGCAACCAAAACTTTGTATAGTTCATATTTTGATTAATAAAGCTTTGTTTAGTTAAAATCCGCAATAACTTTTTTTGCAATTTGTTCACAAAATAACCAATTTTGACTAAAATGGAATTGATGCTTTTGTAAAGTTGCGTATTCAGGCAGTAATTTACGATATTTGTATGGAAATTTTGTACCAAATCTTCTATATAAAGCGGTGAATATCGCTAAATTCTGCCCTATAAGCACCTTTATATTATCTAATAAAAAATAATCAACAGGTGTGGGGTTTTGTGCCGTCCTTGTTGCTTTCTACGTTTCATTTTACTACAACGTTATTATCGGTAAGAACAATATTTACACAAATTATTATGCATCTAAAAATTTTATTTTTTTCTAATGTTTTTTAAAACCACTCATTAATCATTATTAGTACCAACCAAGAGCAAGAGGAATTTTATTAATATAAAATAGTATATTTATCAGAGCTATTAATTAAAGGCGTGTTGATTAAAATAATCGTCATCTAAATTCAATTAAGTTGGGCTTGGAGCGGAGGAGAATATTTTTTTTCTAAATTCTCGCACCAAAATTGATTTTCACTCTATTCGAACTACCACAATAGTTCCATCAAGATCTTCCATGAATTCTCCCGCTATTCAATTGGAAATATACATTTCATAACATTCTAAGCCGGCGTTAAAGCAGTTAAAGCGAGAGTTAAAGTCATAAACTCAATAATCGTTTAATTTACACTTTAATTCTAATCAAGAATTTTGCACTCTTCCTAGCTAAATAGGCGAGCAACTCTCGCCAAATTAATTAAGCCTAGCAGTAATTACTAAAAGCCCTTATCAGATTACATGTTGCCCTCGAAAATCAGCTTTTAGGTCAAGGATCACCTATAACCACCTGTTAAATATTATAATTCCCAAATTAAATACAAAAAAACGCACAACACATCATTTCTTTAAATTATTACCAACTTAAATAAATGAAAAAAATATTTTTTCACCCGCTAAAATTTTATACAATTTATAATAATTAAAATCATAACATCAAAGAATATTTCCAATCATGTTTTATTTAAGTTTTTAACAAATTTATTTAGTAATCAAATTTTAAACAAAAACCGCTTCTTTGTGCGCTTTTAAATTAGGCAACTCAATTTACAAGTGCGCTCTTTAAAATATTTTCCAATAAACCGTTCAAATTTCAATGCTTACATATTAAATTTCACAACATTTATTTACACTTATGTGGTTATTGAAAAAGTAATAAAAAAAAACGAGGAAACATCAAAGTTCTTAAATTTCAACCCCAATAAATTCTTTCGAACATCTTTTATTTGTACTCGTATATCAAATATCACAGTTTAATCTTTTCGTTTTGCTTTTCTTTTAATATGCTTTTATAATTTTTCTATTACCTAATATGATTTTCTTGCAGCGTGGGCACTGTATTTTCTAGGATCAAGCATTACGAAAGAATTACCATGGATGCACTGCAATAATTCATGGAACTCGGAAAGTTGTTGGGATATAATGGATAATATGACTAAAAAATTACCACCCAATGAAACCGTACCTTTTCATTCCAATAGACACACTCCTGCCTCTGAATTTTTTCAGTAAGCCCTAAAATTCGATTTAAAAAAATACTAATTTTGAAAAAATTTTAGCCGACAAGTATTGGAAATGCAATTTAGCCCAGGTTTACACGATATCGGATACCCAAAATGGCAATTAGTGCTTTGTCTTTTTATCGTTTATACAATGCTTTATATTTCTTTATTTAAAGGCGTTAAATCATCAGGTAATTTAAAAAAAAATGATGAGTAACACAAGTTACATTCGAATTTTTAGGAAAAGTTGTGTGGGTTACAGCTACAATGCCGTATGTGGTTTTAACAATATTATTAATACGAGGTTTAATGCTGCCAGGGGCTCTTAAAGGCATCTCGTATTATTTACAGCCAGAGCTATCGAAATTAAAAGAAACTCATGTTAGTACATTACAATTTTATATAGCACACACCAATTAATGCAAATTATAATCGGTAGGTTTGGGTGGATGCTGCTGTTCAAATATTTTTTTCAGTAGGCGCTGGATTTGGAGTACATTTATCATACGCTAGTTACAATACATTCCACAATAACTGCTATAGGTATACTAAAAACTAAAATAATAAAAAAATCGATGATTAAATTAAATTTTTAGAGACTGCATCGTAACAACTGCAGTGAATTGTTTCACAAGCTTTTTTTCAGGATTTGTAATTTTCACATATTTAGGCTATATGTCGCATAAACATGGCGTACATATTAGCACCGTTGCAACTGAAGGTCCTGGATTAGTATTTCAAGTTTATCCTGAAGCCGTAGCAACCCTTCCTGGATCGCATTTTTGGTCAATGCTTTTCTTTTTCATGCTCATCATGTTAGGCTTGGATTCAGCGGTAAGAATTTTCATAATTTAATTTTAATGTAATCCAATTTAAATCGCAGATGGGTGGATTGGAATGCGTCATCACTGGTTTAATGGATGAATTTGGTTTTATCTTTAAAAAAATGAAAATTTCACGAGAACTATTTACACTCATTATTATAGTAATGTCATTTTCCGTTGCTACAATCAATGTTACACCAGTAAGTTAATAATTACACTAATTATTTTAATTACAAAAAAAAATTTTAAGGGTGGTATTTACATGTTTAATCTACTCGATACGTATGCTGCTGGAATTTCGTTATTGTGTTCAGCACTTTTTGAAGCAGTTGCTGTTTCTTGGTTTTACGGTAATTTTTAAATTTCCTCTAGTTGATTTATTTTTATATAATCCGGTAGGTTTGGATAAATTTACGCAAGATGTTCATGCTATGCTTGGATTTAAACCAGGATTTTACTGGAGAATATGTTGGAAATTCATTAGTCCATTATTTATAATTGTAAGTGTTTACGATTTCAATTTTGTGGGTGTTATTAATTTTTTTTGTAGTGTGTTGTTCTGTTTGGTTTATTTAATCCTCAACCGCTGCAGTATAACGATTATAATTATCCAGATTGGGCAGTCTGGGTCGGCTGGTGCTTAGCTTTATCATCGATTTTGATGATTCCAGTTGTTGCGATTATTCAACTTGTAACAACTAAAGGAACATGGATGGAGGTAAATTTTCTACTCGATTATTGTTAATTATTATACTCCAATTATTATTTTTATACAGAAAATAGCAATAAATATATCTCCGATGGATGAGCAGGCTAGAATTCGGGAAGACAAAATAGTGAGCAGATTTAAAGCAAAACATTGGTTGTATGTTTAATTTAGTAGCGCATTTTCCATAGCGTTTTTACAGGGTGGAAGCATTTTATTTAATTTAACGTTGCTAGTAAAATGCATGCACAATAAGGATTTGTAAATAAATAAAACGCGTATTTATCCTCAAAACCACAATACAATGTGAATGTGCTAAATACTCGTACTTTACTCAATCGTTTAAGTAGATTAAGAGCATTTTTATAAATAATAGCGCTTAATTATTTTATATTTGTATTATACAATTTATAACGGGTCCAATTTCTTATATTAAAGAAATTAATTAAGTTATTAAAAATGTATTTTGTTGACTTTAGGCAATATTTGTATATAATGTTTGTATATAACTTAAGTGTCAGTTTAAAAACTTAATAAAATAGTTAATGTTTATATTTAAATAGGTTTAAAATAAATGTGATTGTATCTATGTTAGAAACAATAATGCCTTCATTGTTTCTAATTAATAGCAAAATTATATCTCATGTATATAATAAATAAATTAAATTGTGTTATTTACGTATTTTAATACGTTTACCACATTTCTTTCGTTAAAACGCTCACAAAAAAATATTTTTAAGTAAGAAAATATATATTTACAAACATACAAAGTTAATATTTTAGTACAATAATTAAAAATAGACATTTATAATACATAACACCATTTTTGTTCCCAATTAAATTTTTAAACTAAAAATATATTTACACAAATGCGGTAACTTTAAATTATAGCCCGAATATTCAAAATTAAGTACGACGTGACTCCCAACAAATGTTTTAATACAATAACACATTACGCTGCAGCGTTAACATTATTTAAAGCTTTTTCAAAAACCAACTTTTATAAAATTTCATTTTCTTATCCTAAGCTTTAAACAGTCTTCTATAAAAAAGGCAAGTTGTTTCTTTTATCATAGGCAACAAGTTTAAGCAGCGATTAAAACCAGTCTTACAACAAATTTCTAAAAAAGAAATTCACGTGTAAATTTGGTTGCCTAAAAATTAATTTTAGGCAACCAAATTTACACATAAATGCTCTATATTTCTGGTTTTAATTTTATACATATTTTTTATTACCCTAATTTTTATAGAGACAATAAATACAAATTGTGCTTTTTTCACACAAGCGAATTAGTTACAAATTTACACACAGCTTGTTATCACATTTTCAATACATATTATAGTAATACTGTAAGTTAAAAATAATATTACGTACCGTAAATTCATAAAAATTAATTCGAAATCGTTACTTCACATAACAATCAAAAATGTGCGCTTTAAAAATTTCAAAATAATTTAATCTTAAGCTAGATTGATCCCAATTCAATTATTAATTTTAACCCTTAATTTCATCATGTTTAAGCGAGAATAAAATTCGAAAAATTTATAAAATTTACGTATTTAAACCCAAAAATAAATTCGTGTGAAGTGACCAATAGATTTCATCAAATTTTTGGTTTATTTACTTAAATTATAATCGAAAAAATTATTTAGATGAATCTATTGCTTCACACATAATACTTACACCAAGTTGTTTAAAGATCAAGAGTACGATCTAAGATTATAGGACTTACTCAAACCAGGCTTGCTAGGGCATGTCAATAAATGTTTATTACCTAAAACGGACGGATGGCAAAACTTGTAATAAATTAACAAAAACACAATCGCTAGAAGGAACGTAATTATTTGAGTCAAAACAGGTCCATAATACAACCAAACATTATCCAACGAATTATTCATCACACACCTAAAAAAATATAAATTTTATTATTGAAATGTACTTAGTGAATTAATTACCAAATGACTAGTGCGCCGGTATTTTCCATAAAACAAACAAGGTAGTAAACCAAATAAACGTAACGAGTCTGCCCGTCTTGTGGTGAAATAAAAGCAAGTACATACACGAGTCCTAAAGCGACTGATAGGAATAACTCCTCACATTTATTGACACAAGACGCAGTTAAATGCTCGAAGGCAAGCCAAACTGACATGACGCTCCAATGTAATAAACAAACTACACCCATCCAACTTGGATAAACGACTGCAAGCAAACTTAAAGCAACAACTCGTGAAATAACACTCATTAAATGCCAGCAGAATGCGATGAGAGTAGCTTCCCATGACATTTTCTCCTTATCATCGCGTGCTGACCTTACAGATCGATGATACGAAGTTAACGACCATGCTATTGATACAACCCCAATTAATACCGACCAAGTTTGCACCAACGTCAATTCTAAAACAATAAAATATCATTATAAATACTTGAGCAACCAAAAAAAACTTACCAGGATGTAAATTATCATCAGACGAAATATTTTTAATTAGTATCAATAATTGTATAATACTTTGAGGACCTGCATGTAAAAAACTATGAAATAAACGTAATAAGGCACCATTCGTATCCTCATCCAACATCCTCCTATAATAAGTTGTCTGTAAATTATCCAACCCATTCGATTTCGCTATTATACTTTTAATACCATAATAAAGAGTATCTATATAACGCAACAAAGGCGATAATTGCAATAAAAGAAAAATCATACGTATACCCCATTGGCACAACGAAGTTTTACCAACTGAAGGATCATCATGATCAACGATGTACCTAAAAAAATTTAATTAGCTTACATTTTGATACGTCCACAATATTTACCATCGAAGATTAAAGGCAGTCATAAATAAAGCTGGTAGCAAAACAAACACCAGCGTTGCCGAAAAATAATTCCCCAAACCAAAAACCGAATAATAATACAATAAAAGTATGGCAAGGCCAATATCCAAAATATATGTAAGTATCGATAAGGCCACACATATCAAGTAAAATGGTCCAAAATTAGGTTCACTCTCCGAAATCTTACACGACCCATCGTTCTTTAAATTCTCAATTGTTACCGTTGATGGGCCCCCCGAAAATCGCACTACTGTACATTCTTCCGCCATTACGTCAACAACTTTTTACATTGCGATTAATTTATTACAAGAATATCACAGATTAATCAATAAGTACACACGAATTATTCTTAATTTACACTAAAATTAAAATTTTAAGAAAAACAAATCCAAGAACGTAATCAGTTGTTATCATACAATGACGTTTAGCTTAAAATGTTACCAACTTAAACTTGATGAGCAATTCGCGGAGTATTTTAAGAGTAAATCGAACACTTTTAAATTCAATTTAAATCAAAAATTTTCCTTTTTATGTCCATAAAAACTTAATTTAAATGTTATTGCAATAAGGTTTAATAATATGCCACTTTAATAAAAAACACTTTTAATAATAATTAAGAGACAAAAATATGTATATTTAGTAATTAAATAATATCACACTAATCTAACAGTATAATATGTTTAATCGTACATAAATACATAGATTTACAGAATAGGCATTATTAAAAATACAAATACTTTACATTATTTTACAGAAACTCTGGGCAAACAGATCTTTTTGAGTGTGATTTACAAAATGCAAATCTGATTTGGCAATAAATTTATTTTTAATAAAAAGAATAACATAGGAATGTAGATGTATATACACTTCTAAGTTTTATAAAATTATTTAAAGCTTAATAGTATGATAAAAATGAATCGATTGTGTCACATCCCATCCACATTAATTAATGGATCTTCTTTATCTACGGGCGGAGGGCCTGATACCATTTTATTTGCACTTGGGCCCTGTGTTAAGTAACCCGCTGTCGTAGGTGTACCTGCTATTATACAAAATTTAAAACAAGTAATTTGCGACACTTGATAATCTTACCAGTTAAATATCCGATGGATGGTGAATTTGAAATAAACAAATCATGTTTTTGATCTTTATAATCACACCAAACTGAACTTTTATCCAAAATGCAGGTAACTTTATCACCATAAGCGAGACTCCTGCTCATCGCTTTTAAAGCTTTAACAATTTGGGCTTTAGTGACAGCTGGATTGTCATGAATTTCCAGTCTTCCATCCAATAATTCCAACAAAAATTGTACAAAATCAACATCGAGAGCTTGTTTAACCAACTGATCTTGATTCGCTGAAAATAACCTGTTGAGAGCTTCACAAGCCAATGGAACCATATCTTTTCGCACTTGCATCGCTTGTTTTAAAGGATACATGCATTCTGTTTGCGCCATTGATGTTATACATGTCTAAAAATATTATATTAAAATAATAAAACTAATAAATGTTTTAAACTTACAGTACTGGATGATAATGAGTGTAAAATTTGTATCGATGATTTAGGAACTGAAATTTGTCGAATATTTGATCCCATTTGTCGGAATAAACGTGGAATATGCCCCATTGAAGGGATTAAATCTAGTAGAGCTGGCTGAGCTTGTAATAAAGTACACAAAGCCGTTGTAGCCATCTCAAGTAAATCCGTCTAAAATACATAAATAAATATTTAAATTACAAAAGTAGCGTTCATACGTTTGGTTTATCCTTTGACATTAAACTGAGACATGTTTCTAGTAATTCCGATAGAAACTCTTTTGGTTTTCTTAAAGTCCAAGTAGGATTTGAGATAAATATACGTATATAAACTCCAGCGACCACAAATTCATTTGGATTGGCGATATTCGTTAAACCATTCAAATCAGGTAATTTCCATAAAATCGAAGGGTTTTGCCCTTGCGCATTTTGATGTCTAAAAAAATTAAATAAAGAAAATACATGAAATTAAATGAAAACTCACTCTCTGCGTAATCTCGCGACTGTAGCGCAAACTCTGTCTTTAGCATCTTGATCCCATATTAATTCCGGATGTTCATGTTCAGATTCAAACATATTCACGGCCGTTTCTGGGCTATCCCTCATGGCGTCAGCGAAAATCGCTGGTAGAAATGCTCCTAAAGCTAGCCTTACTTTAGGTCCAACGAGTTTATCAGAACTCATCTTTGCTAATAATCCAGCGCATTGTTCCCTAATATGGTGAATAGTTGAGTTACAAAATAAATCCAGCAAATAAATCACAGCCCCTTTACTTAATGCTTCCTTAACTATCTTAGTGGTCGATGAGAGAGCATACAAAATGTCAAGTATCAACGGTTGGGAGTCTTGAATCGTGTATAGTACAAGCAAGACATATCCTAACACCTCACTATTTGCTATGTCAGTTACACATTCATTATTTCTAGTAACTATCGATATCACATTTAAAGCACTCTTTTGAATCGGACTGTGTGCAACTTGTAGCAACTTGAAGACTAGGTGGAAATGCCCAATACATTTAGTTTCGACGGATGTATTATTTTTGATCAAATTACCCAACGCGTTTAAAGCCATTTCAGTGTGTTTTAAACGATCTTCAATCGTCACAGAAATCGCGATATTTACTAAATCGCGGATATGTTGGAATTGTTCAGATAAAAATTTTATTAAATCTACTGCAAACATATTTGGATCCTAAATATAAAATAATTAACTTTGAAAAGTTTTAAAATATTAAATAATACCTCTATGTGGTAAGTGGGTTGTAAATTAAATATTCTAATAAAAATTCCACCGATGATAAGCTCATTTTTATGGGACGAGTAGGTAAATGTTGACTGATCTACGGTTAAATCAGCTTCCTCGCGAGCTTGCGATTGATTTTCTAAGAAATCAAGTAGTTCCGATCTTGTCCCATTATCCCACACTAAATAAGGTGTTTCACAATTACTATTCAACGTTTTTAAAATCTGGAAAAATGATAATAAAATAACTATTCTTAAATTATATTTAAATTACCTCTTCTGGTTTATTATTGCTTAATTGATTAGCAAGAAACGGTGTTAATAAAACATCCAAAATATTCCTTGTAACAGCATTTTCAGGAGTTTCCAATTCATCCTTTAAATACCCACCGAGCCTTGCACAAGCTTTCACAGCCTCTTTAGCTAACTTATTGCAAACTTCCTGTTGATTTTCATTTTCGCTTTTTTCAACTCCACCCTCATCAAGCGTGTAATCGTAATTAAACATAAATAACAATAAATGCCATAAAACGCCTGATTTTAACAATTGCATTTGCAAAATTGAGTCACGTGCTAAAGCACTGACGCATTCAGTTGCTATATAGCATAATTTTTTAAGTTTCTGCAAGAAAAATTATTAAAAATGGGCTTTTTAAAGTAAACTAAATTACTTTAAAGTATAAAATACGACATAAATCTCTCACTAATTCCGGCATTTCAATCATACGTTCTCTGCATGCTGTAAATTGAGCTGCAACGCTGTAACATTTCGTGATATGTATTGAAACTTCCACGCAAGTTTCGTTAAGTTTTGATGAATTATTAACTACCCCCACACATCTAGAGTAAGCTTCGAGTAAAATCTAAAAAAATATGGTTTAATCATAAATAAAACAAGCGTTAATTAAATTTACTTCTAAACCATTTTCGCGTCGTAATTCTTCCGCGTTTAAAGCAGAACAATGTACGGTGTGATAAGCTAATTCCGTGGCTGCAGTTAATAATGGAGCTGCTTTAGAAAACAATTGTTCATCAGCAGTTTCAATTTGTATTGTTTTAATCAATTGTGGATATCCCGCGTATTTATAAGGCTGCAACTCTAATAAAAAAATTAAAATTATAATAATCAATTATAAATAAAACAAACCATCAGAATAGCGGTGGAATAATATACTTTGCGCTCGTAATACCAAAACAATATTATGAGGGTTTGGACCTTCACGCCAGCTACTTCTACTACATAAAAATTCATAGGCTTGACTAACTTTTTCAAAACGCTCCTAAAATAATTTAATAAAAAACGGTTTAAAAATAAATTAAATAATTTACTCTTCCATCGGGATTTTTATCAGGATGAAATTGTGTAGCTAATCGATAATACGCTTTTCTAATCGTTGATTCATCAGGAGTTCCTTGTAGTTCCAGGCTTTTATAAGCGTCTTCCACTGTCATTACAGGAGGTTTTTTCTCAACTTCTGACCGCCAAGCATCCAAAACATCTTTTAATAAACCAACCTACCAAAAAATTATTATAATCTTATTTTAATTTAAAATAAAATACTTACAGGTTCTTGAATTGGCCAATCAGGAAATTTATTTAAATCACATAAATGTCGCAAATAAAAAATATTGCAGAATAATTCGTGTTCTAGTTGCGGATAGCGAACTGCTGGGATTGCTATATAGTGATATCGTGCCATTGTGTGACTACGTAGTTTTGGTGAAAAGTCTGCTATGTGAGCTGAGATTTTTTGTATCAGAAGCTTCCTCATATCAGAATTCCATATAGCTTCAGGTGTATCGTACTCGCCTAAATAAATTTGTGAAAACTTATCCGGCCCATGATTTTCTAAATAATAAACCATAGCATCAGGTAAGAGATGACCAAGAATACTTCTTTGCATTATATCAGTTGTTGCAGTCTAAAAATGTGTTATTTATAAAATATAATTATTACAGAGACCTGTTATTACCTCATCTGCTTTAAATGCTTGCTTCATATGCGTTAACTGCAAAAACCTTGCGATGGGCAAAACATTACTTCCTGTATACATAAGAATAAAATAAAAAACTCCAGTAGTATAAAGCTTAGACATCTCAGGATTATCGCGCATCACTTCGGTTAATAAAGTAGCCACTTTTTCAACAATAACTGGATCAAAAGTTAGCAATAATTGCACTAAATGCGATAAACAATTACGATCAGATAATAATCTTTTAACTTTTGGAAGTGGTCTTATAATTGCATCATCTTTATCACGGCTCGGATAATATTCGCACATTTTAATCAAAATATTGAGGATTAAAACAGCGAGTTCACTTTCGTTATAATAAGGGTTGCTCGTTGACATTAAACACCATTTTAATTGAGGAAGTTGAGCTGCCATTTTCCAACCTTCTAAACCAATAGCCCAACATTTTGTTTTTCTAGATACAACACCTTTACCATATAATTCTTTTATCTAAAATTAAATGAAAATAAAAAAAATAGTAAAATTACAATTTAACTTACTTCTGGAAAGCTTATAGGTCCAACCCTTTGTGACGCTTCACTATTATAATACCACTCTTTTTCAGCAACGAAATTCATGTTAGGTCCTGCTTCAATAACGTTGGTTTGATTCGGTATTACAGCTCGAGACGTATGTAAATGCGCCAAAGTAACTAAATCAACCAAAATTCTAATTCCACTAGCATCCAAAAGATCACGCACGTTTTTACGATGCAAAATTAATTTATTTATAAATAAAACCAATTTATCACGTTCCATTTTATCAAAACACTAAAAAAAACCGTATTTTAGAAAAAACTTGATTTCTTGAAAACTATATGAGTTAAAGAAATGTTTAAGGGCTCAAAATTTGAGGAATTAAGTGGTTTAACAGGTACTTTTATTAAAATTTTTGTAAGTTCTGAAATTTAAAAAAAAATTAATAAAAAAATTTAAAAATTATCTTTAAATTTACTTATTCAGGTCAAGTTTTATATGTTCTTAAAAAGGTCTTTAAATAATTTTTTAGCCAAAAAAAGAATCATTTTGTTATCACTTTTCGTTTTGGAGTTATTAACAAAAATGTCCACACTTACAAGTCAAATTTTAATTTTTAAAATTTCTGGAAAAAACTTGATTTCTGGAAAACTATTTGAGTTACAGAAATGTTTTAGGGTTCAAATTTTAAGGAATTATGTGCTCTAACAGGTGCATTTATTTACATTTTTGTAAGTCTACAAATAAACTTTCCAGGGCCGGATTTGTGCCCAAATTTCATTAAAAAATGCGAATATTTTTTTTAATTACCCAATTTTTATCAAAAATTTGTTAAATACATATAGGCGCTATATGTTTCTGGTACTAAATTTTTATGTAGTTAACTTTTACAGTTTTCAAGAAAATTATGAAAATCTGAAACTTGAATAAATTTAATAAACAAAAACTTAAAAATAATCTTTAAATTTACTAATTCAGCTCAAGTTTTATATGTTCTTAAAAAGGTCTTTAAATAAATTTTTAGCCAAAAAAAGAATCATTATGTTATCACTTTTCGTTTTGGAGTTATTGACAAAAAGTTATTTTAAGGAATTATGTGTTCTAACAGGTGCATTTATTTAAATTTTTGTAAGTCTACAAATAAACCTTGCAGGGCTGTATTTGTGCCCAAATTTCTTAAAAAAATGCCAATGTTTTTTTTAAATAACCGATTTTCATCAAATATTTTTTTAAATACCTTTAGGCGCTATATGTTTCTGGTACTAAGTTTTTATGTAGTTAACTTTTACAGTTTTCAAGAAAATTATGAAAATCTGAAACTTGAAAAAAATTTAATAAACAAAATCTTAAAAATAATCTTTAAATTTACTAATTCAGCTCAAGTTTTATATGTTCTTAAAAAGGTCTTTAAATAAAATAAAATTTTAGCCATAAAAAGAATCATCATGTTATCACTTTTCGTTTTAGAGTTATTGACAAAAATGTCCACACTTTCAAGTCGAATGTTAATTCAGTATTTTTACAATTTCTGGATAAAACTTGATTTCTGGAAAACTATTCGAGTTACAGAAATGTTTTAGGGCTCAAATTTTAAGGAATTGTGTGCTCTAACAGGTGAATTTATTAAAATTTTTGTAAGTCTACAAATAAACCTTCCACAGTCGGATTTGTGCCCAAATTTCTTTAAAAAATGCGAATATTTTTTTTAATCACCCGATTTTCTTCAAATATTTTTTTAAATACATATAGGTGCTATAAGTTTCTGGTACTAAATTTTTATGTAGTTAACTTTTACAGTTTTCAAGAAAATTATGAAAATCTGAAATCTTGAAAAAATTTAATAAACAAAATCTTAAAAATAATCCTTAAATTTACTAATTCAACTTGAGTTTTATATGTTCTTAAAAAGATCATTAAATAAATTTTCAGCCAAAAAAAGAATCATTATGTTATCACTTTTTGTTTTGGAATTATTGACAAAAATGTCCACACTTTCAAGTCGAATTTTAATTCAGTATTTTTAAATTATCTAGAAAAAACTTGATTTCTAGAAAACTATTTGAGTTATAGAAATGTTTTAGGGCTCAAATTTTAAGGAATTATGTGCTCTAACAGGTGAATTTATTTAAATTTTTGTAAGTCTACAAATAAACCTTCCAGGGGCGGATATGTACCCAAATTTCTTAAAAAAATGTGAATATTTTTTTTTAATTACCCGATTTTCATCAAATATTTTTTTAAATACATATAGGGGCTATAAGTATCTAGTACTAAATTTTTATGTAGTTAACTTTTACAGTTTTCAAGAAAATTATGAAAATCTGAAACTTGAAAAAATTTAAGAAACAAAATTTAAAAATAATCTTCAAATTTACTGATTCAACTCAAGTTTTATATGTTCTTAAAAAGTTCTTTAAATAAATTTTTAGCCAAACAAAGAATCATTATGTTATCACTTTTCGTTATAGAGTTATTGACAAAAAAAGTCCACACTTTCATATCGAATTTTAATTCAGTATTATTAAATTTTCTAGAATAAACTTGATTTCTAGAAAACCATTCGAGTTACAGAAATGTTTTAGGGCTCAAATTTTAAGGAATTATTTGCTCTAACAGGTGGATTTATTTAAATTTTTGTAAGTCTACAAATAAACCTTCCAGAACCGGATTTGTGCCCAAATTTTGCGATTTTTTTTATATAAACAATAATTTATCGTTTCTCCATTTGTAATAACTGATTTGATAGTAAATTTAAAATACTTACCCTATCTAACATTCCGACGATATATTTAGTATCACTGAAAGGACCAATATCCTCAAAATACCTTCCATAAACGATGGACATTGCTTGTAAACACATACATTTCATATCAACTTTAGCAGTTAATAAAAACCTATGATATAAATCATTAAAAAATTCGTACGATCTACGAATTGGGGAATCATCATTATCATCCATTTCAAGTAACAGTCTTAAATAATAATCACCAATTTTAACTTCATCAGCTAAGGACAGGTAAGTTAATTCAAACTCTTGGTGATTCCAGGCCACGAGAGCTGAGCCTGCCAACTCTCTATCCGAAGCATAAGCAAGAATTTCTTTATCTAAGGCACTTCTAAGTTCTTCCCTTGTCTGAAAATTAATGAAATTAATTAAATTATAAGTTAATTTTAAATATTTAAAAAATAATAACCTTATGATTCCATATGAGGTTTGGTTGGGCGTGATCTTGATCAAACTTCCAATAAAAATACTGCCAATTAGCTTCTGCTTTAACCCGCTCCCTGCGGCGTCTTAAAACAATAGGTCGCTCTTTTAATTTTTCTTTTCGTTCAATAACTATACCCATTTGTGCCCCCCAGTGTTGCAATGCAAGATTTGTGTAATGTTCCACTTTTCTTTCAACCGTCTTCAATTGCCGCTCAACCGCTGCCCAGTTTGGACCTTTTTTCAATTTATTAGAGTGATCTTGCGCGATTTTTAAATTATCACGGTGGTTTAACAATTCTTGCTCCAATGCACTTTCAGGGACTTTTTCGTTCGAATCTAAATACGATATTAAACCAGTAGGCTACAAAATTGTATTAATTTAGACATTGATTATTATTAAAGTGTATGTTTTACCATAATTCTTTTTAATAATCCCATTGCTGTTGGATTTCCTGTAATCCATAACCCGACTAAATGTCTTGATAATTGTCTGTGGGTTAGTAATCGCCCATCAGAACCACTGGTGTAAAGCGAGGCTAGGAGATGACGTGGTAATGCACCTTCTGCTAATGCCAGGCTTTGCATTCGTGCTGCCACTTCTGCTTCACCTTCTTCAATTAAAGCTCGCATTACTAGTCCTGCTCCTTTTACAATCGCCATCGATGGATGCTGTTAAAAACATTATAAAAAATTAAATAAACAAAAAAAATTTTACAGTACCTGAAATAATCGAAAAAGTATTCGTCCACGATCAGCGACCATTTCCAACAACATATCAAAATGTTTTCCATCGGTTGTTTCACAATAAGGCACACAGAGAGCAAAAGTTAAGAAATCCAACATAGCTGAAACAACCAAAGCTCCAGTACCCTGATTCTAAAAAAGTAAAAATAAAATTAATTAATTTAATTATATTTAATATCATTTAATGCCATTGATAATGTCAACATTAGTTGACGAAAACGTTCTGGCTTATTAAATATCTTTAAAAAGAGTGAGTTTTTTTATTTTAATATTAAATTAATATTAAAATTAATTAATTTTAGATGGATCTATCACATATTAATTGTTTAAAAATAAAATTAGTTGATAAATTTAATTAAAATTTACCACATGAGCAGTCCACATATTTAGTAAACTCTCCAAAAAAGATTTTGATTGTAGTAATGATGATTTATTTAACTGCTCCTGCCGTAAATCGTAGCCATCATGAGTTGGATGCATGAGCGCACAAATAACATCAATAGCAGCATGAGTTACTCCATAATCATTCCTTCTTAATGCTGTTACTACTTTTGTACCAATTGATTCGCGGAAACTAAAATTTTATAAAATAATTATTTTGAAAAAAAATTTGTTTTAATAAAAATACCCTGGAATTGTTGTGAAAGCTGCATAACCAACTTTACTAGCAATTAACCGCCTTAATGCTTGAAATTGTGATTCCAACTCGATGCTAGAGACACTTTTTTGATCACCTTCTCTTTGCACAAGCGCTTGCAATGCGCCAGTTATTAATTTATCCTTATTTTCAGAAAAAATTCCCTACAAACCATATTAAGTATTAAATTAATTTCAAGCAATTAAATAAATTAATGGCACTTACATCTTGTGTGATACTGTAAAGTAAACCACTGTAAGGTGCATTGGCGTTGAATCTTCGAACACACTCATAAAACGTATGTTTGGGGGGTGGATTTAATAAGAATTTAACGTGTATACTTTCTGTTTCTTCTTCAACTGGTATATGTAAAGGCCCTAGACGTAAACCTCTTTCGAGTGGAAGCATAGTTATATGCACATCCCTATTTCCTGAAGCCCGAACTCCATCTAATAATGATGCCAGTAATGAGTCCCTACAATCGTTTATTATTACATTTATTTTTACATTACAAAAAAATTACCTGTCAGTAGCAGTGTATGTTCGAATTAACCCATTTAAATACTCGATACTAAAAAGTTGTGGGTTCTCATTATTTCGTACTAAAGAAAATATTTCACTCAAAGGTCTTAGAGTACAAATACTATACGTTTGTGGATCACGCTCTAATAAACATGTTTCGGATAAACAAAGCGTGCGCCGTACAGGTTCTGAATGGCGAGCTTTATTTATTTTATACACACTAAATTCAGAAACCGATGTTTGATGTTCATCAGCACTAAAAAAATAAATCTTAATTATTTTAATTTTTTTGTAAATTTTATACCTGTATCGTCCAAACCGCTCACATTGGAAATGTTCAAGTGTAACTGGCGTATTTAATAAAATAATATTAATTCCCAAATTAGCCGTGGCACTTTCTAAAATTTTTAGTTTGATTTCTTCAGCATTAACTGATTGAAAAAGATGAAGTCGGCTAAATCCACCACAAACAACAATAAAACCACCTAAAAACCAACGAATAAAATCAAATTCACTTCATTAAAACCTTAATTTACCTGGATAATCAGACACTGAAAGAATTCCTTCGAAATCTTTAAAGCAGTAACTTGCAAGTACTTTATTTGTCGCCGGATCTAATTGATCTAAAGAATATGGAGTTACTTCCAAAATTACCGGCAATCGGACATCAGACCAATGATGTTTATAAGCTTGATATCTCTAAAATTTAAATATGTAATTTTCGTAATTTTTTTTTATTTAGTAACTTACTAGAAAATCTTTTGGTTTTTCAGCGAATAAATGTCGAAATTTTAGAGCTTCAGTGATTAAATTAGCACGATGTTCTGTGGAAAAACGCATTTGATCAACTTTACGATCTTTTTTTATAGAAATTTGAAACTCGTTATGCACACTATTTGTACCCCTTAACGGTGTGAGTGATATAAAATCACTGTAAGGCCAACGATTTGTTACTTCAAGTGTAGATGGATTGTACGTACTAATTCCCATATTACCAATAGAAAATATACGTTTATATCTACAAAAAACATGTAAAATTAACATTAATATCCAAAGGTAAAGTAATAAAAAAAAATTAAAATTTTTTTCATTCTATTTGAGTTTTGCTCAAGAAGTTTCGAATAAAAGAACACAATTTCAATTTCAATTAAATAAAAATAAAAAATTATTTAAAAAAATTCAAATATTAATTTTGGATATCAAAAAATATGCCAATTAAACAAAGTATAATGTTTAAAAGTACAAAAGAATCTTAAATAAATAATTATAACGAATCATCATAATTATATCTCATCTTCTGTCTCCTTAAGCTCTTTTATTTATAACACAAATACTTGAATCATCGTTTTATTACCTAAAGTAAAAATTCATAGATGTAAAACTTAAATAATAATAATTATCATTAATAAAAATAAATACCAACATTAACAAATTTATTTAAATAATCCTTTATTCATAAATATTAATTACGTTTTTATCAGGAGTTGAACAAAAGCTACGAGTTACAAAATATAACACAACGATCTTTTCTTTATTTCTAATAAACGAATACGTTTAAAGAATTGGAACTTACTTTCCTTTCCACGAGTGTTTAGTGATGTAGAAACAGGCCACATCTCGGTTATCTTTGATGGGCATCATAGCTCCGGTGATCTAAAAGCAATGACCAAAAAAATCAATAAGCACTTAGTATTTGAAATAAATAATCACTTACTTTTGACATTTGATATTAATTAAAAGATAAAACTATTAATAAAATAATGGTTTTTATTTACAAATCATTAAAATGGTTGATGGTTAATTTGTTGATGATTTAATCACTTTGTTAGTACGTGTTAGGTTTTGTGGGTGTTAGGCGGTTTAGCACTTACTTAAATTCTAATTTTACTTCATAAAGGGCCTAAGGTTTCAAATTATTTCAAAAAATTCAAAGCGATCCTTCGCATTTTTGACAGTTTTAAGAGGGGTGTCAGCTCCTTGACAATGACCGCTAAATGTCATGTCAAAATTAAAACAAATAAATAATATTAACAAAAAATCAATTTGAATTGAATTAATATTCTAAAAAAAATTACCAATTAGCTTTTTCGTGAATATTTTAAAATTTATGAAACGAATTTTAGGCAACCAAGTATTCATATCGCCCTCCAGCGGATTTAATTGAAACAATATCTGTTCTTTTATCAAGTGGAGTAAAACTGAGTAAAACCCAAAATATTTTTCAAAATTTTTGAAATTAAATAAAAGATTTTATAGGAAAAAGTTATTTAATTATTATAATACAGGAAACATTAATCATCTTGTTTGTCCGGGGGTGGTCCACAAGGCTGAAGCATTTTTTCCATCAAATTGAAACGTACACGCGCTTTAGCTTCATTTTCAGCAACAGCAAAGTAGTTTAATAAATCAGGATGGCTTAAATAACTTGCAAAACTATCTCTGTGTTGATTTACCATCCACTCGTACTTAGTTGTGTCTGCATGTCCCGTACCAATACATTTTGACTGCAAATGCTCCAATTGGCTGTGAATGTTGTAACGATCACCCATTCTAAAGATTAATTTATTTTATTGTGAAATAAATAAAAATTAAAACTTACTTTAATTATAATGATTTGTAACGAAGATTTCTAGGTTATGTTGTTGATCACTAGCGCCAAACATATGATGCGGAAAAAAACAGGAAACATTTACAATGGTACCAACTGTAAATAAGTAAAACTCAATTAATTTTTTTAAATTTTTATTTTTGAAAAAATAATAAAGAAAAATTAGCTACTTTTATTGTTGTGCTAATTAAAGAACGTGACGAAAATATTGATTGAATTATATACATTCAAAAACCATGTAGTTTTACTCCGTATTACATAAAATTCTACTATACTATATATAGTTTAAAAATCAAAAATTACATACAGTGCGGACATAAAGTAAATCCCCCCTGTTAACTTTTGAATGATTATGTTTTTGATTCTGAAAATTAGTCTACGAAAGTATTTAATTCCGAACTTTCTAACAAAGGTATTTTTGATTTTGTGGAACTTCCGGTTTTTCCGGAAGTGTATGGCAACTTTCTTATTTTAAATGGAACACCTAGTATATTTTTGCATTTTCGTGTTCTCCATAAAAATACCATTAAATTGACCTAGCATAGTGTGGTCTACGATTAATACTTTCGGAATTACGCCCATTCGAAAAATCGCATTTTTATGCAACTTCATTTACACCGGAAGTGGAAAATTAACGAACTTAAGGTTAAACATGATTTTGTTTAAATTTAATGTTATTAACTTAATTGTAAAAGAAAATCATTTAAAATAAGGAAGTTGGGGCAGTTGGCTCCAACTTCCGGTGTAAATGAAGTTGCATAAAAATGTCATTTTTAAATGGGAGTAATTCCGAAAGTATTAATAGTAGAGCACACTACGCTAAGTCAATTTAATGGTATTTTTATGTAGAACACGAAAATGCAAAAATATACTGGGTGTTATATTTAAAATAAGAAAGTTGCCATCCACTTCCGGTATAACCGGAAGTTCCACAAAATCAACAATACCTTTATTAGAAAGTTCGCAATTAAATACTTTAGTGGACAAATTTTAAGAATTGAAAACATAACTGTTCAAAATTCAGCAGGGGGGGATTTTCTTTATGTCCACACTGTATAAATAATTTTATACTAAAATAAGCACTATGATTTATTTTAAAGGGTTTATTTAACTACATTCGTAGTAAAAAGCTTAAAATCTTGACCCGTTTGTTATTTACATAATGTAACTCTCTACTTTCATCTTTATTTTTTTACTGAAACGATTTAAGTTATAATAAGTATCCTTATATACGAACAAAATATTTATTACAACAGTGTGTGTTGAAAAATGATCATAAATTACTTTAAAGAACTATATTATTCTATTACATTTTATGTTTAAACAGGTGCTTTGTGAACGAGGGAGAACCAATATCCGCATTCGCATCTTTTTGGTTGACCTTTATGCAACCACATCCAATTAACAGAGGTAGCATCTTCTTCGCAAATACAACCAACAATGCGAGCTTCGAAAGCAGATGGTACTTCGTTTGGCTGTGCCTTAGTGCCTGCTCCACGTTTAACAATTTTTAAATCGAAAGGATTATCATTACCAGAAACATGAGCTAACAATTCTCGTTTTTCTAGACCAGTCGCATGTTCCACAGGATCACCCATTGTAACTAAAATAGCAAATTAAATCATGGTTAATTAGTATTTACTAACTTATCTTAATCATTAAGAAAACACAGCAAAATTTGATTTTTTTAAATAATTCTTGGAAAATTACGTAATTTATGTGTCAAATTTTACGAGTAGTTATGAGGGGAAAAAACAGTTAGGCGTTTATAATAATCACCTTTACTGGCAAATCCTCTGGTTGCAAGGAATACATTCTTTCTGGCAGCATTTACGGCTAGCCTGGTGCAAAGAGAAGCCATCATCAATAATTTCTTTTTAGATTCACGCACGATTATCACAGCACGTCCGATTGCTTCACTTCGATTTTTGGAGTGGGGCTCGACGTAATTGTCAAAATTTTACCAAGTCTTGTTCGTTTATTGAAAAGACAAATCGAACGACACCTAGTAGAATTATGAACGAAAGCTGCTCTGAAATAGCGCTTTCCATTAGAATTATAAACCTACTCGGAGTAACTCGCGTATATTTGGTTGCATAAAAATTAATTTATAAAAATGAAGTAAAATTGTTTTTGTCAACAAAAATAAATTAAAATGGGTTCTAATAATCCTGAATGGTAATTTTTTTAATTCTGATAATATTAATATTGCTTTTAATTCATGTTTTTAGGTGCGTAAATACAAGCGGTTCAGAAAATGTTTTTAAAACAAATCTACCGAGTATTCAAGTCGAAGATCATCCTTTAAAAACAATAGTGGTAACAACAGGTTAATTTGTAATCAATTCATGTTATATAATTTTTTCAAGGTAACAGATAGAATTCCTCGTAGAGTTTTAAGTTCGCAATCGAGTACAGGTTTTTCCACCCCAGTGTCAACGTCTTCAAGTTTTTTCGATATAAATGCTGCTCTTGAAGGGATTGATCCTTTAACGAAGTTCGCTAGAGAAGAAATGGATCCTTTAACACAAATGGCTGCTGAAAGTGCTAAAATGCAGGGCGAAGATAATAAAAGGACAACGAAAAGTGTTACTAGGAGTAGATTTCAACCATGGGATTCACGTAAAGCTGCTATTTTAAATCAATTTACTACGTCGGAGAAAATCACGATTGTTACAAGTTTTTTAAACGAAGATGAACAAGGTATTATTAAAAATTGGTGTAATTGAGATTGTTAAGTTATTATTTTTAGTTATTGTTAAGGCGCAAACTAGTAGTATTGATAAAATGCAGCATCGTTTAGAGCAGTTAGATTATTTTGCTGAAGGATCACAAAAAAAGTTTGATTTATCGCAGGTTGAGTATATAAGACGTATCGAGCAATTAAATAAAGAGCTAGTTCACGCTTGGAATACCGAACAACGAGTTAAGGCTTTAAAAATCGCTATACAATGCGCTAAAATGTTGTCAGATACAGATGTCTTACAATTTTATCCAAGTAAATTCGTTTTAATTACTGATATTCTCGATTGTTTTGGTAAATTGGTTTATGAACGCTTGCGCACTAAAGCCGATGATATTAAGTAATAATTTTCCCATTTTGTATCTTTTATAATATTAAAGTTAATTTATTTTGAAGGCCTGGTAACAGGGTGCCCTTACCCGAGGATTTTATGCCGAGTATGGTTCCAGAACTAGTCAAGGAAACCTGTAGAAACTGGTTTTATAAAATTGCTTCAATTAGAGAGTTGGTACCTCGTATTTTCGTTGAAATGGCTATTTTAAAATCCTACAGCTTTTTAACATCCAGGTAAATAATTTTAGATATTTTTCTTCAATAATTTGTATATTTTATAGTGAATACTCATCCGCTCTCATGAGATTAACGCGTATGATAAGAGGTATTGGAAATCCACTGGTTTCTGCTTACGCACGCTGTTATTTATGCAGAGTTGGGATAACCATAACATCATTTATCAAAGATAATCAATATCTCGTAGAGAATTTTTATGATTTTTTAATTATTTATGATCACGTATGTTTGTTTCGTATATTTTATTAATTAAATGTAAAATCAATTTTTTTAGTTATTCACAAGTGGTATTAAGAATGAAATTTTAAAGCAAAAATTAGAAATGTCTTCGTATCTAACTTTATACACTCCTGCTCTAGAGTTTATACTTGAAGCAGCCGTGGTTGATGCTTCAGAAAACATATTAACCGAAGTTTTACAAAAATGCCAAAATCAAGGAAATAGGTGTGTAATTAATCGATTTTTGAAATTTTTTATTAAGTATTTTTTTTTCAGTTCATTATTATTGAATACAACAATGGCGGTTTATAAACCAAGCTATGTTTCGTTAAGAGCTGTGCAATTTTTAGATATGATAAGTAAAAGCACTGATCATGGTTTGTCACTACACGTATTATTAAGGACGTTAGGTTTATGTATAACCGTTAATCCACCCCCCATGAGTGATAGAAAACTCATATTACGAAACGTCTGGAAACTAATATCACGAATTGAAAACCCTGAGCATTATTTAAATTGTGCCGAACCTTGGGTTCAATATGCAGTCCAATTTTTTATAGTGGTAAAATATCTACTTTTTATATTTTTTTTTATTTAAATGTATATTAATTTAGAGCCGCAGCAATGAAGTTAATTTAATTCTCGGCGATTTAATCAGACACATGTCACCGGATAGGAACCATGAAAAATTTTACCCACAACTAAAACTAATCGTTGAAAAAATAATGATGTATGCTCAAGATATCGAAGGGCTTATATCAATGGATAAATTTTTACCGCTAATAGATTTATTTCAACAAGAAGGTGTGCGTGTTGAAATTTGTAAAACAATTTTATTAAACTGCATCAATGAAAATGAAATTATTGATCCGGTAATAATCAACACTTTAACATTTTTATGCAGTGTTCTTCATGATTCCGTAACAGCTTTAACTATTGAAGATGAAAGCAAACAAATAAGTGATATAATTTGTGCGATATTACGTAAAATTAATTATGGCCAAGATTTTGAGCAACAGTTATCATTTTACGTTGAAGCTAGGGGAGCTTTCACTAATTTATGTGCAGTTTTAATCCAATTAGTTCATGTAAGTGAAGCAAACTTATACAGTGCGGACATAAAGTAAATCCCCCCCTGCTAACTTTTGAACGGTTATGTTTTTCATTCTAATAAAGGTATTTTTGATTTTGTGATACTTCCGGTTATACCGGAAGTGTATAGCAACTTTCTTATTTTAAATGGAACACCCTGTATATTTTTGCATTTTCGTGTTCTCCATAAAATTACCATTAAATTGACCTAGCATAGTGTGGTCTACGATTAATACTTTCGGAATTACGCCCATTTGAAAATCGCATTTTTATGCAACTTTATTTACACCGGAAGTTAGACCCAACTGCCCAAACTTCCTTATTTTATATGATTTTTTTGCAGTTAAGTTAATAACATTAAATTTAAACAAAATTATGTTTAACCGTAAGTTCGTTAATTTTGCTGATTAACATAACCACCTTCCACTTGGCAGTAATAAAATCTACAGGAAATCTCTTGGTGTAAATGAAGTTGCATAAAAATGCGATTTTCAAACGGGCGTAATTCCGGAAGTATTAATAATAGATCACACTACGCTAGGTCAATTTAATGGTATTTTTATGGAGAACACGAAAATGCAAAAATATACTGGGTGTTCCATTTAAAATAAAAAAATTGCCATCCACTTCCGGTATAACCGGAAGTTCCACAAAATGAAAAATACCTCTATTAGAAAGTTCGGAATTAAATACTTTCGTAGACTAATTTTCAGAATCAAAAACATAACCGTTCAGAAGTTAGCAGGGGGGGAATTTACTTTATGTCTGCACTGTATAATTAAAATTAATTAATTCATTTATAGAGCGTCAATTTATTATCAGTAAAAGTACGAGGTATAGTAAATGGTAATCACACCCGAAAAACAGGAGCTTTTGTTCGAGCTTGTGCCGCTTATTGTTTCATTACAATTCCATCGATAGCTTCAACAAAAAATCGTTTGGATCTTTATTTAATTTCAGGACAAGTCGCGCTTTTTAATAACTGTTTAGGACAAGGTAAGCACGAATACAGTTGATATTCTTTATTATATCTTAAAATTTTAGCGGACGCATTTTTTAAGGCAGCTTTAACGAATATTACAGAATTCGAGCCAAACCAAGAATATTTAAATGAAACTTATCTTATTTCATACATTCGCAAATTTTTATCTACGCTATTAGTAGTACCCGACAGTCCTGATCGAGCAGTTTTAAGTTTAACTAGAGTTTTATTAAACGTCATCAAAAATTATAAATGGACCCAACCAGCGAGTTTACCTGAATTATATTTGAATGTACTCGAGATGCTGTCAATCATGGGTCAAGATAAATACCCGTATTATGTTGATAAAAGTATGTTTAATTATTCACATGAATTTCTTAATAAAATTTTTGTTTTAGTTGATAGCAATGATTCCATGTACGGATGCGATCCAAAATTTATTTCTGAAATTAATAAAATTTGCACCATAATTTTATCGGAATTGTTGCTGAAATTAAAAGAATTAGGACCTGGAAGGATTCAATCCGCTTTAGCTCTTAAATTATTCGAAGCTATTTTAAACAGAGTTGAATTGAGCTCAACTGTACTAACTTTCGTTTATAATTTATGGCAATTATCTATTAAATATGGATATGGAGACATAAAAGTTATGGTAATTTTTTTAAATTTGTTTTAATAAAATTTAAGTATTTATTTTTTAGAGTCGTACACATCAATATTATAGAAGTAGAAGTTTAAATGTTAATAACAAGCTTTTCGAACAACTTATGAAGAAATTAAATGTTCCTACATAAATTTTATTACAAATAAATCGTATTTATTTAAACTTGTAAAAATTTTTTATTCAAACTAGGCAACCAAATGTACTAAAAATGCTCGGAGTTATCACGTTTTCTCGTGAGTTTTCTATGGTAAAAACATTTTTCTGATTTTTAAAGTAAAATATTAAAAAATTATTATTAAATATGTACCTACATCAGAAGTTCTTTTTTTTTTTGAAAATTTGAATAAACTAGAGAATTCTACAAAATATGAAACCGAGTTTATTTAAAAATTCTAAGGGGAACATTAAAAAAATGAAGATTTTGTAAAAATTTCTTAATTTATTTTTTTATATTTATTTTTTGAGAGGTAAAAATTAATTTAAATCGCCAATAGTGTTAAAAATAGTTGACTAACTTGTAAATCATTTACACTACTTGTTTAACAAAATTAAAGCAACTTTTAGTTCCAGGGAAACCGTCAATTATGCAACCAAACCAGCACGCTTCAAATTGATTCAAAATACTTTTTAATATGGCAAATTATAATACGAAATTTTCATTATAATTGAAAAAAGATTATTTTAAAATCTTAATTAACTACTGGCATTGTCTATCGGTGATCGAATGAACGACAAATAATCAAAATTTGGTAAAGTCTTAGATAGTTTTAATATATTTCAAATAGCATATGAAAATACATATCCATAATTATAAAGATTTAATTGTAAGATATTGTAACATATTTGTATTTGACGTTTATGTAGCATCATATAGTGTAACTTAGGCAACCAAACCAACTCGCTTTTCTCAAGGATGTTAAATACAGGGTGCGGGAAAAGTCCTGCATAATATGTTTGGTTTAAAAATTGATTGATAGAAATCCAATAAAAGATGCAGACCGAGTAAATTCGCAAGTGTCATACAGCCTTTACTCCGAAGTAATAGTAAATGACAACACTGTAATTATTTAAGGTTATGTTTAATGGTCTAAAAAACCGGGAAAACAGTTTACAAAATAAACTAAAATATTAAATAACAACATGGGTATTCTTAATTTATCTAAATTATTAGCTGATATCGCTCCGCATGCAATAAAAGAAACGGAATTAAAAATATATTTTGGTAAATATTCTATTAAAAACATGCATTTGTGGTAACTAATATTATTGTAGGTCGTAAAGTGGCTATTGATGCATCTATGTGTTTGTATCAATATTTGGTGGCAGTTCGAGCTGAAGGAGCGCAGCTTACATCGGTTGATGGAGAAACGACATCTCATTTAATGGGTACTTTTTACCGCACTATTCGTTTAGTTGAAAGTGGAATAAAGCCTGTTTATGTTTTTGATGGTAAACCACCGGAGATGAAATCTGGGGAGTTGGGTAAAAGAGCCGAGCGAAGAATTGAAGCACAAAAAGCATTGGATAAAGCTACAGAAGCTGGAGAACAAGCGGAAATTGATAAATATAATAGACGATTGGTAAAAGTTACTAAACAGCATGCAGCTGAATGTAAACAACTTCTTAGTTTAATGGGAATTCCGTATATTGATGCTCCATGTGAAGCAGAAGCACAATGTGCTGCAATGGTAATTAAATTGGTTGAAATAATAATTTATTATTACAATAATCGTAGGTGAAAGCAGGTAAAGTTTTTGCAACGGCCACAGAGGATATGGACGCATTAACTTTTGGGTCAAACGTTTTATTACGTCACGTCACTTTTAGTGAAGCAAGAAAAATGCCAATTCAAGAATTTCAATTAAATAAAGTATTAGATGGTTTGGGTTTAAATCAAGAAGAGGTATTATTTATAATTAAATTTGATTTATTAATTTTCCGTGTAGTTTATAGATTTATGTATTTTAATGGGTTGTGATTACACTGATTCGATTAAGGGTATTGGTCAAAAACGGGCTATCGAATTAATTAAACAACACCGAAACATCGAAACGATTTTAAAAAATATAGATACAGCTAAATATTCTGTTCCTGAAGATTGGAATTTTGATGGAGCACGTCAGTTATTTAAGGAACCAGAAATAACAAATCCTGAGGAAATCGATGTAATTTTTATTATACTTTTATATGCGTTTTCTAATTATTGGTTTTAGTTAAAATGGACTGATCCTGATGAAGACGGTTTAGTGAAATATTTATGTGGTGATAAACAATTTAATGAAGAGCGTGTAAGAAATGGTACCAAGAAGTTGATTAAAGCTAAAGGGACAACCACACAAGGGAGATTAGATGGATTTTTTACCGTTTTAGGCACAACTCCTGCAAAAAGAAAGGTTGAACCAAAAAAGAATACTCCTAATAAACGAGGAAAAGTTGGTGGTGGCCGAGGTAGAGGCAAAGGACCTAAATAATTAAACATTCTCATTTTTTATACTACTTTCATTTTGTATTTATTAAGTTTAAACACTCATTTTTAATAAAATACTTTGTAATTTGATTTTTAATATTATTTATCACCCAAATCTAATAATTTTTATAAGTTTAAAACCAAAATAAATCAAAATTACTGCTATTTATTGAATAAAATATGCTATTTTTTCTTCAAAATATATTTTTAAAAAGTGACATTTGTTGTCTTATCATTTTGGCTTGTCAAATAAGAGTAGAAATTGTTTACTTGCTCCACCCTGTGAAGCATCACAGAAGGCTGTATGTAACAACTTGCAAGAAAAAAAAATTAAAAAAACCTTAGAAATCCAAATTTTCGAAAGATTTAGAAGTTCTTGAAATTGAACTATTATTTATTTAAAAAAGTGATAAATAATTTAGGAATTTTATAAAAGCATTTTAGACTTTATTAAAAAAATATGAACACCAACAAAATTGTCAATAATTTTTTTATTCATTAAATCATTTTTTACAAATAAGGTTCAGGGAATTCAAAAGTCACTTCCCTTCCAGTGAGTTTTTTATACACGGATGTGAAAGTATCCACCTAAAATAAAAAAAAAAGTTAAAATTTCTACAAGCCCAAAATTTCACGTTTATTGTGTATTAGTTTAAAAATAAATTATAAAACTTACCTTATGTTCGATAGTAGTCTGTTGATTCTTATCAAGATGAACTTTAATTAATTGGCTGCCATCAAGCTTAACACGGATACGTTTACCCACAATTTCAGCTGGGTAGACCAAATCTTCTAAAATAGCATCGTAGACAGCAGTTAAAGTACGAGAGCGAGGACGCTTCTGCTTGTTCTTGGTACGAGTTTTACGTGTAGGCTTGGGGAGAATCTTGCGCTCTCCTACAAATACTACATGCTTTCCACTGAATTTCTTTTCCAATTCACGTACCAGACGTGTTTGGATCTTTTGGAACTGCTTCAGTTTTGGTTTTGGGACATAAATAATAATAGACTAAAAAAAACAAAAGAAAAGCTATTAATTACTCAACTTAATTTAGAAATGAATAAACAAATACTTCATGTAGACCAAAATTATTAAAGGAAGTTGTTATTGGGTTAAAACTATTCGTTTGGATCAAATAAATTACAACGTACCTTCTTATTATTCAACTCGATTTCCCTCGCTTTAGTAATGTGAAGCTCTCTAAGTTGTGCCTTTAATTCAGAGTTCATTTCCAGCTCCAACAAGGCTTGAGCAACCTGTGTTTCGAATACATCTGGCTCAGCGCCTCCAGGCTTCACAATTTTTGACGACATCTACAACCAAAATAAATATAAACATTATACATTTTTTAAATTAAAATTTTATAAAATTATAATTTAACAAGAGATCTAAACCTTTTAGCAATAATTAAATTCAATAATAAATAATATCCTCAACAGAAACTCTCTACTATTTAGTAAAATAACCTAAGTTTTAGAGCACAACACTTGTAATCTTAAAACATCACAAAAACTTCGGGTTTTACACCGGCGGAACTTGCTTAAATAAGTAAATAGAAGTTTCAAGATTTAATGGGACACAATATTTTTGTAAAAGGAAAGAATTTTAATTATAAAATATAATAAATAAATCTACAAACGTGTACCTTTTCGTGTGTCACATAAAAAGAAAGACTAGCGGCAGGTGAACGCGTGCGCAGAAAATGTCACTAGCTCCAAGTACCAACTTAAAATATTTTTAGTTCAACTTCCCCCAATATTTCAGTGGCGTACTAGATTTTTTAAGGATAAAATGTATTTAACGCAAATTAAATATCTAATTAAATAGAAGAAACTCAAAAAAATTTACGATACGATAAAGTGTTTTATTTGAACAAATTTAATTAAAACAATAATTGACAGCCGGCGACATCTATGGACAATTTTTATTATATTTATTTACACCACGATATTTTTTAAATTTATACAATAAATCCGGATTTTTTCCAACTCAAACGGATTAAAATTAAATAAAAAATCTAAAGCCCACTTGATTTTAATTAAAAATTGATAATAAAATAAAATATATACAGAGTGTCCAACAAAAATCACTAAAATTATAAATTATTTATTAATAATTTAAGTTTAAAATTAATTTGAATTATTATTTAAACTGAAAATGGTTGTCAACAAATATTAATAGATGATTAGAAACTAAAAAACTTACCTAATTGTGTATGAGTGTCAAAAAATATACAAAAGCTTTGAAAATGTAGAAGTACTTGTTGTATCGATGAGAACTCAAAGATAGCTCAAGAAGAACTAATTTCTTTTCTTAGAAGTACCCTTTCAGTTTTCTTGAAAATCATCACTGAATATCATCAACTCCCCACTCCTCCTTAAATTAATTAGCTGTTTAGTTGGAATTGAGAAACACAAAATTCCTTGTATAATTAAGGCACAATAGCAAGCTTATTTCATTACAGCTTGTACATGGTGAGCTAAAATGATTGTGGTCAATTCAAAATTACCGCCTACAAATCTGGGGAATTTGTTTGCTTCAAGTTCATAGTAACATAAAATCATTTCAAAATAAAACCAGAAAATAAAACTAGACTTCACAAAAGTAGAGGTGTAGGTGTAATTTTTACCGTTGTGTCAAAACTTCAGATTTTAGAATTTCGTTATTGTGCCTTCTTTTTCATAAACGTCAGTTTTTATCAAAATTAATTTGCGTAAATCTTTTTTTGTGTTAGCATCTGCCTCGAAGATGAAGAAAAACATTTTCAATATTCGACATTTGCTGTGAAATTAGAGATTTTGGAATAAAAATTTGCTACGCCATTTGATTACTAGGAGATTTTCTTTTTAAAATTTCAGTTGTACCAACATGTGTATTTGGTTGCCAACATATCAAAGCACAATCATTTTAGCTCACCCTGTATCTAAAATTTTAATGTACAGGGTGAGCTAAAATGATTGTGCTTTGATATGTAGGCAACCAAATACGCAGGTTGGTACAGCTGAAATCTTAAAAAAAAAAATCTCCCAGTAATCCAATGGCGTAGCAAATTTTTTCCCAAAATTTCAAATTTCACAGCAAATGTCAAATATTGAAAAAAAAAATCTTCATTTTCGAGGCAGATGCTAACACAAAACAAAGGTTTGTGCGAATTAATTTTGATAAAACTGACGTTTATGAAATAGAACGCACAATAACGAAATTCAAAAATCTGAAGTTTTGACAAAACGGTAAAAATTATACCTACGCCTCTGCTTTTGTAAAGTCTAGTTCCTTTGTTTTGATTTTGACATGATTTTGTGTTAGTATGAACTTGAAGCAAACAAAATCCCCAGATTTTTAGGCGGGACATTAGAATTGACCACAATTATTTTAGCTCACCCTGTATAATTTATTTCCAAAAAAAAAATCAATAATTTTTGAAGAAGTTGATTTATTATTTAATTTAAACTTCCCAACGTTTAAATTATTTAAGTTTTGCACAATTAAAGAACAATTTCGGTGTTTTCTATAAAATAATGTAAGTTTGGTTGCCTACCTCATAATTTAGTCTTGTCAAATATACGCATATTTTAATAATTTATTTTTTTTAAATTAAACAATTATCGCACTGTTGCCGTTTTTTGCAATTTTTAAATGTGAAACGTGCGTAAAACATAAAAAACACAAACATTTTTAAAATTAAACATAGACAAAATTGTAACAAATATGTAATTAAAGTTGCATAGCTCACAACTACTACGCCTATGGATTGGTTGCAGTGTTGTAGCGTGGTTGTAGCTTTACTATAAAGAAAACCCTGTTTTAATAAACATAAATAAAAAAAGTCCCTAGAAGTGTAAACAAAAGCTTAGCAGCTGTTCGTTGGTCACGTGACGTAGAACTGGCGGTAAATTGCCAATTGTAACGATAGTTTTCATCAATGTTATCAATTTTGCTCATCCACAAGTTAATTCCGACCCAATTTTATTATCAGCATATATAAAATTAGCCAACAATTAAGTAAGTATGTTGTTTTTTATAAAATAATTCATTAAAAACGCGGGAAAAGCGTAATAAGTAGCTTGGTGGGTGGGAAGGTTATAAAAAAACATCTTTGTATGTTTTACTTGATTTATTCTTTTATTTTATATACAAGAATAGCACAAGCTGTTAATTAAGCGCAATTTGATAATAAACATAATTGAAATTTCAGTAAAATGATGACCGAACCAAGCACATGTGTTAACCACACTGATAAAATATCGGTTCGACGTAAGAGACTCTTTGCGCCAGTTAATATTGAACCTATACTCCACTCGAATGATTCGAATTCAAATTTTTCTGATATCCAAGTGTTGGATAGCGAGGACGCTAATGAAAAATTTGTTGAAATATTCAAACCGAAACTAAAGGATTATGATATTTTTAACAATGATAATTCAGTATGTGTAAGTCCTATTAGGACAAGATCTTCAATCGACAGTCTTGAAACCTCGTTTTGCCTTTCAAGCCCAGCCTCATCAATCAAATCAGTACCTGATAGTGTGGTACCATCATTTGAAAAATCGCCAACTTCGAAACTAAAAACCCCACATGATACATCCACAGTTAAAGTTAATTCGAAAGTACAAAAACGTAAAGCAACATGTGATGATTTGGTAGAATCAGATGAAAATATTACAGAAGTAATTCATGAGAATAAAATGATGAAATTAGATGCATCTGCTAGTAAATCAAAAGTGCGAACTGCACTATTTCCTGAATTTTCCGATATTTCATTATCCACAAAATCATTTTATCCTAAATCTCTTGATGATTCACCTGTGAAAATAAAAATGAACACAAGTCAGGAATCGTTAAATAAAAGCTTTACTATGAAAAGCTATCGAGGTAAAAGTAGAAAAAGCTATGCTCGTAAAAAACGTTATGGTCAAATAAACGCTGGGGTTAGACACAAAATAAAGAAACCTAAAGAGCGTAAAAAAATAAAAACCGAACCACTTAAATCCGTTGTTAATGTATTTCAACAAAAAATACTCGATGGTTATTTGGAAGATGTGGCTGAATTGAAAAAGGCTTCAACCATTAAACAAATCAAGGCAATTGAAAATAAAGAAAATGAGTCACCAGTCGTACAAAATGAACACAAACCGATTGAAAATCGCAGGATTTTTAAATCGAAACTGCATGATACAGAAAATAACTTACAAACAGTGCCAAACTTTAGAAAACGCAAATCATTCACTGATCCCTATGAAGATTTTGGTGAATTTAACATCGTTAATATTCTTAGCACTTTGGAAGAGGACTTATCGAATAAGGAAGACCCAATCAAGAATCCTGATCTTATTTTATCACCAACATCACAAATGTGTGATATGACTTCAGGACTTGCGCTTAATAGCCCCAAACGCGGGAAATTAAATATTACTAAATTGTTGGAACAAACAGTTGTTACTAACGATAATTCTTCCCTAGATATGGAGCAACAAAAGTTGTTTCCTATTTTTTATCCCAATAAACAAAATAATCCTTCACCACAAAGTAACATCAAGCACGTTGAAAAGAAATTAAAACGCATGCCGGATAATCAGATGTTACTGGATGCCGGACAGAAGAAATTTGGGTTGACCCAATGCTTCGAATGTGGAGTTGTTTATCACATGGGGGATTCCAATGATGAATTGAGTCATTTAAATTATCATAACGCTACAAACGTGCTTAAATTTAATGTAAGTATTAACAAAAGATTTAAAAAAAAAGTTTAATTTGTTTTAAATTTTAGCAATGGAAAAATGAGCGTGTTGTTGCTGATCTTATGCACTCCAGGATTATTAAAATTATTCCAGGCGATTCCAAAATTTGGTGGAAAAAGGTTAAAGATCTTATGGAAGTTATTAATAGGGATCTTGGTTATTATGATAAGGGAATCATTGACGATAGTTGCAATCAGGTAAAATTTATTGAAGTTAAACTTTTTGGATTTTATTGTGTACCAAAAATTAAAAGAAATTTTACATGTTTTTTATCATTTTCACATTTTTAATTTTTGGTGTACATATTTGTGTCGTGGAGCTTGGACTTAAAAGGTCTTATTATCTCTTGATGTAAATGTAAAAAAATTAAATTTTCATTTTCTTGATTATTCACTAACGAATCATTGATTTATTTGTAATGATTTTATTTGTTAAAGGTCTACTTGTACATCAAAAATAAGCAAATAGTTGGTTGTATAGTGGCTTGTTACAAAACTGTTGGATATAAAATGCTTCCGTGCGATGGTTTGGATATTGACATGTGTTCTGAAGAAAGTTACCAAATAAAATGTGGCGTTTCTCGTCTTTGGATTTCGAAGATGTTCCGTAAACAAGGAATAGCGACTGAAATGATGAATGCCTTGAGAAAGAATTTTATGCACGGGTATATTTTGCAACCATTGGATATAGCTATAAGCACTCCCACTGAGCATGGAAAATTATTTGCTAGGAAATACTTTAAAACCGATCAATTTTTAATCTATCTCTCTTAAAGCTCTCTTTATTTAATTTACAGTAGTTTAGCATATTATTTATTCATTTTTATAAGATTTTTTTTATATTTTTATTACTTAAGTATAGATTTATATAACATTTACCATCACTAAACGAACAAACAAAGCCATGATATTAATACATTTATAAAGTATATTTTTATAAATCAACATTTAACAGAATAAAAATTAAATTAAAGATCAAATGCTTTTTTCTTCAAACAAAATGACACTTTTTATCTTCGTTGATTTTATGGTCACTTTTTACTGCCTAGGAGAAGAAATTATTACTTTAAACTGAAAAGGAATAAATGGGCGGGGTAGAAATGAATTTTAGGCAACCCAATATACACCAACATTGTATCGTGTGTTGTGTAAATTAAATGTCAAATTTTAAAATTATTATACAGTGCGGACATAAAGTAAATCCCCCCCTGCTAACTTTTGAATCTCTCAAATCGCGAACTTTCTAACAAAGGTATTTTTGATTTTGTGGAACTTCCGGTTATACCGGAAGTGGATGGCAACTTTCTTATTTTAAATGGACGATCTAGTACATTCGAAAAATCGCATTTTTATGCAACTTCATTTACACCAGAAGTGGAAAATTAGGGTTAAACATAATTTTGTTTAAATTTAATGTTATTAACTTAATTGCAAAAGAAAATCATTTAAAATAAGGAACTTGGGGCAATTGGCTCCAATTTCCGGTGTAAATGAAGTTGCATAAAAATGTGATTTTCAAATGGGCGTAATTCCGAAAGTATTAATAGTAGAGCACACTACGCTAGGTCAATTTAATGCTATTTTTATGGAGAACACGAAAATGCAAAAATATACTGGGTGTTCCATTTAAAATAAGAAATTTGCTATCCACTTCCGGTATAACCGGAAGTTCCACAAAATCAAAAAATACCTTTATTAGAAAGTTCGCAATTAAATACTTTAGTGGACAAATTTTAAGAATCGAAAACATAACCGTTTTAAAGTTAGGAGGGGGGGATTTTCTTTATGTCCGCACAGTATTACTGTTTCAAAAATTTTGAGGTTTGAAGAAAAAAATAGCATGTTTTATTCCGAGTAAAAGAACTTTTACTTCTAATAAAACCATATACTATTTTTAGAAGGGATAATTTTTTAGGAAAACAAAAAAATAACCAATTTAATAGTATTTATTTACAAAATTTAATAACATATAAATATTCTCCAGGTATTTTTCTCTCTTTAATAACTTCATAAGTAAACCCTAAATTATATAAAAATCTAATTATTTCATTTGGTTTATTTTCTTTTAACAATAACAAATATAGAACTCCATCGGGTGATAACATATAAGGAATTAATTCTAAAAACTCGTTAATAACTTCCCTGCCATCAGCACCACCAGCCCAAGCACGATTAATCCCATCTCCTGCAACCTCCTCTTCATTTGTTACAACGTAAGGCGGATTAAATAAAACAATATCAAACAAATTGGGCTTAAAGCTCGTTAGCAAATCCATGCAACATACTTCGATTGAAGTATTGTTTAAGGTGGCGGTTTTAAGAGTGGCTTCGCAGGCGTTAATATTAATATCAGTGGTGAAAAGTGCAGAATTTTTTAAAATTGAAGCTAGTGTTGTTATTACAACCCCACTTCCTGACCCTACTTCAATTACATGTGTCGGATTTAAACTCTTTATAAACTCTATATCCGCTTCAAGAGCGTCGATTAACAAAAAACTATCCTCGCTAGGTTCATAAACGTTATCAAAATTTTTTAAATCATAATTCGCTGTTTTTAAAGATATCGACATTTTAAATAACTTACTCCTTTGATTCTAACAATGCTTTCCTTTTAAGATTTTCTTTTTCTATTGATTGATGCACCCTGTTTAACCTTTCTTGTGTTGTTTGCAAAATATTTGTTAAAACCGTTACACGGTGCTTTGCACTTATCAACTTTTTTACATACACCTCCAAATCTATTGAGTTACGCTGAGTCTCGGAAATCTTTTTTAACTCCTCTGTTAACGACTCGATACACTGTTTTAATTCTTGCTGCGATATTCTAAAAATACGCTTTTATTTATCTAACAGAATAATTAAAATTACTTTACCTTGTTGCCCGGACTCTTTCATCAAGCTGATCAACTGTAGGTTTAATTAGGCCCATCAACCCTTCCGCAAGAGTGTCTCTAGTTGGATTATCAAGGAAATTCTCTGTATTTTCATCAATGGACGTAGCAGTACTTTCAGTATCTATATCCATTTTATAAAACACTTAAACGTTTTCATTCTTCATTTTTAATCAATATGATAATCTCTTCAACAAAATTCATAGAAACTTTTAGGTTATATTCCTGACAACTGTCAATACTTACGTAGCTTTCCATTTTTTACTTAGAGCAACTCGGAGTTAATACGTTCAGTTCGATTTTGAGAAGCTTGAAGATTTTAGGAGCCAAAAATATGCAGAGTGTGGCAATAGAAAAATACAAAAAATTCAATTTAAGGATAAATATCTTAAACATGGGAGGGGGTCTTACGTAAATTTGATTTAGTTAATGCAGTTATAAATTTTTTTATTTAAATATTATATAATAAAAAATTATTTAAAGAACATTAAACGATAAGTTTATAAACATCAGGAAAATGTTAATATTCATAAAGTAACTAAAATTATGTTATAAAAAAAGTAATAGTCAGCAAATTTAATAAGTTCATTTTGAAATAAAATTTTTCCATCAGTATTTTGTCTCTATTGACCAAACAATTTTAGGGAAGCAACACTTCGTAAAAGTACCTGCTTTTAACTGTTTTTAAAAATATAATAAAACAAAAACTGATAACTTATTCGTTTTTGTGCCATTTTGAAGAAAATACTTAAAATGAAAACTTGTGCAATCCTGAAAAACAGCCAAAATTACAAAATAAAATAGGTTGATATAAAATTAAAATAAATATATATAATACAAAACAGGAAGTTGTAATTTTAAGCATTTTCTTAAAAGTGGTACAAAAAAGAATATGTTATCACTTTGTTGCTCCATTAAAACTGTTCGGTTCAAATAATAGACAAGAAAATTTAAAAAAGCTTCAGCAGAAAAAAAGTATGACCAATATTGCAAGTATCGACAGAATGTTAAAATCAACCGCTTAAATTTGCCGACAACCCACCTAAGAAATTACTTTTGAAAAAACTTACTAGTAATGGGTTGATTAAAATTTAACTGATGTTTATTGTATAATCTTATAAGTTATTCAGAACTATCATAGTATGTATTACAAATGTTAGGTCGGTGATACCAAAGATCCGTAGGGTGGTTTAAGCCTCCACTTGTTCCAGGTGTATTTTCTTCCGTTTCTGATATTCGAGTGTAGTTTGGGTAGAGATTGCTTTCATTAAACTTACTATCGTTTTCACTAATTTCAAAATTATTTCTAAAAGAATTGGGTTTAGAATGCTGTTCAAAAGTGTCACTAGTTAATTTTTTATTATCAGCAAGAGGACTTTTTGGAGGTGGAGTATAGCTACAGGAATTATCACTTAAAAAACTTTCTAATTTTAAACCATCAGTGGTGGTAGAAGTAGAAGCATCATTTTTCATATGAGTACTTGTACGTCTATGTTTTATTTTGGAATAATCTTGTTTTCTCGATTTTTTCCTTTTTATTTCCATTTCTTTCTTTTGCACCTCGCTTAAAGCTTTATCATCATCAGAGGAATCCTCATCAGATGTTTTAACTATGTAATAAATAGATCTTTTATGTTTTCTTTTGTGCTTGCGTTTTCTACGCTCCATATCTGATGAACTACTATCACTAATATTTGAACTCAAGCCATTTCTCCGCGTGTGCTTATAAGGCATTTTCATCCTTTTTAATAAAAGCCTTTTCTTGAAAGGTAAAATTTGAGTTTTATCTTGAGACTCGTCTGAGTCCAATAAATCTACAATAGGAGGTGGTGGTGGTTCTTGAATGACAACATCTGAATCTCTACTTGTATCTGAATCGAGGTCTATAACAACAGAAGACTCCTGGGGTTGACTAACAGAAACAATCTCAACATCGCTATCACTGCTCTCAGTATCATCAATAACATCAATTGAAACCTCCCGTGGTGCATTTGAATAATCAGCGAAGCGATCATAACCAACCATATCATAAGACGAACGCATGAAACAAGAAAACTCATGAATAAAATGGTTCGTTCGTACCGTTAAATACTCCTCCAATAATGACCTGAAGAAACGGCTTTGAATATGGTGGTTATTTAATTCAATCATAATCTTATTCCGCACAAATTCCACTTGTATTTGATCTTCATCTAGAAGGGCGTTTAATTCTCGATTAAGCCAAGCTTCTAATCGAAATTTCGCTGCCGGATTATTCCTATAATATTCCGGTGATATATCCCGTGTGAAATTATTGAAATTTCCAGGAGGAGACACCCAGCGATTTTCTGTATAAATAAATCTTCTAAAATTTGTGGTCGAAGGTGGTGCACGATTTGAACGTATTCTATTTCGTAATCTAAAATGAATTAATTAAAATTATGGTTGTGATTGAAATTATTTACATACCGCACTCTTTCTCGTGGTAGAATATCAAAAGGGGTTAATGGATTTCCTATTGGGTAAGACGCGAGCATCCGTTGTATCGCCAGTTGTGTGCTTGGTTCTACAGTAAAAGTGGTTCTATAATCAAAATATAAATAATAATAATAAAAATGTTGTCTTCACGAATATACCTCAGTTGAAAATGTCTAGCTGATTGTGGAACAGTAACTAAGTGGAATTCATAAATTCCTCGCCTATTGGCTGTTTCAGCAGGGGTAATATCATATTGTTCATACTCGGAATTTGATTTAATGCTATGTAATATCTTTGTAAAACTACGATTACATAAAGGACATACAGGTTTCACCTAAAACACAATGATTTAAATATTGCCAAAAATAAATTAACGACTTACTTTAGACCACTCCACCAAACACTGAAAACAAAACTCGTGCATACAAGAATTTGAGTACGACCGATTCATGCAGTTTCCTAAACAAATCGGGCAGTTTGGAGGTGGACTTCCTGAACTTTCAGGAGGAACTTCGGCTGAGGAACCAACTTCCGCCATTTTAAATCCTGTAAGTGAGATAAATTTATAAACTTGCTTGTCGTTCGACAGAAATTAGTTACTCTTAATTAATTTATTAAAAAAACTGTTGCTAGTCACTGCAAGCGAATGTTTTTAATTAAATTAATTAAGCGATGAAACATTAATTTTATTATAAAATGGAAATTAACATTAAATTTTTGTACAAAAAATAAATATATTATTCTTATTGTCTAGAAACCTGTTTTAATATGTTAAATTTTGCAATACTAAAAATTTAAATCTACACAATAAATTTATTGAACAATTAATAAAGTGCAAACTTATTAATGCAAGTGTACCTCTTATCTCCAATTTAATGAGTAATAACTTATTTTGATAACACCTTGATGGACTTATCGAAGAAAATATTAGCTTTCCGTTCCCACTGCAAACTATACTTAATATCAACTATTTTTTAATTATAAACATTTTCATGTTTTAAAAATATAATTACTATAAAATAAATGATAAATTCTAATATTACATACGAATTTACCAAAATGCTAACAATTTATGTCAAAATTGTATTAGTTCCGTTTAGTTGGCAATATTTTTTTGTAGAATGACAGCCATCCAACATGTTGCCAAATCTTATTGATTTTAATGATTTTTCAAGTTATTTGCTTAAAAAAAGAATAATTTAACACAAAAAGTAATTTTTAATCTTATCTTTTTTATAACACGCGTTTTGTATTACTATTACATAATAAATGTATATTGAGTTGCCTATCTATAAGAAATTTATTGTAGCTACCTTCATGTTGCATCGGAACTAGTACAGGGTCTTCAAAAATGATTGATACTGTTGACATTTCATGGTAGGAAATGAATATACAGGGTGTCCCTAAAAGGTCGTTTTTTTTTTAAATACTAAATATTGGATCATACGATCATAAAAACAATTGGTATGTGGCTATGTAATGAAATAAGGTATTTGTACACAATTTGTTTTTACTTTTTCAAATTATGTAAGTGGTCAAAAATAGGTAATCGACATGCAAATTTTCTTGTAACTTTTTAATGCCCGAATAAAAATTCATAAAACTTTACTTGTGGCTAAACAGTGTAATTATAAACTTTTTTGTCTCTTATACAATTTTTCTAACTCCTTTAGTTTAGGCAGAAAAAATATTTCCATGTGGTGCATAACCTAACTTTAGAAAAATATTTAAATTTTTCGCCAAAAGGTCTGTACAAAGTAACACCACGTATTCTTGAGACCAAAATAAAATGATTTAAACAAACTTATTTTTGTCGAACAGTGCTTCTTTAAGTGTCCAGCGACCTTGAAAAAATTTTAAATAACTTTCATTTCAATAGAGACTTAAGAAAGCATTTTTGGATAAAGATAAAATTGGTTAAATCGTTCCATTTTGGTCTCAGGAATATACTGTGTTAATTTGTACAGACTTTTTAGCGAAAAATTTAAATATTTTTTCAAAAATAGGTTATGAACCACATGAAAATAATTTTTTTTCTGCCTAAAATAAACGAGATAGAAAAATTTTGTAGGAGACAAAAAAGTTTATAATTACACTGTTTAGGTACAAGCAAAGTTTTATGAATTTTTATTCGGCCATTAAAAAGTTATAAGAAATTTTGCATGTCGATGACCTATTTTTGACCACTTACATTACGAGAAAAAGTAAAAACAAATTGTCTAGAAATACTTTTTTCCATTACATAGCCACATGCCAAATTTTGTTATGATCGTATGAGCCAATTAAAAAAATAACTATTTTTTATAAAATTTGGAACACAAAAAAAAACCAAAGAAAAACTGCTGGAACACGCTCTGGTTAAAGTGATAGATCAGATTTAAATTTGAATCAAAATTAACAGGTACACGAACTTAGCAAGTCTAAGATCACTATGGAGTATGTTTGGTTGCATAGTTGCGGTACCAATCTTATTTGAATTCACTGTAATTTTAGAAAACTTTTATTTTTATTAACTCTAATGACTCTACAGTTATTAAATAAGTAGTGTTTATTTAATATTTTTTTACTTTTAAATTGTGTTTATCGGAAATTTAGTGTTGGCAATAGTTACTTCAGCTAACTTCATACCAGTGAGCAAAATATTCAATACCCGCATGCGCATTAATATTCGTGTCAAAAAAGTCATATGATTTATCACAAGTTAGGTGTGTAAAGGAGAATCAAAAAAATTCGATCAAAATGCCTTTCTGCGGACCGAGATTATCAATGTGTGCTTTAATAACCAGCGTGTGGGGAATCATACAACTTGTACGTATAAATTTATGAATATTTCATTTTATAATTTTCTTAAATTTTAGTCTTTAATGGGTATATTTTACTATGTAAACTCTGTTGCACTCGCTGAAGATCTTCCTGGATTGGAAGGTGTCACATTTAAAACATCAGCTGAATTTTATGCTGCAGTTGACAGAGGATACACACAGGTTTACAATATTACAACAACTTGAAACGTAAATTATAATTTTGTGTTTACAGAACGCTTATAATTGTTGGATCGCTGCTTGTTTATACCTCGTGACATTAGCTGTATCAGGGCATCAATTTTGGGTCAACAGTAGATCTTCCTTGAGTGTCTAAATAATTTCTTTTCAGCACGTTTCACAAAATCATATTTTAAATGTAAATTTACCTAATAGAAGTTTAATGTTAGTTATTTAATGTGTATTATGTAAATATTTTAAGTTAAATGCTTCATTCCAATTCAATTGATTTTAAAAATTTGCACGAGTTTTTCCAAAAATTTTTGGTTTTGTTCTTTTTTAACAACTTCACTCGAGTTAAATGGTTAGAATTTCATGAGAGGAAATGAATAAACAAATTGGTTAAAAGCGTACGATTTTTATTATTTACCATACTTTAGAAATATCTGAATAATCACCATCAGGTGCTTCATAATTTTTAATTGCCGGTGTTTCTACAGGACCTTGAGATTTTAATGGTAATAAACTTGGATCAATCTAAAAAATTTAAGCGTTTAATAATTTTTTCGTGGCTTTAAAATTTTGTACCTGTATAGCTTCTTGATAAAGCTCCTCTGATTCTTTTCGTAGCTCATCCAAAGCCCGTTGTTGAGCAAACGCAATTCTATCCACCATTTGCACGTCGGATAAATGTTGAATTCGCCTAAAATTAGCCCATGCTTTTTCCAGTAAAATTCTTTTTTCAACTTCTGCATCTGATAAGTTTGTACGTGGTCGTATAAAAACACTAAAAAATATAAATCATGAATTGTATTAAAATTAAATCTACAAAACTCACTCTTTTTGATCAATTAAATCAATATGTATTTCACACTCCTCAATTGGTTTTAATTGCCTCGCGTTTTTCTCTAATCTTCGAATTTGTTTTTCCAATTTCTTTTTTTTACGTTCTTCTCTTTGTCTTACAATAGCCGGATCCATTTTCTTCTTCTTTTTTAAAGGCTCCGCACTAAATAAATTAATAGAATACTTGCAGTTTTAATAACAATGTTGTACTTACAAGAGACATGGTGTTACTTTAAAATATAAAGGATAAATATTCGTGCTAATATTGTTCTGCGATGAAATTGATGTTAAGGGTTTTAGTGTTAATCTGAAAAAAAAAATTGAAGTAACACCACATTTTTTTAATGTTAATAAATAATATTAAAAATACCTATTAAAAGCTCTGATAATATTCATATTTTTAAAAATTTTAATTTTCTGAAAATTTTTAAATTATAGGTTATGATCATAGAACTATGACATTTGTTTGGTAACTTTTTAAAAGCGTTCTTTTTCATTTTTTATATTAAAAAAGTAGAAATAAATATACAAAGGGATTCTAATTAAAAATATTATAAATAACATAAATTAGCGTAATTAATTATCAATCAATTAACAGAGCATCATACTTGGTTGCATACAATATACAAATAAATGAGATTTTATAGGCAACCAATATAGCATCATGCTTGGTTGCTAATAAACAAATGTCGTTTTAAATTAATAAATAATTTGTATTTATGATACATTAATTTTATAATTATAATTTACATTAAGAATAATCGAAATTATTAGATAAGCAACTAAAGTAACATTAGTGTTTTATTGGTTGCAGGTAAAGCGTTATCTATTAGGTAAAATAAAAAATAATTAAAGAAAACTGTATTAATTTACGACTGGTTTAATTCGCCCATCATCTTTCGTCATACCGCCTACTACTCTACTACTCCACTTTTTCTTTTTTCATGACTTGTTTCGGTTGGTGCATGTGCATTATTGGGAAAATGTTGGGGCATGGACGTGTAGCGTAACTTTTCTTCAGCAACTGTCAAATTATAGTAACGAAAATTATAGTTTTAAAGAGATCAAATTGTTATTTTAAGTTAATTTAGTGTCTAAAGTGATTAAAAATGGTCGATAGATTAGGTGAGTTATTATCATACTTAACCCATTGAAAAAGGTAGCAACCCGTTAAATAATCGTCGCGCTTTCTTTTTTAATAACCCACCTGTTCAGTGACTATTAAATGCTAATTATTAAATCCTGGATGTTGTAGTTTTATAAATAAAGTGATGATTCATAATGCATTTCCTAGAACTTGACCAATCTTATCTTATATTTTTGTTATTATAATTTTATAGAGAATTATTTTTTAGTTAACAGCGAGGCTAATGCTCGCAGAATTGGAATGGTGGAAAGCTGTTTTGGTAGTTCTGGACAGCCCTTGGCAGTTCCCGGCCGTGTTCTTGTTGGTGAAGGGGTTTTAACAAAAATGTGCCGCAAGAAACCTAAAGCAAGGCAATTTTTTTTGTTCAACGATATTCTTGTGTACGGTAACATAGTTATAAGCAAAAAGAAATACAATAAACAGCATATTATTCCATTGGAGGAGGTTAAACTTGAAAGTCTCGATGATGATGCTCGTAAGTTAGAAATTTCACAATTATAGTGATAAAATGAATTTTTGTAGAATATCATAATGGTTGGTTAATACGAACATCTTCTAAATCATTTGCGGTGTATGCGGCAACACAGGTGGAAAAAAAGGAATGGATGGCTCATATAAATAAATGTATCGAAGATTTATTAAGAAAAAGTGGGAAAAAAGCGGTTGAGGAGCATGCTGCTGTTTGGGTTCCTGATGGTGAAGCCACTACGTGCATGCACTGCAAGAAATCTCAATTTACACTCATTAATAGACGAGTATGTATTTGCTTAAGTATAAAAATGATATTAACAGAATATATTTCAGCATCATTGTCGTAAATGTGGAGCAGTTGTTTGTGGGCCGTGCTCAAATAAACGATATTTGCTACCAAGTCAGAGCTCGAAACCATTAAGAGTTTGCCTGCACTGTTACGAGAGTTTAACAGCGAAAAACTCGAATATCAACGATCTTTCAAATAGAGGTATAAAATACTACATTTTAAACACTTTTTAATCATTTTTTTTGTAGAAAATCAAGATACTTCAGGTGAAGATGATTCAGATGATGAAGAGGAGAATAAAGGTCCCGATGCGCATGATTTAGTAAGTGTTTTGTTTAGCACTAGGATTAAATTAATGTTTTAATATTTTAGCCCAAGTTTTATGGTGATGAGAAAACTGAGTAATGAAGAAGCGAGTTAATATTAAGGTAAAATGGGATCTTTACTAATAAATACCTAATTAATCAGAATGACGGATGAAATAATAATCTTCATTCTGTTTTTATAAATTTTACAAACGTAGACCAAAATAAATTGCAATATATTAATAAAAGGAAGTGATAAAGAAATTTTTATGTAAAAATGTTTTAATTTGTAATCAAAATGTATATTTTTGTAAGAAGTAACTTGGATCACCGTGGCTTGATTTTTTTTATACTTAAAATTTATTTTTATTATAAGTTCACTGCTTGTTATTAGATTTAGTATTAAGAAATTTAAAAAAATGATTTTATGTACGCGTTTGCCTATTAACGTTGGTTCTATAATTAATTCCAAAAAATTCTTGTTTACTCCTAATATTTATATGTTAAAATTAAAAGATTATTTATTTCACTATTGCATAAAATATATATTTATATGATAAAAGTTATGTTAAAAAATTAAACTTACAATAAACTGTTTATCAATTACGTTTAATTTTTACAGATTTTTTTATTGCCTATTTAAATGAAATTAATGGAAAGTAAATTTGTAATACTGAAACTAATCATAATTTATAAAAAAATAATTTAACTCTAGTCTTTTTTTAACGCGTAAAATATATCATCAGGACTGACATTGAGAATCAATTTTTGGTGAAGATCGTTAGTTTTTTGGTCGGCTAAAAGCAAACGACATGAACTAAGTCGTGAAACAGCAGCTAAAGCAACACTAGCTGAAACCATTTGAAAACCATCAATCCCAGCCACTGATGATAACATTCTAAAAACATCATGGAAATTTGTTTCGTCAACTCCAGTCCTTTCAACCTAAAAAATTGTTGATGTTTTGAAACCGCATAATTTTTTAACTTAGTTTTTTTACCTCAGCAACAACGGATTGTAGAATTAGCTGCTCTAAACGTGAACAATGCTTTATGGCTCTTACTTTTGGTTGTGTTATCATTGTATTTAAAGCTTCATTTACATGCGACATTGAAACAAGAGTGTTAGGACCTTCCAATTCAGCTACTTCAGCTGATTTACGACAAATATCCAGAGCTCTTCTTGCATCACCAGAAACTGACGCCACTTTTCTAAAAAAATAAAATTTAGAAACTCAATTTTATAGAAGTAAAATAATTACCTAGCAACTAATTGTACTGCATCGGGATTAAAAATATTCGTACCAACTAGTCGCTTCATTACAATTTCTTGTAATTGTTTAAAAGTATATGCCTGAAACGTTAAACGAGTTAAACCCAATCGACTAGTAACTCGACCCATTAATAATCTATAAATCCACAAATTAATAAAACAAACGAGAATAATTCTATTTTAATCACCGTTCAGGTAAATCCATTGTATTCGCAATGGTAATCACAATAAGTTGTCCAGAAGCTTTGGTAGGCCAATCTAATAAATTATAAACAACATCCTGACGTTTCGTGCACAAAATGTCCAACTACAACAAACAAATTAAAATAAATATAATACACGATTAATTAATTCTTACTTCATCCACTAATAAAACAATTGGTTCAGATTTTTTAGACCCACTCTTTTTAGTAAATCTAGTTTCAAGCGTCGTATGTGCCTGCTCCCAAGGAACAGTTTTACCCGTCAATTGTTTAAGAATCTAAAACCAAACGGTTAAAAAAATTTAAACTAATTATTAATAATTAATACCTCAACATAAGCTTGCCGTGGTTCTGTTAATTTCATCCCGTTAATCCCCACGAAAGTAAAGTTGGGAATTTCACCTGTATCAGCTTGTTTTTGTAACGTCCTAACTACTTCAGTTACAGTTGCGGTTTTACCCGTTCCAGGCACACCAGAAATATACATGCAACTAAAAAAATTATATTAAAATAATTTAAATATACAGGGTGTTTCTAAATATATGCGAAAAAATTCTACAGGCGATTCCTTGACCAATTCTAAGACATAAGTAAAGAATTAAAATTTTCTCAAAAGTAATTCTAATTCTAATTCCTTGCTTTTTTCTGAAAATTTTTGATTTCTTTAATTTTTTCACAGCTGGTACAGTTTAGAAGTTATTTAAAAACATGTACGAAGTTGTATGCCAATTTTGAATTAAACAGGGGTGGCTTTTTTAAAAAAATAAATACCAGAGACTTCCTAGAAGACTATTTGATCAATTTTAAGACGAAAACAGAGAATAAATATTTTTTCTAAAATGCTTCGTTTTTAATTTAAATTAAAATAAAATTAACAAATTAAAAACGAAGCATTTTAGAGAAAATATTAATTCTCTGTTTTCGTCTTAAAAATGGTCAAATAGTCTTCTAGGAAATCTCTGGTATTTATTTTTTAAAAAAAGCCACCCCTGTTTAATGCAAAATTGGCATACAACTTCGTACATGTTTTTAAATAACTTCTAAACCGTAACAGGTGTGAAAAAATTAAACAGATCAAAAATTTTCAGAAAAAGGCAAGGAATTAGAATATCTCATTTAAAAAGTTAAGTGGGGTAGCACAAAAAAGTTATGGCATAAAAAATGGGGTCTATACCCCCAAAATACATCCCCCTGTATTTTATTTCGATATTTGATATTTTTATCTTGTTACGACTATAATAACTAGAGTGTGTTTCAAATTTGATCAAATTATCTTAAAAAATAAAGGAGTTATACTCAAAAAATGAAAAAAATATAAAAAGTTTGACACCCCATAACTAAAAAATAGAGCACTTTTGAGAAAATTTTTATTCTTTACTTTTGTCTTAGAATTGGTCAAGGAATCGCCTGTAGAATTTCTTCGCATATATTTAGAATGTGTAATTAATTACCCTCCAAGCCCATCCCATAATTTTCCTTGTACGAAATTTAAAACATCTTGAAATTCATTTTCTCGACATGGTAACGCTTTAGGCACATATGAGACATGTAATTTCGCTCTAGCTTCATGTAGCGGAGTTCCTTCTGCAACAACCATCGATTTTCGTGAATGCATTGAGGGAGTAATAACACCCTGTCGTATTAATTTCATTCGAGCTCCAGGTGTAGTCTTGGGCGTTTTTGGTGGTGCATTTTTTTTAGGTGTACTATAATCTTCATCTACATTTTTCCTTTTTTGTGGAGTATTTTTTGGACTAATATCTACTTTAGTTTTTTTGCTTGGAGTTAATGGCGCTTCTTGAATTTTTCTAGGAGTTTGAGGCGATTCAATAATTTCTTTTAATAATTTCTTTCTTGTACTAGGAGTTCGGGTAACAGCCTCTTCATTTTTATCATTAATTGTTACATTTTTTTTAGGAGTAGATCGAGTTTCGTCTTTTAAAATACTTCGAGTTCTTTTACAAGGTGATAAACATAATAATTCCAATTGTTCGGTTGCTTCTGAAGTTTCAACTGATTTAATAGTTCGTCTTCTAGACACCGATTGTGGTGCTGCTGTCATTTTTTTATTTTTTGAAGGAGACTCCATGTTCGTGCTTGTAGATCGCGAACGGGTACGTTTTTTCGGGGATTTTATACTACCTTCATCACTATCAAAATCGTCATAACTGAAATCTTCAACATATGATTTCCTCGAAGCTCTTCCAGACTAAAATAAAATAACGCAATTTAATCACGTAAAATGTAAACATTAAAATACTTACACGTGTTTTTGTTATATCATTTTCTGGGCCCTCTACAAATACAACCGATTTTCGTAATTTCCTCATTTCCTTTTCGTTAACTAAATCTTTGGGAATCGAAAGTACGTAATCGTCATCAAAAGTTTTTAAAACAACTTTAACATTTCCTGGAGAATTTTTGTTATCAACACACAAATTACCTTTTTTATTTTTCTTGGGTGAAATTTTTGTTGTTAATTTTTTCGTGGGTGTGCTTGAATTTTTTGTAGATAATCGCAATTTAATTTTCAAATCCTTTTTATGCTCCACCTCTCCTTCACTTACAATTGAATAATTTAAAGCCTCATGTTGTGAATCAAAAGACTCATTTAAGTTGCGCTTTACTTTACTCGGAGTTAACGAAGTTGATTTTAAAGGTGAATTTTTGTAATAATTTTGGATTTTTTTAATGCTGTTTTTTATTTCTGGTGTAAAATCGTTTAAAGAAAGATCATCTTCACCAACCAAAGAAGTTTCTTCAATATTTAATATTGGCCTAAGTTTATTTTTTTGTAACTTGTAGCGACATGAAAAATAAAACTCTTCTTCATCTTCATTTAATTGCATATTTTTTATAAGATTAATTGAATCATTTACTGTACCAAACACAACACAACATTTCGAAACTATATCTTCTAATAAAATAAAAATATTCGTGTTTCTTAAATCTTCAACAAGCTAAAAAATTTTAACCAACTTGAAATTAAACTATTATAAAATAAAGCAATTATTGATGACTCAAATTAATGCCTACGCTGCAGTAATTTATGAAAAGTCAGCTTATTAAATTTCATACAAAAATAAGTTACCTCTTTTTCATCATAGACAATATTTCGTGTGATAGCTCTGGGAAGATATAAAGCTTTAGTAAACCATGTTATAACACCAAAATATTTAGGATAATTTTGTAACGACTCGTACATGCAACTGAGGCGACCAACTTTTGTCCCATGTGGAAGTTTAATAATAACAAAATCTCCCTCCGAGTAAACTTCATCATTATACCAAAACGAACTAAAACACGCCACAAAATCAATTATAAATTCATAATAAAATTATTTTGTAGGTAAAAGACTTACTCATAAAACTTATGTATAGGTGATTTTAATGAGGGTACAGAACACTCAACTTCGGGCCCCAACCATTTAAAATTAGTAGCTGGAGGAATCATTTTGCTTTATTTATCTTTTTTATAATAATAACATTAATAGTAACATATAAAGTAACACAAACGAGTTTTAAAACATAAACGTAACTGAAACAAGAACAAAACCACGTTAATTAACCATAAAATTCACCCCTTTGACGTGCTTTGACGGTTGACGGGTGTAAAATTTGGCGCCAAACTTAACGCATGAGTATAGCAACAAGTCATGTACACTCCGAAAAAAAAATGCGGTGTTGCCAAATTTATTCTATTTATTTATTAAATTATAATTACACAAAATATAAATAATGAATTTATTACAATTTTTAAAATATTTACATTTAAAAACTGGAATTCAATACCCAAATTCCAGTATTAAATGAAGTTGTTGTTAAAGCAGTAATACCAACCTATTTAAACGTCAAAAAATAACCAATAAATTTTATGCAATCAAGAAAATTATAAAATAAATGTAAGTTTTATCCTAATTATCACAGGATATTTATTTTTAATGTAATGCATTTTAGATGGGTCACGATCATCATCATGAGCCACCGTACAAAATACCCGATTACAAGATTTATAAAGTTGAGAATATCCCACTTTTGATGAAAACCAAACGAGCCCTAGAGAGTCAAGGGTTAAAAGATCCGTGGCTTAGAAATGAAGTCTGGCGTTATGAAGAAAAATACTTTGGTAATCCAAGACAGCGTTTTTATCTGACTTTCTTTCGAGGTTTTAAGTTTGGATTTGGAGCTTTCGTCGCTACTATAGTAGGAACTGCTATTTATGACCTAGCTTTTCCAGCAAAACATGATCATGAGCATCACCATTAATGATATCTTGATTATAAAGTTCGTAACTTCTTTGTAGTTAATTATTTGTAAATATACATATTAAATTCTTGTATTTATTTTTTAATCTCTCTACTTTGGTGAAAATAATAAAATAATATATTCTACTTCATTTTTATTATAAAATTAAAAGTATAAACTTATTTTACTTAATTAAGGTAATGAATATTATATTCTGCGTTTTTGAGTACTTATGTACAAAACATTATTTCCTCGAATAAAAGCATCGCCATGTTTATTTTTCAACTGCCCGTTTACATATTCTTCAGTCTGCTCGAGAGCTATATTCATATAACCATCCAAACAAGCTAATACACCTATAAATTAAAAATTATCATATTTTTTGTGTAAAAATAATTTAAAAACTAACCTCTATAATCTACACCGCTATTTAATTTAACAACAACGGGCCTTCCATGAATTTGCTGGATAAAATTTGAAAGAGCTTCTTTTCTACTCATTTTGGATTTATGATTGCTATTCTTTTAGAAAAAACTGCAAATTTATAACCGCAAAAGGAGGATTGAAAAAAATATTAACAGCACATAGACAACCAAACTTACAACCACAGAACTTACAATTAAAGAAACGAACGTCTTTTGGAGTTACTCGATTTGCAGCTGTCAAATTTCTTTATTTTTAATTATTTATTTATGAATAATTAGAGAATTGCCGACAAGCATATACATGCGTAAAAAATACAAAATTATTATGAAATATATAGATCCCTAAATTATATTTAAAAAAATACTGATAGCACTTAGGCAACTACACTTACTATCCCAGGAAAACGAACGCTGCTCGATTTCTAGCTGTCAAATTACTTGTAGCTAACTTCGTTGGCTATAGAATTTTCGATTCGCCATAGAGAAAATTACATAATTGGAAAATCATGAATACTGCCAGGGTAATACAAAAGATTTTAATTAATTTGTTTATTCCTAACTTTAGTTTTAAGTAGATTTTTTTAGTAAAAAGCTTTTCCAGATGCTTACATAATCAGAAAAATTTAAAATAACCTAAAATCTAAGTAGAATAAATTGCTATAGAGTTAAGTTTTGTACAATTAATTGCGTAATAATTAGGTAATTTTGTTTATAAATTTTCAGAAAGCTCAACTTTTGGGTCAAATTTTGGTCCGCAACTTATCCCGGACTGCGGTGAAAAATGAGAAAACCCTTGAAGTGACCCATCCTAAATTCAAGAAATTGAAGGAAATCCAAAAAAAATATACGGTAAGTTTTGTGTTTATTTATATTTGTAGGTTTTTTTAATAATGTTAATCAATAATATTTTGTGTTTAAGGTCGATGATGGAATTCCATCATACTTAAAGGGTGGATTTTCCGACACGTTGTTGTATCAATTTACCCTTATTTTAACCTTGATTGCAACAGGCATGAGTGTTGAAACACTGTACAGTTTGTCTTTCCCCAAAAAAGACTAATTTGTCTTAAATGTAGTAAAAATAGTGAATTAATAAGTCTAAAATTGTTTAATAAAACTATGTATTAATATCACATGTTGTTTGTTATATTTTTTTGTACCATTAACATTTGTTCGATTTTTTTTTGTCATAAATTTCATATTACTCCTTACTACAGTGGATTAAAAAAACATTGAAACCACAACTATGCAACCAAATATGCTCTGTAGTGATTTTAGACTTGCTAAGTTTGTGAACCTGTTAATTTTTATTCAAATTTAAATCTGATTTGTCACTTTAACCAAAATTAAATGAAGTAAAAATATTAAAATTAACCCTAGTTTGTTTTATTAGAAACGCCACTGAAGTATTAATTTTTACTTTAAGTGTAGCCAACTGTAGGAAACTTAGGTTTCCTACCTTGCAGTGTCAATGGTTTCAATCTTATTTAAATTCACTGTATAAAAAATAATGGTTGTGTTTTTTTTATCAAATTTGTTGGAGCAAACTATACAGGGTGTCCCATTTGACGTTGAACTGTATGGGTATCTTTGTTATTACTGGAGATAGAAAGTCGGTTAAATGGACAAAGTAGTAGAGATTTTTTCGAATATTAATAATTCATTTACAAAAAATTTGAATATCGCATCGTTCCAACGCCATCTTGAGAAAACAAGAAAATGCGATTTTTAAAATATGGCTATAACTTCTTTATTTTCTGTGGTACCAAAAAAGTTTTTTGACATAATACAGACAATTTTTTGTGTACAATGCAGTAAAACAAATGAATATTTTTTTTCGTTAATGAACTAAACTTATTTTTTTCTTATGGCAGCCATATTGGATTTAAACATTTTCGGAATCAGTATTTTTTTCTGAGTAATTTGGTATACTATATGTCATATTTAAAAAAAAAAATTATTTGATTTTACAAACTAACATTGGACTTTAAAAAATATATATATATATATGTATAGACAGTTTACATATATTCAAGGCCATTTTTGATTAGTAAAATAAAATGATTTCTATTTTTCTTAAAATATTTACATATGATATATCAAATTACTCAGAAAAATACACTAATTCCGAATATGTGTAAATCCAATACGTCTGCCATAAGAAAATAATAATTTTGGTTCATTTCCGGTCAATCAGTTGGCGAAAAATAATATTCATTTGTTTTACTGCATTTTACACAAAAAATTGTCTGTATTAAGTTAAAAAATTTTTTGGTACCACCGAAAATAACGAAGTTATAGCCATATTTTGAAAATCGCATTTTCTTGTTTTTTTCAAGATAGCGTTGGAACGATGCGATATTCAATTTTTTTGTAAATGAATTAATAATATTCGAAAAAATCTCTACTACTTTGTCCATTTAACCGACTTCCTATCTCCAATAATAACAAAGATACCCATACAGTCCAACGTCAAATGTGACACCATGTATATTCTATCTCATTTTCTCTCATAGAATTAAAAAGAGAAGACATTAATTTGCTGGAGCAAGTCAAATTTAATGAACACAACTAATGATTCCCAGTGGTGCACCCAGCAATGTATTTTATTAAGAATTTTTTAATAAAAATGAGAAAATTCTTACTTTAATAAGTTTAATAATTTCAATATGCTCGTGCACAAAAATTATAAATCCTGGGTGCGCCACTGATGATTCCAAATCGTCATATTAAGATTAAGGGCTGATTGCACTTAAAATTTGGCAGAAATACATTGGGAAAATTGTCACTTAAAAATTATATCCCAAACTTATTTTTTTAACTGCTTTAAGAAAGTTGAAATTTAGCTTTTTGGGGGCCCTGGGCTGTAGCCTTATTAGACCGAATATAAATCGACCCCTAAGTTAAGTCGATTTTTTGAGGAGATTGGGTTAATAAATAAATAATTTCACAATATTAGTTAGGAACTGTTTATTAAAGAAAAAAATTGCACCAATTACAAGGTGTATTACTTAAGCTTAGGATATAAAATGAAGAAATTAATAACAAAAATTAAAATTCTTCAGTTGATTAAAATAGTAATATTGAGCACCACCGAATTCAAAGCAAGCGTAAAATCATTAAGAATTGGCTTTATCGTTGGTGAAAACTTAAAACTAAATGAGCAACTAAATTATTATAATGAGATTGATATGAAAGCTCAAGAATATTGCTACGGAGAAATTAAAACATAAATTAGTTACTCAATGTCATGTTTGGTTAATATTAACACTAGTTTTAAGTATACAAATTGTTATAGGACATTTAGCGCTCCTATTAAACATTACTAAATAGTAATTTTTATTTATGTACCAAATATTAACATATCAGTCTTAACATCTCCAAGTTTTTTGAATAAGAAATTCAAATTATCGTTTAATGCGGTTATTACTTATTAATAATTAATCTAAAAACATCAATGACACACAAGTTACAATATGCACCATAGGTATAATTTTTTATAATTAAATATCCATCAATAAAATTATCATTCTGAATAATTTAAAATTACTCATAGTAAAACTTTCTTTTAATATTTTCACTATAACTATAATATAATAATTAGCACAGCACAATCAAATCAAAGGTAAACACGGCAGAATTACATTAAGTATTCAGGACAGATTATTCTTCACTTATTTAAATTTTAAACCGTCACCACTAATAGAATATATCTTTTTACTTTGTACTTTTATTCTCAATAAATAGCAACCGTGATGGACTGCCGTTTTTAACTACCTTTTCCATGTCTCAGTCTATCAAGTTGCAAAAGTTTACAAATAATCACAGAAAATTTATCAATATTAAAAAATATGCTGTTAATTTATTTAAAAATTATTGGGGTGACTCTAAAAAGTATTTACTTTTTTCTGCTATAAATTATAAATGTATTTTATGTAGTTAAAGTTATTAACAGCATTTATTATGAAAAAATTTTACATGAAAAAATCCCATCATGTCATTTTCTATTTAATTTGTTAGAATATTTATATCCCGGCCTTAGCGGATAATATCAAATATTTTTTTTCATTTATATGACATGATTAGGATGGAAGCTTGAAGCTGTATTCATAATATATTTGGATAAAATTAAACTTATATAACAAATATTGCTTCATCTTATTAAAAAATTCAAGCATCTTATGCTTAAAAATATCATTACCATATGACTAATCAGTCTTAATTATCAGTCTGTGCGTTTATTATAAAAATCTGGTAACTCAAAGTTTTTGTAAATATCAAAAAAAATTACCTATCACTAATAACAAAAAAACATTCAAATAAAAACTCCCTTAAAATATAAAAGGAGATGGTTAAGATACAAATTCAGGAAAGAAAGCCTTCGGCTTGGCACTAATTGTGAAAATTCCTGAGGTTAATGTCCTGAGATAAATCTAAGATTTATTTAGATTTGACTAAAAATTGTTAATTAAAATCAAAGTATATGCACTCGATTATTGCCAAAGTCAACCACAACAATCCTCCCTTCAGGATTAATACAAATTCCAGTAGGAATATCAAACTCTCCTCGCCCTTTACCCGCAATCCCTACCCTCCAAAGAAAAGTCCCGTTAAGCTCGAAAACCTGTATACGATTATTACGCGAATCGGCAACAATAATACGCCCTTCATCATCACAAACAACTCCCTGAGGTCGCATAAATTGCTTAAACCCACTCCCTTCACTTCCAAAGTATTGAGCGAAAGATAAATTAGAATCAATAAATATCAAACGATGATTATTAAAATCAGTAACCACAATATTACCATTGGGAGTAAAACAAACCCCACGAGGCGAATCAAAATGCTTCCACATTGCTACAGAACTTTCAAACCCATACTTATTAATAAAATGCCCTTCATTCGTAAACAATTGAATACGATGATTCCTAGTATCGGATACAACAATCTTCCCGGATGAATTAACAGCAACATCCCAAGGGTAATTAAATTGCCCGTTACGACAACCCTTTTCCCCAAACATGTACTGATATGTTCCTTGAAGCGTAAAAATTTGAATACGATGGTTATCCTTATCAGCAACAACAATTCTGTTATTAGGATCCATTGCCACACCAGCAGGTCTATTAAATTTACCTGGAGTTGCCCCTAAAGAACCAAATTTACGAGCAAAACTCCCGTCAGGATTAAAAATTTGAACTCTGTTATTACTCCTATCGGCTATAATAATATGCCCATCCTTATCACAACATACCCCCCATGGGCGGCATAACTGCCCATCCTCTTCACCGTCCATCCCGAAGATAATACTATCATTTGCACCATTATCATGAGCCACAACTGGTGACATGGTACCGTAAATACAACAACTCCCCGGAACTTGTCTTGGAATCAAGTTAGTGGATTCAATCGCCCTTAATTCCAAAGGCGCTACTGTTCCAGGAGAGTTGGTTGGTTTCATGTCTATATTTCCCATAAATTTTAATGCATGCGATAACAATGGACTCGGTGGAAAGAAAATAATCTTATCCTCTTCACGAGGTGATATGATCTCATCTTTACAAACCGAGTCTAGTTGCATTAACTCGGAAGCCGCTCTATCATTTGCCATTACCAAATCCATACAAGACCCAAGTTCTAATGAATCATTCAAAACATCCGATGTTTGATTCAAGTTAATTAAAGCACACTTTAAAGTTCTTAAAAGAGTATGTAAGGTTTTACCTTTTGTTAGGCGCTGAAGTTCGATGGTTTTCAGTAGCTCTCTTTCACGTAGTTGAATTACTTGAGTAAATCGCTTCATTACGTTTTTTACATCAGATACTGCTTTGTAGGAGCAATTTTCGACATTTTCACACCTAGTTTGCACGATAGTTATAGCCTCTCGCACAGCAGCTATTGTGTTGGATGTTTTTTGGCTTAATTTAAAAGCATTAGTCCGGATATTTTGGATATGAATGCGTTTGTGATTTCTATGTTTGATTAAACAGTCTTCATGGCATAATAGTGCCAAGCATGTTTCGCAATAAAATGTAACTGGTTTTTGATGTTGAGTGCAGAATCTTGTGTTTGTTAAAAAAGCCGGTGGGCTGGAAGCCTATTGAAAGTAAATTAATTAGTTTATTTTTTTAGGTGGTTTAAGTCTTACTTGTGATGAAGAGCTGGCGGTGCTTGAAGCTCTTATTACTTGTGATGAAGAGCTGGTGGGGCCGAATCTTGGGTTTGTAAAAAACCCTGGTGGGCTGGAACCCTATTGAAAGTAAATTAATTAGTTTATTTTTTTTAGGTGGTTTACCCAAGTCTTACTTGTGATGAAGAGCTGGTGGTGCTTGAAGGTCTTACTTGTGATGAAGAGCTGCCGCTGCAGAATCTTGTGTCTTTTAAAAACCCACGTGGGCTGGAAGCCTATTGAAAGTAAATTAATTAGTTTATTTTTTTAGGTGGTTTATTAAGTCTTACTTGTGATGAAGAGCTGGAGGTGCTTGAAGTTCTTATTTGTGATGAAGAGCTGAAGGGGTTTGAAAGTCTTACTTGTGATGAAGAGCTGACGGTGCTTGAAGGTGTTACTTGTGATGTGGAGCTGGCAGTGCTTGAAGGAGCGCTAGCAAATCTTACAATTCGGTGGTCTTTAGCTGATTTATCATTTTGATGTTGAAGAATACAGGAATCACACAATATTTCACTACAGCTGTGGCAACGAGATGATGCTATTTTACCTTGTAAACATTTTGAGCATATTGGATTGTCGGCAAAGGTTACTTCCTAAAATTTAATTAATATGTAGAAAAATTAATAAAGTTGTGTGATTTTTTTAATGCTTACCTGTAGTAAATTCTGCACATAGTCTGGGGTGGTACGTTCTGGAGAGTTTTGGATTAGGAGTTGAAGAGCCGAGGTGTTAATAGGCGGAAAGCCTGGTGGTACACAAGACATGATGCTCATTGAAATTAATTATTGGAAGGTTTTTAATATTATTTACTGATGGTGGTTGATTGTCGGTTTATTCCACTGAAAAAAGAAAAAATTATAAATTACAAAAATTACACCAGCTACAACAAATTGATGAAGTAAAAGAAGTTAATATTATTACTTTAAATAATAAAGTTATTTTGAAATAAACCGAATTATAATATTTTTATTTTCTTATTTAACTTTTATACACAATGAGATGTTTTTCGTGTTTTTATTTTTGTGTACAGATGTTTTGTATTTGTATGCTAAAATTCAATTTGGCAGTGTAACTTTTAAAAGTTGGAATCCTATGAAAACATTCCAAGCCCCTAAATTCCGAGAATTCGGGTAATGGTTGGGCCCAAACAGCATCCCTCTAATACCACCAGATGTTTCCCAAATCTAAAATCTTTGGGAAGGTCATTTTATTTTTGTGGCCCGCATTATCCTTGCGCCAAACTTCAATCGCAAAAAGGGTTTTACTGTAAGACCTTTTTACACTTGAATTTTAAACCATTGGTTGATTTAAGCCACCTACAAAGGTTGAAGGTAGGTAGAAAAATTTCTAAAGAACACCTGAAATTGCAGGTATTTTCCACTTTTAAAAATTACCTGAGTTTTCGTTGCGGTTATCTTTTTTTGCCAGGAAGAGGCTTTATATTTGTTTGGTGCCAAATTGGGGCTTTTACCTTGAAACTTTCGGTAAACTTTAGTGCCATGATGTTTTACACGTACATTTCAGTTTGAACTCCATTTTTGTTTATTTTAATTAAAAATATTTAGTACTAAAATTTATTAAAGTTAACGGAAAATACCGTTCGTAACTCAAATTAAAGTGGCCTAAATTGAAAAAAATTTAGAGCATCTTTATGGGGATAAAAGACCCACTTGCACTCAAGTAGCAGGTATATTGTAAGAAACGCGATCCTTTTTTTGTGAATACATAACGGTATCGACCCGAAAAAGTTTTTTTTACAATCGAGGGGCTAATTCAAATATTAAATGCATTTTTTATAAGCAAAACCCACGCCAACCGTTTTTTTGTTGGAATCTTTTTACGCCTCAAGCGCGCCTTAAAAACCCTTGATTACAACAAGATTTATACAGGTGCTTAAAATTCAATACCACGAATTAAAATACCGTAATATATTTTGAAGAGATAAAAAAATGTTGCACTTTATAACTAATTTTTGGTTAATTCTTCAAACTGGAATTTTTGATAACTTAATAAGGTTTCTGTCATCAAGACACAAGTAATCAACCTAAATTATTGTATTAGACAAATAAATTTGTGGAAGAGTCGAAAACCCAATAAATCCATTAAAAACGGATAAAATAATTAGATGCACGCGGATCGAAAGCAAAATCAGGATTGAATTGAACTCTAAATCAAAATGACCCAGTTATAAATTAAATGAAGGCCAAATTCATAAGGAGTTCCTGCGATTTGCGTTGTGTGAGGTTGATACTTCAGTTGGCAAAAACTAATGGAGTCCAGAAGTAAATGGCATTCGTGTAGATTGGTGGTGCATCAGGATAGCGGGAGAGTGCGGTGGTGCGTGGGGCACGAGTCCTCCTGGAAGTCGAAATTAAAACGCCTGGCATTCCTCCCAATCATCCTCCTCTCAGTTATTTTAATTAGCCTCTTCTTCACCCACATTTATTTCGCGAAACGTGCCGACGCTAAAGTCAACCAAACTCAAATTATTTCACCGCACGATTTCATCGCTGAATTTGTCAAAAGGAGTTCACACGAAGGCCACGAAGAAGACGAGCAGATTTTGTGGAGGGTTCCAGTCGAGGAAGGCGAAGAAACGAAGACGGAACGTGATACAATTTTGGATGAAGATATGATGTCGGTGAGAGACAACGAAGCTGATCACAAGAATTTTTGGAAACTCAAGCACACACCCGAGGAAATAAGAAGAACACAAGCTAATAACATGCTACGTTACATGGACCAAAAAACTGATCCATGCGACGATTTTTATCAATACGCTTGTGGTAATTGGCATAGGTACAACCCCATCCCTCCTGATCGTTCGAGTTTCGATACTTTTGAAATGCTACGTGAGAGTTTAGACTCGGTATTGCGCGATTTACTCGAGCAAAATGTTCCAGAAGGTCCCTTAATGATTGATATGGATTTTTGGAATAATCTAAAACCACGAATTCGCAATAAACGCCACGTTTACGATTTCTACAAACTAGCTGAGAGGAAGCAAGTCAAGCAACCTTTTTATCAAGTGATACTTAATCATTCATACCCTCAAGTGGTGGATGCGACTGTGAAAGCCAAATTTCTCTTCAAATCTTGCATGGATGAGGAGTTGATTAAAATTCGCGGAATTGACCCGTTATTGTATTTACTTAAAGAGTTAGGTGGGTGGCCTGTTTTGGAACCAAAGTGGAACCCCGAAAAGTTTGATTTTGAATATCTGTTGGGACAATTGAGGTTGTATAATAATGATATAATTATATCTGAATGGGTTGGTCCTGATATTCGCAACTCGGAGGAATACGTTATTCAGATTGATCAATCGACTTTGGGGTTGCCTTCTCGGGATTACTTCTTGGAGAAAGGCAATCGGAAATTTGTCGATGCTTACAGGCATTTTATAGAAACGGTTGCTGTTTTGCTAGGAGCTGATTCAACAGTCGCGAGTCAAGATGCTGAAGATATTGTTGATTTTGAAGTGGAGTTATCGGCGATTACGGTTTCTGCAGAGCACAGGAAGAATGTTTCAGATATTTACGTGCGGTTAACTTTAAAGGAATTGCATGGGATTATACCGCAAATCGATTGGTTTCGATACATCACTATTATCACTGGAAAAGAAGCTAGACCACGCGATCCCATAGTGACTTTTAGCATGAACTACTTGCATAGGCTAGTAGGGTTGTTGGCTGTGACCAGTCCTAGAACCACAGCGAATTATCTTCTTTGGCGTTTTGTGCGTCATCGTGTCAACAATTTAGATGACCGTTTTCAAAGTGCAAAACAAAGATTCTATAAAGTGCTATTCGGTCGCGAGCAATCACCAGCGAGGTGGCAGAGTTGTATATCACAAGTAAACTCAAATCTAGGAATGGCTTTGGGCAATTTATTCGTCCGAAGATATTTTGATGAGCGTAGCAAAAACGATACACTAGAAATGACCATACAACTCCGCCAATCCTTCAAAGAGCTCCTAATGGAAAGCGATTGGTTGGATAGTGACACCAAAAAAGCTGCGGCCTTAAAAATTGATTACATGCGTTTAAAAATAGGATACCCAAATTACATCCTTTGCGAGGATTTATTGAGGAAGCGTTATCAAGACGTTCAAATTCATCCCGAATTTTATTTTGAGAATACTTTGAGTATTTTAAGACACCTGACCAAGTTGGAACATTCGAAACTCGCTGTTCCGGTTGATAAAAATTTTTGGAATTCACCTCCGGCGGTGGTCAACGCGTATTATAGCAGAAACAAAAACCAAATAATGTTCCCGGCTGGTATTTTACAACCACCGTTTTACCACAGGAATTTCCCGCGTTCCTTAAACTATGGAGGGATCGGTGTGGTTATTGGGCATGAAATGACTCACGGTTTCGACGATAAGGGAAGATTATTCGACAAGGACGGTAATTTAAAGGTTTGGTGGAAGAAGGAATCGATAGAGGAATTCCATGAACGTTCCAAATGTCTCATAGAGCAATATAATGGCTACATAGTACCTGAAGCTAATATGCAAATGGATGGGGCAAACACCCAAGGCGAAAACATCGCCGATAATGGAGGAATTAAACAATCGTTTCGCGCCTACAAAAAGTGGCTGAGGAAAAACGAAAAGTTCGCCGAAAGTGAAACTCTTCCAGGAATGAATCTCACGAGCATGCAATTGTTTTTCTTAAATTTCGCCCAAATTTGGTGTGGAACTACTCGCCCTGAAGCGGCCAGGAACAAATTAAGGACAGCAGTGCATTCTCCTGGACGTTTCAGAGTTATAGGCACCCTCAGCAATTCAGATGAATTTTCCAACGTGTACCGATGTCCTCCAGGAGCCCCCATGAACCCCAAGATCAAGTGCAAAATTTGGTGATACTACTTTATACACATTTTTATAAGTAATCATATATAACATGTAAGTTTATTTTTTAATTATAAGTATATTTTTTAAAATGGCCGTATTTTTTTTGAGTAAATAAGCCTAAAGCGACGTTTTTATCTCTTGAATTTTCTTAGATAACCATAGAAATAGGGTTGGGTTAGTCCCCTCTCGCAGCGGTTCTACCCTACATTTTTTCCCTTTCCATGTTTACGCACGTAGGCCCAAGCGGGCGCACAAAAGGAATAATTTTCGGGCAAAATCAATGACTATTTGAGTAAAATCAGTGGACCCGACCCTCTTTCTTGGAAACGCTGTTATAAAAGGAGCACTCAACCCGCATGCGCTTTATCTACCCAATAACACCCCTATGTTGCCAAATTTTCATTTAAAATCAAAAATAAAAATTTAATTAATGCTTTATTGGATTGACTATATCATCTCAATTCTCTTAAATTTAGCAATAGGGTATATATTAATTTTTATTAAAGCGAAGTTGGTAACAATAATAATCAAAATGGAAACCGGAAGTGAACTAAATTTGCTATTTAATTAAACTTTATTTAATTTAGCTTAAAATTTATTACACCAGAGATAAATAATGTATTAATTTAACATAATAAGTATAAATTAATAAACTAATAAACAAAAAACAAACGGCAAGTGTAAATTTCGCGAATTTATGTGAAGCGTGAAGTTGGCATCAAATGTTTTTCTTTTTTAAAATGTATTCTATTTACACCTAAAATACTTGGCAAAATTTCAAATTCAATTAAATACACGAAAATAAACACGACATGCTTATTTTTTAGCAAATATAATTTAAACGTGAGTTATCTGATGGGGGAGAAAAATCTGGCAACGCTGTGATAAGAAACGTAACTTATAGCCAGTTGTGTAGGTCAGGGTTGTTTCAGGCCTACCGTTAGGTTATCCAGATCGTTATTTTAGGATACTTGAACTTGACATCGTGCAGGCCTACGCTATAGATTTTTTCCAAAGGACCCACGACTTATAGGAGCCGCCAGAGTGTCGGGTGGCAATGATTTTATAAATACCACCCAAAACGGCCGGAATTTTCCACTTGAATAAATCAACTCACACCACATTTATACACATAATAAAATAAATAATAATTTAAAAAAAAATATATTGGTACTCATGTATTTGCAAAAAAATAATGCAATGAAGTTTGCTATAAATTGCCAACTTCCGCACGCTTTATTTTTCTCACCACCCCCCTCTTTTCTAGAATGTACTTATAAAAAATAATCAACTTTATTATATTTCAATGATTTTAAAAATGCGCGTTTAATTTTTGAAATATTATATTTGGTGATTTAAGTCGGCTAAAATTTCTTAATTAATCAATTAATTATAATTAGCATGTGCGGAGTGAAGTTAGAAGAGAGTAGGGGCAGGGCGGAGTGTTCGCAAACTCAAACGTGAACTCGTCTATGGCCTTGGGTTTTGTTTGTAAACAAACGATTCATGCAAATAAAAAAAATAGTCTAGACTTACCGCAAGCAGCCATTGCACTTCTTTGGGTGTGATGCAAAATGTCCAAATACATATTACATTTAAAGTGAGCTGGCCCGATCATACTTCGCACAAGGCTTCTTTTGCAATCTCTGGCTTCTTTCCTGTCTTTCCTACCCTACCCTTGCTCAACCAAGGGCTACCTACCCCTCTGCGCAGATTTCTCCCCCACCCGTATCTATGCACTTGCACTTTTGTTTACCACCTCTCACGATGAATCACAAATGAACATCACACGCCCCGCTACTTTCTATGCTCCAAAAATAGGCAGCACTGTACTCATTAAAAATATATAATACAGACAACCCAATGTACGTCATGTAAATTTTATTAATTTATTTAAAACAGACAGTAATTTTACCATTACTAAAGATCATAACAATTACATAAATATTATAGCCAACCTAAAGCACGTTATGAATGCCTAAAAATAAATCGATTTAAAGAAATAAAGAATCACATAAAAGATTTTTTTTTAAAAATTTATACAAAATGATCAGTAATTTTAGAACTGCTTTAGGGTATAATAATTCATAACTTAGTATTATTGTTTACAAACAAATAATACAAGCAACCCAATGTACGGTATGTACAGTTGCCTATAAATAAAACAAATTTTTGGAAATATAAAATCAGACAAGTTATTTTTTATTACTTTATTTAAAATAAACCGTAATTAAAGAATTACTTTAGGTCATAACAATTATATAAATTATTAATACATTGCTTACAAATAAATAATGTAGGCAACTCAATGTACATCATATAGAATTGCTAACTTCACATACCGAAAAATTCTAGGCAACTTAATATACACAAAATTTAAAAAAATTAACAGAAAAATATTAATATTTATAAAAAACAACGTTTTGCTTTATTATTATTTATTTTAAAAGCAACATATAACTAATTTTATCATATTACTGTAAATATTAAGTTAATTTCTTTTCATTTTTTTAAAACACGTTTTTTTGTGATTTTTTTTTTAACAAAAAACGATTTAAACATATTATTTATTTATAAAATTGATGTAATTGGGTGTAATATGATAAGAGAGACTCATTTATTTACCAATTTATTAAACCCTTTTATATCTCAAATAAATAAGATAAACATTACATATTCTTCTGAATTATTGTTCTTGATAAGAAATTTTATCAAATTTATTATCGGCTTATAACGTGTAATGTACTATTACAAAATTTCAGTGTAACGAATTAAAACCCTTTCGAAATTCTGTAAAACGCTGTGAATAATCTAAAAAATATGCCTTTTTGTTAAATATGCGTTTCCCAAATATTTGTGAATGTTTCTGCAAAAAATGTAAAAAACCGCCTGATAATGCTAATCAAACCACTTCCTCAGGTAAGTTTTTAAACAAATTTAAATATTGTTACTAAAAAAATTATTTAAGAACCCCAAGGACTAGCTTATGCACCCTCAGCTTCTCAACAAAAACAAGCAAATTCATCTCAAGAAACTAATTTAGGTGTCATCAATGGTCAACCAAAAAAGAAGCTTGAAAAAACTACTTCTATGCAATCAATTATGAGCGCCAAATCATTTTACAGCGCTAAATCTAATGATTCCTTCGAAGATGATTTCGCAAGCATTTGTAGCAGTGATTCCTATCGAACAACTAAGTAATCGTGTATAAAAATTAATGTTCACTCAACTATTAAAAGCACTCGAGTGCAATCAATGTTTTACTATAAAATCCATTGATAAAATGATAAGAATTGTTGTTATGAATATTTAATGTAAATAATTGACTAATTTTAATAAAATTTTAAATAAAATTATTGATCTAACAAATGAAACAACCCCTAAAAGAGTTGCTTTGGCAACCGATAAACAAGTTTGAAGCTTATTTTATCAATTGTTTTGATTCCATCATCGAAAAATGGAGTGTTTTTTAGAACCGGGTTTAGTAGATACTTACATCGAAGGCTTACATCCTAGTAAACTTAATGAAATAGGAAGCCTAAGGTAGTACTCGAATTCACACTAAATAAAATTACCCAAATTATTTTGTAGTTGGTTGCGTAAGCACGAGATGTTGCAAAAATTAAATCAAGATGCAGTAATCGAAGCAGCTGCTTTGAAACATGAATATGTTAAAGAAATGTTGGTCACGTGTGAAAAATCAGCAATTTTGGTGCATGAAGCGATCGTTGTAAACACTTGGAAGAGTAAAATTCTTCCACTATTGCTAAAATTTGACCCGAATCCAAAAACAACTTTCGTGGCTTATGCTATACTTTACCACGAAGCTGTTTCGGTGGGTTTACTTGAATTAATTATGTTCCACCCTGATGGTTGTAGTAGTTTATTCGATGCCGCTGGTGATTTACTTGAATATGCCTATGATGCTGCTACAATGCTTATCGCATTGAAATATAAAATAAAGGAGTCAAAAGATGAATTGCAAGAAGGCAGTTTTATTTTAAATCAACGAGACGATTTGGCTTTTAATATAGGAATTAGGTGTTTATCGATTATTCGATACATGGCAGAGAATTTAGATCGGTAATTTAATTTTGCACTAAAGTTGAGATTTTATTAACATATTTTTAGAGTGAGTTTAGATGTTGCAACAAAAATTTATGAAGAACTTGATGTTCCTACACTTTTAATACAACTATTGCTAGAAAAACCGTGGTTGAAAGGTGATAAAATTTATAGGCAAGGTGAATGGGTTCAACACAATTCCGAGGCTGTTAGCCAAGCAGAAGCTCAGGTAATTAAAACAGATTTATCTTAACTAAATTATAATAAGATTATTATAGGTGTGGTTAGCTTTGCGGCAAATATTTTTAGCTCCTGAATGTACGACACGTTATGAAATAACCAATGGGAGGCGATCACAAATGCAAAAATTACTTCCAATGCTTTCACCTACAATTTTAGACCAAATATCACCGTTGGTTGAATTAAAACATTGGCTTTGTCAAGTTGCCGCTTCAAATGAACCACCAGCAACACCCAAAAGTTCGTTATTAAAAACTATTTCGACTATAAAAGAAGCCATTTTAAAACAAGGTTCTAATAAATGGAAGAGTATTGCAAAAGCTCAAATTAAAGACATATTTTGTACAGATAAAAACCAAACTTTAGAAGTAGCTCAAATGTAAAAAACCACTTTAATCGTATTTCAAAATAATCAATTATAATTTTAGTTTAAGTTCTGCTTTCAACACAGATTTATTAGAAAAATTCGAAAATCAAAACACAAAATTGTGCAAGGTTTGTGAAAAAGAAGCTAGACAAAGATGCTCGAGGTGTAAAACTGAATGGTATTGCAGCAGAAATTGCCAAGCTACCGATTGGAAAAATCATAAAGAAACATGCACATCGCCTTAAATAACTACACATTTTGGTTTACTTATTTTTATTTAAATAAAAAACGTGACAATCATTTCTTAAAATATTCTTTTAATGTGTCCAACTCTGATGATTCTTCACCATAATCCTGTAAAAAAAATATGTGAATATCTTGTCTCGAAAGAAATTAGTTCTTATCAATTATTATCAGCATAAAGTTTTGGAACCTCAGCAGAGGGAGACCCTTAATTAAAAACCTTAAATACTTTTCATGTTTCGATTAATAAAATATACTAAAATAAATAAATGGAATTTGAAATAATGTAATCTTACTGTAATTACGACGCAGGAGCATCCGACAACTTTACGTGCTTTTCCAGTTTTATCAATTTTGCAGAGTCCGGCCCATTCGCCGAGTTTCTTGTTATCATCAACTTTGATTAAAGGAATTTGATGTTCTGAGCATAAAGCGGTAACCAATTTTTTGTACATTGGTTCGTCACAGTTTTCAGCCAAAATGCATAATACAGCCTTCCTTTTGTCGAGAGCCTTAGCTGCCTGGTGCAACCCATGGACCACACCGTCATGAATCAAGGCGGTTTTTAGGACTCCTTGGAGTGCCTGATACAGGTCCATTGTTCCATCAGAGTTTGGAACGGCTGCACTGGGAGCCTCATCGCTATAACAAACAGGAACTTATTATAATTTCTGAAATACGACAACACGAGTTTTATTAAGTTTTAATTATATCAGTAGGAAGTTTGACAGCATGGTTTTAGAAGTAACGGGTTCCTCAGTAGAGGGAGCCTTCCTAATTCATCATAAAAATTATAAAACGATATTAAATCTTATATAAAAAATGATTTAAAATTAAAAATTAAGAGCATACAAGAAAATTTTAGGTTATGTAAAATACTTACACTTCGACATCAGACATGACTGTTTTTTAACTGAAATTAAAAAAAATACTTTAAAATAATGAAACATCTTTAATTATTTGATGAATTAAAAATGATTTAATTAAAGGATTGCAAGAAATTGCAAAGATTTTTAAGGATTAAAAAAAAACGTACCTTTTCAAGACAGCGTAGAAAACGAAAAGAAGTTGACAAGTGAAGTGAGCCCTAACCTGATAAATTAGTGTTGCCAACTTAATTTTGTTGATTATTTGGTTGCCTATACAATAATTAAAAAAATATTATAAAAACTCATTAATAATTACAAATTGTATCAAATTTTTATTTAATTTATTACAAATGTACTTTTATATTTAATTTATTTAAAATAATCGCTTAAGCGTTATGACTTAAGTAAAAAATGTAAGTTACGCAACGTAGTAAAATCAATAATTGATTGGTACTACTGACACTTATTTTCGTCTCATCCTAAAGTACTTAAATAAAAAGAGAAGGAAAGCTGTTGATTGTTTTTCTTGTGTATTTACAAACGTGTTTTGGAAAAAAGTAAATTAATTACCCACTCGGGTAGAATTTGAAGACGTTTCTTGTTTGTACCACGCTTTCGTAATTATAAGTGTATTGTTTAGCAATAAAATATCATATAAGTGCTCAAGAAAACGTATATCGTCCCGGCTTAACAAGTGTATTAACCCAGCTCTAAATTAATACTTTAATGAATGGTAAACGTATTGCAACAAGTTAAACATATCTTCAACAATTTCTTGCCAATTATTTAATTATGGTTGAATTATTATGATGTGAATTGGGCAGACATGGCGAGGATAATTTTGATTTTGTGTATGGTTAATTATTTAAGCGCTCAGGATGCTAATAATTCACCCTTCGACTTCGAAGACATAGGTAATAATTAAAATTTATCAAATTTTTGGTTTAAATTGGAGTACGTTTGTTTTGAAATCAAAATTCTTCAAGTAACCTTGATTAATACTACTTATTTTTCGATTTATAAATAACTTTTTAACGAGAATTGCAATAAAATTGGGTTACGACTTGTGCAGTAAAGGCGAATTGTAAATAAATTCGTTGAAACACTTTACGACAATAATTTTATGTTTTCAGATGTATATTTTTAGTACAATTGCTAATACATTAGTAATTTAAATGTACATAAAAAATTAGTTTAAAATTTAAAATAGAAAAAAACACTGGAAATATAAAGTGGTTTTAATTAACAAAGTGTAGAAATCACAATTATCAAGATCATATCTTTTATAAATTTACATAATTTATTATTTTATTGTTGTTAATTACTATAATGATTTCTTATGTAATTTTAGATATTGATCATGGTTTTAATTATAAGTGAAAATACATGTAATTTAATATGATAGGAAATTTTATTTTAATGTGCATAATTTAATATTTTGATTGTAATAAAGCATGTATTTGAACTTAAATTAATGTGAAACTTAAATTGAACTTGACCTTCGTATATTGGTTTAACCTTAGTTCGCCTTAAAGAAAAATATCTATTATTTACTGCTTGCTATGTTCAAATTAATTTCTAGGAAATCAGTAAAAGATTATAATGCAGTAATAACCAATAATCATTTTATAAACAAATCGTTTAATTGATTATGTAAATAATTTGTTATTGCACCACTATTTCATTGGAAATTTCAAAGAAAATTTTATTTTATTAAACGAGAAATCCTCCTGAACTTAATCCACTTTTTAAATTAATTTTAAAACGATGTTTTTCCACATATTTTAGCTGAAACTTGTAAAAGACATTTAATTTTTCACTATTTTTAAATATACCTTATTATTATTACTTTTATTTAAAGTTCAACATTTTATAATAATATTATTAATTTAAGTAAAAAAAACAAATTTAAAAATGAGAAAAACGTAAATTTTAATTTGCAATGACGTGATTGGTTAAAACACGGCGGCCATCGCGAAAAAGGCGGGGCCTAAGTGTTACCAACATAAAATTTAAAAATATTAATAAAATCATAATATTTATTAAATTTAACAATTTTTTAGATTCCTGTGATGCGAATAAATTCCGTTGTGGTGATGGTAAATGTATCCCATTAAATTGGAAATGTGATTCGAATCGAGATTGTGAAGATGGAAGCGATGAGCCTCCTGAATGCCAACAAAACTCAAGTTGCCGTCCTGGACAATTCCAATGTCTCCTCACCCATAAGTGCCTACCCCCTGGATACATGTGTGACGGTGAAGAGGACTGTGGTGTCTCTAGAGAATACGGTCCTGATAATTCCGACGAAGATCCAGCTGTATGCCGTCACAAAGTATCTCAGTGCCCGTGGAATGAAGCCAGATGTGAAGAAACTAGCACCTGTGTCCATTTAGAAAAGTTTTGTGATGGAAAACGCGATTGCCCGAATCATAGCGACGAGTGGGATTTTTGTATTGTAAATAAAACTGTTTGTGCTACCCACCAATGTGAGTATAAATGCAAACCTACTCTCCATGGGCCGGAATGTTATTGCCCAAATGGAAGAAGACCCGATGGCTCTAAATGTATTGATGCCGATGAGTGTGAGTTAGAAAATTCATGCGCTCAATTATGCAAAAATACTGATGGAGCTTTCGAGTGCTCTTGTGTTTCTGGGTACCAAAAAAATGGAACCGAATGTTATGCAATTAATGGTACGTATTTAATAATATAATATTTCTATTATTAATATAATAATTTTAGTACCAAAAACAGAACCGGCATCATTATTAATCTCAACTCAAGCGACAATCCAAAGGGTTGGGTTAAATGGGCATCCGTTTCCAGGGAACTCAACTTATCATTTATTAAATAGTAATGCTTTAGAATATTCCCATCGAAACCGAACCGTTTGCTACATCCATCACAATGTATCCAAAGCTTCTATAATGTGTGCTAATGTTGATAACCTTACCGAACGCTGGCAGCTTAGAAGACCGTCCACTTTTCCTGAAGTAGAATATATACAACAAATTGCCTTAGACTGGGTCACCAATAACTGGTACTTCCTCGACGATACAAGAAAAATGATTTTTATTTGCACCAATGATTTAAATAAATGTAATATACTCATTGAAACGGATATTAGACAACCACGCTCCCTAGCCCTCGATCCCACTCGAGGGTACATGTTTTTCACCAAGTGGGGACACTCACCTCCTATGTTAGAAAGAAGTAAAATGGATGGAACTGAACGAAAACCCCTTATTACTCACAAAATCGTTTATCCTTATGGAGTAGCCGTCGATTACACCACAAGCCATGTTTATTGGGTTGATACTTATTTAGATTACATTGAGAAAGTTGATTATGATGGAAAGAATAGGAGAACGATAATGAAAGGAACGCCAGTACAGAATTTATATGGAATTAGTATTTTTGAAAGTAAATTATACGCTTCTTCATGGAGAAATGAAAGTATTCTCGTTTTGGACAAGATAAAACAAACTGTTAAACAGATTGTTACTAATATTACTCGACCTTTTCATTTACACATATTTCATCGACAAAGACAACCTGAAGGTAATTAATCTCTTAACTTTTTCGATTTTTTAATCAAACTTTATTTTTAGTGGCTCACTCATGTAAAACTAATAACGGAGGTTGTCAACACATTTGTGTACCAAATTGGAATCGTGATATAGCATCCCCGACTTGCCTTTGTGCTGCCGGATACAAACTACAAAGAAATGGGGAGTGTGTAGTTCAAACACCATCCTCATTTTTACTTGTAACTAAAAGCAATCCTGCTTCAATAAAAGGAGTTGATTTATTAGATGGGTCAGAAACGATGATTCCCATAACGAGTTTAGGAGAGCCCTCAGCTGTTGATTTTGATGTAAGCAGCAGGTCTATTATTTATTCAGATTCACAAAGGGTTGTGATAGAAAAAGCTACATTAGAAGGAGGAGAAAAGATGACAATTTTGGATGTGGGGTTGGATAAATGTGATGGGTTGGCTTATGATTGGTTGGGTAAAAATTTGTATTGGACTGATGAAGGGCATAAGACTATTAATGTATTGAAAGTTGCTAATTCTAGCCACCGCTTGGCTTTAATTACAGATAGGAATTTATTTCCTAAATCGATTGTGTTAGACCCTAAACGTGGTATGATGTATTGGGCTCATTGTCCACCAACATCCGAAGGTACTGGTAGAATTGAAAAAGCGTGGATGGATGGTACAAATAGGGAGGTGTTTATTAAAAATGATATTATATGGCCTAGTGGAATGGCATTGGATACCTTAGGGAAGAGATTTTATTGGTCCGATTCACACCTACAAAGAATTGAAAGTGTTAGTTTTGATGGAAACGATCGTAAAATTATTATCAATAAAGGCTTGGATCATCCATTTGGTTTAGGATATTTTAACAACAGTCTTTATTTTGTTGAATATGTCACTGGAATAGTCAACTCGTTTAATATAAACACCGGGAATTTTACAAAACTCGATGAAAGTAATCCTCCTTTATATCAAGTAAAAATTTTTGATTCGAAATCTCAAACAGGTACTAGTGCTATTTATTATGTTTTAAATAAATTAATTTTTGTAATTTAAGGATCGAATGGTTGTGGTGATAATAATAATGGTTGTTCCGAATTGTGTTTAACAACTCCCAAAAAAGTTGTTTGTGCTTGTTCTGATGGTTACCAAGTAACCACGGATGGTTTAGGTTGTACAAGAATAGCGAATTATACAGCACCATCTTTGTGTGCTCCTGATGCATTCAAATGTAAGCGCACTATGAAGTGTATACCGTCACATTATTTATGCGATGGTGCTGATGATTGTGCTGATAAATCTGATGAAAGTAAAGAACCTGGTGGGCCTTGTGAAAACATTCAGTGCACCAGTAATCAATTCAGGTACCACAAAAAAATAATTTTTAAAATTTATATTTTATAAATCAATTTATAGATGCGATGGTAGTGTATGTTTATCAAATTATTGGTTGTGTGATGGTGATAAAGACTGCTTTGATGGAACAGATGAAGACCCTAAAAACTGCCCTGATAAATGCAACCCTCAAGAATTCATGTGTAAGCACTCGAAACGCTGCATTCACTCCTCTTGGAGATGTGATAACTCACCTGATTGTGGAGATTTAGATAACAGTGACGAAGAGAATTGTGGTAAATTAATTTAAAACCTTACAACAACACCAGTATTAAATTTTCCGTTTATTTTTAGAAAAAAAAGTCTGTGATATAACCGAATTTACTTGCAATAATTCCCGATGCATCTCAACTGATTTATATTGCAACGGCATTGATGATTGTAAAGATGGTTCTGATGAAATAAATTGTGCTAGTTGTATTTTAAGTCTTGAAATACCTTGCCTGGCTTTACAAAAGTGTTTACCAATTTCTAAAAGGTGTAATAAAATCATCGATTGTCCCGACCACTCGGATGAACTTGATTGTAATGATTTCACCCCTAAATGTGAAGTGAATGAATTTAATTGCACAAATGAGTGTATCCCTAAAAAATTTGTTTGTGATGGGCGAATTGATTGCACTGATGGTTCGGATGAAAAGAATTGTAGCTCACAACAAGTCCATAATGCCACTACTGTAAAACCTCATGTAGAAAAACTGGAATGCGAGCATCCTTCTCGTTGGTGTGATAATAATACTATTTGTTTGAATGTGGAGCAATTATGTGATGACCGGGAAGATTGCCAGGATAAATCTGATGAAGGGTTGAGGTGTCCTGAGCGGCTTTGTGAGCATAGTTTGGTTTGCTCGCATATTTGTCATAAAGCACCAGAAGGATTGATTTGTTCGTGTCCTGAAGGACTACACTTGCAAGCAGATAAAGTAACTTGTTTGGAATCTCATCCTTGTGATGGCTGGGGAGTTTGCTCACAAAAATGCGTACCTCGTGGTGGAAGATATAAGTGCACTTGTTTGGAAGGATATGATATTCAAGACGATGGGTTTACTTGTAAGAGTTTGGATACAAGTATACCTTATGTGATTTTTAGTAACCGACATGAGATTAAAGGGGTTGATCTTCATTCTTTTAGTGTTAAGCATTTTATTTCGAGTCTTAAAAATACTATTGCTCTTGATTTTTATCATACGAATGATACGGATATGGTAAGTTATTTTTATATAAGATTAAATTTTTGTCATCAAACATTTATTATAGATTTATTGGACGGATGTAATTGACGATAAAATATATCGCGGAACGTTGGTGGGAAATTCTTTAAGCAATATTGAGCCGGTTGTTCAAACTGGTTTATCAACCGCCGAAGGTTTAGCCGTCGATTGGATTGGAGAAAATTTGTATTGGGTTGAAAGCAATATGGATCAAATTGAAGTGGCTCGATTGAATGGTAGTTTCCGCCGCACGTTAGTTGCTAGCGATATGGAAAGCCCACGCGCAATTGCTTTAGATCCACGCGATGGTTGGCTATTTTGGACTGATTGGGATAATGCAGCACCAAGAATTGAAAGATGTTCACTTGCGGGACTCGATAGATCTGTTGTTGTACGCGTTGATTTAAAAACGGATGGCGCTTGGCCTAACGGATTAACTTTAGATTATGATACAAGAAGAGTTTACTGGATTGATGCCAGATCAGATTCAATTCATACCACGACTTATGATGGAAGTGATCATCATGAAGTTATGAAAAATCATGATATGTTATCGCATCCTTTCGCAATAACTTTATTTGAGAATTACGTTTATTGGACTGATTGGAGGACTAATAGTGTTGTTAGAGCTAATAAATGGACTGGAGGAGACGTTTTTGTTATACAAAAGACTTTAACACAGCCATTCGATATTCAAATATTACATCCCAGTCGCCAACCGAGAAATGGGACAAGCCCGTGTGGAAACAATAATGGTGGTTGCTCACATTTATGCTTAATTCATACAAATGGAAGCTTTAAATGTGATTGCCCTCATGTTATGAGATTAAATTCTGATAACAAAACATGCATTGGTAAGTAATACCCAAATTAACTGATTTTTTTTTAATAATTATTTTTAGTTAATGAGCGTGTGTTATTAATTGCGCGAACTAGTGAAATAAGAGGTGTCGATTTGCAACTACCTTATTATCACACAATACCTACAATAAGCGTCCCTCAAGTTTTAAGCCCAACCCAAATTGATTACCTAGCATCGAACAACACCTTATACTGGACTGATTCTCAAGTAAACGAGGTTAAAAAGTCGGGATTAACGATGGGTCCAACTCAAACGCTTATGGATACAGGAATAGAACATCTTTTAGGTTTAGCTGTTGATTGGTTGGCAAAACTACTTTTTGTTGGTTTACCAACTGGAATTATGGTGAGCAATTTGGATGGGGAGTATACTACGATGATAATAGAAAACGTTAATGTGCAAGGCTTAGCTGTGGATCCGTTACAAGGCCGGTTATTTTGGATTGCTCATCATGGTGATCATGTTAATATTGAAATGAGCGCAATGGATGGAAGTAATCATGTGGTTTTAATGAGTAATGTTACAGTACATAACAGTAGTTTAACTTACGATTCAAGAAGCGACCGGTTATATTTCTTAAGTGGATATAAAATTCATTACTATGATATTAAAACAAGAGATACCCAAAAATTACCACTAGTTTCCGTGACTGCTTTTACTGTTTATAAAGATTTAGTTTATTTTGCTGATGATGATTTTCATTTGATACGTTCTGCTGATAAAACTACGGGTGATGATAATAAAATTTTAAGGAATAGTACTGGCGTTTTGGCTTTAAAAATTTATGATCCTTCAGAACAAAAAGGTTCACACCCTTGCGGTATTAATAAAGCCGGTTGTTTGCACTTATGTCTACCCAAGTCTGCCACTGAACATACATGCAAATGTGCAACAGGTTACTACATTGATCATAAAGATTCGAGAGGGTGTTTAGGTATTGAGGAATTTTTATTTTATTCAATTAATTGGGAAATTCGTGGTTTACCCTTAAATGGCAGTAATGCCACGCAAGTATTAAGTCCTATATCTCGTGTTTCCATGGCTAGTACCATAGATTATGTGGCTAAAGATGATCTTATCTTCTGGGCTGATAGCGATCATGGGGTTATTACAAGTATAGGAAGGGATGGGACTAAAAGGAAAACAGTGGTGGAACAAAGCGAAGGGATGGAATCTGTAGCAGTTGATTGGTTAACGGGATTAGCAATTGATTGGTCAGCCCGAAATATGTACTGGAGTAATCCTAAACATGGTGTAATTGAAGTATCGAAACTCGATGGATCATCTCGTTACGTTGTTTTATCTGAAGATGTAGGAAAACCGAAATCAATTGTCGTTGATCCAGCAGCCGGTTTATTAATATGGGTGGATAGTCATAAATTGGAAAAATCAGCTTTAGACGGTTCCAACAGGATGGTATTAATTAATTCTACAAGTAGAGGAATTTCTGATATAACTTTAGATATGGAGCACAAATTTATTTATTGGTGCGATTCTAGTATAAATTCAATTGAAAGAATTAATTATAATGGAACTGAACATTCCGTACTACTCAACCACTCGTTACAAAATCCAGTAGCTCTTTCAATTCTCGATGATACACTTTATTGGGTTGATACGTAAGTAATAAATTTATTAATAATGCAGGAATTAATTGATTAATTTTAGAACGCATGATCGTGGAAGTATTAAGTATGCTAATTTAAACAACCTTTCGGATTATAAAATATTGTTGAGTCAAATCGGTGATTCTCTCAAAGACATACAGGTGTTTTCAGAAAGGAGACAACAGGGTAAAAACGCTTGTGCTCACAAAAATGGAGGATGTGAACAATTGTGTTTATTTAATGGAACACATCCTACTTGCGCTTGCCCACATGGTGTACTTTCATCAAATGGCAAAACTTGTAAAGGTACATTAATGAATTTATTGCGAATTAAAATTACAATAATTAAAATTTCAGAATATGATAGTTTTATTATGTATTCAAGAGTTGTGAGCATTGATTCGATTCACATGACTGATGCTACAGTACAAAACTCCCCGTATCCAAACATAAAAAATAATTCATTAATGCGTAATGCTATAGGATTAACATTTAATTATAAACAGCAGCGAGTTTTTTATTCGGATATTCAAAAGGGGTCGATTAATACCGTCCATTTTAACGGCAGTGATCATGCCATAATTGTTGAACGTAAGATTTAGATTAATAAAATTAACAATAATAATATTAATTAATTTATAGGTCAAGGCTCTGTTGAAGGAGTAGCATATGAACAATTGTACAATGCTTTATATTGGACATGCCATAATGATCCCGCAATTCGTCGTGCTAATTTAACCGATTTTGGTAGTAATAGATCACATGTGGAAACAGTGGTACAATTGCAGCCTCATGATAAACCAAGAGGAATAACAGTTGATAGTTGCGGTGGACGTTTGTATTGGACTAATTGGAATTCAATACAACCATGTATAGAACGTGCCTATTTAACTGGTTACAATCGTGAAGCTATAATTACTTCTGATATACGTATGCCGAATGCTATAACTTTAGATCATAAAGCACATAAATTGTATTGGAGTGATGCCCGTTTGGATAAAATTGAGAGGTGTGAGTATGATGGAAGTGGGCGTGTGGTTTTAGCGAAAGTAACTCCACAACATCCTTTTGCATTGGCGATTTATGGGGATTTGATTTTCTGGACTGATTGGGTGTTGCACGCGGTTTTACGGGCGGATAAACTTACTGGCCAAGATGTTGTTTGGTTACGCCGCGATGTAGCTAGACCCATGGGCATAATCGCAGTTGCAAATGACACTAATGATTGTTTTTCAAACCCTTGTCTTTCATTAAACGGTGGTTGTGAAGAAATATGCCATTTATCTGCTGCTGCAGAGATACAATGTAGTTGTTCTGATGGTAAAGTTTTGGCTAACGATGGAAAGCGTTGTTTAGCGACTGTTACTACAAAGGCGTGTAATGATGATTCATTTAGATGTTCTGATGGTGGTTGTGTTCCTTATATTTTAACCTGTGATGGTATTCCTCACTGCGTAGATGCTTCAGATGAAGAACCAGGGTATTGTGGTAATAGACACTGCCCTCACATGTTTCAATGTTTAAATAAAAGATGCATACCGCTTAATTTGACTTGCAATAATGTTGATAATTGTGGAGATTCAAGTGATGAAGCTAATTGTCCATGCTCAGGTGATAACTACTTTGTTTGTGATAATGGGCAATGCGTTTTTAAGTCATTTAGATGTGATTTTGATCAAGATTGTGCTGATGCTAGTGATGAAATTGGATGCAGTACGTTTATTTTCACTCTAGTTTTATTAAAATTGTAATTAATTATGTTTTAGCACCGGTTAATTGCAGCGAAAAAGATGAACACACTATTAATTGTCCACACACAACAGCTTGCATTCATCCGGATTGGTTTTGTGATGGACAAAACGATTGCTGGGATATGTCTGATGAAAAAAATTGTACTAATCCTACTTGCACTACCGATCAATTGAAATGTAAATCCGGAAAATGCATTTCTTTAAAACAAGTTTGTAATGGGCGAGATGATTGTAGAGATGGCGTTAATGGAGGGTTAAGCACTGATGAACAAAACTGCAGTAAGTACTTACAATTATTATTTTAAATCACTGTCTGAAATATTATTTTTTTAGAAGGAAAATGTCGTTCAAATCAATTTATGTGTGAAACAAGCTCATTCTGTATTCCAATAAAATTCCACTGTAACGGCCAACCGGATTGTCCTGATGAATCAGACGAACGTGGTTGCAGTAAGTCTGCATTTTTACAAGCAAATTTTAATTGTAATTTATAATACTAATAACAATATCTGTGGTGTAATAAGCATAGGGCATTTTTAAATTTTGCGCGCTTAAAAAGTTGTGGCGTAAAAAATTAAAAATGTTGATTTTAGGGGTCGGCGGCTCCCGTCGGCCTATTTTTTAACGGATTTTCAGTTTTAAAAATTCTGCTGAATCTACTCTTGGAATCAAAACAGCTCACGCATAGAGTTTTTTAAATTTTGAAAAAACAAAATCTTAAATTTTTTAAGATTGCATTTAAAAAAGTTTTTATTTGAGTTTCGGTCTAGTCAATCCCTCAAATTTAATTTTGCCCCAACGAAATGTATATTTTCTGAAAGCTTTCAATGTCCACTTTACGACAAAAAAAGAATCACTTCGCTATCTCTTTTCGTTATCGAGTTATGGTCGAAAATGTAGCAAAAATATGCAAATTCTCCATTTGGAGCTAAAATTGCGGTCTGAAATTTTTCACTTTTCACAAAATAATTAATATCTTCTAAACTATTAGAACCACCGGGACAATTAATAGCTTAAAATTCGCACCGTCACCTCCCCCACCAAATTTCGTGAAAGTTGTAATTTTCGGTTTAAAATTGCGAATTTTTTCCAAAAAAACTGTTTAACCGATTTTAACCAAATATTTTTTAAACCGCCCCTATTCACGGTGTTTACCTTTGGTAAAAGTTTAAAATCGCTAACTCTTATAGTTTTCGAGAAAAACAATAAAAATCGATTTCCATGAAAAATTTCAAGTCACTTGCCCTCTACACCCTCCAAAAAAATTTTACACCCCAAAAATTCAAAAAAAAACAAAATTTTTCTTGGTAATGTACCTTAAAAAATAATTAAATTTTAAAAAATTTAATAAGATAATATCGATAATTTTTACAAACTTATCTGTATGAATTTTTATTTCTTAATTTTAGCCTTGAATTTTTTTTTATTTTTTCTTATTTCTTTATACTACAACTCAAAATTATTAACTTTCAAATTTTTAATTAGAAACGCTACACCCTTGTTAATTTATAATTTCAGAACAGCAATGTTTATCATCTCATTTTAAATGTGCGAATAATGAATGCATACCAATATCATGGCAATGCGATGGTCAACCCGATTGTAGTGATAGTTCTGACGAAGGCGATCATTGCAAGGATCAAACTTGTAGCTCATTGCATTTCCGCTGTAACTCAACAGGTAAATGCATCCCATTGGCTTGGGTTTGTGATCATGAAGCTGATTGTCCTGATTATACCGACGAGCATGAAGATCAAGGTTGTACAACTACTGTTTGTAGAGATGATCAATTCCAATGTGCTGATAAAACATGCATTTCATCAGTAAATATTAAATCACCTCAAATTTATTACATTTTTATATTTACTTAATTTAAAGGTCTACTATTGTGATGGTGATGACGATTGTCCTGATAAAAGTGACGAACCAAAATCCTGCACCAAAACCTGCTACTTAAACGAGTTTAAATGCGCATCAGGAAAATGTATATCAGAATTGCAGAAGTGTAATAGTATTGATGATTGTGGAGATAATAGTGATGAAGAAAATTGTGATCAAGGAAAACAATCGTGTAAATCACCAGGATTATTTAAATGCTCTAATGGAGTTTGCATTAATGAAACACTTTTATGCGATGGTGAAAATAATTGTGGAGATTTCAGTGATGAAACCAAATGTCGTAAGTTAAATTCACTTTTTAATTTTCAGTTCTTAAAATTGATGATTTTAGATATTAATGAATGTTCAGCTAAAGTCCCTCCATGTTCTCAAAAGTGTATAGAAAAACCAGTTGGTTATGAATGTGCCTGTAATGAAGGTTACAGTATAAGTAAAAAAGATCCGGCGTTATGTGAAGATGTTGATGAGTGCATCGATAGGCCTTGCAGTCAAATATGCAGAAATACAAGAGGTTCTTTTCATTGCAGGTGTACTGAAGGATATTTATTAATGGAAGATAAAGTTTCGTGTAAAGCTGATTCTAATATAACTGCAAAATTATTACTTGCAAATAGGTTAGTAGTTTTGCATGAATTTAATATTAAAATAACTCGTGTTGTTTTGCAGATACTATATTCGTGAAATTGATCTTGATGGACATGCAACACTTTTAGAGCATAATTTAACAAATGCAGTGGCTTTAGATTACGATTATGAAACTAAATGTATTTATTGGTCTGATGTGACGACTGTCAGTAGTTCAATTAAAAAATTATGCAATGAGTCAGATAACTCCTCTACGACTGTTTTGCATTCAGCTACTTTACAAAATCCTGATGGTCTTGCAGTGGATTGGGTTGCTAAGAACATATATTGGTGTGATAAAGGTTTAGATACCCTCGAGGTTTCTAGTTTAGATGGAAAATTCCGAAAAGTATTAATATCTTCAGGATTGCAAGAGCCGAGAGTTGTAGCTGTGGATCCAATCAGGCGATATTTATATTGGACCGATTGGGGTTTGAATGTGCATATAGGTAAAGCAGGCATGGATGGATCTAACCCAACAATAATTGTAAATGGAAGTGATAATTTGGGGTGGCCTAATGCTTTGACTGTCGCCTATGATACAAACGAATTATTTTGGGGAGACGCACGTGAAGATTACATCGCAGTTTCTGACCTAAATGGTAAAAATATTAAAATAATTGCAGTGAGAAGCTCGAATCCTGGATTACAATTACATCACATATTTGCATTAACCGTTTGGGAGAATTACGTTTATTGGACTGATTGGGAAACAAAGTCAATTGAGCGTTGTCATAAGTATAGAGGTGATGATTGTAAATCATTAACAACTACAGTACATCGTCCTATGGATTTACGAATTGTCCATCCTCTACGCCAACCTAAAGTTGAAAACCCTTGTGCTAAGGCTAATTGCACAGGATTGTGTTTGTTATCTCCTAATCCACCGTTTTATAAATGTACCTGTCCTGAAAACTACATTATCGATGAAGATGGACGTAGTTGTAAATCTAATTGCACCTCAGCACATTTCGAGTGTAAAACAACCTACAAGTGTATTCCATTTTGGTGGAAATGTGACACGCAAGATGATTGTGGCGATAAAAGTGATGAACCAGCAGATTGTCCCCCATTTAAATGCTCACCAGGGCAGTACCAATGTGATAATGAAGAATGCATACATCCATCTCAATTATGCAATGGAAAAGATAATTGTAAAGACAAATCCGATGAGAAGAACTGCAATAATTATACTTGCCTTAATAATCAATTTAGATGTGATGGTATGTATTTTTTATTATTATTTTACTGATATTTTAAATAAAAAATTTACTTTCCAGGAAATTCATCAGTTGGAGTGAGATGTATTGGGAATAATCAACGCTGTGATAAACATTTGGATTGCCCCCTTGGGGAAGATGAAAGTGATTGCCCGCCTGTGACATGCCCTCCCCACCAATACAAGTGCAATAACGATAAATGCATTCCATCAGTTTGGGTTTGTGATATGGACAACGACTGTGGTGACCATTCAGATGAATCCCCCGACTGTCTTAATCAAACTTGTGCTGCGGATCAATTTAGATGTAATTCGGGAAGGTGTATTCCACATTCCTGGCAATGCGATGGCGATTCAGATTGCCATGATAATGAAGATGAGCCTCCTTCATGTAATTTACCAGATTTTCACACTTGTGAACCAACTTATTTCAAGTGTGCTACAAACCAATGTATTCCTGGAAGGTGGCAATGTGATTATGAAAAAGATTGTGCTGATGGCAGTGATGAAGTCGGTTGTATTCCTAGAAATTGTTCCGAAAGTGAGTTTAGGTGCACCAGTGATGGGAAATGTATTAGAGGTAGCCAGCAATGTGATGGGGAATTCCAATGTGAAGATCGATCTGATGAAAATTACTGCCACCCCAAATGTCACACCAATGAGTTTCAATGTGTTAGCCCACAACATTGTATTTCAATGTAAGTTAATTATTTATTTTAAAATAAAATTATGTATTTAAATTTTATTTATAGTGATTGGAAATGTGATGGTGATACTGATTGTATTGATGGTTCCGATGAAGTTAATTGCAGTGATACTTGTCCCGATAATGGTTTTAAATGTGATAATGGTTTTTGTATTAATGAAGACTGGCGTTGTGATGGTCAATTCGATTGTGAAGATGGGTCGGATGAAGCTTCTGCAATGTGTGCAACTCTTGCCTGTTTACCAGGCCGACTTCGGTGCAACAATCACGTGTGTGTACCTCTTTCAGTCATATGTGATGGTAAAGATAATTGCCGCGATAATAGTGATGAAGAACCGCAAATGTGTAAATCTAAAGGGGTTTGTCCACACCATGAATTCCAATGTAAAAATAGCCGTTGCATTGATAAGAAGTTAGTTTGTGATTTCGAGAATGATTGTGGGGATAATAGTGATGAAGTTGATTGTCATAAAAAGATTTGTAGATATAATACATGCTCACAGCAGTGTTTCGAAGGTAAACATGGTAATTACACTTGTAAATGTGCCAAAGGTTTCCATGCAACTCATGATGGTGGCTGCCAAGCGCAAGGACAACCAGCTGATCTCGTTATAGCAATTGAAGACGAACTACGATTTATTTCACCTTTTAAATCTGGGGAAGTTAATGAGTTAATTAAATTATCCACTGATAGAAGTTATAAGGTTGATTCAGTTGATGTTTTGTATGAACATGATCAGATTACTGCTTTTTGGAGTGATCATCAGAATAAGCAAGTGCAGCGCATGCGTTTACACGTGACTAAAGGAAATAGGAATATTCGGGAAACGGATGTTACATCAGTTTTAGTGCAGTTGAGGGAACCAAGGGGTTTAGCAGTAGATTGGGTGGCTAAAAGAATTTATGTTACTGATCACGATCGAATTTTGGCCGCTTCCATGGATGGAAAGCAAGTTTATACTGTTGTTTCTGGAGATATTCATAAACCAAGGTAAATTATTATTTATTAAAAAGGTATGTTTTTAAACCAATAGTTTTTAGGGATATTGCGGTGGCCCCAGCACAAGGTTTGATGTTTTGGGTTGATTGGGAACCAATTCCAAGGATAGAAACTTCACACATGGATGGTAATAAAAGGAAAGTGTTAAGATTCATGGGAGTTTTATGGCCAACAGGTTTAGCTGTAGATCATCCTGCTAAGCGTTTATATTGGGCTGATCCTAAAGCCCTTACAATTGAATCAGCTAAATTAGATGGTACCGATAGGCAAATTATAAAAACTTTTACGCAAGGTAAAACTATCATTTTTTAAATTATTTTTATACAATTTTAATTATTTGTTTGTAGATCAAAGACCTTATAAACTTGAAGTTTTCGAAGATAATTTGTATTTCTCAACGTTCCATTCGAACACAATAATGAGAATGAAAAAGTTTGGTTCTGGAAACGTTTCACATTTAACTCAACACTTGCCGAGCTTTGCCAATATTTTTATAATTCAGGAACAACGGCAGGAACAAATTAAAAATCGTTGTCAAGATTTTTGCCACCCAACTGAGTTTTGTTTATTAAGTCCAGATCAAGCGACTTGCTTATGTGCTGATGGTTATGTTATTAAAGATAATTTGGTATGTTTCAACTCAAATAATTAATATTTTTTATTAATTTAAATTTTGTAGACTTGCGAAGCGGTTAATTCTATAAACACTACGTGTTCATTAAATTGTAATACAGGGCAATGTGTCATAACAGCTGAGGAAGGTCCGAAATGTATTTGTCCTCCAAAATTCATGGGTGAACATTGTGAGCATTACCGGTGTTCACAATATTGCCGAAATAAAGGGATGTGTTACGTCGATTTAATGGCGTCAATTCCACCACACATGCCTGCACCCTTACGTTGCAAGTGTCCTGCTCAATGGACAGGAGAACGATGTGAAATACCTGTTAATATGTGCGACGGGCGTTGTTATAACGGTGGCACTTGCTACAGCCCACGTCCAGGCTTCCTTCAATGCAGTTGTAAACCAGGATACTCAGGAACACGATGTCAAAACTGTGCCAAACTTTCTTGCCAAAATGGAGGCGTTTGTTCTCGCGAGAACGAGCGTGAGCAATGTACTTGCCCAAGCGGTTTTAAAGGAAATAGCTGTGAAATTTCACAGTGCAGTGATAATTACTGCAACAAGCAGGGAATTTGTGTTACAGGAAAAACCGGTGTGAAATGTAAATGTAATGCAGGATATTCAGGAAAAAATTGTGAAATTGATTCTTGTCATGACTACTGTCTAAATGGTGGTTCTTGTTTGATGGCTGGAAAACAACCAACATGTACATGTCCTACTTTGCATACAGGAAAACAATGTGAGATTGATTTATGCCGTGATCCACATCCACCAATTATTTGTTTGGAAGATAATTGTGGGTGTAAAAATGGTGGTAAATGTGTTGCTATTTCGGGAATTAAAGTTTGCCAATGTCTCGATTATTGGGGAGGAGAAAAGTGTGAAGTAAGTAAAGTAATTTATAAAATTTTAATTATTTTTAATTTTTTGTTATTTAGGATTATATTGGGCATGATAACCCGTGTATAAATTACTGTAAAAATGGTGGTGTGTGTAATATAGATAATTCTCGCCAACCTATTTGTATTTGCAACGGTGATCTGTGGATTGGAAAGAATTGTGAGCAGCATATTAACTGCAGTGGTTATTGTTTGAATGGTGGTACCTGCCAGAGCACAGATAATGGTGCATATTGTGTATGTCATTTGGATTATGAAGGAGCACAATGTCAATTCTCTAAACACGAAAGAAATGAATCCGAATTAAATGATTCTGGTGGTTATCTCCTGCCGACTTTCTCAATTTTAGGGGTTTTCTTTTTATTACTGGTAGCTGTCTGTATTATTTTCTTAGTATCACGACATCGTAGACCATTCACTCATGAAAGACTACAAGAAAATGATTTTAATAACCCAATTTATCAAGAAAGAGATGCCGAGCCTTTTTCATTAGACGCTGACAAGGTAAATATAAATAATAAATTTTAAAATTGAATTAATTTCTTTCATTTTAGTCGAATAATTTCGTTAATCCGGTGTATGAAACTGTATATAATGGTGCAAGTGGTGCTAAGGAAGAGAAGGCTGGGTTATTGCAAAGTACAGCTGATGAAACCGTTCCCGTAACTCAAGATGAGCAATAGTTTTACATATCAATTGGTTAAGTTTATTTTTATTTGCTGTGAATTGTGCCATTTTATTCAATAATTACGTTAATTAATTAGGCAGCTTTTCCTAATATTTTTTTTACTTTTATACACGAATTTAAAGAAAATAAGTTGTGATTTTCTTATATGTGATTGCCTAAAAGAACAAAAATTAATACGTCCTCAACATAATAAATTTTAATAGTAACGACTGATAAGTCTGATATTAATATAAAAGAACAAATATGTATATTATATATTTTTATGTATATATAGAAAATTGTATATACAATTTCAACATTTTTTAAATTAATTAAGTAGCTGTGTTATTTTTAAGTAAATTTGTAATCGTCTTTGAAACTAAAGGTTGTAAATTTATTTATATATTTTAAGTGTACATCTATAAATGTACCATTTATTATTTAAAGCTTCATTTACCTGTGCAACAAAATAAATGCTCAAAATGTTGTCTCACATTATTTTTTAATCAAAATTTTTTATAGAATATACATGTATTAAACAATTATAATTAAAATTAGTTTTTTTAACCACAATAAATTAGTTGCCACCTAAAACATTCCCGCGACCCCATTGGTGCCTCCTAAATATTCCACCGGCAGTAGGCTGATGTGCAGTTGCTTGAGGTGCTGTTGCTCTCTGTGGTGGTACTCCAAATCCATGAACACCCCCGGATTGATCAGGAAACCACTGTTTTAAAAATCCTGGCGTTTGCAATAAAACCGGCCCTCCCAATTCTTGAGGGTATTTGAACATCAAAAAGAAATACAAGTGTCCAACTAAAATTCCTATTAATTCAACGATTCCTCCACCATTAATAATCATATTAAAACCAAGCAACACCCATGGCAAATACACCGCTTTGAATCTTGTTCCGAACCAAAAGTTTACAATAACTTCTTTATTTAATTGGCACCAAATGTACAAAACTGATAAAACCATCGGATCCATTAATAACTAAAGATATCGATTAAAATCTCAATTATTACTAGTTATAAATAACTTACAGGCAATTCCGCTATAAATCCAACGATAACGCAACAAATCCAATTGAAAATCAACATAAATAAATAATCCGCAGGTCTTCCTGCGTACACACCAGATTCCAACCGTTGCGAATAATTATACAAGAAATATAAATTTATTAAGTAATGAAAACCAGTCGCTGGACTTAAAGGATAGTATAGTACCGACGTTAACGGCCTCCATACTTGAAAGTTTTTCACCGATTCCCAATGTAGAATTAAAGTCGATGGTTTAAGTAAACCAAACCGTCCAAAGAGAGTCAAACCGACAGTTGAAACCAACCAATACCTTGTGAAATAAGGCACACTTCTAAACCAATCCCCAAAATCAGACATCCTAAAAAAAAATTATTTTAATCACTGCATATTATTGTTTATAACCTTACTTTTTAATTTTTCACCACGCTTGTTTTAAATTATTATTTAATTTATTGGGCGATATTGTAAGCGGATTCAATTAGAATTTAATTTATCATAACGCATATTCATATTTTTGAAAAGGATACGTGTATTTAATCAAGTTTTTGATTCGATTGTCAACAAGTGACGTTTGGATTTGGAACTGCTCGGAGTAAAACTCGGAGCAATTCGCTACAAAAAGCGTTCTTTTTTACGCTCTAGATAAACGAACACAAATTGAAAAGATTTCTGATTGGTTAATTATTGAGGCCAACATGATTTGGCAAATTTAAATTTAAAAAATGTTTTTTGTATTATTTCTCATGTGGGATCAAAGGGTTAAATAAAAAAACGTTTTATATAATTACGTTATTAATTAAAAATTATAAAATATTTAGTTGCAATAGCAATAATGAGATTAAATAAAATATAATCAGCGCCGATGAAAATACTTAATCATATTATAAGGTCTTGGTGCAGCCTTAACCATTTCGATTACGGTTTTTGGTAAATTTACCTTGTTAATATCAATCTTATAGCTTACCAATAAGCATTGAATTATACTTATGCACTTATCTTTTAAATTAGTCAAAGGTGGTGCAATAGTTACGACTTTTCTTCTTTCATCCGGTATGATTGGAACAATTATACTGGGATTCTGTTCCTGTTCATCTTCATCCTGAGGTGCAATTGGGAAGTAAACATAATTTGCACCAACATTCATTTTTTGCTTTAGGTCGATTTCAAAAGCTACCCAAGGATGTGTTTCGTAGGTATCAATATCAACGGATTCATTTGGTCGCAAGGACTTGTATAATGAGAGTCTTCCATTGTAATCTACCCAGCACAGATTTATCATATAAGTACTGCGGTTGACAAATTTTACATAAACTTTTTTCTTGCTTTCCACAGAGCGAATATGGGGATTTTCCATTAGATATTCTTCTAACATGTTGAAACTAAAAAAATTTTATATACAAAAACTCTGATTGTCTTCATAAATATAAATTTATTAAGTAATGAAAACCAGTCGCTGGACTTAAAGGATAGTATAGTACCGACGTTAACGGCCTCCATACTTGAAAGTTTTTCACCGATTCCCAATGTAGAATTAAAGTCGATGGTTTAAGTAAACCAAACCGTCCAAAGAGAGTCAAACCGACAGTTGAAACCAACCAATACCTTGTGAAATAAGGCACACTTCTAAACCAATCCCCAAAATCAGACATCCTAAAAAAAATTTATTTTAATCACTGCATATTATTGTTTATAACCTTACTTTTTAATTTTTCACCACGCTTGTTTTAAATTATTATTTAATTTATTGGGCGATATTGTAAGCGGATTCAATTAGAATTTAATTTATCATAAATCATAACGCATATTCATATTTTTGAAAAGGATACGTGTATTTAATCAAGTTTGATTCGATTGTCAACAAGTGACATTTGGATTTGGACACGGCAGATTTGGAACTGCTCGGAGTAAAACTCGGAGCAATTCGCTACAAAAAGTGTTCTTTTTTACGCTCTAGATAAACGAACACAAATTGAAAAGATTTCTGATTGGTTAATTATTGAGGCCAACATGATTTGGCAAATTTAAATTTAAAAAATGTTTTTTGTATTATTTCTCATGTGGGATCAAAGGGTTAAATAAAAAAACGTTTTATATAATTACGTTATTAATTAAAAATTATAAAATATTTAGTTGCAATAGCAATAATGAGATTAAATAAAATATAATCAGCGCCGATGAAAATACTTAATCATATTATAAGGTCTTGGTGCAGCCTTAACCATTTCGATTACGGTTTTTGGTAAATTTACCTTGTTAATATCAATCTTATAGCTTACCAATAAGCATTGAATTATACTTATGCACTTATCTTTTAAATTAGTCAAAGGTGGTGCAATAGTTACGACTTTTCTTCTTTCATCCGGTATGATTGGAACAATTATACTGGGATTCTGTTCCTGTTCATCTTCATCCTGAGGTGCAATTGGGAAGTAAACATAATTTGCACCAACATTCATTTTTTGCTTTAGGTCGATTTCAAAAGCTACCCAAGGATGTGTTTCGTAGGTATCAATATCAACGGATTCATTTGGTCGCAAGGACTTGTATAATGAGAGTCTTCCATTGTAATCTACCCAGCACAGGTTTATCATATAAGTACTGCGGTTGACAAATTTTACATAAACTTTTTTCTTGCTTTCCACAGAGCGAATATGGGGATTTTCCATTAGATATTCTTCTAACATGTTGAAACTAAAAAAATTTTATATACAAAAACTCTGATTGTCTTCATAAATATTTTTTTTAGATTTAATTGAAGTTATTTTGTAAATAAAAAAGTTAGGTTATGTTATTATTGGAATGCAATAAAAAGGGTCTTTTTTTAATTATTGTTATAAATAATAATAAATATGGCTATTTGTGTTGCTATAATAGGAAAGGATGTAAGTTTTTAAAATATTATGGAATACAACTTACTTATATTAAAATTGTGCTCTAAAACTTGCGAGAAAATAAACTGGTGACTCTAATGTCTTGATTGTAGAATGCTCCAAAATATTTTACTTGCTCTAATCCAGATGAGGAGTTGAACTTGCAGTATAAAGTTTTGAGCTCGTTAGATGTGATAGAAGAAAAGCTAGGTGGTGTTACTAAAGGTCCTGATATGAGCGAGCTTTATTTGGGTATACTTTACTCGCTGGAGACTCATAAAATGTAGGGTTTGTTTAGAGAAAAGCTTACGCTTGTATAAATTTTATCGGTTTTAGATATGGATATGTGACGAACACAAGAATTAAATTTATTATTGTAGTTGATTCAGCGAATACGGCTTTAAGAGATAACGAAATTCGATCGGTGAGTAATCAAATTTTATTATAAGTAAATTAATTTGTTGTTTTTAGATGTTTAGGAAAATTCATGCGATTTATGCAGACGTTGTTTGCAATCCTTTTCATATTCCAGGCGAACAAATTAATTCTAGGTGTGTTTTTTTTAAATTACAACATTTTTAGGGTAATTTAATTTTTTATTTTTTAGGCCTTTTGGTAATAAAGTTAAGAATATTATGATGGGAGTGGCATAAAAATTTTAAGTTAATTGTAAACGTAGAAACAAATTTGAGTGTAATTAATCATAAAAAATAGCCTATTTATAAAAATAAAATACACATTTATTTTAGAACAAACTTTTATTTTTAATATACAGGGTGTACCATTTGACGTTGGACTGTATGGATATCTTTGTTATTATTGGAGATAGAAAGTCGGTTAAATGAACAAAGTAGTAGAGGTTTTTTCGAATATTAATAATTCATTTACAAAAAATTTGAATATCGCATCGTTCCAACACTATCTTGAAAAAACATGATGCGATATTCAAATTTTTTGTAAATGTATTAATATTCGAAAAAATCTCTGTTACTTTGTCCATTTAACCGACTTTCTATCTCCAATAATAACAAAGATACCATACAGTCCTACGTCAAATGGGACACCCTGTAGATTTGTATAAATTCAAAAAATAACATATTACGTATACTTACATTATGGTTACTCGTATCATTATCATAATATTTCCACGAGTTTTAAATTATCAAATTTTTGTACAGATATCACACAATCAATAATACTGATTGTTTAACAAGGCAGTTTGTATTGTTTAGGATTTTTTTAAACTGTTTTGAATGGAAAAATCACAAGGTGAAAAAAATATTTACACTTAAAACCTTTAAAAAATACCCAAATGGCACAGTCTAAACTTTAACAATTTTTAACTTTTGATAATTATAATAAATTTTGAAATAAATTCATTAATTAATTTCAAAATTTAAATTCATAATACATAATATTTTTAACGCATATACAGGGTGAGTCAGACCACCCGTAACAGCCCTTTATCTCGAAAACAGTTTGTCGCACATAGATAGAATAAAAATTTTAATTACCAAAGTGAACGCAAAGAATTCATTGGTGCACTTATTATTTTCCGGAACAAGCCGGAAATGCCCGGAACCGGAGGTAACTTTGATTTTTTAAATGGCAACATAGGTCGAGTATGGAATCGTTTGAAAGGTCTTTTAAAAAGAAACAACTTTTATTAACATATTTTTTTAATATCTTGCATAATTAACAAATTAAACGAAAAAACATAAGCAAACAAGTGACAAATGGTTTCTTAAATTGTGGAAAAATTAAAGCACTACCATCATCCTTAATATGGGTAAGGGTAGAGGCAATTATGAATTTTAAATGGAAACTTGTAACTTTTGCATTTTTCGTTTCGCTTGTTAAAAATAATCAACTTTTTTAGGTTGCGTATTTTCCTTAATTCAAAAAATAAAAAAAAGTTGATTATTTCTAACGAATAAAGCGATAATAACTGCAAAAAATAGTTTCTATTTAAAAAAATCTCTCTTGCGCATTTGCTGATGATGGTAACGATTTAATTTTTCCCTTTAAGAGACCAATGGTCACTTGTTTGTTTATGTTTTTTCGTTTAATTTGTTAATTATGCAAGATATTAAAAAAATATTTTAATAAAAGTTGTTTCTTTTTAAAAGACCTTTCAAACGATTTCATACTCGACCTATGTTGCCATTTAAAAAATCAAAGTTACTTCCGGTTCCGGGCACTTCCGGTTTGTTCCGGAAAATAATAAGTGCACCAATGGATTCTTTGGGTTCACTTTGGTAATTAAAATTTTTATTCTATCTATGTGCGACAAACTATTTTCGAGATAAAGGGCTGTTACGGGTGGCCTGACTCACCCTGTATAAACTTGGCGATTAACTATAAATTTAATCGCAAACAATTAACATTACAATTTAACAATTATAAATAATTACAAGAAATAATTTAACAAAACCCATCTAAAATAAAGGGCTATAATCATCAGGAGTTTTATAAGGCTTAACTTTCTTGATTACTGATTTAGTATCAGTGTAATCACTTTCATTATATGATTCCGAACAAATTTTCAAATCTTTTAAGGTTTCGGTAGTAACTTTATTTTTTTTAAATTTTCCTTTGGAGTTGTTATTGTTATTCTCGTTATCTATGCTGCTATCACTATCATAACTAATATTCTCCCGACGCCGTTTAGTTTTCTCCTTTGTTTTTAGTGTAAGCAACGTATTTCCAAAATCCATTTTGAAAAAACCTTCATGTACATTCGAAATTACTATGGGATCATCATCATCTTCCCAATAACAAACATCGGCGTAACTATATGATTTCGTTTCCATTTTTAATGGTTTAAATTTACGACTTTTATGAGAAGAAGTTGATTTGCGTTTATTGCTTTTATTTGTATTTAACGTATTTTCAGTAAAATCAGGGGTGTCATACGACGAATTTACATTTTCCTTATTTAAATCAGTTGCAGTTTTCTTATTATTATCATTTGTAGCATCATCTTCCAAATTCAAATCAACATAACCATCAGATTTATTTAGTTTATTTCTTTTATATTTCGTTCTTATGTTCAGTGGTTTCAATTTAATATCTCGTCTTTTAGATAAATTATTTCGTTTATTGTTTATTTCTTTACTTGTATTTTGTGAGACCGTATTATCCGCAATATAATGCTGCTTTTCAGTGGTTAATTTTCTCATTGTTTTATTATTATCGTTTGGGGTCCTTAAAATTTCGTTTGTCGATTCTAAATTATATGAATTTGTAACTTCGAATTCATCGGTATTATTATTAAATGAACTAAGACGCCCATTTAATTTTGTAGTTTTATTTTCCACGTTTAATAATAGATCATCCCTATCCATCGGAGCGTGAACTTCTGCTTCAACAATAAATGTGCGAGAAACGCATTCATCTTCTTCATCAGAACTTGACATAAAGCGTTCTCTAAACTCCACCCTAGGTTCCATACTTAAAAGATTTTTATACCTGTAAAGGGATTAAAAACGAAAAATCCATTGAAATATTTTATTTTTCGAATAAAATATAATAAATTAGGAACAGATTAAAAATTAGGAAATAAATATTTTATATAAATAAATACAAGACTGGCTAAATAAAATAGTTTATATCATAAAAATATACATTATATCGTTCAACCCTGTTCTAAAAATTTTTTAAAAACTGAAAATCTCCTGAGCGGAGATATATTAATTTTATTACACGTTATTAATTATAACGATTATTTTAACTACTTAATATAAATAAATAATAAAAATAACTTACAAAATTTTACATAATAATAAATATTTTGAGGTTAGTTCAAGATAAATCGCACACGGACATATTTTTAAATTCTTGAATCGGCCATGTTTGTTCTACCATAGAGTAATTTTTTAGTAGAAGCACTTAATAATAGTTTTCAATAAAAAAAAAAAATCAAAAATATTTTTTTTAAATAATCCACAAACTAATACATTTTAAAACTTTGATAATACATAAAATTGTAATAAAGTAGTTTGTTAATTAAATTGCACAATCGAATATTACTTTATCATATCCTTGACCTAGGCTGTTGTTTATATTAGCTTAATAGCCATTAATAAACTATTTATATAAACAAAAAACAATTTTGTGCCTTTAAAAACTTAAATAATTAATAATCCTTGCACTGGAATTTTTATAATAATTAGGAAACAAATTTAAAAGTATTGCAAATAATTTAATTGGCACAAGTTTTTGTAAATAAAATGTCTTTACATAATTATCACAGAAAATAATAAAATTGCACCTTAAAGCACTTGATAAAATCTTAAATGCAGATTTATCGTTGTAAAAAGTTTTTCTAATACGTTTTTAATAAACGTATAATAAAATAAGTTGATAAAATCTTTTAGACAAGGGTTAAGCATTTAATTAAAAATTATTTTAAGGTTTTTGAAAGCCATTAGGGTTCTGGACTTGCCAATTCCAGGTGTCTTTACACATATCGTGAATATCTTTAGTTGTAGTCCAATTTAATTCTTGTTTAGCTAAAGTTGCGTCAGCATAGCATGCAGCTACATCCCCTTCCCGTCTACCCACAATTTCATAATTAATTTTCCTATCGGAAGCTTGACTAAAAGCTTTCACCATATCCAGCACGGAATAGCCTTTACCTGTACCTAAATTGTAAGCTTTCCACTTTGAGAACGTGCTTTCTTTGATTTTATCTAAAGCTTTTACATGACCGATGGCTAAGTCGGTTATGTGGATGTAATCCCGCACACCGGTTCCATCATGGGTGTCATAGTCATCTCCAAAAATTTTTAAGGACTCTCGTCGACCTACCGCAACCTAAAAATACAATAATTAATATTAAATTAACAAATTTTTGGGGTAATTACTTGTGAGATGTATGGCATTAAATTATTAGGAATCCCTGAAGGGTCTTCACCTATTAGACCAGACTCGTGGGCTCCCACTGGGTTAAAGTAACGAAGTAATATCACTTTCCATTCCTAAAAAAAAAATTTATTTTTAAAAGTTTTCAGTTATAAAATTGTTAATAGCTTTCTTATTTTTTTTAATATTTGTACATTTGTTTATAATACTCCAATTTATCATTAGTAAAATTTTTGTAAAAAAATTCCAACAGGAACTTGAAAAATTGTAGATTTTGTGAATTGTTTTCTATTTTTTATCGAATGGAATAACAAAATTGTTAATAACTTTTTTATTGTTGCAGATATTTTTACAAAATTTTGTACATGAATTCATGATACTACTATTTAATAATGGTAAAATTTTTGTCAAAAAATTCCAATGGAAACATGGGAAAATTCATGATTTTATAAATTATTTCGTATTTCAGTCATTAATATTTTTGGAACTTGTTACAAAATTGTTAATAACTTTTTTATTATTGCAGATATTTTTACAAAATTTTGACCATGAATTGATGATACTACTATTTAATAATGGTAAAATTTTTGTGGAAAAATTCCAATGGAAACATGGGAAAATTCATGATTTTATAAATTATTTCGTATTTCAGTCATTAATATTTCTAGAACTTATTACAAAATTGTTAATAACTTTTTTATTATTGCAGATATTTTTACAAAATTTTGTACATGAATTCACGATACTACTATTTAATAATGGTAAAATTTTTGTCGAACAATTCCAATGAAAACATGGGAAAATTCATGATTTTATACATTATTTCATATTTCAGTCATTAATATTTTTGGAACTTGTTACAAAATTATTAATAATTTATTTATTATTGCAGATATTTTTACAAAATTTTGTACATGAATTCATGATACTACTATTTAATAATGGTAAAATTTTTGTCGAAAAATTTCAATGGAAACATGGGAAAATTCATGATTTTATAAATTATTACATATTTCAATCATTAATATTTCTGGAACTTGTTACAAAATTGGTAATAACTTTTTTATTATTGCAGATATTTTTACAAAATTTTGTACATTAATTCATGATACTACTATTTAATAATGGTAAAATTTATGTCGAAAAATTCCAATGGAAACATGGGAAAATTCATTATTTTATAAATTATTTCATATTTCAGTCATTAATATTTTTGGAACTTGAACCGTTGTATTTGGAAAGATTAAAATAAATCTTTATAAAAAAGAACATCTTAAACAAAACTAGTTTTGGTGTTAAATACAAATCAAGAAAAAAACTTGTTTTTAGTAATTACTTTACGACTCATATTGTTTAATCCTTCAAAAAATATTTTACGGATTAAAAAAACTATATTTAGCTGCAAATATATTTAAATGTATGTAAAATAAAGCAAATATTTTGATAAGTAAAATATTCCTGGGGTAGCGCTTTTTGTGTTACGAAATAATAACTGTTATTAGCAAAAATAAGTTTAGATGATGACCTCATTATAATTTTGCGAAATCCAAGGTGATTACCACACATCAACGTTATTGATGTAATAATGGATGTAATACATGTCTTGAATAAATTATTGTAGATAAAAATAAATTGTTGAGATAAGATAAGAAACGCATGACTTACAGGATCTGAAGTGCACACGTCCTTCAAAATTTCCTCAACGAAATATTTAGTTTTTCCATAAGGATTGGTGCAGCCTTGTCCTGTCGGGTGTTCTTCAGTTATTGGTAAAAATTTTGGGACACCATAAACGGTAGCTGATGATGAAAATACTATTTTTTTAACGTTATTTTCTTGCATTACCTATAAATTAATGGGTTAAATTAATTTATTGGTATTTATTCGTGTTACCTCGAATAACGTGCTTGAACCGGCGATATTATTTTGGTAGTACTTTAGTGGTATTTGCACAGACTCACCGACTGCTTTTAGTGCAGCAAAGTGTACGACGAAATCAAAAGTATGCTAAAAATCAGTATAAGCGATTAAAAATTTTGTGTAATTAAACTTACGGTTTTAAATAATTTTTCTAAAGCAACTCGGTCTTTAATGTCGATGGTGTAGAAGATGATATTCTTTCCTGTAATTTGCTCGACTCGTTTAATCGATTCAGGTTTTTGATTTTTTTCAGCATAACAATTAACGAGGTTATCGATGGCGATTACAGTGTAATTATGGTTTAAGAGGTGAATTATTGTATGCGATCCAACATATCCTGCACCACCCGTCACCAGTACGACACCCTTTCCCGCCATCTCCTTCTCAGCAAACCACCACCTGGGGGCAGGTAAAATCGAGTTGTTATGATGTCACACTCGAGCACTCACCTTACTTTGTTATATAGCCTATAGGAATGATAACATAGTAGATGGAGGCTAGGGTATAAATACCGTTTGTTAACGAAATCATTCTTATCAGCTAATTTTTTGATTGGTTGAAAAGATAAACATGACGCTCAAAACACGTCTTTTGCTACCGAGCGCGGATGTTCACGTCAACAACTTTTCTTAGATCGCCTCTAGCACAAGAAGAGCCTGTCACTTTTTAACAATTTCTAGGGGAAATGGAAATTGATTGAAAAATACGGAAAACCTTTTATTTCAAGTTATAATACACGATAAATCCATTTTATATTTAAATTAAAGCGTTAATTATTCTACAACCAATTACAAGCTCCTATTAATATAATTAATTATTTAAATTTTTATCAAAATAATTTGTTAGTGGAAAGTAAAGATCGCAAAGCATTGACCTTTAAAAATTTAATAATTACCATTCATTTAAAAACGCCTCCCGGCTAATTCTTAGAACCGCATCATTTATTTAACCTATTTTATCTAACGCTCAAATGCGCAGTATTGATCTATAAATACAATAAATAATTTAAACACCTAATTTAATAATTTTAATTAAATATTTAAACACGACATTTATGTCGTTAAACAATTGAAAATTTACATTTTAAATAACGAATAAAAAATTAATTTTCTAATTATTTACCTATTTTTCCTTGAATTTTTTATTTTAATATTTATTTATTTAAATAATATTTGAATATTAAAGCTATAAATATTTAAACATAGATAGCGCTTTTTATTAATAATTTTTTAACTCTACATAAATAAATTTCTATGATCGCTGCAATTTGGCAACACAGCAGTACAGTCCCCGCATGATTCACCAGCTAACTTCACACTAGTGTTGACAAATGACGTTTATTAAAATTTTGACATTTGCTAATTAATTTTCAATGTCACCATGCGCAATAAAAAATTAATTTATAAACAATTGAAAATAATTAAGCAGTTTTAACGGTTAATCGGAGTTTTAGTAATTAATTCAAGTGGGCGTTTATCATATTTTGCAATTCTTTTAATCAAATAATATTTGGGAATATTAATTTAATCACTTATTTTTATAATTTATTTTAAACAATAATAATTGATCTGATTGAAAGGTATGTTTATAAAAAAAATCTACTTTAGTTAAGTTTCTAATTAAATACTTAAGTAAAATCATATTGCATGTATATTTCGTAACTAATTTATATTCAATATTTCGACCCTGAAAGTAGTTTAATTATAATTAACCTAAAAATCTATTATTACATATTTTCTTTAATAGTATGGCACCAAGGAAAGGTAAAACGAAACCCGATTCTCAAGAGTCTGGTGAAGATTCGGATGATTACCGTAAAAGACGAGATAGAAATAATCAGGTTTTAATCGAATCAATTTTTGGTGAAAGCGTAACGTTTTATTTTTTTAGGCTGTAAAAAAGAGTCGGGTGAAATCGAAAATGAAAACTCAAGAAACGATGAATAGGGTTAACCAGTTGAAGAATGAAAATACGATTTTAGAAGAGAAGGTTAAGACGTTGACAAAGGAGTTGGGGTTTTTAAAAGAGTTGTTTCTTGCTCACGCGAGTAGTAACGTCGATCCTGATAAGTTTAAAAATATTGATCTTCAAAAATTATTAGCTGATGATTCTGCATCAAGCAGTGAACGTTGATTTATTATACAATTAAATAAAATAATTTTGATGTACGAAACAGGGGTACTTTGGTATATAATAGCCATATCGCTTTTTACCATTTTACCCCTCCTTTAATTGTACATATAAAATTACTTAATTATTATTAATTTTAAGCCACATGGTTTAATTATACTTATTGTAATTTAAATACACAATATTTAGTGCTTAATTTGATATAAGAGTAAAACATTTTCTTCAATTTTAGGTGTAAATAAACCATATATAATAAGTTTTAATGTAAATATGCTTTATTATCTATAATTTTATGTTTAAATCATTTTCTTAAGCGTTAATATTGTAAATTGCCTTTACATTTTGTTTTACATTTAAGATATTCTTGTTTTTATTTTAATAAATATTTTATATTGTTATAATTAATGTTGTTATTATTTCATCATTATTTATTACATACAAAAATTAGTGGAAAATATTTTTTAAATAAATTTAGTATGTTTGGTTGCATAAAACAATATGTCAAAAGGAAAGCGCCTTTTGTATGTTTGGTTATCTAACCGCTAAATTATTGAATTCCAATTTAAGGTATTTAAATTAAATAATATTATTTAAAGCAAGTCTGTTTTTAATTTTATAATTTTTTAATTGATTGAAACTATATCAAAAACGAAAGAGGCTTTTGTATGTTGTGTTGCATAGTCGCAAATAATATTGATTTATTTAAGCTGATTGCCGATTTTAGCTACTTAAAGTAAATAATTTGGTTATAAATAATATCTTTTAGTACAGGATGGTTTTTAAAAATAATTTTATGTTTATCTAAATTAAAAAATGTAACAAAACGAAAGTTTCTTTGTATATTGGGTTGCCTACTCGCGGAGGATTTTTATTTATTTAGTAGCAGATTTAAGTTATCTAAATTAGATAATGTAGTTTTAAATAATATAAAGCGAGTTTGATTGATTTCTTAGTTTTATAAGATTAGATAATTAAATAAAAAATAAATCAAAACGAAAGCGCCTCTTGTATGTTGGGTTGCCTAGTCACATGTAACGCTAATTTATTTTGTTGTAGATAATTTGGATTGTTTACATGAATTATTAATTAAGATAATTATAAATTATTAAGATAATTAAAAAAATATATTGAAAAGAAAACGTATGTTGGGTTGCTTAACTTGATTATTTCAATATTTTTTTAAGTTGACCCCGCTGGAAATCTGCTGTCATTTTTAAATTTAAATATTATTTCTAAAGTTATTATTTATTATTGTATTGTACAGGGTGAGCTAAAATGATTGTGGTTTGATATGTAGGCAATCAGATACACAGGTTGGTACAACTGGAATCTTGAAAAGAAAATCTCCTAGAAATCCAATGGCGTAGCAAATTTTTTTGGCAAAATCTTTAATTTCACAGCAAATGTCAAATATTGAAAATGTATTTTCTTCATTTTCGAGGCAGATGCTAAAACAAAACAAAGATATACGCAAACTAATTTTGATAGAAACTGACGTTTATGAAATAGAAGGGACAATAACGAAATTCTAAAATCTGAAGTTTTGACACAATGGTAAAAATTACACCTACGCCTCTGCTTTTGAGAAGTCTAGTTACTTTGTTTTGATTTTGAAATGATTTTGTGTTATTAATGAACTTGAAGCAAACAAATTTCCCAGATTTTTAGGCGGGAAATTTGAATTGATCACAATCATTTTAGCTCATCCTGTATAATAATTAATTGAGTAATATTGGTAATATAGAGGGTGATTCAAACTACTCATTTATCTCGAGAACGCGTTATCGGACATGACCGAAATAAAAAATATTATTACCAAAGTGAACCTAAAGAATCCATTGGTGAACTTATTATTTTTCGGAACAACCCGGAACTATCCGGAACCGGAGGTAACTTTGATTTTTTAAATGGCAACATAGGTCGAGTTTGGTATGGTTTGATAGGTCTTTCAAAAAGAAATAACTTTTATTAAAATATTTTTTTATTATTTTCCTTAGTTTAGAATTTATTCGATAAACAAAAAAAATGTTAAAAAATGTAAATAAAAATTATTGCATATTTTGAAGAATAAGTTTCTTATTTTAGTGATGTGCGATAACGCGTTATCAAGATAAATGGGTGGTCTGAATCACTCTGTATACTACATGGTTTATACAGTGCGGACATAAAGAAAATCCCCCCCCCCCCTGCTAACTTTTGAACGGTTATGTTTTCAAATCAGAAAATTTGTCCACTAAAGTATTTAATTGCGAACTTTCTAATAAAGGTATTTTTGATTTTGTAGAACGTCCGGTTATACCGGAAGTGGATGGCAACTTTCTTATTTTAAATGGAACACCTAGTATATTTTTGCATTTTCGTGTTCTCAATAAAAATACCATTAAATTGACCTAGCGTAGTGTGCTCTACTATTAATACTTTCGAAATTACGCCCATTTGAAAATCACAATTTTATGCAACTTCATTTACACCGGAAGTTGGAGCCAACTGCCCCAACTTCCTTATTTTAAATGATTTTCTTTTGCAATTAAGTTAATAACATTAAATTTAAACAAAATTATGTTTAACCTTAAGTTCGTTAATTTTCCACTTCCGGTGTAAATTAAGTTGCATAAAAATGCAATTTTTCGAATGGGCGTAATTCCGAAAGTATTGATCGTAGGCCACACTATGCTAGGTCAATTTAATGGTATTTTTATGGAGAACACGAAAAGCCACAAATATACTGGGTGTTCCATTTAAAATAAGAAAGTTGCCACCCACTTCCGGTATAACCGGAAGTTCCACAAAATCAAAAATACCTTTGTTAGAAAGTTCGCGATTTGAGTCCTCCATAAACAAATTTTAAGAATCAAAAACAAAACCGTTCAAAAGTTAGCAGGGGGGGATTTACTTTATGTCCGCACTGTATTTTTGATAATATTAGTTTTTAATATGATATACAAGGAATTTTAGTTTAAAATGTTAATGACTGAATATATTGTTATATTTTTTGTGATTCTGAACACATTCCTTTAAATGCCATTAGACGAATTCTTAAAAAAACACTATTTGTATTTTCTGTGGTTTTATTTAAAAAAATAATTAAAGCTCGCATACACATATGTAAATTTTAAATAGCTGCTTTGCAATTAAATTGCTCAATGCTTAGTTCATTTTAAAAAATAAGCTTTTTTATATGGACTTTTGTCTTAAAGAAAATTAATAATTTATTTATGTATTTTATATTTAAGGTTTTGCATTTATAATATTTAAAAAAAATTGCCTTGAGCGTGAAAACAATGCACTTAAATTTACATAAAAGTGAAAATTATTTTAAAAAAATGTTTTAATAAAAAAAAATAGGTATACATACTTACACAAGTTGTTGAACAAAAACGATATTTTACTTTAGGCGTTTTGAGCAAATTTTTTAGAAGGTAAAAATAATTAAGATAAAAATTTTAGCATAAATACTTAATATTTTTGTATTAAATAAGCATATGGGTTTATTATTTCAACAAAAGTTTACATGTAAGGTTTTAGAATTTTGAATAAAACAAACGCGAGAGATATTTTTATTGTTATTAAAAGCAAAAGGAAGAATGGAGTTTTAATGGGAATAATAACCCAGTTATTATAATGTGTGATATTCGCAAAAGTTTTTTAATTAAATTAATTAAATGATTTTTACGAATGCATTTCAAAACACATTTGAATTTCTGGGATTTTAAGATTTTTTTTAAATAATGTTGATTAAAAATAATTAAATATAATAGGCTACACACAAAACTTTCAATTTCTTTTATAATATAAAACATTAAATAAATTATAAAATTAATATTTATTTAAAGTTTCGTAATACTTTCATAAACTTTAATTATAATAAAAAGCTTAAAGAGGTAATTTAAATTTCTATAACAAGCTTACTTTTCTTGATAAATTCGAAGATAAAATAAGATTTTAATCTAAAATAGCTCGAAATTATAACAATAACCACTAAAAAAACGTAGATTTGCAAATTTATCTTATGTAATAAAAAAAATCACACTCCTGAAAATTCGTCATTAGTTTAAAGATTTAATTGTGAGAAACACGATCACAATTTCGTAAATAAACTTTGTAATCTCGTCCTTGTTAATTAACTAATTTTCTCTTTTAGGGAGGAAACTCGAAAATAATAATTCATCAGGTTGAAATAAGAGAAAGAATTACTTTTCCATCTGCAGTTTGCTCACGGAAATTCGTGTTCTTTTACGATACTAATGTTGCTATTGTTTATTGTCCTGCGTGATTGATTTTTGTTTCTCATTGTTATTAGCTACCTATTATTAATAAATTTAATTACTTACTTCTTAATTACTTAATTGCATTCAAGGCTTTTGATTTAATTCACCATTACCAAAAGTATTTAGGCAGTTTTTCACTTAATTAAAATAATCAGTTATTTAAATTAAAGCAGGCTTTTGTTTTTAATTATATAATAAAGTACCAACAACTCCAACCAAGGCCAGATTCGTTTGATTATTTAAACCATTTATACAAATACAGAAATTTTCGACATTTTTTTTGTAATTTTCTCACAATGCAAGACGCATCATTTTTTAACGTCAAGGATTATTTTGAGTAACTCTAGAACAATTGATTAATTTTAAACAACCCGTAACAGCCTTTTATCTCGAAAACAGTTTGTCGTACATAGATAAAATAAAAATTTTAATTACCAAAGTGAACCCAAAGAATCCATTGGTGCACTTATTATTTTCCGGAACAAACCGGAAGTGCCCGGAACCGGAGGCAACTTTGATTTTTTAAATGGCAACATAGGTCGAGTATAGTATCGTTTGAAAGGTCTTTTAAAAAGAAACAACTTTTATTAAAATATTTTTTTAATATCTTGCATAATTAACAAATTAAACGAAAAAACATACGCAAACAAGTGACAAATGGTTTCTTAAATTATGGAAAAATTAAAACACTACCATCATCCTTAATATGGGTAAGGGTAGAGGCAATTATGAATTTTAAATGGAAATTTGTAACTTTTGCATTTTTCGTTTCGCTTGTTAAAAATAATCAACTTTTTTAGGTTATGTATTTTCCTTAATTCAAAAAATAAAAAAAAGTTGATTGTTTTTAACGAATAAAGCGATAATAACTGCAAAAAGGAGTTTCTATTTAAAAAAATCTCTCTTGCCCATTTTCCGATGATGGTAACGATTTAATTTTTCCCTTTAAGAGACCAATTGTCACTTGTTTGCATATTTTTTTCGTTTAATTTGTTAATTATGCAAGATATTACATAAATATTTTAATAAAAGTTGTTTCTTTTTAAAAGACCTTTCAAACGATACCATACTCGACCTATGTTGCCTTTTGAAATTTCAAAGTATGGATTCCTTGGTGCACTTATTATTTTCCGGAACAATCCGAATGCGCCCGGAATTGGAAGTTACTTTGAAGTTTCAAATAGCAATAGGTCGAGTATGGTATCGTTGGAAAGGTCTTTTAAAAAGAAACAACTTTTATTAAAATATTTATGTAATATCTTGCATAATTAACAAATTAAACGAAAAAAATATGCAAACAAGTGACAATTGGTTTCTTAAAGGGAAAAATTAAATCGTTACCATCATCGGAAAATGGGCAAGAGATTTTTTTAAATAGAAACTCTTTTTTGCAGTTATTATCGCTTTATTCGTTAAAAATAATCAATTTTTTTTATTTTTTGAATTAAGAAAAATACAAAACCTAAAAAAGTTGATTATTTTTAACAAACGAAACGAAAAATGCAAAAGCTACAAGTTTCCATTTAAAATTCATAATTGCCTCTATCCTTACCCATATTAAGGATGATGGTAGTGCATTTATTTTTCCATAATTTAAGAAACCATTTGTCTCTTGTTTGCTTATGTTTTTTCGTTTAATTTGTTAATTATGCAAGATATTAAAAAAATATTTTAATAAAAGTTGTTTCTTTTTAAAAGACCTTTCAAACGATACCATACTCGACCTATGTTGCCATTTAAAAAATCAAAGTTACCTCCGGTTCCGGGCACTTCCGGTTTGTTCCGGAAAATAATAAGTGCACCAATGGATTCTTTGGGTTCACTTTGGTAATTAAAATTTTTATTCTATCAATGTGCGACAAACTATTTTCGAGATAAAGGGCTGTTAAGGGTGGTCTGATTCACCCTGTATACAGGGTGTCCCATTTTAATTAATCTAGCTAAATATCTTGGAAACTAAACGATTTTATTAAAAATATTTTAGACAAAAATTGTAGCGGCTCGAGGGGGACATATAATTGAGCCATGGGTTTTAAATTTTTATGGGATTTTATGGGGGTTTTATGGGGAAAAAATTTTTTTCAAATGGGAACCTATAAATTTTATTATTGATTCACAATCCATGAAAAATAATAAGCAACTTTTGGTTGAAAATATTTTTTAGGAAATTTCCATTTTTCATGATATTCGCCAAAATTAATAGACATTTTGAGATTTCGATTCAAGTTTTCTAGAAAACTAATTTTTTTAAAGAAAAATCCTCAAAGGCAAAAAGTGTTTAAACTAATGTAAAGATTTAGAAAAACCAGTTTTTAAAATTTATTTCATTTTTTTTTTTCAATTTATTTAAAAAAAATTATTTTTTTACGAAAATGTAAAATTATTTTTTTTAATATTAAAATTAAAGGTAAGGTCAAAGATCATCATAAAGATCACTTTTTGCCTCCTGCGATTTTTCTTTAAAAGCTTTAGTTTTCTAGTAAAACTGAACCGAAAATCTCAAAATTGATGATTATTTTGGTAAATATCACGAAAAATTGAAATTTTCTAAAAAAATTGTTCAACCAAAAATTGCTTATTACTGTTTAAAGTTTACGAATCTACAATAAAAATTATGGGTTCCCTTTAAAAAAAAATGTTTTTCCATAAAAACACCATAAAATCCCATAAAAATTAAAAACCCATGGTACTATTAAATGTCCCCCTCGAAATGCTATAATTTTTGTCTAAAACATTTTTAAGGAAATCGCTTAATTTCCAAGATATTCAGCTGGATTAATTAAAATGGGACACCCTGTATGTATAATTTATACAGAGTGTTTCTAAAATGATGGTCACGGGCTCGTGTGCTTATACTACAAGTAAAAATAAGATAAAAAGTACGTACAAACATTTTTCCAAAACTCAACTGTTACCGAGATACAGTGTGTTGAAATTTTTTTTAATTTTCACTTTTTATTTATTTTCTCTTGATTGACTGGATGAATATTAATAAAAATTTTAGAGCGAGTACTTTTCATCGGTAGTCATCATTGGCTTGTACTTTTGTCTTAATTTTACATTCCAGTGGCGTAGAAACAGGATAAGGTGTCCCCTTTTTTAATTTATTTGATACGCCACTGCAAAATTTTAGAATTTTCTTAAGATTTTTTAAACCTTCATTCAATTTATTAAAAAAAGTATACCTGTTAAATTTTTATAGGAGTAGTGGTATTTCAGTAACTTCAAATTTTATGCTCTAGTGACTAAAATCAAACAAATTTTCAAAATTTCAAACAAATTTGATTTAAATAAACAAAATTTAAATTGATAACTCCTTGTAAGGTTTTAGTTTATGTTTTAAATAAATAAATAAGTTAGAAACACTTTATTTAAATTTAATAAAAAATGAAATTGGGCAGCCATTTTCAACTTTTTTCTAAAATTTTAAATTAGGTGTTTCTGACATGTTTTTTATTGAATACACCAACAAAATATCATACTAAAAGTTTTTAATTTTAATTTTCCTATTTTTTTTGTATTTATTTAGAAAGTTTATTATAACCTAAAAACCTATAAAAGTTATGTCGCTTACATACAGTGCGGACATAAAGTAAATCCCCCTCTCCTAACTTTTGAACGGTTATATTTTCGATTCTTAAAATTTGTCCACTAAAGTATTTAATTGCGAACTTTCTAATAAAGGTATTTTTGATTTTGTGGAACTTCCGGTTATACCGGAAGTGGATGGCAACTTTTTTATTTTAAATGGAACACCCAGTATATTTTTGCATTTTCATATTCTGCATAAAAATACCATTAAATTGACCTACCATAGTGTGGTCTACGATTAATACTTTCGGAATTACGCCCATTCGAAAAATCGCATTTTTATGCAACTTCATTTACACCGGACGTGGAAAATTAACGAACTTATGCTTAAACATAATTTTGTTTAAATTTAATGTTATTAACTTAATTGCAAAAGAAAATCATTTAAAATAAGGAAGTTGTGGTAGTTGGCTCCAACTTCCGGTGTAAATGAAGTTGCATAAAAATGTGATTTTCAAATGGGCGTAATTCCGAAAGTATTAATAGTAGAGCACACTACGCTAGCTCAATTTAATGGTATTTTTATGGAGAACACGAGAATGCAAAAATATACTGGGTGTTCCATTTAAAATAAGAAAGTTGCCATCCACTTCCGGTATAACCGGAAGTTCCACAAAATCAAAAATACTTTTATTAGAAAGTTCGCAATTAAATACTTTAGTGGACAAATTTTAAGAATCGAAAACATAACCGTTCAAAAGTTAGCAGGGGGGGGGGGATTTTTGTTATGTCCGCACTGTATAAAAGTATGTATAAGTACAGAGAGTATTATTTACATAGATATCAATAATAATTGAGGGTATAAATATATATGTACAAATAAAAAAATATATACAAACAAATTTTGAATTTAATTTGTTTCAAATTTTGAAATTTGATTTTAAAAAAGTTATAGCTAAAGATGAGTACCTATACGAAGTACTTGCTTAATAATTTTTATTAATTTTCATTCAGTCGATCCAGAGAAAATAAATAAAAAATAAAAATAAAAAGAAATTTCAACACCCTGTATCTCGGTAACAGTTGAGTTTTGGAAAAAAAATTATAAGTACTTTTTGTCTTATTTTTTTACTTGTAGTATAACCACACGAGTCCATGATCATCAATTTAGAAACACCCTGTATGTTCAAGATTATTATTTTACAAATTTAATGAATGTCTAATTACTAATTATTAACTATCTTGTTTAATTTTATATTGTTATTGGTGTTAATTAGAAATAAATGTGTACGTGTGTATTGAACTTGAGATGTGAAATCTTGGCATTCAAGTTTTTATGTGCAAATCCCTTGAGGAGGTATTTCTATGTGATAAATGATAAAAAGTCTAATGGTCGTAAGTTGCGGCACAAGTCGCAAGAATAATAAATCCAATCGTTTCTTGAGGAAACCATGTAATCCTAAGGTTAAAGAAGCCTTTCTTACTTTCTCCTTCGAAAATCCCGCATTGTTTGAAGTTTAAATCTTTATTATTATTTCTGTACGCGCAAATAATACGACATGAGTCGAAATTTAATTATCGTAGCTAATGCTGGTTTTAGATTTACAATTTACAAGATCAGGAACCCTTTTGATGAGATTTATTGACTTTGGCTCGTAAAATTAATATTAGTAGCTGTAAAAGCGAAATTAAGCGCGAATTACGTGAGCTTTCAGTGAAATTATTTGTTTTCTTATTTGCTGTCATCATAAAAAATGGAATATGTAAATAATTGCTTTAACGATTTATTTTTAATGAAAATTCAATATTTAACCAATTAAACAATTATTAATAAAATTCTTGCATAGCTTTTTTGTTTATCAACTTATTTTCATTATTCTTGTTTAATAATTTTACCATTATTAAGATAAACTCATGAATTTTCTCAAATTTCCATTGGAATTTTCCAACAAAAATTTAGCCATTAATAAATAGTAGGATCATAAATTCATGTGCAAAATTTTCTAAAAGTATTAGAAACAATAAAAAAGTTATTAACAATTTTGTAACTCGAGCATCAAAACTAAAATATGATATTAAAATGCAAAATAATTTAAAAAATCATGAATATTCCCATGTTTTCATTGAAATTTTTCGACAAAAATTTTACCAATAATAAATAGTAGTATCATGAATTTACGTACAACATTTTGTACAAATATCTGCAATAATAAAAAAGTTATTAACAATTTTGTAACAAGTTTTAAAATTATTAATAATAATGACTGAAATACGAAATAATTTATAAAATCATGAATTTTTCCATTTTTCATTGGAATTGTTCGACAAAAATTTTACCATTATTAAATAGTAGTATGATGAATTCATGTACAAAATTTTGTAAAAATATCTGCAATAATAAAAAAGTTATTAACAATTTTGTAACAAGTTTCAAAAATATTAATGACTGAAATACGAAATAATTTATAAAATCATGAATTTTCCAATGTTTTTATTGGAATGGTTCGACAAAAATTTTACCATTATTAAATAGTAGTATCATGAATTTTTGTACAAAATTTTGTAAAAATATCTGCAATAATAAAAAAGTTATTAACAATTTTGTAACAAGTTTCAAAAATATTAATGACTGAAATACGAAATAATTTATAAATTCATGAATTTTCCCATGTTTTTATTGGAATGGTTCGACAAAAATTTTATCATTATTAAATAGTAGTATCATGAATTTTTGTACAAAATTTTGTAAAAATATCTGCAATAATAAAAAAGTTATTAACAATTTTGTAACAAGTTTCAAAAATATTAATGACTGAAATACGAAATAATTTATAAAATCATGAATTTTCCCATGTTTTCATTGGAATTGTTCGACAAAAATTTTATCATTATTAAAGAGCAGTATCATGAATTCATGTACCAAATTTTGTAAAAATATCTACAATAATAAAAAAGTTATTAACAATTTTGTAACAATTTCCAAAAATATTAATGACTGAAATATGAAATAATTTAAAAAATCATGAATTTTCCCATGTATTCATTGGAATTGTTCGACAAAAATTTTACCATTATTAAATAGTAGTATCATGAATACATGTCCAAAATTTTGTAAAAATATCTGCAATAATAAAAAAGTTATTAACAATTTTGTAACAAGTTCCAAAAATATTAATGACTGAAATATGAAATAATTTATGAAATTATGAATTTTTCCATGTTTTCATTGGAATTGTTCGACAAAAATTTTACCATTATTAAATAGTAGTATCCTGCATTTTTCAAAATTTTGTAAAAATATCTGCAATAATAAAAAAGTTATTAACAATTTTGTAACAAGTTCCAAAAATATTAATAATGACTGAAATATGAAACAATTTATAAAATCATGAATTTTCCCATGTTTTCATTGGAATTGTTCCACAAAAATTTAACCATTATTAAATAGTAGTATCATAAATTGATGTACAAAATTTTGTAAAAATATCTGCAAGAATGAAAAAGTTATTAACAATTTTGAAACAAGTTTCAAAAATATTAATGACTGAAATACGAAATAATTTATAAAATCATGAATTTTCCCATGTTTTCATTGGAATTGTTCGACAAAAATTTTATCATTATTAAATAGTAGTATCATGAATTCATATACAAAATTTTGTAAAAATATCTACAATAATAAAAGAAGTTATTAACAATTTTGTAACAAGTTTTAAAAATATTAATGACAGAAATACGAAATAATTTATAAAATCATGAATTTTCCCATATTTCCAATCGAATTGTTCGACAAAAATTTAACCATTATTAAATAGTAGTATCATGAATTTATGTACAAAATTTTGTAAAAATATCTTCAATAATAAAAAAGTTATTAACAATTTTGTAACAAGATCCAAAAATATTAATGACTGAAATACGAAATAATTTATAAAATCATGAATTTTTCCATGTTTTCATTGGAATTTTTTGACAAAAATCTTACCATTATTAAATAGTAATATTATGAATTCATGTACAAAATTTTGTAAAAATATCTGCAATAATATAAAAGTTATTAACAATTTTGTAACTCAAGTTCCAAAAATATTAATGATTGAAATGCGTAATAATTTATAAAGTCATGAATTTTCCTATGTTTTCATTGAAATTTTCCGACAAAAATTTTACCAATATTAAATAGTAGTGTCATGAATACCCTTGCAAAATTTGGTATAAATATTAAAAAGAGTAAAAAAGTTATTCACAATTTTATAACACGGTTTATTAAAAACTAAAAAATAATTCACAAAATCAATGAGTTTTCAGGATTTTGTTGGAATTTTTTGACGAAAATTTTAGTACTGATAAATTTGAGTATTATAAACAAATACACAAAATTATGTTAAAATATTTATAAAAATAAAAAAAAATTCGTAAGTCAAATTCAAAAAATAAAATGACCAAAATACTAAATAATTGGAATTATCCAAAAAAAATAGAAACAATATTAAATTGCAGGATCATAAATTCATATGCAAAATTTTGTAAAAATATTAATAACAAAATAAAAAAGTTATTAACAATTTTCTAGTTCTAATCATAAAATATGATTTTTTTTCAAAAAAATAACACGAATTTTTTAAGGTATCTATTAAAATTTTGTACTAAAAAGTTTTCCATTATTTTAAACATATTGACAAAATTTTGTAAAAATATTTATAACAATAAAATAAGTTATAAACTATATTTTTTTACTCGAGTCACAAAATTGACTAAAATAATATTTTTTAATTCAAAAAAATTCCTAAAAAATTATATACAGGGTGTCCCATTTTAATTAATCCAGCTGAATATCTTGGAAACTAAGCGATTTCCTTAAAAATGTTTTAGACAAAAATTATAGAGTTTCGAGGGGGACATTTAACAGTACCATGGGTTTTTAATTTTTATGGGATTTTATGGGGTTTTTATAGAAAAACAATTTTTTTTTAAATGGGAACCCATAATTTTTATTGTAGATTCGTAATCTTTAAACAATAATAAGCAACTTTTGGTTGAAAAATTTTTTTAGAAAATTTCATTTTTCCGTGATATTCACCAAAATTATCTTCAATTTTGAGATTTTCGGTTCAGTTTTACTAGAAAACTAAAGCTTTTAAAGAAAAATCGCAAGAGTCAAAAAGTGATCTTTATGATGATTTTTAATTTTATCTTTAATATTAATATTATTTTCGTAAAAAAATAATTTTTTTTAAATAAATTGAAAAAAAAAATGAAACAAATTTTAAAAACTTTTTACTGGTTTTTCTAAATCTTTACATTAATTCAAACACTTTTTGCCTTTGGGGATTTTTCTTAAAAAAAATTAGTTTTCTAGAAAACCTGAATCGAAATCTCAAAATGTCTGTTTTAATTTTGGTGAATATCATGAAAAATTGAAATTTCCTAAAAAATATTTTCAACCAAAAGTTGCTTATTATTTTTCATGGATTGTGAATCAATAATAAAATTTATAGGTTCCCTTTTGAACAAAAATTTTTCCCCATAAAATTCCATAAAAAAATAAAAACCCATGGCTCCCCCCCGAACCGCTACAATTTTTGTCTGAAACATTTTTAATGAAATCGCTTAGTTTCCAAGATATTCAGCTGGATTAATTAAAATGGGACACCCTGTATGTAGTTTAATTTAATAATAACGCCTATAATTGAACGTATATTTTTTCTATTTTCTACAACATTTTCAAATTTTTAATGTAGGGTGTCCCATTTTTTTTCCAGAACTTTTTTAAAATTTTTTTTCGAGGTTACAGCAGGTTTTAATGATATTTGTGGAACACCCTGTATAATTTTCTTTTTTATTATCATCATTTTTTAGGGTAAAATCAATTATGCCAAATTATTTCTTTGAAAATTCAATAATCTGATTCAAAATAAATTGAAATGTATACAGGGTGTCCCAAAAAAATCATTAAATTATTTCATACGATTTTTTTCGTTTCAAATGACACCCTGTATATTTAATTTAAGAGATATATTTAAATTTTGTAATTTTATTTTAATAGTTCTCTTGAAGCCTAATGTCCTAGACCTATCAATGCGCCATATTAAGCCAAAATGTCTTAATTAATGAATGTTTTACAAGCTCTTAAGATCTAATTAAAATCAAACAATCAACATTGCAGCATCTTGTAAGGATAAATGTGTCAAAGACTGAACAAATTCAACGCAAAACAAGGCTAATTTTTAATTGTTTCTTCAGTAATTGAAATCATCACGACCTTAAATTTAAATCACATCAAATTTGTTTCCACATAAATTTTATTGAAGAAAAAAAGGTTAAAATTGCCTGACATTTTTTGTAATATAATTTAATATACCATAAATTGTTTTATGAGTAAATATTAAAAAAAAAAATTAAATAATGTGTGGAAAATGTATGTTTTCATAAATAAAATTATTATAGTTAATAAAAATTTCGCAGTGAAAGTTTTCGACATAAAATAGCAAAAATGCAGACCTCTCATGTCGAGTTAAATCATGCAATTTATTCTATGATTAATCGCTGATAACAAATGTTAATGCCAGTTTAAGATACAAAAAACGATAAGCCTTGAATGCATTTTGAATTTTAATATTATTATTCCATTATTTAACTTATTTATAATAAAATTTTTAAATCCCATTTTTTTTAATTTAAAAAAATTTTATTAAGAAAGTTTTTATAAAAATTAAAACGTTCATAAAATTTTAAAAGGAATGAGATTATTTTTCTTACGGAAAGTAATTCAATATTTAAAAGTTTGACGAGACATGACAAAAATGGAGGTCTTTTAATTATTCTTGATGTCTCTTTTTATATTTAAAAAAGTTTTAATAAAAACGAAGATTAAGTAGGTTTTCACCTCAAATTAATTTTTGCACAAAATTGATTTTATTTTAAATTTTTCAAGTTAAATAAAAACGTAATGTGGTTGATTAATGAGTACGCTATTTATTTCTTACAAAAGCTGATTATAAACGAATTCAAATTAAGTTGATTATGTTTTTATGAAGGTAATTTTTGAGGAGTAAAAGTTACATAACCAAAAATTTTCCTAAAAATTTATCACGACTACATAAAGATGCGTCTTTAAATTGCGGCAATTATGCGTGAAAATAATTAATTGGCGATGTAAGCGCAGTAATTAATAAAATGGCAACAATTACAATCACATTTCGAATATAATTTTAACGATTTGGTAGCAAAAAAAAAGATTACGAAATGAGCTGCTTACTTGCATAAATCATTACTGAATGAAAGTAGGCTCTCAATTGTGCTTAATGTTTGTGCTTTAACAATATTTGTTAATATCAGCTTTATCATGGATTATATTTACTCATCAAATTTTATTTTATGCGAAACTATTGTCAAGTATTTTAAGTGCAACTTAAAAACTTACAACATTTTACAAACTTAATTATTTTACTAAAATATTATAGGTTTGACATTTAAAATAATTAAAAAAAAACACCCAAGAATGATATAAATATTACGTTTCATTGATTATATAATTGCGTATTTTATTCCTTTGTTTTTCTATCAATTTTAATGCATAATTACTTTAATTTAATAGACACTATAATTACTAATTAATTATGGTAATAATCAACACTGCTTATCCTGAACCATATTAATGCTGAACTGATTTAAAATAATTACTTAAAATATCAAAATTATACTAAAAAATCAAATATATCATGTAATCACTGGTGTACCCAGAAATTTTCCATTTTCCATCGCAATTAAAAAGAAAATCCATATTTTAGGTACGAATTTTATGATTTAAGCTATTATTAATAACTTTTTTATTGTTTATAATATTTTTGCAAAATTTTGCACATGAATTTATGATCCTTCTATTTACTAATGGTTAATTTTTTTGGGGGAAAATTCTAATGGAAACTTGAGAAAATTCATAATTTTATAAGTAAATTCGTATTTTATAGTCATTATTTTTGGAATATCAGCTACAAAATTGCTAATAACTTTTTTATTTTTATGAAAATTTTTTCAAAATTTTGTGTATTTGTTTATGATACTCCAATTTATCAGTAGTAAAAATTTTTTTAAAAAAATTTTAACACAATCCTGAAAAATCGTTGATTTTGTGAATTATTTCTTATTTTTTTACAACTCGTGTTATAAAATTGTGAATAACTTTTTCATTCTTATTAATATTTATACCAAATTTTGCAAATGTATTCATGACACTACTATTTAATAACGGTACATTTTTTGTCGGAAAATTCCGATAACAACATGGAAAAATTCAAGATTTTCTAAATTATTTCGTATTTTAATAGGAGTCTCATTTTAGTTTTAGTACTCGAGTTACAAAATTGTTAATAATAACTTTTTTATTTTTATAAATATTTTTACAAAATTTTATTTATATTTTTAATACACCATGGTAAAATAATGGAAAACGTTTTACTGGAAAATATTAATAGAAACCTTGGAAAATTTGTGATTTTTCTGGAAAAAATCAATATTTTAGGTACGAATTTTATGATTTGAGCTAGAAAATTATTAATAACTTTTTTATTATTTATAATATTTTTATAAAATTTTGCAGATGAATTTATACCCTTACTATTTATTAATGGTTAATTTTTTTTTGAATAATTCCAATGAAAACTTGAGAAAATTCATGATTTTATAAATTATTTCATATGTCAGTCATTAATATTTTTGGAACTTGTTACAAAATTGTTAATAACTTTTTTATTATTACAGATATTTTTACAAAATTTTGTACCAAAATTCATGATACTACTATTTAATAATGGTAAAATTTTTGTTCGAAAACTCCAATGACAACATAGAAAAATTTATGATTTTCTAAATTATTTCGTATATTAATATCGTTTTAGTTTTGATACTCGAGTTACAAAATTGTTAAAAAAAGTTTTTTTATTATTATAAATATTTTTACAAAATTTTGTAAATATGTTTAGTACACCATGGTAAAGTAATGGAAAAATTTTTACTGGAAAATTTTAATAGAAACTTTGGAAAATTTGTGTTTTTTTTTTTTGAAGAAAATCAATATTTTAGGTAGGTACGAATTTTATGATTTGAGTTAGAAAATTGGTAATAACTTTTTTCTAATATTTTTTCAAAATTTTGCACATGAATTTCTGATTCTACTATTTAATAATGGCCAATTTTTTTTTAAATTCCAAAAGCAACTTGAGAAAATTCATGATTTTATAAGAAATTTAGTATATTTTAGTCATTATTTTTGGAATTTTAGTTACAAAATTGTTAATAACATTTTCATTTTTATAAATATTTTTTCAAAATTGTGTTTATTTGTTTATTATACTCCAATTTATCAGTTGTAAAATTTTCGTTAAAAAAATTCCAACAAAATCCTGAAAAATCAATGATTTTGTGAATTATTTTTTATTTTTCAACAACTCGTGTTATAAAAAATGTGAATAACTTTTTCTTATTAATATTTATACTAAATTTTCCAAGTGTATTCATGATACTATAATTTAATAGCGGTAAAATTTTTGTCGGAAAATTCCAATGACAACATGGGAAAATTCAAGATTTACGAAATTATTTCGTATTTTAATAGGATCATTTTAGTTTTGGTACTCGAGTTACAAAATTGTTAATAACTTTTTTATTATTATAAATATTTTTATAAAATTTTATTCATATGTTTAATACACCATAGTAAAAAAATGGAAAATGTTTTACTGAAAAATTTTAATGGAAACCTTGAATAATCGTGTTTTTTGAAGTAAATTCATATTTTAAGTACGAATTTTATGATTTGAGCTAGAAAATTATTAATAACTTTTTTATTGTTTATAATATTTTTACAAAATTTTGCACATGAATTTATGATCCTTCTGTTTATTAATGGATAATTTCTGAAAATTCCAATGGAAACTTGAGAAAGTTCATAATTTTATAAATAATTTGGTATTTTAGTCATTATTTTTGGAATATGAGCTACAAAATTGATAATAACTTTTTCATTATTGCAGATATTTTTACAAAATTTTGTAAATGAATTCATGATACTGCTATTTAATAATAGTAAAATTTTTGTCGAACAATTCCAATGAAAACATGGGAAAATTCATGATTTTATAAATTATTTCATATTTCAGTCATTAATATTTTTGGAACTTGTTACAAAATTGTTAATAACTTTTTTATTATTACAGATATTTTTACAAAATTTTGTACATGTATTCATGATACTACTATTTAATAATGGTAAAATTTTTGTCGAACAATTCCAATGAAAACATGGGAAAATTCATGATTTTATAAATTATTTCATATTTCAGTCATTAATATTTTTGGAACTTGTTACAAAATTGTTAATATCTTTTTTATTATTGCAGATATTTTTACAAAATTTTGTACAAAAATTCATGATACTACTATTTAATAATGGTAAAATTTTTGTCGAACAATTCCAATGAAAACATGGGAAAATTCATGATTTTATAAATTATTTCATATTTCAGTCATTAATATTTTTGGAACTTGTTACAAAATTGTTAATATCTTTTTTATTATTGCAGATATTTTTACAAAATTTTGTACAAAAATTCATGATACTACTATTTAATAATGGTAAAATTTTTGTCGAACAATTCCAATGAAAACATGGGAAAATTCATGATTTTATAAATTATTTCATATTTCAGTCATTAATATTTTTGGAACTTGTTACAAAATTGTTAATAACTTTTTTATTATTGCAGATATTTTTACAAAATTTTGTACATTAATTCATGATACTACTATTTAATAATTTAATAATGGTAAAATTTTTGTCGAACGATTCCAATGAAAACATGGGAAAATTCATGATTTTATAAATTATTTCATATTTCAGTCATTAATATTTTTGGAACTTGTTACAAAATTGTTAATAACTTTTTTATTATTGCAAATATTTTTACAAAATATTGTACAAAAATTCATGATACTACTATTTAATAATTGTAAAATTTTTGTCGAACAATTCCAATGAAAACATGGGAAAATTCATGATTTTATAAATTATTTCATATTTCAGTCATTAATATTTTTGGAACTTGTTACAAAATTGTTAATAACTTTTTTATTGTTGCAGATATTTTTACAAAATTTTGTACATAAATTCATGATACTACTATTTAATAATGGTAAAATTTTTGTCGAAGAATTCTACAGGAAACTGGAGAAAATTTATGATTTTTAAGTAATTTCGTATTTTAGCCATTATTTTTGGAATTTGAGTTACAACATTGTTAATAACTTTTTTATTTTCATAAATATTTTTACAAAATTTTGTGTATTTATTTATGATACTACAATTTATCCGTAGTAAAACTTTTGTGCTTAATATTAACTAGAATTTGGTGTTATTTCTAAAATTTTGGGTACTAGAGGTGTATGTTGGTTCAGGTACTTTGTGTGGAGTTGTAGAGAGTTTGTGCAATTGAATAAAACATTAGTGTATTATAATTTGGATTTGGAGAGGTAGGATGAGAGTACAGAGCATCTTTTCCCAAGAAGATATAAAAGGTGAAATGGGATGAGCGCGAGCTGCATTTAGTTAGTTTAAGTAGACTTGTGCAAAACTTTTGGGATTACTGAAACGAAGGTAAGCCATAAATATTTACACACAAACAGTGCGTAATTAGTGTTGGTGTGCGATTTGGAAATGCGATCTTTATCACCTACCAACAGTGTTTTATGATCTTCAACACGTCTGCTTAATCTTCTTACACCAATTCTTTAATCCAACAGGATGCCCCAAATTTTACACCGGATTTTCTAAATTTATTCAAATTACACCAACATTTTGAACAAAAACCACAAAAATAAAAAAATGCAAAAAAACAATGTTTCTATGTAAAATTCAAAACGTATTGAAAAAGTTTTGAAATCGTATTGAAATCGTTTTGAAATCATTTTGAAATCGTATTGAAATCGTTTTGAAATCGTATTGAAATCGTATTAAAATCGTATTGAAATCGTATTGAAATCGTTTTGAAATCGTTTTGAAATCGTATTGAAATCGTATTAAAATCGTATTGAAATCGTATTGAAATCGTATTGAAATCGTATTGAAACCGTATTGAAATCGTATTGAAATCGTATTGAAATCGTATTAAGAAGATTACTTATTATCTGAAAAGTAAAAATATTTTTAGGAATTTAATTATGAGAAAAGTATCGAAAGTTATGAAAAGATATAATATTGAAAGTCTTTAGTTTTTAAAATTGGTGTATAATAATAGGAGTTTTAAATAGTTGTGAGAAAAGTTCTTAATTAAAAAACCTTAGAATGAGCATTAGAAATTTTCCCCGTTGTTTATTTAAATTCTAGCCTAACCTTCCACAAATCTTCGTTTAAATCTCACACTAATTAAGTAATTTATTGTTTTAAATTCTAGGCTAAATATTTTATACAGAAGGTTGAGTAAAAATCGAGAATTATTGGATAAATTTGCAGAATTATTACAAATTATTTTCCAATTTAATGCAGGATGTTTATACTTTAGTGATTTAGTGAAACTATTTCTTGGGTCAAGGCTAGGTCAATTTTCATTTCGTTAATATTACTTATTACATGCAAATTGAATAATTTTTTTTATATTAGGAACTGATTTTCTTGCATGCCATTAAAATAATTGTGTGATGTAAATCAATTATATGTAACAAATTACATCAACGTATAAATAAATTTGCTCCCAAAAAGTGCAACGCTTTAATTAATGTCACAAAATTATTCACAGTTTTGGTAAGCCACATATCAATCAAATATGCAATATCCTGTTTAGATTAATTTAATGAACCGAAAATTTATTTACCTGAAATCTAAAAACGAAACTAAACTAACATGTGAAATTATCCATATTTTATTAATTAAATTCCATTGATTAATATCTGAATTTAGTTAAAATTTTGATGATTTTTTTTGAAATTATAATTTTTAGGTTTAAACCAAATTCATAGATAAAAATTGAAAAATATGATATGTGGTAATAAAAAATAGGGAATATGTGAAAATTTGAGTATGTTGTATGATTAAAAAAAAACACATTTTTTAACATCATGAACTTTATTTTTTTAAATGTAATAATTTGTATTGTTTGGATTAATTTTTAATTTTTTTTTTGAAATTTTGAAAAATTCCCAGTACAAAAAATATGAAAAACTGGTTCAAGGAAATTGATTACACCCTACATGTGGGGTACCAAAATAATCGTATTAAAAACGTTACTAAAAAAATCATAAATTAATACCTCAAAAAATTTTTTTTTTTTTTAAATTTCTAAAAAATTAAAAAAATAATTTATAATATAATTTTATATTATGAACAAAAAAATAGGTATTACATTTAAAAAATAAACTTGATATCACTTCCGGTAAAACCGGTAAAATCGGAAATAAGGAAGTTATAGAGATGGGGCCCGTTTTGTTTCCACCCGGTATATAATAAACACAAAGATAATATTTATAAATTTATTCAAATAGACAGCAAAATTAATTCTAGCTCAGTTGGTTATTTTTTTATAAATTAAAAAAAAAACATTTAACAGTTTCAACAAGTAAAATAGGGTAATTTTTACAAAATCTCAATTTTTTTAATGTTTCCCTTGAATTTTTTCAACAAACTCGATTTAAATTTTTGCAGAATTCTCTAATTTATCCAAATCGATCACAAAATTAATTCTAGTTTACGTAGTTATTTTTTTATAATTTTTTAAAAATCATTTTACAACTTCAGCAAGTAAAATAGTACAATATTTGCAAAATCTCAGTTTTTTTAATGTTGCCTTTGGAATTTTTCAACAAATTTGGATTTATTTTTCATAGAATTCTCTAATTTATTTAAATCGACCATAAAATTATTTCTAGCTCACTCCGTTAATTTTTTATAAATTTTTAAACATCATCTTACAGGTTCCATAAGTAAAATAGTGCAATTTTTACAAAACCTCAATTTTTTTAATGTTTCCCTTGGAAGTTTTCAACTATTTATTTATTTTTTGTAGAACTTTCTAGTTTACTCAAATCAACCACAAAATTAATTATAGCACACTTGGTTATTTTTTTATTAATTTTTAAAAAACGTTTCACAGCTTCAACATGTGAAATAGGGCAATTTTTAGAAAATCTTAATTTTTTTAATGTTTCCCTTGGATTTTTTTCAACAAATTCGATTTAAATTTTTGCAGAATTCTCTAATTTATCCAAGTCGACCGTAAAATTAATTCTAGCTTACGTAGTTTTGTAGTGTCCTGGAGCCCGCAAAAAATTTTTAGCCCCAAGTCCTAAATCCGTCCCTGAGCAGAATTCTCAAATATATTTAAATCGATCGTAAAATAAATTCTAGTGCAGTTAGTTATTTTTTATAAATTTTTAAAAATTACTTTAAAGCTTCAAAAGGAAAAAATATAAAATCTCATTTTTTTTAATGTTGTTCTTGGAATTTTTCAACAAATTCGAATTTATTTTTTGAACAATTCTCTAATTTATTCAAAAAGACCGCCAAACTTATTCTAGTTTACTTAATTATTTTTTTATAAATTTTTAAAAAACATTTTACAGCTTCAACAAGTAAAATAGGGTAATTTTTTACAAAATCTCAATTTTTTTTAATGTTTCCCTTAGATTTTTTCAACAAACTCGGGTTAACTTTTTGCAGAATTCTCTAAATTATTTAAATCGACAGCAAAATTAAATCTAACTCGCTTAGTTATTTTTTTATAATTTTTTAAAAATCATTTTACAACTTCAGCAAGTTTTTTTAATGTTGGAATTTTTCAACAAACTTGGATTTATTTTTTGCAGAATTCTCTAATTTATTTAAATCGACCATAAAATTATTTCTAGCTTACTTGGTTATTTTTTTATAAATTTTTAAAAAACGTTTCACAACTTCAACATGTAAAATAGGACAATTTTTAGAAAACCTTAATTTTTTTAATGTTTCCCTTGGATTTTTTTCAACAAACTCGATTTAAATTTTTGCAGAATTCTCTAATTTATCCAAGTCGACCTCAAAATTAATTCTAGCTTACGTAGTATTGTAGTGTCCTGGGGCCCGCAAAAAATTTTTTGCCCCAAGTGCTAAATCCGTCCCTGAGCAGAATTCTCAAATATATTTAAATCGATCGTAAAATAAATTCTAGTGCATAGTTATTTTTTTATAAATTTTTAAAAATTACTTTAAAGCTTCAAAAGGAAAAAATATAAAACCTCATTTTTTTTCATGTTGTTCTTGGAATTTTTTAACAAATTCGAATTTATTTTTTGCAGAATTCTCTAATTTATTTAAATCCACGCCAAAATTAGTTTTAGCGTACTTAGTTATTTTTTTATAATTTTTAAAAAATAATTTTACAACTTCAACAAGTAAAATACTGCAATATTTGCAAAATCTCAGTTTTTTTAATGTTGCCCTTCGAATTTTTCAACAAACTCGAGATCACTTTTTGCACAATTCTCTAATTTATTCAAATCGACAGCAAAATTAATTCTAGCTCGCTCAGTTATTTTTTTATAATTTTTTAAAAATCATTTTACAACTTCAGCAAGGAAAATAGTACAATATTTACGAAATCTCAATTTTTTTAATGTTTCTCTTGAATTTTTCAACAAACTCAGATTTATTTTTTGTATAATTCTCTAATTTATTTAAATCCACGCCAAAATTAATTTTAGCGCACTTAGTTATTTTTTTTATAATTTTTAAAAAATAATTTTACAACTTAAACAAGTAAAATACTGCAATATTTGCAATATCTCAGTTTTTTAATGTTGCCCTTCGAATTTTTCAACAAACTCAGATTTATTTTTTTGGAGAATTCTCAAATTTATTTAAATCAACCATAAAATTATTTCTAGTTCACTCGTTTATTTTTTTATAAATTTTTAAAAATCATCTTACAATTTCCATAAATAAAATAGTGCAATTTTTACAAAACCTCAATTTTTTTAATGTTTACCTTGGAAGTTTTCAACTAACTCAGATTTATTTTTTGTAGAATTTTCTAATTTATTTAAATCCGCCTCAAAATTAATTCTAGTGCACTTAGTTATTTTTTTTATAATTTTTTAAAAATAATTTTAAATCTTCAACAAGTAAAATATTACAATATTTGCAAAATCTCAGTTTTTTTAATGTTGCCCTTGGAATTTTTCAACAAACTTGGATTTATCTTTTGCAGAATTCTCTAATTTATTTAAATCAACCATAACATTATTTCTAGCTCACTCCGTCATTTTTTTATAAATTTTTAAAAATCATCTTACAGCTTTCATAAGTAAAATAGTGCAATTTTTACAAAACCTTAATTTCTTTTATTAATGTTTCCATTGGAAGTTTTCAACTAACTCAAATTTATTTTTTGTAGAATTCTCTAATTTATCTAAATCGACCCCAAAATAAATTCTAGTTCATTTTATTATTTTTTTATAATTTTAAAAAAATCATTTTACAACTTCGACAAGTAAAATACTGCAATATTGGCAAAATCTCAGTTTTTTTAATGTTGCCCTGGGAATTTTTCAACAAACTTGGATTTATTTTTCGCAGAATTCTCTAATTTATTTAAATCGACCATAACATTTTTTCTAGATCACTTGGTTACTTTCTTATAAATTTTTAAAAATCATCTTACAGTTTCCATAAGTAAAATAGTGCAATTTTTACAAAACCTCAATTTTTTTAATGTTTCCCTTGGAAGTTTTGAACAAACTCAGATTTATTTTTTGTAGAATTTTCTAGTTTACTCAAATCAACCACAAAATTAATTATAACTCACTTGGTTATTTTTTTATTAATTTTTAAAAAACGTTTCACAGCTTCAACATGTAAAATATGGCAATTTTTAGAAAATCTTAATTTTTTTATTGATTCCCTTGGATTTTTTTTAACAAACTCGATTTAAATTTTTGCAGAATTCTCTAATTTATCCAAGTCGACTACAAAATTAATTCTAGCTTCTTTTATAATTTTTTAAAAATCATTTTACAACTTCACCAAGTAAAATAGTACAATATTTACGAAATCTCAGTTTTTTTTAATGTTGTCCTTAGAATTTTTCAACAAACTCAAATTAATTTTTTATCGAATTCTCTAATTTATTTTAATCGACCATAAAATTATTTCTAGCTCACTCGGTTATTTTTTTATTAATTTTTAAAAATCATCTTACAGCTTCCATAAGTAAAATAGTTTAATTTTTACAAAACCTCATTTTTTTTAATGTTTCCCTTGGAAGTTTTGAACAAACTCAGATTTATTTTTTGTACAATTCTCTAATTTATCTAAATCCACCCCAAAATTAATTCTAGCTCATTTCATTATTTTTTTATAATTTTCTAAAAATCATTTTACAACTTCGACAAGTGAAATAGTGCAATATTTACAAAATCTCAATTTTTTTAATGTTTCCCTTGGAATTTTTCAACAAACTCAGACTTATTTTTTGCAGAATTCTCAAATTTATTTAAATTGACCATAAAATTATTTTTAACTCACTTTTTAAAAAAGTCACCTTACAGCTTCAACAAAAGTAAAATAAATTTGGATAAACTAAACATTTATTTAGTGATTTTCTTATCATTACTATTAATTTAATAATGAAGGATGTTAGTTTTGTAATTTGTAATGATAATAATTTTTAACAATTTTTACAAATTCCTACACAATTTTCTCCTGAGCTTTCTGTAAATTTAGAAACTATAAATTATGTATACAAATAATTACTCATCTTCCTCAGATTCCAAAGCATCGATTTGTAATTTGCAATAATTGCGATTACATGTTAAATTTGGAAATTTAATTTCTTCGGCTTGTGATTACATGGAAACTTTATGATTAATCATTAAGATTATCAAGTAGCTTATTTATTAAAATATTTATACGAATTAAAATAATTTAAATTAAATTAGCAAATATTGAAGAAATACTACAAACTTCTGTTTCAAACAGATGCAATTCATGGAAATAAATTAAAGCTACAAGTATTAAATATAAATCAAACGAAATTTTTGTTAACGTTGTATCATGAAGTCCCTCTGATGTTCAGTTTTTCACCGTAAGATATTTAATTAAAAATAATGTAAATGCTACATCAAAGGGTCATTTGAGGATCACAAATTTCACGTTTCCATGCATAACGAGAAAACTATTTAAAATTATTGAAAAAGCTGGATTTTAATGAAGTAATAAGCATTGAGGTAGAAAGTAAAATATGAACCCTTAAAAATGATAAAAGTAGTGGTGAATTAGCATAGTAATAAAATTCCTGCATATCAAGTACCAAGTGTAATGACTGTAGGTCAACAAATATTCAATAGCTTGTTCATGACAATAAAAAAATGATTGTGATAGTCACGAGTGCGGAGGTTTTCAGTTTTCACTTTCAAATATCGAATCATTACCGCTTTCTTCCCAAACTTTGTCGTCGGCTTACATAAATAAACATTACCAGATTTCACACGTAATTTTTACCACAAACATTACTTGTCAAACACACGTCTAATAAATTAATGATAAATTAATACCTCGATAATTTCATTCAGAGGATATGCTAAAAACGTGTTGATGAAAATTAATTAATCAATTTCATTACTTTTTTTTATTATTTTATTATTTTACAAATACATTCACCAGTTTTAGGTCAAGTTTGTTTAGAGGTTTCTTAATTGTGCGAGAGCCAAACTGCAAACAATGATTTTGTTTAAATTTAATTAAAAATTTAAGCCTCCGTTTTATTCTCACCAAATTAACTTAAAACACTTTCGCTTACTCCCACTTAACTCATAAAACTACAAACATTACAAAAATCAACAATTTTAATTCTCTCATGTTTTTAGAAAATCACTTCGATAAAATCAAAATTATTTATAGCCCAAAATAACCCAAAAATATAAAAGGATAAATTACAAAAGAGATTTTAATTGTATAAAATTTCGTAGGTACTTAAAAAATTGTCGATAAAATCTAAAATATTTAAGACTGATACAAATCTAATATTCCATTAAAAAGTCAATAAATGTAGGTTTTTAAAGTGCTTTTAAAATAAAAAATTGGTTAAAAAATGGCGAAGTTATTAACGTTTTTTGAAAAAGTTTTAATTAAAATAATCATTTTTTGTAAATTGTAAAAAAAATCATCAAACTTAAATTATAGTTCCATAATAATTTTTGCAACTTCTTAAACTTTATTTTGATTTTAAACCATTTTTTTTTATATTTTTGGGTTATGAAAATTGAAATTTTTGCATAACTTTTTTAATTATGCTCAGATCTTAATAATTCTTTTTTCATTTTATACCTAAAAGTTTTTATTATCTCGTGGTGTAAATATATAAAAAAAAATAAAATTTAATTTTTTAGTGTAATTTTTAGATTTTTGTAATTTTAACACTTTGTAAGTAAAATCAAAATTTTATGAGTTCACTGTAAAGATAATACTTATTGGTTTTTATTGATTTTTTTTAAGTAATAATTGGTTAAAAAAAATGGCGGGCTTATATCTATTTCAAAAAAAAATAATGATTTTTTAGGTTAACTTGCGATTTTAGGACTAAAAAACGACTAAAATTACAAAACCTAGAACTGTGACATTACAAGCTTTAATTTGAGTAATTGCATTTCAATTTTAAACCATTTTTTTTTTATAATAAAATTGCTGATTTTGTGTCCTAAAAATCAAAATTCTTGCATAACTTTTTTGTTTATCAACCGATTTTGATTACTCTTGTTTAATTTTGTGTTTAATTTCTGATGTAATAAATTAAAAAAAAATAATTTTCAACCCAGGCCCCCCTCTCTTTTTGGGCCCTCAAAAAACTAAATAAAAATAAAAAAATAAGTGCTAATATTTCGGAATTAGATCAGTTTTGTAGTGTCCTGGGGCCCGCATAAAAATTTTTCCCCCCAAGTGCTAAGTCAGTCCCTGAACAGAATTCTCAAATATATTTAAATCGATCGTAAAATAAATTCTAGTGCAGTTAGTTATTTTTTTATAAATTTTTAAAAATTACTTTAAAGCTTCAAAAGGAAAAAATATAAAACCTCATTTTTTTTATTGTTGTTCTTGGAATTTTTCAACAAATTCGAATTTATTTTATGCAGAATTCTCTAATTTATTCAAAAAGACCGCAAACCTTATTCTAGTTTACTTGATTATTTTTTTATAAATTTTTAAAAAACATTTCACAGCTTCAACAAGTAAAATAGGGCATTTTTTTACAAAATCTCAATTTTTTTTAATGTTTCCCTTACATTTTTTCAACAAACTCGGGTTAACTTTTTACAGAATTTATTCAAATCGACAGCAAAATTAATTCTACCTCGGTTAGTTATTTTTTTATAATTTTTTTAAAATTCATTTTACAATTTCAACAAGTAAAATAGTACAATTTTTACAAAATCTCAGTTTTTTAATGTTCACCTGGGAATATTTCAACAAACTCATTTGTTTTTTGCAGAATTCTTTAATTTATTTAAATCGGCTATAAAATTATTTCTAGCACACTTGGTTATTTTTTTATAAATTTTTAAAAAATATTTTACAGCTTCAACATGTAAAATAGGGCGATTTTTACAAAATCGTAATTTTTTAATGTTTCCCGTGGATTTTTTTCAAACAACTCAGGTTAAATTTTTGCAGAATTCTCTAATTTATCCAAATAGACCGGAAAATTAATTCTAGTTTACGTAGTTATTTTTTTATAATTTAAAAAAAATCATTTTACAACTTCAACCAGCAAAATAGTGCAATATTTACAAAATCTCAGTTTTTTTAATGTTGCCTTGGGAATATTGCAACAAACTTAAATTAATTTTTTGCAAAATTCTCTAATTTATTCAAATCAACCATAAAATTATTTCTAGCTCACTTGGTTATGTTTTTATAAATTTTTTAAAAATCATTTTACCTTTTCAACAAGTACATATTGCAATTTTTACAAAATGTCATTCTTTTTAAATATTTCCTTTGAAATTATTTAACAGATTCGAGTTTTTTTTTCTTTAATTTACTAAAATCAAACACAAAATTAATTATAGCACACTTGGTTATTTTTTTATAAATTTTTAAAAGACGTTTTACAGCATCAACATGTAAAATAGGGCAATTTTTTACAAAATCTCAATTTTTTTAATGTTTTCATTGATTTTTTTCAACAAACTCGAGTCAAATATTTGCAGAATTCTCTAGTTATTTCAAATCGATCCCAAAATTAATTCTAGCTTACTTAGTTATTTTTTTATAATTTTTTAAAAATTATATTACAGCTTCCACAAGTAAAATAGTGCAATATTTACAAAATCTCAGTTTTTTTAATGTTACCCTCTGAATATTTCAACAAATTTAGATTTATTTTTTGCAGAATTCTCTAATTTATTCAAATCGACCATAAAATTGTTTCTAGCTCACTTGGTTATGTTTTTATAATTTTTTAAAAATAATTTTACCGTTTCAACAAGTAATACTATATTGCAATTTTTACAAAATGTCCTTCTATTTTAATTTTTCCTTTGAAATTTTTTAACAGATTCGAGTTTTTTTTCTTTAATTTACTAAAATCAAACACAAAATTAATTATAGCACACTTTGTTATTTTTTTTTATAAATTTTTAATAAACGTTTCACAGCTTCAATATGTAAAATAGGGCAATTTTTACAAAATCTTAATTTTTTTAATGTTTTCCTTGGATTTTTTCAACAAACTCGAGTTAAATTTTTGCAGAATTCTCTAATTTATTCAAATCGACCACAGAATTAATTCTAGAATACGTAGTTATTTTTTTATAATTTAAAAAAAAATCATTTTACAACTTCAACCAGCAAAATAGTGCAATATTTATAAAATCTCAGTTTTTTTAATGTTGCCCTGGGAATATTTCAACAAACGTAGATTTATTTTTTGCAGAATTCTCTAATTTATTCAAGTCAACCATAAAATTATTTCTAGCTCACTTGGTTATTTTTTTATAATTTTTTAAAAATAATTTTACCGTTTCAACAAGTAAATACTATATTGCAATTTTTACTCTATTTTAATTTTTCCTTTGAAATTTTTTAACAGATTCGAGTTTTTTTTCTTTAATTTACTAAAATCAAACACAAAATTAATTATAGCACACTTAGTTATTTTTTTATAAATTTTTAAAAAACATTTCACACCTTCAACATGTAAAATAGGGCGATTTTTACAAAATCCTAATTTTTTAATGTTTTCCTTGGATATTTTTCAAACAACTCGGGTTAAATTTTTGCAGAATTCTCTAATTTATCCAAATCGACCGGAAAATTAATTCTAGTTTACGTAGTTATTTTTTTATAATTTAAAAAAAATCATTTTACAACTTCAACCAGCAAAATAATGCAATATTTACAAAATCTCAGTTTTTTTAATGTTGCCCTGGGAATATTTCAACAAACTTAGATTTATTTTTTGCAGAATTCTCTAATTTATTCAAATCGACCATAAAATTATTTCTAGCTCACTTTGTAATTTTTTTAAAAATCATTTTACCGTTACAACAAGTAAATATTGCAATTTTTACAAAATATCATTCTTTTTTAATTTTTCCTTTGGAATTTTTTAACAGATTCAAGTTTATTTTTCTCTAATTTACTCAAATTAACCACAAAATAAATTATAGCTCACTTGGTTATTTTTTTTATAAATTTTAAAGCTTAAACAAGAAAAATAGGGCAATTTTTACAAAATCTTAATTTTTTTAATGTTTCCCTTAGATTTTTTTCAACAGACTCGGGTTAAATTTTTCCAAAATTCTCTAATTTATTCAAATCAACCCCAAAATTAATTCTAACTCACTTAGTTATTTTTTTATAATTTTTTAAAAATAATATTACAACTTCAGAAAGTAAAATAGAACAATATTTACAAAGTCTCACTTTTTTTAATGTTGCCCTTCGAATATTTTAACAAACTCAAATTTATTTTTTGCAGAATTCTCTAATTTATTTAAATCCACCATAAAATTATTTTAACCCCACTTGGTTATTTTTTTATGAATTTTTAAAAACAGCTTCAACAAGTAAAATCGTGCAATTTTTATAAAATCTCAATTTTTTTAATGTTCTCCTAGGAATTTTTCAACAAACTCTACAAAATAAATTCTAGCTCATTTTATTATTTTTTTATAATTTTAAAAAAATCATTTTACAACTTTGACAAGTAAAATACTGCAATATTGGCAAAATCTCAGTTTTTTTAATGTTGTCCTAGGAATTTTTCAACAAACTTGGATTTATTTTACGCAGAATTCTCTAATTTATTTAAATCGACCATAAATTTTTTTCTAGCTCACTTGGTTATTTTTTTATAAATTTTTAAAAATCATCTTACAGTTTCCATAAGTAAAATAGTGCAATTTTTACAAAACCTCAATTTTTTTAATGTTTCCCTTGGAAGTTGTGAACAAACTCAGATTTATTTTTTGTAGAATTTTCTAGTTTACTCAAATCAACCACAAAATTAATTATAGCCGACTTGGTTATTTTTTTATTAATTTTTAAAAAACGTTTCACAGCTTCAACATGTAAAATATGGCAATTTTTAGAAAATCTTAATTTTTTTAATGATACCCCTGGATTTTTTTTAACAAACTCGATTTAAATTTTTGCAGAATTCTCCAATTTATTTAAATCAATCAAAAAATGAATTCTGGCTTACTTATTTTTAGACGAAATTGACATTTTTGTATCATGAAAACCGATTTTTTGCATAACTTTTTTAATTATGCTCAGATTTTAATGATTCATTTTTTATCTTTTTTCTAAAAATTTTTATTATCTCGTGATGTAAATGCAAAAAAATAAAATTTATTTTAAGATTTTTGCTATTAACGTTTAATTACCAACATAAAATTGGGCGACCTTTACAGACACTCACATTAAATTGCACGATTTTTAATTAATTAGATTTTAAGTATTTAGTACATACATAAAGTCAAGGTGATTATAAAAAATTACTAATGAGTCGTGTATTGGTAACATGTGTATCATCATTAATTTCACCTTTGATAGTTTATAAAAGGCTTAGGATCAAAGTTATCTCTGCAAACAGTATAAGATTAAATTTCAAACAAACCTGATGCTAAATATGGATTTGTATGTCAAGTATACTAAAACATAATTAGTGCATTTGCCCAATAAATCCATACCAACAAAAGGTCAATTAAAATTTTTAATTTGAGGAAAAAACTCGTCTAGTTATAATTTGTTTGCAAATATAAGTTAGACCAGTGGCGTACCCAGAAATTTTTCAACGGGGGTGCACTGACTAATCAAATATTTCTACTTCCATTTAAACGAAATTAAAAATTTCGTAAATTTTAGTGAATTTAATAAAATTTTTTGCTTTGATTCCAATTATTTGCCAGATGAGGGGGGATGAACGCCCCCCTCTCTCCTATGGGACCCCAGTGACTTTGACTAACTAATCATGTTGTATGTACAGGGTGTTCCTGAAAGGTCTGTACAAAACAATACCTCATACTCCTGAGACCTAAATATGACGATTTAACCAAACTTATCTCTATCCAAAAGTTATTCGTTAAGGCGCTACAGACCAATAAAGTTCTTAAAACTATTTTGTTTTTTTTTTTAAATTACTAAAAATTGGTTCATACGATCTTATCTTTTTAAATAACTTTGATTGTCAATAGAGGCTTAATGAAGCACTTTTGGATAAAGATAAAAGTGGTTAAATCGTTCCATTTTGGTCTCAGGAATATACTGTGTTCATTTGTACAGACTTTTTAGCGAAAAATTTAAATATTTTTTCAAACTTGGGTTATGTACCACATGGAAATAATTTTATCTACGACTATTGAATAACATGTTAATTACGTACCCATTTCTTATTAATTAATGACAATCATTACAATTTAGCCGTGTGTTATATCTCCATTTAAATCAAATGTCTCTCCATAACACACTAGCTGGAACCAATCACGAGACAGCATTTTCAAAACATTTATCATAACAAACGGGCTGAAGTTGGCTAAAAACCGACCGGTAACGAGGTTACACGAATAGAATGTGACGGCGCCATCTTCACTTGCGTGCGCCACTGTCAAAATAATTTCAATTTGAAATATAAATTTTTTAAAGAAAGTGAATCAAAGTGAATTTACAATTACATTATATTAATAAAAGTAATTATTTATTGCAAATTAAAAACATATTTCTTAAAAAATATAATTACAAAAATAATAAAAAGCGTGAGTGGATTCAGAAAGTGAAAGTTGCACACCCAAAACAACAACCCAAAATTTATTACCAAATAAATCAAAAGACAGGTATAATATGGCATACAGAGCCTTTATGGATTGGAGAAACATTAAAAATATAAGAAATATAATTAGGTGTCAGGTGATTTTAGAGGTTAAATTGGGCTGTCAATTTTACGCCATAGAACAAAAATCTAGAGTAAACATAGGTGTTTAATGAAAATATCGGCCAGCAAAATGACAATAATAGATAGGAATCTACAAGTGAAAAATCGTCGTAGATAAAGTATAGTATTCTACTCGCGATTAAATAGCCATTACTCACTCAGACCTTTTACGACACTCGCCTGCCGGCTCGTGTCGCAATTTCGGTCTTCGTGAGTAATGGCTATCTTTACTCGCTCGTTGAATAATATACTATTTTTCTGCCTAAAATAAAGGAGATAGAAAAATTTTGTAAGACACCAAAAAAGTTTATAATTACACTGTTTAGCTACAAGTAAAGTTTTATGAATTTTTATTCAGCCATTAAAAAGTTATAAGAAATTTTGCATGTCGATGACCTATTTTTGACCACTTACATAACGTGAAAAAGTAAAAACAAATTGTCCAGAAATACTGTATAATATTATAATTAATTTATAAACTAGTTTAATCAAAACTTGAATAAAGTTAAAATTAAAATACCTGAGAATTAATAAAAAAAAAATATATTTTATTATTTAGTAAATCAAAGCAATTTATTTTTATTTATAAATTACTGTTTTCATGTTTACGCACAAATATTTGTATTCACCTGAATAAGTTTAAAATATTCCTAAAATCAGGCTTTTTATAAATTCAAATATAAATTTGATAAAATAGCAATGTGAGTTTCAATTTCCTTTCAAATATTTAAAACTTGAAAGGCGCCAAAATATGCAATTAAAATTAAACGTCAAGACCATTTCACTTTTTATTTAAAATAAATTGAATAGCTTTTTTTAAAACTTTTATAAGTTTCCGATTGTGTCGTTATTTTTAGACGAGACTTTTGATCTTATTGATTTTCAAAAATTTAATGTAAAATTATACCTTTAAAATACTTTCCATTTCATTTTCACACACATTGTACTTGTATAATCAAAGTGCGCATAACCTTTAATAATAAGAGAAAATTTAATTGTTTTATACACATACGTTGTTAATTAAATCCAACATCCAACGTAACAACGAAAATCATGAAGTTTAATAATTCGGAGCAAAAACAATATTTACTTATTTTTATGTTTAATTAAATCCTAACAAAAGCACATTTTAAAATTACCAGCGAGATGTTAGCATTAAAACTTCCAGCAATAGAAATTTTACATGTAACTCTCCATAAGAGGTTTTTTTAAAATAACTTACATTCTATTTAAACTAGAAAAAAACAATGTACATCATTTGAAAGCTACATTCAAGAGGATTGCACAGGTATACTTGTTCGATTTACCTAATTATCAGGGTAAAAACAAAAACCCTACCAAAAAATTCATTGAAAATAAAAATTAAGTCAGAATAAAGTTTGACACCTCAAATGAAAGGATTTTTCCTGTAGATTAACGTGGTGTAGATGGTTTTGCTTGTTCGTTTCGATTTAATCAAAAAAAACGCAAAAAACTTACTTTTTATGACATTTTTCTATAAAAATTTATGTTTAAACTTGAATACAATTTTCTGCACACGTTGCATAAAAAAGCTAATTATACCAATAGATAGATAATTTAATTATAAATCGAGGTGTATTTGTCACTTTGCTTGTTCGTTCGGATTTAATTAGCAATCGAACCAGCAATAAAACTCTACGCTGCAAGTTTCAAGAAATTTGGAATAATAACAATCAATTGTATTATCAGATTTAATTATCCCATAAAAAAGTTTGACCACTCAAAAGAAAGCATTTTTCCTGTAGATTAACATGGTGTAGGTGGTTTTGCTTGATCGTTTTGATTTAATCAAAAAAACACAAAAAACTTACTTTTTATGGTATTTTTTCATAAAAATTTATGTTTAAACGTGAATAGAATCTTCTACAAACGTTGCATAAAAAAGGTAATTATACCCAAAGATAGATAATTTAATTCTGAATCTAGGTGTATATGTCACTTTGCTTGTTCGTTAGGATTTAATTAGCAATCGAACCAGCAATAAAACTCTACGCCGCAAGTTTCAAGAAATTTCGAATAATAACAGTCAATTGTATTTTCAGATTCGATTATCCCATAACAAAGTTTGACCACTTAAAAGAAAGCATTTTTCCTGTAGATTAACATGGTGTAGGTGATTTTGCTTAATCGTTTCGATTTAATCAAAAAACCACAAAAAACTTACTTTTTATGGCATTTTTTCATAAAAATTTATGTTTAAACGTGAATAGAATCTTCTACAAACGTTGTATAAAAAAGGTAATTATACCCTAAAGATAGATAATTTAATTCTGAATCCAAGTGTATATGTCACTTTGCGTTCGTTAGGATTTAATTAGCAATCGAACCGGCAATAAAACTCTACGCTGCGAATTTCAAGAAATTTCGAATAATAACAATTAATTATACAGTGCGGACATAAAGTAAATCCCCCACTGCTAACTTTTGAACGGTTATGTTTTTGATTCTGAAAATTTGTCCACTAAAGTATTTAATTGCGAACTTTCTAATAAAGGTATTTTTGATTTTGTGAAACTTCCGGTTATACCGGAAATGGATGGCAACTTTCTTATTTTAAATGGAACACTCAGTATATTTTTGCATTTTCGTGTTCTCCATAAAAATACCATTAAATTGACCTAGCTTAGTGTGGTCTACCATTAATACTTTCGGAATTACGCCCATTCGAAAAATCGCATTTTTATGCAACTTCATTTACACCGGAAGTGGAAAATTAGCGAACTTAAGGTTAAACATAATTTTGTTTAAATTTAATGTTATTAACTTAATTGTAAAAGAAAATCATTAAAAATAAGGAAGTTGGGGCAGTTGGCTCCAACTTCCGGTGTAAATGAAGTTGCATAAAAATGTGATTTTCAAATGGGCGTAATTCCGAAAGTATTAATAGTAGAGCACACTACGTTAGGTCAATTTAATGATATTTTTATGGAGAACACGAAAATACAAAAATATACTGGGTGTTCCATTTAAAATAAGAAAGTTGCTATCCACTTCCGGTATAACCGGAAGTTCCACAAAATCAAAAATACCTTTATTAGAAAGTTCGCAATTAACCACTTTCGTGGACAAATTTTCAGAATAAAAAACATAACTGTTCAAAAGTTAGCAATGTGGGGGATTTACTTTATGTCCGCACTCTATTATCAGATTCGATTATCCCATAAAAAAAGTTTGACCACTCAACAGAAAGCATTTTTCCTGTAGATTATCGTGGTGTAGGTGGTTTGTTGTCACTTTCGATTTAATAAAAAAAAAACGCAAAAAATTTATTTTTTATGACATTTATCAATAAAAAGTTATTTGAAATTTTTTGAAATTTGCAGCATAGAGTTTTATTGCCGGTTCGATTGCTAATTAAATCCTAACGAACAAGCAAAGTGACATATACACCTGAATTCAGAATTAAATTATCTATCTTTGGGTATAATTAGTTTTTTTATGCAACTTGTGTAGAAAAGTCTATTCACGTTTAAACACAAATTTTTATTAAAAATTGTCATAAAAAGTAATTTTTTTGCGATTTTTTTATTTAAATCGAAACGAACAAGCAAAACCACCTACACCATGTTAATCTACAGGAAAAATTATTTCTTTTGAGTGGTCAAACTTTTTTTATGGGATAATCGAATCTTATAATACAATTGATTGTTATTATTCGAAATTTCTTGAAACTTGCGGCGTAGAGTTTTATTGCTGGTTCGATAGCTAATTAAATCCTAACGAACAAGCAAAGTAACATATATTCCTAGATTCAGAATTAAATTATCTATCTTTGGGTATAATTACCTTTTTATGCAACGTTTGTAGAAGATTCTATTCACGTTTAAACATAAATTTTTATGAAAAAAATGCCATATAAAATAAGTTTTATGTGGTTTTTTTGATTAAATCGAAACGAACTAGTAAAACCACCTACACCATATTAATCTACAGGAAAAATGCTTTCTTTTGAGTGGTCAAACTTTTTTTATGGGATAATCGAATCTGAAAATACAATTGATTGTTATTATTCGAAATTTCTTGAAACTTGCGGCGTAGAGTTTTATTTCTGGTTCAATAGCTAATTAAATCCTAACAAACAAGCAAAGTGACATATACACCTGGATTTAGAATTAAATTATCTATCTTTGGGTATAATTACCTTTTTTATTCAACGTGTGCAGAAAATTATATTCAAGTTTAAACATAAATTTTTATAGAAAAATGTCATAAAAAGTAAGTTTTTTGCGTTTTTTTGATTAAATCGAAACGAACAAGTAAAACCACTTACACCACGTTAATCTACAGGAAAAATCCTTTCATTTGAGGTGTCAAACTTTATTCTGACTTAATTTTTATTTTCAATGTATTTTTCGGAAGGGTTTCTGTTTTAACCCTGATTATTAAGTAAATCGGAATGAACAAGTAAAGCCAATTATACTTGTACAACCCTCTTGAATGTAGCTTTCAAAAGATGTACATTGTTTTGTTCTAGTTTAAATAGAATGTAAGTTATTTAAGAAAAACCTCTTATGGAGAAATACATGTAAAATTTCTATTGCTGGAACATCTCACCGGTGTTAAAATTAACGTTTTCAACATTAAATTTTTGTTTAAAATATTTTGGGTCAATTAAAATGGGTCACCCTGTATATTTTAATCTTGATGATTTTTTATGTTTTTGTAAAGTAAGCATATATTTCTTAACAATGGCAAACGAAATCTTTACCAAATGAATTACAAATTACTCAAACTCACCAAAAGCGCGTGAGAAAATTCGTGATTCGCAACGTTTTTAATTGTAAACACACTTTTATTGCAAAAGTTAATCAGTTAAGATTAAACTGGCGTCGAAAATTAAGGCTGAATTATTTAAAAATCTTGCCTTTATTTACGTAAAACCACTTATTTATTCCATGATGGAAAATGGAAATTCCATTTTATTACACAAACAACTCGGTAAAAATAATTGGATTCTCGAAATTTCATTTACGAATTTTCTTTTAGGATGAGGGTGATTTTCATCACAGTCATCGCTGTAGCGATGTCTTCAATGCCGATTGTAATTTCCCAGCAGCACGCCCTTTTTGTAAAACGCGATTCCTTGGAAGCAGGTGGGTTTTTTAGAAAATTTGTGAAATTAACAAAAATTAACATCATTCATCTCCATTCGTTTAGGAAAAAGAGTCACCAGGCAGACGAGTGCTGATCAAATGGTTCAAAACATTCTGCAGTGGTTGCAAGGAGTTTATGCCCAAAACAGCAGAAAGAGTAGGTTTAATCATCTACTAATTTATCTAATTTTGTGTTTACTAATCTGTTATTGCCAAAATTTTAATATTCAAATTTTAGTTCGTCAAGGATCTTTCCGCGAGTACCTGCCACCTTCAAATACTCAAAAACCAAGACCGTTCGAGCCCAGTCAAAATGGGGAAGATAATTATATTGGTTATCCACCGAATGGAATAACACCACAACCACCATTTCAACCCGCTGGTAATAATGGATATAAACCCGGTTATTTAGAACCAAAACCGTTCCCACCAAAAACCACTAGTTACCCCGAAACAAGCACTGGTTATCCAGATTCTAGTGTTAAACCAACTCCAGGAAATAATGGTTATCCAAGCGGAAATAATGGGTATCCTGGAAGTAATAATGAATATCCAGGAGGAAATAATGGTTATCCCACACCAACTACCGGTTATCCAAGTCCTACAACAAGTTATCCTACTACAGGTTATCCCACAACAGGGTACCCCACTACAAGTTATCCTGCGCCATCAACTGGTTACCCCACAATAAAACCTGAACAACCAACCGAAAATCCTAGCACTGAATATTCAAACGGTTACCCGACTAAACCAACAGGACCTCCAACAACATATCAACCAGCAACAAATCCACCAGCAACAGGATCCTACCCCACTGATGAACCGGTTTATCCCCCAGGACAAACTACATCAGAAGAACCAGCACAAACAACGAATTACTACACCACGAGTAAACCAACTTACACCACTGAAAAACCTGTATACACCAGCGAAGCTCCAGGATACACCACTGAAAAACCCACTAAAACACCAACGGATAGTGATGCGAATGGAAGTGATACCGCAGAAGATTTGAAACACCCCCCGCACATCCACGAAATAAACGTTGAATGCGCTAAAGATATGATGACTATAAATATAGAATTTAATCGTCCTTTTAATGGTATAATCTACTCGAAAGGTTACTACAATAACCCAGATTGCAGATACGTGCAGGAAAATTCCGGTGAGATTAAGTACAGCTTCACGGTGAGTTTGAACTCGTGTGGAACAGAATTCATCAACGCGTTTGATACTGAAGGACAATCATATTTAGAAAACGTTCTCGTATTGCAAAATGAGGCTGGAATACAAGAAGTTTGGGACACAATTAGATCAGTAAGGTGCTTATGGGAAGGTAATTTAAATAAAGCCTTAAGTGTAGCTTTAAGTGTAGGAATGTTAACCCAAGAAATCGTAACCTTCAGTGGTGATACCGCAATGGCGCGATTAGATATTCAAATGGGTAAAGGTCCTTTCGCGCCACCTGTAAATGGTTTGGTCAAAATTGGGGAAACCATGACTTTAGTTGTTTCCGTTACCGGTGATCCTGGTTTTGATATTCATGTACGCGATTGTAGAGCGAAAGATGATTCAGGTGAAAATTCCGTGGCGTTAACTGATGATGATGGTTGTATCCTGAAACCTAAACTAATGGGTGCTTTCCAAAAAACGCGGGAAACTGGTAATTCAGGTGCTAGCATCATCGCGTATTCCTACTTCAACGCTTTTAAATTCCCCGACATCATGGATTTAATGATCGAGTGTAATGTTGAGTTGTGCAAAACCGATTGCGAGGTTTGTCCTAATCCTGATCAGAAATACGAGCCTGGAAGGAGGAAGAGGGATTTGGGGAGGTTTAATGAGAGTCTAGGTGATCCAGTGACTTTGGGTAAAGCTTTCAGGGTGATTCTACCTGAAGATTTAAGCTCAGGGGAAGCTATTATTAATTTGAGTTCCAGAGATGAAGTTTGCATCTCCACGTATAATTTTGTGATTTCTTCTGGGTTTTTAGCTTCGCTTTTTATCTGCAGCTTGTTTTTCAGTGGTTACTTGTGGTTGAAAAATCAGAGACTGGTGTTACATAAAGTTTAATTTTAACTAATAAATTATTTTCCATTAATGTAGATTGAATATTTTTGTACATTTAATTTTAATGTAAATAAATTTGTATAAACTTTTTTCTCGTGAATTATTTTAGTTACATAAATAAATTCAATAAAATATTTATTTATTTTAATGGAATACCCATTAGTGCACGCTTTTATATTTCAATATTATATGAGGAAGGATATTTTTAAAATTTATGTACATATATTATTTTTTAAAATCCTTTAAGTCACGTCTACATATGTACGAATAGAAATTTTATTATGGATTTCGTGAATTTACTCCTTGCTACGAAATTTATTTCGTAGATTATCCGTATTCCAAAGAATTACTCTCTTTGTACACCTTATTCCATTTCAGACACAACAGTCTACGTACTTAATCTTATGAAATTTCTTTTTACACTCACAAAAACTTCGTTATTTATTGTTACATAGTCTCCCTATTACGATTTTCTAAAAATCTGAAAAAGATCAAATTTACAAAAAAAATCAAAAATAACACTAAAAAACTAAATTTTATTTTTTTACTTTAAGGTACAAACTAAAAAAGAATTATTAAAATCCGAGAATAATTAAAAAAGTTATGAAAAAAATTCGATTTTTAAGACACAAAAATATTAGTTTTATCTAAAATAATTGTTCAAAATCAAAATGTAATTTGAACGATGAACTGCAATTCAATATGTAATTAAAATCACATTTTTCAATATCCTATAATCACTCAGTGGCGTGCTACTTGGTTATTTGAGCTAAAACTTATGAAAATTAAATTATTATTTTGGAAAAACCTTAATAACTTTCGAATAAGACAAGATTTTTTAAAAATTATTTTAGAGATCTAAACCACAATTTATTAAGTAATCAAAATCGTTTTTTGTAAATTTCTAGTTTATGTCAGTGGCGCGTTATTCCGTTTTTTGTGCCGGAATATTTAAAAATACGATTTATAAACAAAAATTTTTTAAAAAAAATTAATTAGGCTTGAACTACTCAAGATTTTTTAAAAATAACTTTTCATCGTAATCTACTGTGCAATAGGTATTTAAAATTACATTTTAAAATTTTTTATAATCACTCAGTGGCGTGCTACTTGATTATTTGCGCTAAAACTTATGAAAATTACATTATTATTTTGGAAAAATCTTAATAACTTTCGAATAACACAAGATTTTTTAAAAATTATTTTTGAGATCTAAACCACAATTTATTAAGTAATCAAAATCGTTTTTTGTAAATTTCTGGTTTTTGTCAGTGGCGCATTATTCCGTTTTTAGTGTCGCAATATTTAAAAATGCGATTTGTAAACCAAAATATTTTAGAAAAACATTAATTAGGCATGAACTACTCAAGATTTTTTAAAAATAACTTTTGCATCTTAATCTACAGTGCAATAGGTAATTAAAATTACATTTTACAATTTTTTATAATCACTTAGTGGCGTGCTACTTGATTATTTGCGCTGAAACTCATGAAAGTTAAATTATTATTTTGGAAAAAACCTTAATAACTTTCGAATAACACAAGATTTTTTAAAAATTATTTTTGAGATCTAAACCACAATTTATTAAGTAATCCAAATCATTTTTTGTAAATTTCTGGTTTATGTCAGTGGCGCGTTATTCCGTTTTTAGTGACGGAATATTTAAAAATGCGACTGATAAACCAAAATATTTTAGAAAAAAATTAATTAGGCTTGAAAAACCCAAGATTTTTTAAAAATAGTTTTTGTATCTTAATCTACAGTGCAATAGGTAATTAAAATTACATTTTACAATTATTTATAATCACTCAGTGGCGTGCTACTTGATTATTTGCGCTGAAACTTATGAAAATTACATTATTATTTTGGAAAAATCTTAATAACTTTCGAATAACACAAGATTTTTAAAAAATTATTTTTGAGATCTAAACCACAATTTATTAAGTAATCCAAATCATTTTTTATAAATTTCTGGTTTATGTCAGTGGCGCGTTATTCCGTTTTTAGTGCCGCAATATTTAAAAATGCGATTTATAAACCAAAATATTTTAGAAAAAAATTAATTAGGCATGAACTACCCTAGATTTTTTAAAACTAATTTTTGCATCGTAATCTACAATGCAATAGGTAATTAAAATTACATTTTACAATTTTTTATAATCACTCAGTGGCGTGCTACTTGATTATTTGAGCTAAAACTTATGAAAATTAAATTATTATTTTGGAAAAACCTTAATAACTTTCGAATAAGACAAGATTTTTAAAAAATTATTTTTGAGATCTAAACCACAATTTATTAAGTAATCAAAATCGTTTTTTGAAAATTTCTAGTTTATGTCAGTGGCGCGTTATACCGTTTTTAGTGTCGGAATATTTAAAAATGCGATTTATAAACCAAAATATTTTAGAAAAAAATTAATTAAGCTTGAACTACCAAAGATTTTTTAAAAATAATGTTTGCATCTTAATTTACAGTGCAATAGGTAATTAAAATTGCATTTTACAATTTTTTATAATTACTCAGTGGCGTGCTACTTGGTTATTTGCGCTGAAACTTATGAAAATTAAATTATTATTTTGGAAAAAATTTAATAACTTTTGAATAACACAAGATTTTTTACAAATGATTTTTGATATCTAAATCACAATATATTAAGTAATCAAAATCGTTTTTTGAAAATTTCTAGTTTATGTCAGTGGCGCGTTATACCGTTTTTAGTGTCGCAATATTTAAAAATGCGATTTATAAACCAAAATATTTTAGAAAAAAATTAATTAGGCTTGAACTACCCAAGAATTTTTAAAAATAATTTTTGCATCTTAATCTATAGTGTAATTGGTAATTAAAATTACATTTTACAATTTTTTCTAATCACTCAGTGGCGTGCTACTTGATTATTTGCGCTAAAACTTATGAAAATTAAATTTTTATTTTGGAAAAACCTTAATAACTTTCGAATAACATAAGATTTTATAAAAATTATTTCTAAGATCTAAACCACAATTTATTAAGTAATCAAAATCGTTTTTTGAAAATTTCTAGTTCAAGTTAGTAGCGCGTAATTCCGTTTTTAATGCCGGAACATTTAAAAATACGATTTATAAACCAAAATATTTTAGAAAAAAATTAATTAGGCTTGAACTACCCAAGATTTTTTAAAAATAATTCATGCATCTTAATTTACAGTGCCATAGGTAATCAAAATTATGTTTTACAATTTTTTATAATCACTCAGTGGCGTGCTACTTGGTTATTTGCGCTGAATTTTAAGAAAATCCAATAATTATTTTGGCAAAACCTTAATAACTTTCGAACAACACAAGATTTTTTAAAAATTATTTTTGAGATCTAAACAAAAATTTATTAAGTAATCAAAATCGTTTCTCGTAAATTTTTAGTTTATGTCAGTGGCGCGTTATTCCGTTTTTAGTGCCGGAATATTTAAAAACGCGATTTATAAACCAAAATATTTTAGAAAAAAATTAATTACGCTTGAACTACCCAAGATTTTTTGAAAATAATTTTTGCATCCTAATCTACAGTGCAATAGGTAATTAAAATTACATTTTAAATTTTTTTATAATCACTCAGTGGCGTGATACTTGATTTTTTGCGTTGAATTTTAAGAAAATTCAACAATTATTTTGGAAAAACCTTAATAACTTTCGAATAATACAAGATTTTTTAAAAATCATTTTTGAGATCTAAATCACAATTTATTATGTAATCAAAATCGTTTTTTGTAAATTTCCGGCTTATGTCAGTGGCGCGTTATTCCATTTTTTAGTGTCGCAATATTTAAAAATGCGATTTGTCAACCAAAATATTTTAGAAAAAAATAAATTAGGCTTGAACTACCCAAGAGTTTTTAAAAATAATTGTTGCATCTTTATCTACAGTGCTATAGGTAATTAAAATTATATTTTACAGTTTTCTATAATCACTCAGTGGCGTGCTACATGGTTATTTGCGCTGAAACTTATATAAATTAAATTATTATTTTGGAAAAACCTTAATAACTTTGGAATAAAACAAGATTTTTTAAAAATTATTTTTGAGATCTAAAGAACAATTTATTAAGTAATCAAAATCGTTTTTCGTAATTTTCTAGTTTATGTCAGTGGCGCGTTATTCCGTTTTTAGTGTCGCAATATTTAAATATTTTAGAAAAAAATTAATTAGGCTTGAACCACCCTAGATTTTTTAAAACTAATATTTGCATCGTAATCTACAGTGCAATAGGTAATTAAAATTACATTTTACAATTTCTTATAATCACTCAGTGGCGTGCTACTTGATTTTTTGCGCTGAATTTTAAGAAAATTCAATAATTATTTTGGAAAAACCTTAATAACTTTCGAATAACATAAGATTTTTTAAAAATTATTTTTCAGATCTAAACCACAATTTATTAAATAATCAAAATCGTTTTTTGTAAATTTCTGGTTTATGTTAGTGGCGCGTTATTCCGTTTTTAGTGCCGGAATATTTAAAAATGCGATTTATAAACCAAAATATTTTAGAAAAAAATTAATTAGGCTTGTACTACCCAAGATTTTTTAAAAATATTTTTTGCATCTTAATCTATAGTGCAATAGGTAATTAAAATACATTTTACAATTTTTTATAATCACTCAGTGGCGTGCTACTTTGTTATTTTTAGTAATTATTTTGGAAAAACTTTAATAATGGTGAAAGATTTTTCAAAAATTCTTTATGTATCATGAACTGCAATTCAATATATAATTAACATCACATTTGTCAATATTTTTGAATTACTTAGTAGCTTACCATGTCATTTTTTGGTCCGAAATTCAAATAAAATCAATTTTAATCGTAATTATTTTGGAAAAACTTTAATAATTTTAGAACGGTGAAAGATTTTTCAAAAATTCTTTATGCACCATGAACTGCATTTCAATAGGTAATTAAAAATATATTTTTTAATTTTTTGTAGTTACTCAGTGGCGTACCATGTCGTTTTATGCATGTTCATACAAAATCGATTTTAATCTTAAAATATTTTAGAAAAACTTTAATAACTTTTGAACGATGCAAGATTTTTCAAAAATTCCTTATGCACCATGAACTGCAATTCAATAGGTAATTAAAATTATATTTTTCAATCTTTTGTTGTTACTCAGTGGCGTACCATGACGTTTTTTGCACCGAAATTCACGATAAACCAAATTTAATCCTAAATTATTTTGGAAAAACTTTAATAACTTTGGAACGGTGCAAGATTTTTCAAAAATTCTTTATGAACTGCAATATATTTCTTTAATTTTTTACCTCCTGAACTATCCAAAAAATTGATACAAATTCAGGAACACTCTGCAGAGGTGATCATAGTATCGTTTACACTTAAATTTTCAATGTGAATATTTACGACAATTCTTGAATTTTCTTAATAGGTACTGTTTAATTATTAATTAATTTTTAATGGTATACGTTTGAAGAAGTAGACTTCTTGATTGCAGTCGACTTATTCCTAATTCCATCGTAATATTTCTATTTGTGTAGTCAAGTAATCTTCAGAATTCCCTGGGGAGAATAATTGATTCACCCTTCGACCCTTCTGACTGATATTTAATTAATGCTATAAATAAAATTCACTACAAAAGTAATTGATACTTTCTTTGCGATGATTGGATGTCATTTTATAAATAAAATTATTATAAACATATCACTTAAATACAACGTGACTTATTAAATCTACTGAAATGTTCAGTTATATGACATGTTTATTCCAAGAATCACGTGTTTAACGACTTTTACTTAATTAAATTTTTAAAATTAATTGGGTATTATATATGTATAATATATATTGAAAAACAACAATTTTTATTTTTTTTACCTACAAATTTTTGCTAATCATTTTTTTTGTAAAATTATTAAGCTTTATTGATGAAAGTTCTAAGCAGTTTCATTACATTAAAACAGAGAATTCTTGAAAAAACTTGTTGAACTTCCTGAAAGCTCCAGATTCAGAAGCTTTTGTTTAAATATTAACATGCCTTTATCCAAGTTGTGCAAGTCTTGTAACCAAAATTGGGGTTGAAAGCTGAACCCTTGTAACACGAACGTGTTAAAACCATAGAAATAATTAAATTATTTTATGAAGTTGCGTCTGGAGTTAAAAATCGGTCGTTGATAATAAGTCTGACCTTAAAGTTCACATGCTGCTGATACATCGTCTCAAAAAGGCGAAAGATCAGTTTATTCGTGGCTGTTGTAACATAAACAAAACTTTTCGTGTTTCAAACTTCCTCCGGGTTAAATTGGGATAAATTTACAACTAAAGTGCGTGGTGGAATAAAAAACTTTTGAACCACTTCAATTTTTAATGCATCGTATATGAGTTTGGTTACAAAAATTATTGATGGATTTATTAGTCTCATCATTGCTCACCCACATGACTTGTAAATAAGCTTAATTTGGTAATAAAATGGATTTTATTTGTCAACAAAAATTTCATGCAATTCTGTTTAATATCATTGCTTTTCAATAAAAATTGCTCCACTTTAATTTGTTGTTTTCCACTTCAGTTACTTAAAAGAAAACCTTGAAATTTAAAAAAACGCATTTATAGTTTGAATGAATTGAATTGAATGATTAACAAAACTTTAGCTACATAATTAATTAATTAATTAAACTTCCCTTAAATTACCCAAGTAACTAGTCAATTATCAAACTTGCATTTGCTTTATATTGTATCTAATTAACGCCATTAGCATCACAAGAAAATAACTTTAGGCACGAATATCTCAAATCGTTCAGGAAAATTGTCCTAATTTATTCTCCACTTGTTGTCACAACAAATTCAGACAATCCTGTTAAGTGCCTGGCGAGGTCATCGATCTAGATTTGGTTGTTACAATCACAGTAATTTTTGATTAATTTTTTTGAGATGTATCGTCATGCTTTTGAACCACCTGCAGCGCGCAGCCGCTTTCCCAATTTTCCCAACAGGAGTTTCCTCCACTAGGATATTAGATCCCGTCATGTTTGCATCTCATCCCGAGTTTCAATTTTAAATTTTACGCGCGTGATCTCAATTTAGTTTCAAAACCCAAGGTGAGTCCTGATTTTTCATTAAATCCAGCAGTTAATTTAAAAATACATTTAATTTGTTTATTTTTTCTAAAAAAACGATTTGTATTTATTTTTCTGAAAAAAGCGTCGAGTATAATAATAATTTAATTTACAAAAAACCATTTTGATTACTTAATAAATTGTGGTTTTAATCTCAAAAATAATTTTTAAAAAATCTTGGGTAGTTCAAGCGTAATTAATTTTTTTCTAAAATATTTTCGTTTATAAATCGCATTTTTAAATATTCCGGCACTAAAAATGAAATTACGCGCCACTGACATAATTCAGAAATTTACAAAAAAACGATTTCGATTACTTAATAAATTGTGGCATAGATTTCATAAATTATTTTTAAAAAATCTTGTGTTATTCAAAAGTTATTAAGGTTTTTCCAAAATAATACTTAAATTTTCATAAATTTCAGCGCAAATAACCAAGTAGCACGCCACTGAGTGATTATAAAAAATTGTAAAATGTAATTTTAAATACCTATTGCACTGTAGACTAATCTACATCTACATCCTAAGATGCAAAAATTATTTTTAAAAGATCTTGGGTAGTTCAAGCCTAATAAATTTTTTTCTAAAATAGTTTGGTTTATAAATCGCATTTTTAAATATTCCGGCACCAAAAAAGGAATAACGCGCCACTTACATAAACCAGAAATTTACAAAAAACTATTTTGATTACTTAATAAATTGTGGCATAGATTTCATAAATTATTTTTAAAAAATCTTGTGTTATTCGAAAGTTATTAAGGTTTTTCCAAAATAATAATTTAATTTTCATAAGTTTTAGCGCAAATAATCAAGTAGCACGCCACTGAGTGATTATAAAAAAATTGTAAAATGCAAATTTAATTACCTATTGCACTGTAGATTAAGATGCAAAAATTATTTTTAAAAAATCTTGGGTAGTTCAAACCTAATTAATTTTTTGTCTATAATATTTTGGTTTATAAATCGCATTTTTAAATATTTTGGCACTAAAAACGGAATAACGCGCCACTGACATAAACCAGAAATTTACAAAAAACGATTTTGATTACTTAATAAATTGTGATTTAGATCTCAAAAATAATTTTTAAAAAATCTTGTGGTAGTCGAAAGTTATTAAGGTTTTTCCCATATAATTATTTAATTTTCATAAGTTTAAGCACAAATAACCAAGTAGCACGCCACTGAGTGATTATAAAAAATTGTAAAATGTAATTTTAATTACTATTGCACTGTAAATTAAGATGCAAGAATTATTTTTAAAAAATCTTGGGTAGTTCAAGCCTAATTAATTTTTTTCTAAAATATTTAAGTTTATAAATCGCATTTTTAAATATTTCGGCACTAAAAACGGAATAACGCGCCACTGACATAAACCAGAAATTTACAAAAAACGATTTTGATTACGTAATAAATTGTAGTTTAGATCTCAAAAATAATTTTTAAAAAATGTTGTGTTATTCGAAAGTTATTAAGGCTTTTCCAAAATAATTATTAAATTTTCATGAGTTTCAGCGCAAATAATTAAGTAGGAGGCCACTGAGTGATTATAAAAAATTGTAAAATGTAATTTTAATTACGTATTACACTGTAGATTAAGATGCAAAAATTATTTTTAAAAAATCTTGGGTAGTTCAAGCCTAATTAATTTTTTTCTAAAATATTTTGGTTTATAAATCGCATTTATAAATATTGCGACACTAAAAACGGAATAACGCGCCACTGACATAAACTAGAAATTTACAAAAAACGATTTTGATTACTTAATAAATTGTGGTTTACATCTCAAAAATAATTTTTAAAAAATCTTGTGTTATTCGAAAGTTATTAAGGTTTTTCCAAAATAATAATTTAATTTTCATAAGTTTTAGCGCAAATAATCAAGTAGCACGCCACTGAGTGATTTTAAAAAAAATTGTAAAATGCAAATTTAATTACCTATTGCACTGTAGATTAAGATGCAAAAATTATTTTTAAAAAATCTTGGGTAGTTCAAGCCTATTTAATTTTTTTCTAAAATATTTTGGTTTATAAATCGCATTTTTAAATATTCCGGCACTAAAAACGGAATAACGCGCCACTGGCTTAAACTATAAATTTACAAAAAACGATTTTGATTACTTAATAAATTGTTGTTAAGATCTCAAAAATAATTTTAAAAAATCTTGGTTTATTCGAAAGTTATTAAGGTTTTTCCAAAATAATAATTTAATTTTCATAAGTTTCAGCGCAAATAACTAAGTAGCACGCTACTGAGTGATTATAAAAAATTGTAAAATGTAATTTTAAATACCTATTGCACTGTAGATTAGGATGCAAAAATTATTTTTAAAAAATCTTAGGTAGTTCAAGCCTAATTAATTTTTTTCTAAAATAATTTGGTTTATAAATCGCATTTCTAAATATTCCGGCCCTAAAAACGGAATTACGCCCCACTGACATAAACCAGAAATTTACAAAAAACGATTTTGATTACGTAATAAATTGTAGTTTGGGTCACAAAAATAATTTTTAAAAAATCTTGTGTTGTTCGAAAGTTATTAAGGATATAATTGTAATAAAATATGACAATTGATAAAAATTTTACAAAAAATACTTATTCACCATAAAAAATGAGTTGTACTTTTATATGTATATAAAAAATATTAATTAAATTTATTAAATGAAAAATTTGGATAAAAAGATTTCTATATTTTTTAAACATCTAAATTAAAATTGGTATTGAAATCTTTGCAAGAATTATATTTTATTTTATAATAAAAAACCGTTGAATTATTCTGTTGAAATTTCCAGAATTTTATTCATGTGTAAATTTCTACAAGAATTTTCTAAAATCACTTTAATCGAAAATAGCTGAGCGTGCTGAAGTTATTTTAAACATTTTATTAGAAACTCTTTTCCTCACAAACTTGTAGAAACATAAGGTTTAATAAAACGTTTTTTTAACAATAAATATTTGGTTTATTTGTTTTCTTTGAATAAATTTATAACGAGCGATATTATAATGATATAAAAATAGAAAAACTGTTGATATATTATGAAATAACAAATCATTTATTGTTTATTCTTATTATACTTCACAAAAGTACAATTTCGAGTTTCATTAAAAATAGCAATTTAGAAATCTTTTATAACCTAAAATTAGATAAAAGTGGAGCTTTAATTGAACAAAAATGTTCTTTATAAGGTTTAAAATAATAAAAGAGAAACTTTTTTAAAGGCACAAAAAATACCAAACAATTTTTAAAATTCAAAATAACAACTCAATTAAGCTCAATGTAATATTAGCGATACTTTTTTAAACCCGGCGCTTTCGGCATATTTGAAAATCCTGATTTGTTTATTTTCATGCACTCATTCAGCCCCAATTTTCAAAGGTAATAAAAAAACAAATAACAACACTTTACATAATTTATTTAAAAAATAAACAAACGCAGGTTTATTGGAATATATTATGTACCTTTTAGTATAATTATATAATTATATTTGAATGTACCCAATTAAAAGTTGAGGATTGTTTTTTGAAAGTTAAAGTTTCATTTAATTAACCACCCTTATCAAACAAATTGCAAAGAAACATTTAATTTATTCAATTTACAAACAATTTTCTAAAATAATTTCAGGTGGAAAAATTGTATAAGCAAATGTGATTCGAATTCAATTGGGTAACAAAATGAAGACAAATGAGGAAGTGGAAGATCATCGTAATCTTCTAGATTGGTCTTTAGTGACTCCTGAAGATGCTGTTGATAACCACACAATTCTCCTCCCCATCGACATGCGATTTAATGATGGCCACGTGCTTTCAATAACAGTTTATAGCATTTTAATGTTATTTTCAGCAATTGGAAACATTACAGTGTTGGTCCTAATTCTGCGTAGGAGGCGAAAAACTCCTTCCAGGATAAACACCACACTCATGCATTTAGCAATCGCAGATTTACTTGTAAGTTCATTCAAATTATTTAATCTACAAACATTAATTAACATTTTTATTTTTATTTATTCACAAAAACATCAGGAATTTGTAATTATAAAACCGAGTTTTTACTTTTATATTTTTTATTTTGGTTAAAACACATTTTAGTAAAACAACAAAATTATTTTCCGATAGATGAGCTCACCCTGAAAATTTTAAGCTATTATACATCAGGATCGACCTAGTAGTTTTTTAGATACAAGCATTTGAAACTTTTGTCCTAATTGTAAGGTGCCTCAAGTAAGCGATTGACTTGAAGCACTAACATTAGTGCTTCTTAGTACAACAATTAGTAAAATTAGCGGTTAAGTATTAAGCGAGTAAAAAAACTCTCCCTAATTTCAAGCTTGGATTTTTAGTGCTTCGTTAGTGCGATTTACTGCACTAGAAAAGCACTATATTTTTTATAACATAAGAAAAATACACATATCTTTTACTTTTTTTATTCATCAATTTTTTAAAATTCTTTTTGAATTTTTTTAGTGCTCCGCTAGTGCTTCGTTATAGTGCTTGGTGCTTCACATAAATAACACATTTACAAAATAACAAAGTTGCAGTCATAATTTTGATGTACGTAAAGTTATTGATTGACTTTAGGCAGTAAAGTTTCTTTTAATAGATTCGTTAGTGCTTTTTAGTGCAACAAATAAGTGAGTAAAAAAATTGTTACTGACTACACTACATATTTTGTAAAATTTAAGAAAAATCTTTTACTTTTTTCGACCCACCGACAGTTTTTTCTTTATCTTTGGTGCTTGAACAGTTCTCATTAGTGCTTAACAAAATAACATATTTTTGCAAATATAACCAACTTTTCTATTTTTTCAAAAAAAAGTAATAAACATAGAAAAATATCGCTGAGTCGAAATTAGTAAAAACTATTTTCTATTTTTTCAAACATGTAGTGCTTTTTTGATGCACAAACGAGCAATAACAAAGCACCAACGAAAATTTAAGAGAATTTGAAAAAACTGATAAATAAAAAAAATTTTCGCTCAGTTGAAATCGGTAAAAGTTTTGTAATTTTTTTATTTTTCCAAAAATATAGTGCTTTTATGATGCACTAACAAGCACTAGCGAAGCACCAATGAAGAAATAATAAAATTCGAAAAAAATTCGAACCATTCAGTTAAAAATCCAAAAAATTTAAGAACATAAAAACTAAAAAAAATCACAGGTTTTGATCGAATAAGTAGTTTTTGATTTTTTATGTAAAACGCTGTAATTTTGGAAGGAATGGAGGTATCAAAATAATTCTTTTTTTGTTTGAAAGCTGGTTTCAGGAGCTTTAAAGAACACGATTGTTTATTAAAATTGGGCGTGTAAAAAATCCGAAATTTGAAGATTTTTTTGACACTACAAAAAGTTATAAATAATTATTGTATTAATTTGGCTTTTCTGCCATTTTTTTTTTATTTTAGGTAACTTTTTTAATGATGCCTTTAGAAATAGGATGGGCTGCCACTGTATCATGGAGGGCTGGTGATGCCATGTGTCGTATAATGGCATTTTTCAGAACTTTTGGCCTATTTTTATCTAGTTTTATTCTAGTCTGCATAAGCATAGACAGGTTAGTGCTTAAAATACTTACTACAATATCAAGTCAAAATAATATTTTTTATAACAAAATTAAAAATTATTAATTTTTTATCTACGAAAATAAATTTGTAAAATAATAAAATTGGGATTTGTAGGGAAATAAGTGTGCTTGAAGCTTCTAGAAAATTTAATCCTTATTTACATAAATACGAGATAAAATTACATATTGTGTAGTAATTTTATTCGCTTTGAATACGAATGCGAAATTGACATAAAATCTCTTCTTCATTTTAAGTTCTCATTTAAATATTATGAACATGATGGAAGAACGTACTAAACTTATACAATTTTAATGCAAATATTACTTTAAGTTAAATTATTATTTTACCTTTAAGCCATTTTTACCAGTAGTTTACATAATTTATCTACATTTACATTAAGTTCATTTTTCAGAAATTTTATTATTAAAAAAAACGATCTTTTTGTATTTATTAAAATACACACAAAACTGGAGAATATGCAACAAGTTTTGGGACACTCTGTATAAACGCAGTTCTTTAAAATTTAATATTCAGGGTGCAGGAAAAGTCCTGCATAATTGTAATAACTTTTTTTTATATTGGTTTGATCAAAAATTTCTTTGTTGTAGAACTAGTTGGCGTTATTTCAAATTAAATCAAATAAATCGATTTTGCAAAAATTCGAAAAAAAAATTTTCATATTTTTTGAAGGCTTGATTTTTTTTCAGGATTATAGTTTTTCTTAATTTTCTCAAAAAACATTCACAATAGCAAACTAAAAATTTTACCCAACATAGACATCCATAATAGGAGTATTTTACGTCTGGTTTGATGAAAATCGTCGAAATATATTTTTCGAAAAAAAATTCCAAAGTTTTTGTAAATTTCGAGTACAAATACGGCCCTGCAAGGCGCATTTTTAACTCCACATGATTGAGTTTTCCATTATTCGATGGAGGAACGTATTCTGAAAATTTTAAGCCACAAATCGTTTAAATCGGCTAAGTGGTTTGGTCAAAATTAATTATTTATGGATTAATCCAAAATTTCATAGCAATTTATTCGTTAAAAAGTGAAATTTTTAAATTTTCAACAGTTATTTGGCCATAACTTCTAAACGAAAAGAGATATCAAAACGATTCTTTTTTTATTTGAAAGCTTACTTAAAGACCTTTTAAATGAGCCATTACTGGTTAAAATCGATTAAAGGAAAGCGGCGTAAAAAATAGTCGAAATCGCGATTTTGTACAGAGTTTTTTGCGTGGTTTTGAAAAAAAAAATCCCTACGCCACTGAACTCGTCAGACCGAACCGAATATTTTTCTCTACATTAGGGATAACTAAAACCACAATTTGGGCCACTTTTGACCATAATAGATCGCATTTTGTGGTGGCTGTAAATTTTTAAATTTCTTAAAAAAAACTATACGTTAAATTCAAACCTTTCAAAAATAGGGTAAAAATCGAATTTTCGGGATAAAAACCCACCTACCCGGAATTCGCATGTCTCCTGATTACGAAAATAGCAACTACGATTTTTTATCGTCGGTCAAAATCTCAGTGAGAGTCAGATAAGTTTTTCCGTTTTTCCGCTAAAAAAGGCGTCATTTCGAAGAAAAATTCGCCCTCGCCACAGGATTAACGTAGAACGTTCGAAACTTTTGGACCTTGTAAATGAGGATGTGAGAAAAAAAGGGCCCCAATTTGGTCGTTTTGACTTTGAATGCGGCGGAGCTACTATTTTTCAAAATCGACGCGGCGGACGCGCGAAAAAAACCGCGAAAAAATTTACTTTTTCGGGAGGACTTTTGAAGGCCTTTTCGGGATATAAAAAAAATCCCTTCCAATAGCGTTATAGAACAAACATTCCTCTTTAATTTGAGACCGAGTTTTTGAAATTTAGTTAAAAAATGTACCCTTAATCGTGAAAAAACCGAATCTGGGCCGATTTAACGTTTAAAAACGTATTTTCGCGATAACTCGGCCGTTTTAAAAGATCGATGTAGACAAATAGGGCTTAAAATTTTCAGTTTTTGTTTCTACATGACATACTAAAATTTGGTCGCGATCGGGTTATAATATTGAAAAAAGTTGTTGTGGGATATTGGTTTACCTCTTTCGGAGTGAATAACTTTTTTTAGGGGGGTGCTAGAAAAAAATGTTTCAACCATGTTCTAAATTTTTTTTTGAAATACATATACCTACCAAATTTCAAGTTTGTACGACAAAAATTGGACACCCCTCACAATAGTTTAACGAAAAAATATAAGATAAATGTCAACTTTTATATGAAACATTTTCTGATATGGGTTTATTTTTTATATTTTTAGGTATTATGCTGTGCTGAAACCTCTTCATTTAACAGGAGTAGATAGACGTGGGAAATACATGCTGTCTTCAGCCTGGATGGGTGCCACAATATGCAGCATTCCTCAGGTGATTGTTACAAAACTTAATTAAATTTTCGTGTAGCAAAAAATTACACTAATTCAAGTTTCAAACACTTTAAAATAATTAAATTCATGTTACCATTACTAAATTTTACCTACTACAATCGTGTTAAGACGATTAATTTAATTTAAAGCACGAAACATGCTTGAACATTCCATTAGTTCAACTATTTCCCAGAATTATTAATATAATCGAAAGGATTTTGTAACTTGGGGCACTATACATTTGCTAAATTACTGAAGTAACTTAATTTGATTATATTAAATACGAGGAATTTTGCTAAGTCTCATCAACAAGTTGATCGATAAGTTGGTTGACAAGTTGGTCGACAAGTTGGTTGACAAGTTGGTTAACAAGTTGACCAACAGGTTCATGAATAATTGAATCAAAAATTCATGGTTTGTTTTAGAGTTTGGTTTTTCATGTTGAGCCTCATCCAAATATAACTTGGTATGAGCAGTGTATTACTTACAATGTGCTTCCTTCGTATACACATGAAGTTCTTTACTCTGTATTTGGAATGGTTATGATGTACGCTCTACCTTTAATAGTGATTATATTTTCCTACGCTTCAATCCTTATAGAAATTTTTAAAAGGACAAGAATTTCGAATGATGGTGAGTTTTCAATTTTATTACATTTCCTACTTGATTCATAAAAGCGAGCGAAATTTAATATAAGCCAATATAATTCATATCAAATGAGTAACAAAAGAAAATGGAAACATTTCATTTAGATTTTGACCTTAAAGATTTTCATTTGAATCAAATTGTTTATTATCTACTTTTTTGTACAAAAATTTAAACCAATTATTAACTCAAATGAGAAATAAATGAAAAATAAATGGAATTTTCCACTTTTATTTAGTTGAGCTTTGAAGTTGAAATTTGTTTCAGTTGATAGGATAAGAAGATCGAGCTTAGGTTTTCTAGGAAGAGCAAAGATACGCACGTTAAAAATGACCATCATCATCGTGTTGGTTTTCTTCGTGTGCTGGACTCCATATTACGTAATGATGTTGTGGTAAGGCCATTAAAATTCAAGTATTTATGGGTTAATTAAAATCAGAGCGCGAATCTCAGCAAATATTTACTTGCAAGTTTGTAATTAAACTTGACATACAGTTCTTTTGATCCTTATCTCATCTGTTAACTGTCATTTGCATCAAATGAATTCCACGGGGAAAATAAATTTATCTAGACATCGAATTAACGCGACCTTCGATGAGCACAACAAAATCTATTGATTTGATAAAGTGAGCCTCAGGGCTATTTGTTACGGGTTTCTTTTTTATTCCACCCACTAGAGTTAAATTTGATCTAGATCTACGCAATAGTCATCATCATTACTCAAACAATATTAAATCTGCAAATCTTATAAGGCCCCAAGATATAATTTGTGTACTCTAAACTTCTAGATAAACAATCTTTGTTTATAATCTCTTATCAAAAGGAGGGATCAAGCATCAACTGCTTTAAAATTTAGGCCCCATAAACATGTTTAAAATGAATCCACAATTAATGCCCAGAACTTACTTAAATTAATTATTTATTCTGAATTAATTTAGGTATAAAGTAAATAAACTATTAGATTCCATGTAATTCCTTGAAATAACAATAAAAATATAGGGATGCTTTTAAACTATTCTATTAACTTCAGGAAGGACTAAAATAATAATATTCAACCAAACGAAAATAATTCTAGCAAAAAGTTTTTATAATAAAAACACAAAAAGTTGCGATGAAATAAACGAGGAAAAACAGGGGAAACCAAACCAAGAGTTGCTCCATAATACCAGAAGCCATTTCCTAAATGGAAAATATAGTGGTTTAGTTCTGCAGTCATAAAAGCTAGTACGAACAACATTTTTGTATAATTTTTTTTGTAGATGATTTAGAAGTCATTTCTTTAATTCCTGCCAGAAGGAAAAAAAATTGGAGAATGTACAAAAATAAATATAATGATATAAAAGTACCTTAACTTTGGACCTCTAATTAATTTTGTACAGAAGGTTTGCTAGCGATGAGTTTTTTATATGTAATTCTCCATAAGAGGTTTTTTGGGAATAACTTCTGTTCTAATTAACTTACATCAAAAATAAATATATCATATTAAAGCTCAATAAAAGCCCCATAAACTGGTACTAACCGCTTTGCTTGTCCGTTTAAAATAAACATCTTACAGCCCTTAAACCAAAACTCAATCACGAGTTTACACATTTTTAATTATTATCGTACAAAGACAAAAAATATATCAAAATATAGCATTTGACCTGTAGATAACAATAGTATTAGTCACTATGCTTGTCCGACCCAATTAAGCGAGTAATTTATAATAAAAGTGTTTTTTTCAACATTTTTCAACTTTAAACGGGAATTACTCTTTACAGGTAACTTGCATAAAAAAGATATTAACATCTTTAAATACAGCATTAAATTTTGATTAAAATGACATACGACATGTACCTTGTCCGTTAGAAATTAATTAACCAGAAGCCAACGACAACTTTAAAACCGGCGCATTCACCAAGTTTGCGGCGTAAGTTAATTAAAGAAATTTTTTCCCCTAATCAACTCACAGCAACAATTGAGATTGCAAAAGACAGCATTCATGATGTAAAATACGATAGTATAGGTCATCATGCTTGTCCGGCCCAATTGCTCGAGAAATTAGCAAAAAATACGTTTTATATGACTTTTTCAATGTTTAACCGCTAATTTCTTTTGATAGGGAGAATGCATAAAAAAGTGATTAAAACCAGTAAATAGCAAATTTATTTGTGATTACGACGATATGTGACATGTAGCTTGTCCGTTAAAAACAAAACCGCTACGCCTAACTATAAGTTTCGGAGCGTTTACACCACGAAAAAATATGAACAATGATATTTTTTATTCTAATTAACTCAGTAAAACTTTAAAGGCCTCGAATGACAGCATTTTTATTGTAGAATACGATGGTATAGAACGCTGTGCTTGTCCGGCCTAATTGGTCATGTATTTAGCAAAAAATACGTTTTTAATGTCTTTTTCAATGTTTAACCACTAATTCCTTTTGATAGAGAGAATGCATAAAAAAGTTATTGAAACTTATAGTTGGGCATAGCGGCTTTGTTTTTAACGGACAAGCTACATGTCACATATCGCCGTAATCACAAATAAATTTGCTATTTACTGGTTTCAATAACTTTTTTATGCATTCCCCCTGTCAAAAGGAATTAGCGGTTAAACATTGAAAAAGTCATTTAAAACGTATTTTTTACAAATTTCTCGAGCAATTGAGCCGGACAAGCATGATGACCTATACTATCGTATTTTACATTGTGAATGCTGTCTTTTGCAATCTCAATTGTTGCTGTGAGTTGATTAGGGGAAAAAATTTCTTTAATTAACTTACGCCGCAAACTTGGTGAATGCGCCGGTTTTAAAGTTGTCGTTGGCTTCTGGTTAATTAATTTCTAACGGACAAGGTACATGTCGTATGTCATTTGAATCAAAATTTAATGTTGTATCTAATGATGTTAATATCTTTTTTATGCAAGTTACCTGTAAAGAGTAATTCCCGTTTAAATTTGAAAAATGTTGAAAAAAAACACTTTTATTATTAATTACTCGCTTAATTGGGTCGGACAAGCATAGTGACTAATACTATTGTTATCTACAGGTCAAATGCTATATTTAGACATATCTTTTGTCTTTGTACGATAATAATTTAAAATGTGTAAACTCGTGATTGAGTTTTGGTTGAAGGGCTATAAAATGTTTATTTTAAACGGACAAGCAAAGCAGTTACTACCAGCTTATGAGGCTTTTATTGGGCTTTAATATGGTATTTTTATTTTTTATGTAAGTTAATTACAACAGAAGTTATTCCCAAAAAACCTCTTATGGAGAATTACATATAAAAAACTCATCGTTGGCAAACGTATCAATTTAGATTATAAATCTGAAAAAAATTGAAAATCTAACGAGGGACACTTGAGTTATGATTGCAGAACTAAAGCTAGATTTCATGAATTTTCACAATTTTTCCTCCAAACTCGCGCGCCCTCTAGGGATTCGCATTAATTATCAGTTATTTGGTCATAATTTGCTCCAGAAAAGTGGGATGGATTTTCTATTCCTTGTTATTATCTCCAACGAAAAATTTATCACGGGTATCTAGGAAGATGCTCTTAACAGGAAAAGCTTTCCAAAAACTCTTGGCTTCCTCATTTTTTATAATCTGAAATGAAATTGAGTTTCCTGAAATACAATTGATCCTTTCTGATGACAATTGATGATTCTAAAATACATTTGATGATTTTTTTTTGTGTTTTAGGTATTGGTACGATCGTAGCTCTGCAATTCATGTGGATCAACGTATCCAAAAAGGGTTGTTCCTGTTTGCATGTGCAAATTCGTGTATGAACCCGATTGTATACGGTGCATTTAATATTCGTGCAAGAAGAGCTGGAACCCAGGTGAGGCCACGGTTGAATACAATTAACTCAAGACAACTAGAAGTGCCTACACCTGTTGCCGAAACAAAGTTGCCTGTAATAGAAATTTCTTTAAAGACACTTGAATAAGCGATGTATCCCTAAATTAATTAATCATAAGGCTCCAATTTAAGGCTTATTTTCGTTGTTTTAGTGATGAGTTTCACTGGGAGTATTTAGCTGTTCTAATTTTCAGAATAATTTAAATAATTCTCAGCTACGTACAAGTCTGAGGAATCCTGGAGGGTCCAATGTGGTTTGCCTTGTCTCCTGGAAGAAACCTGAGAAGGAGGTTGTTTTGGAAGAGAAGAGTGTTGTTTGTCGTAGCTGCGGGGAATCCTACCATTCTTCCATTACTCCATGACAAAACTGCGATTTATGCAGGGATGCTCATACTTCATCTTTGAAATTCTCAATGTGATTAAAGACTTTTTGGATTTTTCTAGTTTTTAAGTGTTTTATGGATTATTGTTTTAATTTTAATAAACAAGTTATTTAATTTTTTCTCCAAATTATTTTAAACATAATTTTTTCTCAGAAATCAGAAGAATTTGACTATAACCATTAAAGGCTTTTTTCAAATTTTGTACATCACTAGAAAGCCATTTAAACTTTCTTGAATTTAAAAAAAAATTGATTAAATATCTTATTTAGTTTTCAAATTAAGACAGAAAATGTAACAAAATTTCATTTTATGTAAAATTCTTCTTAGAAAGAAATATGTTTTTGGTGTTTTTTGTTTGGCCGGTACAACGCTTCAAACTTAAAATTTCTTGAAAAAAAGTACGAAAAAAAAATAAAAAAATAAAAAAAAAATATATACAGGGTGTACAAAAAGTTCGGCAACGCCCATTTATTTTTGAAATAAAGCATTTTTGAGAAAAATGTTTCAAATAAAAGTTGGACGATTCTTAGTAACACATTATTTAGAAATATTGCCATGACCTTTAACAGCAAGTTGAAGGTCAGCCGATAATCACTTAACTTTTTTTAAATAGTAACTACCAATTTTTATTGCAAATTAATAAAGTTTACTTTCAGGAGTTTATGAACCATATTTTTTTATTTTTCTAAAGTAAAAAATCATAAAAAAATAAAAAAAATATATATGTAAACTTCATTTTCTTATGAAAATTTCTTACAATTATAACTAATAAACAAAATGAGAAAATAAATATATTTTTGGTATTATTTGTTTGGTCGTTACAACGCTTCAAACTCAAAAATTCTTGAAAATTCAGTGAAAATGTACGAAAAAAAAATCATAAAAAAATGACAAAAAAATATAAACATTATTTTTTATGTAAATACTTTAAAATTATATATAATTTACAAATTTAGTAAAGAAATATATTTTTGGTGTCTTTTGTTTGACCGTTACAACGCTTCAAACTTAAAAATTCTTAAAAAAGTTACGAAAAAAAATCATAAAAAATGAAAAAAATATATAAATTTCATTTTCTTATGAAAATTCCTTACAATTATAACTAATAAACAAAATGAGAAAATAAATATATTTTTGGTATTTTCTGTTTGGTCGTTACAACGCTTTAAACTCAAAAATTCTTGAAAAAACAGTGAAATGGTACGAAAAAAAAATCATAAAAAAATGAGAAAAAAATATAAACATCATTTTTTATGTAAAAACCTTAAAATTATATATAATTTACAAATTTAGTAAAGAAATATATTTTTGGTATCTTTTGTTTGGCCGTTACAACGCTTCAAACTTGAAAACTCTTAAAAAAGGTACGAAAAAAAAATCGTAAAAAATGAAAAAAATATATAAACTTCATTTTCTTATGAAAATTCCTTACAATTATAACTAATAAACAAAATGAGAAAATAAATATATTTTTGGTATTTTCTGTTTGGTCGTTACCACGCTTTAAACTCAAAAATTCTTGAAAAAACAGTGAAAAGGTACGAAAAAAAAATCATAAAAAAATGAGAAAAAAATATAAACATAATTTTTTATGTAAAAACCTTAAAATTATATATAATTTATAAATTTAGTAAAGAAATATATTTTTGGTATCTTTTGTTTGGCCGTTACAACGCTTCAAACTTGAAAACTGTTAAAAAAGGTACGAAAAAAAAATCGTAAAAAATGAACAAAATATATAAACTTCATTTTCTTATGAAAATTCCCTACAATTATAACTAATAAACAAAATGAGAAAATAAATATATTTTTGGTATTTTTTGTTTGGTCGTTACAACGCTTCAAACTCAAAAAATCTTGAAAATCCAGTAAAAAGGTACGAAAAAAAATCATAAAAAAATGAGAAAAAAATATAAACATCTTTTTTTATGTAAAAACCTTAAAATTATATATAATTTACAAATTTAGTAAAGAATTATATTTTTGGTGTCTTTTGTTTCGCCGTTACAACGCTTCAAACTTGAAAATTTTTAAAAAAGTTACGAAAAAAAAACATAAAAAATATATAAATTTCATTTTCTTATAAAAATTCCTTACAATTATAACTAATAAATAAAATGAGAAAATAAATATATTTTTGGTATTTTTTGTTTGGTCGTTACAACGCTTGAAACTCAAAAATTTTTAAAAAACCAGTGAAAAGGTACGAAAAACAAATATACCTTAAAATTATATATAATTTACAAATTTAGAAAAGAAATATATTTTTGGTGTCTTTTGTTTGGCCGTTACAACGCTTCAAACTTAAAAATTCTTTAATAAAGGTAAGAAAAAAAAATCATAAAAAATCATAAAAAAAATATAAACTTAATTTTCTTATGAAAATTCCTTAAAACTATAAATAATAAAAAAAATGAGAAAATAAATATATTTTTGGTATTTTTTGTTTGGTCGTTACAACACTTCAAACTCAAAAAATCTTGAAAATCCAGTGAAAAGGTACGAAAAAAAATCTTAAAAAAATGACAAAAAATATAAACATCATTTTTTATGTAAAAACCTTAAAATTATACAGGGTGTCCCTAAAAGGTCTGTACAAAACAATACATAGTCTGGAGACCAAAATAAGACGATTTAACCAAACTTATCTCTATCCAAAAATATTAAAGTATTAAAAGTATTTTGTTTTTTTTAATTTACTAAAAATTGTCTGATAGGATCATACCAAAATTTTATATGTGGCTATCTAATGAAAAAAGGTATTTGTAGACAATTTCTTTTTACTTTTGCACGTTATGTAAGTGGTCAAAAATAGTCATCGTCAGGCAAATTTGCTTGTAACTTTTTAATGGCTGAATAAAAATTCATAAAACTTTACTTGTAGCTAAACAGTGTAATTGTAAACTTTTTTTGTCTCTTGTACATTTTTTCTAACTTCTTTAGTTTAGGCAGAAAAAAAATATTTCCATGTGGTGCATAACCTAACTTTAGAAAAATATTCAAATTTTTCGCCAAAAGGTCTGTACAAAGTAACACCATAGACCAAAATAGAATGATTTAACTAAACTTATTTTAATTGAAAAATGCTTCGTTAAGTGTCTAGGGACCTTGAAAAATCTTATCTTTTTAAATAACTTCATGGTTGATAGAGGCTTAACGAAGCACTTTTGGATAAAGATAAAATTGGTTAAATCGTTCCATTTTAGTTTCAGGAATATACTGCGTTAATTTGTACAGACCTTTTAGCTAAAAATTTAAATATTTTCCCCAAGTTAGGTTATGTACCACAAGGAAATAATTATTTTCTGCCTAAAATAAAAGAGATAGAAAAAATTTGTAAGAGACAAAAAAAGTTTATAATTACACTGTTTAGCTACAAGTAAAGTTTTAGGAATTTTTATTCGGTCATTAAAAAGTTATAGGAAATTTTGCAAGTCGATGACCTATTTTTGACCACTTATATAACGTGAAAAAGTAAAAATAAATTGTCTAGAAATCCTTTTTTCCATTACATAGCCACATATCAAATTATGTTATGATTGTATGAGCCACTTTTTAGTAATTTAAAAAATACAAAATAGTTTTAAGAACTTTAACGAAGCACTTTTGGATTGAGATAAGTTTGGTTAAATCATCTTATTTCGGTCTCAGGAGTATGTGGTATCGTTTTGCACAGACCTTTCAGGGACACCCTGTATATAATTTTTAAATTTAGTAAAGAAATATATTTTTGGTGTCTTTTGTTTGCCCGTTACAACGCTTCAAACTAAAATATTCTTAAAAAGGGTGCGAAAAAAATCATAAAAAATGAAAAAAAAATTATAAACTTCATTTTCTTATGAAAATTCCTTGCAATTATAACTAATAAATAAAATAAATATATTTTTGGTATTTTTTGTTTGGTCGTTATAAAGCTTCAAACTCAAAAATGCTTGAAAATCCAGTGAAAGGGTACGAAAAAAAAAAATCATAAAAATCGACAAAAAATATAAACATATTTTTTAATTAAAATCCTCTAAATTATAACTAATTAACAAAATGCGTAATATTTTTTATCAATTTATATCAATTCTGATAACGATAACTGACGTCACTGATTTAAAATCAATAAAAACCATATAATTTATTACGACTAAAATTTAATACTTTGGTATTTTTTAAATAAATCGAAATTTACAAAAGTGTCTTAATACAGGAAGAGCTCTTTCTAAATACTTGGAATGATCCTTAACTTCGTAAGCAAAAGCATCCAAAGGATTAGCATTTGTGTTGTTTTCAGCTGCTTCAGTTAAATTGACAGCGTCTTCCTTATCAGTTAACATAAGTTTGAATAAAAAAATTGACATGATTAATCCAAATCTACTTTTCTCCTCCCATTTTTTATATAATTCTGAATAAGGTAGGATTTCTTCCGGATTACATCCAAATTCTCTCAAACGCTCTGATAAGCTTTTGTGATAAATTTTCAAGTAATGCTCAACTTTATCCAATAATTCGGGGGAAGCACAAACGTAATAGAAATATGAGAGATCAAGGACTGGGGATGCATATTCCACCAACTGGAAATCCAACAAACGCATGCTCACTGGTTTTAATTTATTATCCTAAAAAAACATATAATTTAATTAATTTCTACTTTTATGGAAATTATGTTATCTTATGTAAAACAAAATCAATAAAATTTGCTCACATTATATTTGAACATCATGTTGTTGCACCAACAATCGCCATGTGTGATAGCAGAAAACTCATCGGGTTTGGAGATGTCTTTAAGAATTTTAGTAATATTTTCAACTAAAGGTGACATCTTTTCTAACACAACTTTATCTTCAGCTGGGTCTAGTAATCCCATGAGGACTTTGGTTTGCTCGATGAAAAGTTCCCCCATAGTGGTGTTATCCAAAAATAAATCGAGTACTTTAGGAATATCCTTTATTAAATCCTCATGCATTTCGGGTTCATTTTTTTGCATGGAATATGATATGGCGTGAAATTTCCCATATTCATGAAAAACAAACTCAATGTGTTCATTATTCATTCCTTTAGTACGATCCCACAAATCATATCCGTGGATTTTAATATTTTCCAACACAACCATTTCCTGCAACTCCACTAAATTTGTAGCAAAACACTTAGGAACTTCATTAAACCCATTTTTAATCCCATACTTCTCTTGATACCTCCTATACGTCGGTATGATCTCATCATAAAACTTTGCTTCAGTTACAAAAGTTTCATGAACTGGTGCTGAACCACGAACTTTCAAATTTGTAGGTGCAGATTTGATGATCAGTGAAAGTTCCTTATTTTTTCCTTTTATTTCGAAGGCGTTGATCACTCCAATATACCCATCACCATTTTTACCACCGTATTTATAATCTACCTTAGGATCTATCACATTTTCATTTTCCGAAATTTTTTTCACAATCGTATCGAGGATATCGCGGTTTAATGTTCCCATGTTTATCAACACGTTGTCTGATTTATTTTGAACAAAGTCGACATTGCGTGCGCTTATTTATTTGTAGCTGTTATGTAATCATTTTTTTGTGAACGAGTATCTTTTGTTATTGTTTTAGTGGACCTTGATTTAATTAAACAGCAGTTTTATTAAAATTATAATAGTTTTAACCAATAGAATGCCATAAAATAAGTATAATTCTTTATTTTGATTTATTTGCATTATCATTTAAAAAATTAATAGGCTCTTTTAATCAGCAAAATATTTATTCTATTGTCACATAACGATTAGTTAATTACTCCAATTATAGATAAGATTAAAATATTTTTTCATTTTATGATAAATTACTTAATAATAACTTAAATATTAATCACTTCAATAATAACTGTTTTTATTTTTCATTATTGCGCAATTTTTTTAGTTTTGTAAACTCGTAGGTCAAACAGTTATCCAAAAAGACAAAAAACTTAATTAGAATATTCACTTTAATTGGATTTTCTTTCAAAATTAAATAATTAACAGTTTGATGTTTGATATTAAAATAAACAACGATAATAAATAATATTTTATTTATAGCAAAAATAAAGGTGCGATTTTCAAGAAATTAAAAAATATATGAATATAAAGTTTATTAAAAAATAAATATTTATTTAATAAAAAACCTAGATTTAGTTAATTTACAACTGCAATATTTTACATTTAATTTACATAAATTTCTAAAGCTGTGATTACATTTAGAAAGAAACCAATTTTTGTTTTTATGTTGTTCCTTGGGAAATTTAAGAGAAAAAAATCAAGCCTCAAAGCTTCGTTAAAAAATCGCAAATTTTGGTACAAACCCGGTTCTGGGCGGGTTTTTTTTCTCAAAAATCATAAAAGTTAGCTACTTGATTTTTTTACTGAAAATAAATACAGCAACTAGAGGAATTTTAAAAAATAGTTGATTAAAATCGGTTAATTAGATTTTCTGAAAAAAATTCACAAAGTTTTGGTAAACTTTTGATACAAATCCGGCCTTGAACGGCGCATTTTTAAAACAAAAAATATTTTTAAATCAGATTTACATAGAAAAGCTCCTGCTTAAAATTTTGAGCTATAATATGAGCTAATAGTAGTAGTAGTTTTAAAGAAAATAATTATTTTGTAAAAAAAACGAAAAATTTCAGAGCAAAATTTTGGTTTTGGCTTATGTTAGTTACATTTTTAGTCATAACTCGAAAACTAAAAAAGACATTAACGTGATTCTTTTTTGTCTTAAAGAAGATTTTCAATCCTTTTTAAGGAACTACAACACTTAGGGGTGAAATCGAATTTTAGGTTATAATTTCACCAAAACTCGTCAAAGAATTAGAATATTTTTAGAAGCGAAGTTATAATTTTTTTACGTTATTTTTTTTAGGAAATTGAAAAAACCATAAGCGTGTTACGCTTTTATTTAGTTAGAACATTTGATACAATTTTTAAAATTGAAAATCCGTTAAAAAACAGCCTTACAGGAGCCTTTAATTTTTAAAATCTCAATTTCGACTTTATTTTGACATAACTTCATAACTCCTTTAAAAATAAAAATTTTCTACACTCTACCAAATGTGAAAATTATTCCATTTAAAGAATTATTTAAAAAATTATGTTTATTAATAATTCTAAGCGCCACTGGTGCCTTTAAATAGACCGTGATTTATTCGATTTTGTTAGGATCTTGCTATTGGTTTTTATTTTTTTTTTCTTAAAAACCATAAAAGTTAGCTACTTAATTTTTTTACTGAAAAAAACTACAGCAACTAGAGAAATTTTAAAAAATAGTTGAATAAAATCGGTTAATTAGATTTTCTGAAAAAAATTCACAAAGCTTTGGCAAACTTTTGGTACAAATCCAGCCCTCAACGGCGCATTTTTAAACAAAAAAATATTTTTAAATCAGATTTACATAGAGGAGCTCTTGCTTAAAATTTTGAGCTATAATATGTCCCAATAGTAGTAGTAGTTTTAAAGAAAATAATTATTTTGTAAAAAAAACGAAAAATTTCAGAGCAAAATTTTGGTTTTGGCTTATGTTAGTTACATTTTTAGTCATAACTCGAAAACTAAAAAATATATTAACGTGGTTCTTTTTTTGTCTTAAAGAAGATCTTAAATTCTTTTTAAGGAACTACAACACTTAGGGGTGAAATCGAATTTTAGATTATAATTTCACCAAAACTCGTCAAAAAATTAGAATATTTTAAAAGCAAATTTATAAATTTTTTTACTTTATTTTTTTTAGGAAATTGAAAAAACCCTAGGCGTGTTACGCTTATATTTAGTTAGGACATTCGATACAATTTTTAAAATTGAAAATCCGTTAAAAAACAGGCTTACAGGAGCCTCTAATTCTTAAAATCTCAATTTCGACTTTATTTTGACATAACTTCATAACCTCTTTAAAAATAAAAATTTTCTACACAGTACCAAATGTAAAAAAATATTCCTTTTAAAAAATTATTCAAAAAAATATTTTTTTTTTAATTGTAAGCGCCACTGGTGCCCCCCAAAAAGGCCGTGATTTATTCGATATTTTTAGAATCTTGCTATTGGTTTTTATTTTTTTTTCTCAAAAACCATAAAAGTTAGCACAAAAAATATTTTTAAATCAGATTTACACAGAGGAGATCTTGCTTAAAATTTTGAGCTATAATATGTCCCAATAGTAGTAGCAGTTTTAAAGAAAATAATTATTTTGTAAGAAAAACGAAAAATTTCAGATCTAAATTTTGGTTTTGGCTTATATTAGTTACATTTTTAACTACAACACTTAGGGGGGAAATCGAATTTAAGGTTATAATTTCACCAAAACTCGTCAAAAAATTAGAATATTTTAAAAACAAACTTATAAATTTTTTTACTTTATTTTTTTTAGGAAATTGAAAAAACCCTAGGCGTGTTACGATTATATTTAGTAAGGGCATTCGATATAATTTTTAAAATTGAAAATCCGTTAGTAAACAGGCTTACAGGAGCCTTTAATTCTTAAAATCTCAATTTTGACTTTATTTTGACATAACTTCATAACCCCTTTAAAAATAAAAATTTTCTACACAGTACCAAATGTAAAAAAATATTACTTTTAAAAAATTATTCAAAAAAATATTTTTTTTAATAATTGTAAGCGCCACTGGTGCCCCCCAAAAAGGCTGTGATTTATTCGATTTTTTTATAATCTTGCTACTGATTTTTATTTTTTTTTTCTCAAAAACCATAAAAGTTAGCAACTTGATTTTTTTACTGAAAATAAATACAGCAAATAGAAAAATTTTAATAGATAGTTGATTAAAATCTGTTAATTAGATTTTCTGAAAAAAATTCACAAAGTTTTGGTACACTTTTGGTACAAATCCGGCCCTGAATGGCGTATTTTTAAACCACAAAATATTTTTAAATCAGATTTATACAGAGGAGATCTTGCTTAAAATTTTGAACTATAATATGTCCCAATAGTAGTAGCAGTTTTAAAGAAAATAATTATTTTGTAAAAAAACACGAAAAATTTCAGAGCAAAATTTTGGTTTTGGCTTATGTTAGTTACATTTTTAGTCATAACTCGAAAACTAAAAAAGATATTAACGTGACTCTTTTTTTATCTTAAAGATGATCTTAAATCCTTTTAAGGAACTACAACACTTAGGGGTGAAATTGAATTTAAGGTTATTATTTCACCAAAACTCGTCAAAAAATTAGAATATTTTAAAAGCAAATTTATAAATTTTTTTACTTTATTTTTTTTAGGAAATTGAAAAAACCCTAGGCGTGTTACGCTTATATTTAGTTAGGACATTCGATACAATTTTTAAAATTGAAAATCCGTTAAAAAACAGGCTTACAGGAGCCTCTAATTCTTAAAATCTCAATTTCGACTTTATTTTGACATAACTTCATGACTCCTTTAAAAATAAAAATTTTCTACACGCTACCAAATGTAAAAATTATTTCTTTTAAAAAATTATTCAAAAAAATATTTTTTTAATAATTGTAAGCGCCACTGGTGCCTTTAAAAAAGGCCGTGATTTATTCGATTTTTTTAGGCTCTTGGTTTTTATTTTTTTTTTCTCAAAATCCATAAAAGTAGCAACTTGATTTTTTTACTGAAAATAAATACAGCAAATGGAGGAATTTAAAAAAATATTTGATTAAAATCGGTTAATTAGATTTTCTGAAAAAAATTCACAAAGTTTTGGTAAAGTTTTGGTACAAATCCGGCCCTGAACGGCGCATTTTTAAACCAAAAAATATGTTTAAATCAAATTTAAATAGAGGAGATCTTGCTTAAAATTTTGAGCTATAATATGTCACAATAGTAGTAGCAGTTTTAAAGAAAATAATTATTTTGTAAGAAAAACGAAAATTTTCTGAGCTAAATTTTGGATTTGGCTTATGTTAGTTACATTTTTAGTCATAACTCGAAAACTAAAAAAGATATTAACGTGATTCTTTTTTTGTCTTAAAGAAGATCTTAAATCCTTTTTAAGAAACTCCAACACTTAGGGGTGAAATCGAATTTTAGGTTATAATTTCACCAAAACTCGTCAAAAAATTAGAATATTTTAAAAGCAAACTTTTAATTTTTTTTACTTTATTTTTTTTTAAGAAATTGAAAAAACCCTAGGTGTGTTACGCTTATATTTAGTTAGGACATTCGATACAATTTTTAAAATTGAAAATCCGTTAAAAAACAGGCTTACAGGAGCCTTTAATTCTTTAAATCTCAATTACGACTTTATTTTGACATAACTTCATAACCCCTTTAAAAATAAAAATTTTCTACACTCTACCAAATGTGAAAATTATTCCTTTTAAAAAATTATTCAAAAAAATATTGTTTTTAATAATTGTAAGCGCCGCTGGTGCCCTCCAAATAGGCCGTGACTTATTCGATTTTGTTAGGATTGGTTTTTATTTTTTTTTAAACTATAAAAGTTACCTACTTAATTTTTTTACTGAAAATAACTACAGCAACTAGAGAAATTTTAAAAAATAGTTGATTAAAATCGGTTAATTAGATTTTCTGAAAAAAATTTACAAAGTTTTGGTAAACTTTTGGTACAAATCCAGCCCTCAACGGCGCATTTTTAAACCAAAAAATATTTTTAAATCAGATTTACATAGAGGAGCTCTTGCTTAAAATTTTGAGCTATAATATGTCCCAATAGTAGTAGTAGTTTTAAAGAAAATAATTATTTTGTAAAAAAAACGAAAAATTTCAGAGCAAAATTTTGATTTTGGCTTATGTTAGTTACATTTTTAGTCATAACTCGAAAACGAAAAAAGATATTAACGTGATTCTTTTTTTGTCTTAAAGAACATATTAAACCCCTTCTTTTTAGAAATTTGCATTACTTGGTGGTGAAACCAAATTTCATCAAAACGCCTTAAAAAAAATTTGTTAAGGGCGATCTTAAAAATTATTTTTTTCGTTGATTTTGCGAAAATGAAAAACTCCTAGGCGTGGTGGGTTTATATTCAGTAAGGGCATTCGATGACTTTTTTAAAATTGAAAATCTTCTTAAAGAATTACTAAAATAATGTTTTTTTCAAAATTGTGAGGTGACCCCTATTTTTTCCATTTTTCGTGCAATTTTTTTAGTGGTCCAAGTGCAATCTTGAGGATCGTCATATTTTGAAGTAAATTATAAAAAAGTAAATAAAAAATATTTGGCGATTACAGGAGGTTGCAATTTTTGAAAGTGGAAAAATCACGAAAGTCACTTCTGCAAAAAATGAGATTAATTTTTTTCAAAAATTTTAATGAATGTAAACGCTTCATAATCTCATCATAAATTACATTCATCTTAAGTAAATACTTTAACATAATTTACAACCACAGGCTTATCTACAAAGAATTTGTTTAATAAACAAAGAAGCGATTATTAAGGATGATATTAAGAAATTTCAATGTCAACTCATAAAATTACAGTCATTAAGTAACCATTTAACCACATGAATATCACGAATAACCCAACTTCCACCTCGAACCTTGAACAGAAATTACAAACAAATTATTAAATAAATTCCCCTCGATTCGAACACTTGGTTTAGTAGTTTTGTGCACCATGTCCTTGTTTGATTATACAACAGCTCTTGAAGAAGTGGCAAAACTTGAAGGAATTTACGATGCGAAAATCCAAAATAAAGATGAAGGTGAGAAGGGTGATGGGTATGTAGGGGAGATGAAAATGTTTGAAATTATTGGGCAGAATGAAGAATTACATGTGGTCCTTAAAAGCGCCCCTAAAAGTGAGAAATTACGCCAGCAAGGCTTCGTCGTAGATGCTTTTGAAAACGAAATCAATTTCTACACCAAAGTCAACCCAATTTTCCAAAAATTTCAAGATAAGCATGATGTGGAAGATCGTTTTGATGGAGTAGCTAAGTGTTACAAAACCTCTATGGAGGAATTTAACGAGTATTTAATCCTACAAAATTTGAAAGTTGATGGATATTCAATGTGGAATAGAAAAGTGGTTATGAATAAGGAACATATCATAGCAGTATTTAAGGAATACGCTAAATTCCACGCGATATCCTATGCTTTAAGGGATCAGGAAAGTGATAAGTTTCAAGAAGTACTTGGGGCTGTTAAGGATATTTTTATCGAGTATTTTGATGATACCGAAAAATTGAAGGCTTTTAATGATATTATTAATAAAGCTGCCTTGAAAGTTAAAGAAAGTTTGGGAAGAGATGATGTTTTTAATGCGTTTATTAATTTAAAAAACGTTTGGTTTCAAAAATTTCAAGATGCCAAGAAGAAATTTCAGGATATTAATGTGATACTACATGGCGATTGCTGGTGTAATAATTTCATGTTTAAATACGGGGTAAGTTTTTTAACATTTTTTAATAAATTTATAATTTTTTTTATTTTAAAGGATTCTGGGTCAATTTCTACAAAAATAATCGACTGGCAAATATTAAAAATTGCTACTCCAATCCTCGATTTGAGTCACTTTTTATACACAAATGGCTCGAAGGAGCATTTTGATGACTTGGACAGTTTATTGGAAATTTATCATGCAACTTTAAGTTATCAAGCACGTGCATTGGGAACTGATATAGATAAAATTTTGCCTTTGAATTTCCTCAAAGAACTTTGGCAGGAATATGGAGCTTATGGATTGATTATGTCAATTCTTACCTTAAAAGTGATGCTTTCTGACAGTGATGAGGCTCCAAATTTATCAAAATCAGCTGAAGACAACACCGAATTAATTTCAACGTTTTATTTTGAAAGTAGGAATGATGATGAATACCAAAGGAGGTTCAATGATATTATTTTACATTGTTATGAAAGAAAATTTATTTGATTTATTAAAATTAATAACCTTTTGGTTAGTTTGTAAATATTATTTATAAATTACTTTTTTTCGAACAAAATTAACTGTATTAATTACAAATGGAATTTTAAAATATTATTTATTATTTTCCATTAATTGTATGTTATTAAAATGATTATAATTCAAGCTATGATTAAAATTTATAAGTATTATTTAATTACACGATGCAAGTTTTAAATCATTTTTACTAGAGCAAAAAATGTGCAGAATTAATCATTAAATTAAAATATAAAACTACATAATTATTATAAAATTTAAAAGTAACTTTTTTGACCTTCATAATCCTTTTAATACCTGTTTTGGTTTCCAAGAAAAGACCAAAAAACAAAAAAAACACTTTCGATTTTTTATATTAAAATTACGGTTTATCATTATCAAAAGGTCCAGATAGAATACCTAACATGTTTCTTAAAGAGTGCATATTCACGATTTCTGAACCGCTAAGTTATTTATTTTCTCAATCTATATCTCAAGAGGTATTCCCATCCTGGTGGAAAGAAAGCTATGTTAATCCGATATTTAAATCTGGCGACAAAACTTTGATCGAGAACTATAGAGGGATTTGCATCCAGTCGTCCATTCCCAAATTATTTGACAAACTGATTTCAAACCAACTAGCTTGGTGCTTGAAAAATGTCATTATAAAGGAACAGCATGGTTTTGTTGAGGGACTCTCTACAGTTTCAAATCTGGTGTTGTACGAAGACTTCATTTCTAATGCTTTGGAAAATGGCGAAGAAGTAGATTCTATCTATATGGACTTCTCGAAGGCGTTCGACAAAGTCGATCATGAATTGCTGTTAAGGAAAATTGAAGCTATCGGATTTCCGGTTTCTGTGCAAAATTGGATTTCCAGCTACCTTGGGAATCGAGTGCAAAGAGTTCGCATTAATAATGAAGTTTCGGATCCAGTGTTTGTGACTTCGGGTGTACCTCAAGGTTCACATTGTGGACCCATTTTATTTTTATTTTTATTGTTCATAAATGATATAGGTGACCATATACAAGATGTGAAATTTCTTCTTTTTGCGGATGACATTAAGATTTTTAAGTCAATACAATCTTCTGCTGATGTCACTTCCATTCAAAATTCTGTTAACAATATTTATAATTGGTGTTGTGACAATAAGCTTCCGCTAAACATAAATAAATGTAATTATTTAAAATTTAGTCGTAAGGCTAGGTCGTTTGAAAGGCATTATTGTATTAATAGCAATATAATTAATCAGGTTCACGAAATAAAGGATTTAGGGGTTATTTTTAATTGTAAATTAACTTTTCAAACACATATAATAAAGACTGTGAACGACTCGCTGAAAACTTTGGGATTCATTTCCAGAATCTGTAAAGATTTTAAAATTGATACTTTTCGATTACTTTATATGCAATTTGTTCGTTCAAAATTGGAATATGCCTCTACAATATGGTCACCTTTTTACAAAAATATGAATTTACATATAGAAAAGGTCCAAAAAAAGTTTATTTATTTAGTTGGTTTTAGAGAAGGTTTGCCTAGAAATGAAATAGTGTATGAAAACATGTTGGAATCGCTCAATATTAAATCACTTGAAGTGCGCCGAATAATAACTGATCTTAACTTTCTTTACAAAATAATTCATTTTCATATTAAATCTCCTGATATTTTGCAATTATTAAATTTTTATGTCAAGCCGGAAGGTTGTTACACTAGACAAAACCACATCTTTAGATTACAATTAGCAAAAACAAACTACCGATTCAATAGTGTTCTTCCACGTTTAACAAAAATTGCTAATGTGTTAGCAAATCAAACAAATTTCGATTTATTTTTGACATCGTTCAGTGATTTTAAAAATTGTATTAATGCGATATCATTTTCAGGGCTTTTATTGATATAATTTGTTATTTGTTTTAGATCTTCTTGTTTTTTCTCAAATTTTTTGTAAGTTATGTTATTGGATTCATTATTATATTGGTTTAGGTTAACAAAATGTATTTAATTTATATTTAATTTATGTATAGGGTGAAAATTCCCGTCAATAAAGTTATTATTATTATTATTATTATTATCTTATAAATTTTTTAAAAATTTAATTATTTTTTAAGGTACATTACCTAAAAAAAATTTTGATTTTTTTAAGTTTTTGGGGTGTAAATTTTTTTTTGGGAGTGTAGAGGGCAAGTGATCCCCTTCATTTCTTCCATTTTCTATTATCTTTCATTTGCGTCGTCGATTTTGAAAAAAATCGAAAAAAAATTTGTTGAGATATTTTTAAGGTTTTTCATGGGAATCGGTTTTTATTGTTTTTCTCAAAAACTATAAAAGTTATCGATTTCAAATTTTTACCAAATGTAAACACCGTAGTTAGACGCGTTTTAAAAAATATTTGGTTAAAATTGGATAAATAGTTTTTTTTGGAAAAAAATCGCAAAGTTTTGGCAATATTTTGGTACAAATACGGCCCTGGACTGCACAATTTTTAACCGAGAATTATAAGTTTTACGGAGTTTCGTGGGGAATTTTACGGTGCAAATTTTAAGCTATTAAACGTCCTGATAGTACTAATTGTTTCGAAAATATTAATTATTTTGTAAAAAGTTAAAAATTTTTACTTTACTTTGCTTAATTTTGTTATACAGTGCGGACATAAAGTAAATCCCCCCCCTGCTAACTTTTGAACGGTTATATTTTCGATTCTTAAAATTTGTCCACTAAAGTATTTAATTGCGAACTTTCAAATAAAGGTGTTTTTGATTTTGTGGAACTTCCGGTTATACCGAAAGTGGATGGCAACTTTCTTATTTTAAATAGAACACCCAGTATATTCTTGCATTTTCGTGTTCTTCATAAAAATACCATTAAATTGACCTAGCATAGTGTGGTCTACGATTAATACTTTCGGAATTACGACCATTCGAAAAATCGCATTTTTATGCAACTTCATTTACACCGGAAGTGGAAAATTAACGAACTTAAAGTTAAACATAATTTCGTTTAAATTTAATGTTATTAACTTAATTGCAAAAGAAAATCATTTAAAATAGGGAAGTTCGGGCAGTTGGCTCCAACTTCCGGTGTAAATGAAGTTGCATAAAAATGTGATTTTCAAATGGGCGTAATTCCGAAAGTATTAATAGTAGAGCATACTACGCTAGGTCAATTTAATGGTATTTTTATGGAGAACACGAAAATGCAAAAATATACTGGGTGTTCCATTTAAAATAAGAAAGTTGCCATCCACTTCCGGTATAACCGGAAGTTCCACAAAATCAAAAATACCTTTATTAGAAAGTTCGCAATTAAATACTCGAGTGGACAAATTTTAAGAATCGAAAACATAACCGTTCAAAAGTTAGCGGGGGGGGGGGGGGGGGGCGATTTTCTTTATGTCCGCACTGTATTTTCAGTTATAACTCAATAACCAACAGAGATAGCGAAATGATTCTTTTTTTGTCTTAAAGTGGATTTAAACAGCTTTTAGCGTAGGTCCAATTAGAGGGGTTGAAATGGAATTTGAGGTTATTAGACCGAATCGTGTTAAAAATTGCGACATTTAAAAAAAAATGTTTTGATTATTTTTTCAAAATTTAAAAAACCTTAAACGTGAGCGGTTTTGATTCTAAGAGTAGATTCAGCAGAGTTTTTAAAAATGAAAATTGGTTAAAAAAATGGCGAACAGGAACCTCTCACCCTAATTTTAAAAATTCTGCTTTATTTTCCCAACCCCTTCGAGTATAAAAACAAACAAAAAATAGTCTATACACTGTAGAAAGAAATTACTCTTTTTAAGGAAAATAAAGCGAAAGTTGAAAATTTTTAAAAACTGTGGACGCAAGTGATGCAAAACGTTTGAGCGATTTTTTTAACATTTTAGGTTAGATTTTTTTCTGAAGGCAAGGTAAAAAATTTTGAAGTGTTAATTTTTTTGCTTATAAATATTAATGTAATAAACAAAATAAAAAATATTGCACCGTAATGGCCGACCTCTATAAAAAATTACGACTTTTCAAAGTTCGCGTCGAAAATGCAAGAAAAACGAATAGCAAATTTAAAGGCCCCAAATTAATAGAAAAAAATCAAGATATCAAAAAAAAGACTCGGATCAACATAATAACGGGTATCTTCTTTATAAATCAAAAAAACGCGATTTTTTTTGCACCGGTGGATTTTGAGATCAATTTGGTACTTTTGTCGCTCGAAAAAAACGCGTTAAGTCTCGGCGCCGTGACGTCACACCGTTGCGCCTGGAGACTTAAAAATTGTACCGTTTAATCCTCAGGATGTAAGAATATGGGGGGTCAAATTTCGTCGCTTCCCTTTAAAACCGGACGGGGGTGCTATTTTTCAAAGTTGACGCTGGTGAAAATCGAAAAAAAAAACAAGAAAAATCGACCGATTTTAGAATTTTTTTTCAGAGTGTTAGGGTGCTTTAAAAAAATTATAATTTGAACCTCGTTTAGAATAGACACCCCTCTTTACGATGCAACTGGAATTTTTTAAATCTGATGAAAAAAACTGCTCTTTTCTGGGTTTCGCGCAAAAAACGTCCAGACTCCAGAAAGTTGACAGTTTCTACAAAAGTATTGATATTTTCAAAATTATTGGACGTAAAAAGAGGTTTAATAGCTCAAATATTTTGGAATTATATCTACTTCATTTTATTGAGTTTCAAAATTTTTCTTAAAATTTTTGTAGTAATTTATTAGTATTTTTTTCTTAATAAAGTGATTTTATTTAAACCAATATTGTAAGCATATTTTATTTGAATGCAATATATTTCACAAAATACTAAAGTTATTTTTCTTAATTTAGTTTTTAATACTGTAATATTTAAATAATTATTATACAGGGTGCTTAAAAAGTCGCGAACACGCTCCACGCTTGTTAAGAAGCACTCGTTAGACAAGGGTGCGCGACTTTTTAAGCACCCTGTATATTTTGTAAATATTAAATAAAAAATTTTTTGGGATTAGCCACCCAATAATATTAGTTGCAATTTGATTTAAAATTTTTAATAATTCAAATATCCATTTTGAACAAAATGCTTGATAAGACTTTTCATCCTCCTATCATGCTCATCTTGCAACTTAATTTTATCCAAAAACTTATCCATGAAACCACCATCTAAAGCCTTTTCAATTTCAGGGGCTTTTTCATGCTTTGTCAAAACAACTTTCATGAAAAATGTTGAAATAATCAAACCAAATTTGCACTTCTTCTTAAACTCCCCAAAAAACCATCACCTCCCAATTTTTGAATAAATTTTAATAGCTGCGTGTTGTAGAATTTTAGATAATACTCCAAATTTTTCCAGGATTTTTAATCAGTACTTTCCAAAATTATTATTTCCTAAAATTCTTCTAAACTCGTGTAGTAGCAACGAGGAGCGTATAAATTCAAAATTTGAACCACTTTTGATTGAATCGAAGGACGGAACAGAGGTTGTTGTAAAAATTTACTTCGGCATGAAAGCTTTGGGGGATGGGGATTAAATTTCTTAACTCCACGTTTTCAGTTGCTGTTTTGACGATTAAGATCAAAGCTTTAATGCTGCCTTTAATGTCGTTCCTTTCCGTTGTGCTAACAAATCCTTCTGCTTTCGATTCGAGGATTTTCCACTTTTTCTTCCTGAGCTACTTTTAGTAAAAATTCGGTCTTTACTGTTTGCATTTCGTATAGCAAATAAAGTGCACGGTTAAATGGACAAAGTAGTAGAGATTTTTTCGAATATTAATAATTCATTTACAAAAAAATTGAATATCGCATCGTTCCAACGCTATCTTGAAAAAACAAGAAAATGCGATTTTTAAAATATGGCTATAACTTCTTTATTTTCGGTGGTACCAAAAAAATTTTTTGACTTAATACAGACAGTTTTTTGTGTACAATGCAGTAAAACAAATGAATATTTTTTTTCGCTAACGGATTGACCGGAAATGAACCAAACTTATTTTTTTCTTATGGCAACCATATTGGATTTACACATATTCAGAATCAGTATTTTTTTCTGAGTAATTTGGTATACCATATATCATATTTAAAAAAAAAAAATTATTTGATTTTACAAACTAACATTGGACTTCAAGAGATGTAAATTGTCAATAACATAAATGTAACTATTTAAAATATTAAATGTAAAATAAATCTTAACACATATGTATTGACACTTTACATCTATTCAAGGCCATTTTTGGTTAGTAAAATATAATTATTTCTATTTTTCTTAAAATATTGCATATGATATATCAAATTACTCAGAAAAATACACTAATTCCGAATATGTGTAAATCCAATATGGCTGCCATAAGAAAAAAATAAATTTGGTTCATTTCCGGTCAATCCGTTGGCGAAAAAAAATATTCATTTGTTTTACTGCATTGTTCACAAAAAATTGTCTGTATTAAGTCAAAAAAATTTTTTGGTACCACGGAAAATAACGAAGTTATAGTCATATTTTGAAAATTGCATTTTCTTGTTTTTTCAAGATAGCGTTGGAACGATGCGATATTCAAATTTTTTTTAAATGAATTATTAATAAACTACTTTGTCCATTTAACCGACTTTCTATCTCCAATAATAACAAAGATACCCAACAGTCCAACGTCAAATGGGACACTCTGTATACTTAAATTACTCATAATATTATGTCACACGAGTTGTGGCTAATTGATATTAATTTACACTCATTGCGGTTATTACCAGTAAACATAACCATTTTAATTTACGAGTTAACGCAAAAAAATGTTCAAAAAAATATATCACTTTTGAGTTATAATTTCAAGAATTGTGGTATTTTTATAATCACTTGTGGGATATTTTTAAAAGCATCTTTGGCCATTTTTTATTTTAGAGCAAGAGTTAGGGTTTTACCTATTCTCGTTTTTGACTTATGACCAAAAACGTTCCAAAAATCCAAAAAATTATCACTAATTTCAGATATTTTAGCCTTCGCGAGTATTTTATAAACACCTGTTATATATTTTGAAAAGCTACCTTGGCCCTTCTTTATTTTATAAAAAGATTTATGTTTTTAACTATTTTAGTTTTTTAGTTACAGCTATAGTAACGTTCCAATAAAAATGCAGCAAAAAGCTCAAGCTTTAATTTCGGGTATTTTTGGCGATTTTAAAAATTATTTGCAAAATTTTCTAAAAAGCTTATTAGATTGTTCTTCATTTTAGAAATGGAATTATTTTTATCTTTTTAAATTTTCGTTATATGAAATAAAAAAAAATCGAGAGTTTTTACAAAAGTATTAAAATTTTCAAAATTACTGGATGTAAAAAGACGTTTAATAGCTCAAAATTTCTGAAATTATCTGATAAAGTAGTTTTAACAAAACAAATTTTATAATCTTATTTTATTTGAAAGCAATAAATTGTAACATTTCACAAAAGTTATTTTCCTTAATTTACACTTGTTAATATTTATATAATTATTATACATTTTATGAATATTAAATAAAAAATACTTAAAGGTTTTTCGAATTGACAACCAAATTAGTTGCAATTTGAATCAAAATTTTTAATAATTTAAATATCCGTTTTGAATAAAATGCTTGATATGACTTTTCATCCTCCTATCATACTCATCTTGCATCTTAATTTTATCCAAAAACTTATCCATGAAACCACCATCTAAAGCCTTTTCAATTTCAGGAGCTTCTTCATGCGTGGTCAAAACGACTTTCATGAAAAATGTTGACATAATCAACCCATATTTGCACTTCTTCTTAAACTCGCTCAAAAGCAACTCGTAAGGAACTATTTTTCCTGCATCACCTCCCAATTTTTGAATAAATTTTGAAAGATGCGTGTGGTACAATTTTAGGTAATACTCCAAATTGTTCCAGGTTTTTTCATCAGTGCAAGAGCATAAAAAGAATGCTAAATCGTAGACTAATGAGGTGCATCTTGATATTTGATAATCGATTAATCGTATGTCAACAGGTATTCCATCCTACAAAAAGTTATTCATTAAGATAAACACGATAATAAGTACCTATTAAATAATAATATTTTCGCTAATTAAGTAAATATTGTTTTGTATTGATAACACTAATGGGTTTAAAAACGTTTATTTAATCCCACTACAAATAATTTTAATTAAAATTGTCCTTCAAATTATTTATCTTAATAATTATAAGTAGTTACTTGCAATTTTAATAACAAAAATATTTTTACCTCATTGTATTTGTATAACATATTATTACTCCAACAATCTCCATGCCCAATAACTGGTAAAGGATCATCAGAATAATCATAATTAAGAATATAATCAGACATTTTTTCGCAGTGGTTATCAAAAGCGGCCCTAATTTCCTGCGTTTCGTCTTTCAATATCGCCTTGTTGATATTAGCAATATCAATAATCGTTTTCAACATTGATCCTTGAGTCATCCAATTTTTCAAATTATTTCCCATACATTTGGCCAAATTATAAAACTCTTCCCTCTTAAGATCTCTTAAAACCAGCGAAAAAGAGTGTAGTCTTGCAAAACCTTCAAGAGTTTTCTCAACGTGAGAAGAATCCATTGCTTTCATCCTATCGCACATTATAAATCCATCAGGTTTAATATTTACCAAAATTACTATTTCCTTAAATTCTTCTGAACTGGCGTAGAGGCAACGAGGGGCGTAATCCATATCGAAATTTGAGCCACCTTTGATTGAATCAAAGAGTGGAACAACTTCGTTGTAAAAATTGACTTCAGCATGAAAGCTTTGAGGGATGGGAAGGAGCTTTCTTACCTTCTCGTTTTCAGTTGCTGTTTTTACTATTAAATTCAAATCTTTATTGTTGCCTTTAATGTCGATCATTTCCGTCGTGCTAACATATCCGTCTGCTTTTGATGCCTTTGAATTGTACTCGATTCGCGGATTTTCCACTTTTTCATTTTGGGCTACTTTTAGCAATAATTGGGTCTTTACTGCTTGCATTTTGAACGGTGAATGAAGTTGGCGGTTTCGATTTATATTACGATGCTACTCATATAACAACTATCAACCTTGACCACTTTGATAACTAGTACGTGCACCTCGTACTAAAATACAAGTGAGAATGATTAGTTAAATTTAATTACCTTTATGTAACGAGTTTTTGTCAAATGAATTCATATTGAGACGAGTTGTAGCTATTTATATTTGATAAGAATCTATACATACAATCACTGCGGTTATTACTATAAAATAAACTGTATAATTTATTTCACATTGTTTTTTCCTATAAATAAAGACCTTCAATTATTTTAAACTTTAGATATCTATCGTGGAAAAATTATGGAAAATTATTCATATACTTTATCCTTAAAGTTTTAAACAAATATTTAATATTAGATGCTTATTTTATTTATAAACACAGCTACTGCTGATTCCTGTTAATTGAATGTAAGGTTTTATAATAAATTTAAAATTATTATTTGGAAAATGTAGGTACCTAATAAATATAACTATACTTGTTTTGCATGGATAGTTTTATACAAAAATTAGAAACAGGCCATAAAATCTCATTTTTACATTTAAAATCACCTTGACAATGAATGAATATATTTACTTAGTGATAATATTAAGTACACACGAATAAATTTTCTAAAAAAATTACAAAAATATATATTACCACGGCTTTTGTAGTCACTAAAAGCCCCAAATTTAAGCCCATTTTCTAGAAAAAAGTGAAAATTTCTCTCAAATTTGGCCTTTTAAAAAAATTTATATAAATTCACATTTATAAAATGAATTTTATTGAAAAGTCACTTAATTATTCTTTAAGTTTACAAAAATACCCAGATTCTGGACAAATCATGTAAGTTTAAAGGCCTTTAAATTTAAATTTGTTATATCGGTTGTAATGGACAATTTCCATGGTTACATTTTACATTATTTGTGTCTTGTGTATAATTAAAGGCCTTTAATTTTGACCAGAATCTGCCTATAAACCCTTCAACAAGGAAAAATTAGTGAAAAGTTCACAGTTTAAAAAAAATTCTGCAATTTTCCTTAACACAATAATAAAAAAATTAAATTTAAGGCATTCAGTCAGAAAAAATGTATAGAGTTCACAATAAAAATTTAAATTGTTATAAATTGTTTGTTTGGGACACACTGTATATGAAAAAGTCAAGTGAATGACAGTTAGCAAAACGAAAGCAGCTAATTTTAACCTCTGGTTGATGCGTGCAATTAAGGAAGTTCATCAACACACTTTACCAAAAACAAACAATTTTTAAATTCAAAAATAATGCCTGAAACTTCGCTAGAAGAAATTCGTAAAGAAATGATTGATGATACAAACGTTAAATCCCTCAAATGCAAATTCTGCAATTCAGTAATATTAACCCCAAGTTTAGGAATTTTATTGGAAATGGAGGTTAGTTTTTTATAAAACCAATTAAATTTATTTATAGCGTTTATTTCAGTTTTCTTTACCAACAGTCGAGCAGAAGATTGCTGCTGAAACAACGAACACGGAAAGTATCAGTACGTTTTGGTTAGTCGATGATATGTATAAATTTTACAACGTCGGTTTTTCAAACACCGTTGATAATATTAAGTATTTAACTTGCGGCGATTGTGATGTGGGACCAATTGGTTATCATGATATCACCACGAAAAAGAGTTATGTGGCTTTCTCACGAGTTAATTACATTTAACTTAAACATTCATAAAAAATTTTTATTAAATAAAATACAACAAAATTTATTTTCCATTTTTTGATGTGAAATATCGCACCCCATTACTATTAAAACCCTTGGCATACTTCGCTAAAATTGCAGTTACATTAATTTTATCAGTAGTCAATCTCCTAAAATAAAAAAATAATTATTTCATCAAATCGATTTAATACTAACATACTTAATATACGGGGCAATTTCAGGTAACGTCCACTTATCTTTAGCTTTAAACAACTCTTGAAACCGCTCCAAAACGTTTTCTGATAAACTAGTTTCATTAAAACCCCAAATAACATTGGGAATAGATTTTCGGTCGATTAAAGCGATTCCATACAACATTTCTTCATCGGTTTGCATGCCTTCAGGCACGGACTCACTCCACGCTTGTAAAAATTCGCTTAAATTAAACTTTCCGGCACTGTGAAGTAAAACACGTGCAAAAAATTTGCATACATCAACCTCCTTGTATTTAAACAATTGCACGCCGTCGATTATTTTAGATTCCTCCGTGTATAAATCAAAAACGCAATTTAATACGTCCGAAGGAAATAATTCTTCAAGACTTTCCATGGTTTCTTCATAGTTGACTTCGTTTAAACCCCACGAGTTTTCCTCTATTAATTTAAGCATGTAAGATAAGACGCGGAAGTGATATTCAAAATCTAACTCTCGTACTTTATTATCAATTTGTATGACTTGTAATTCGGTTAGAATTTCTTTTAGTTCCGATTTTGAAGCTTGCACTTTCTTCCACAGCTCATCAAACGTTAATAAATCATCGGTATTAATTTCATACTCGTGTTCAGCCCCTTTATAAATCGTTTTAGCCAGCAATGATTTAATTTTATACAACTGCGGTTTCATTTGTAAAAGTTCAAAATATTCGAAGAATATTCCTTCAATTCCAGACGCGTTAGAAGATTCAGGATCATTTTCGGTAAAATCTTTTGAAAATTTTAGATCTTTAATTAATAATAAACTATTGGACGTTTCCACTTGTAAAACTTCAAACGTATGATTTTCAGAGCAAATTACAGCGTTTTCATCTCGATCTCCATTTATATAAAGCGTTTCACCAGATTTTAAACAATCGGTAATTGTTGGATTCAATTCCAATAGCATGTAATCATTAGTTTCGCTAAAATTATCACCGAAGTAAATCGTTTGGCATTGCGGGAGTAAATCAGCACGCTCTATTTTTGCAACTTTTAATACCTCGTTTATTTCTTCATTTGTACGTTCCATTGCGATTAGTTTAAAATTTATTTTTGGGAAGATGGTTTTTTTAGGTTATGCGATTTTCTTTATTTACATCGTTCCCGCGTTTTTTTTTTATTTTTAAAATTATTTTCTGTAGTTTGAGCTGCTTTCGTTTTGATCTCCGGAGCGTTTTTATTACTCTTGGGTTAAATCGAACAATTGTGGGGGCGTTCCACATGAACTCAACTGCGAACTCTATATTAGACCATAGAACTAATTGACATATGAAAAGGTTTGTTCCAACAGCCCTAAAAATCATATATTGATAGAAAAAACGCGTTCGTAGGTTGCAGTAATTTCAGTACACGCCAGGAAGTAGTATACATGTCGTACTCGTTAGTTAAAACCTAACCCTCCATTCTTATAATCACAACACGTCAAATTGTTCGATAGACGATAGTAAAAAGTTTGTTACGGTTTCGTGACAGACAGAAAACTCATTGTTGGAACAAAGCTAATATAACCTTAAAAAAAAACGTAAAATATGTTTAAATAAAGAATCAATTTTTTATCTTATCTGTGTTAAGTGTTACTTGAATCCATTTAGGTGTATCTCATTCATATAAAATAGAACATAAATTATTTAATCTTCGTTATGGGTTATTGCAAAATTCTTCAAAAATTAGAATGCCCAGTTTGCAAAAGGTATATGAGACCACCAATTTATATGTGCGAGGTTGGACATAGTGTTTGTAAGGACTGTAAGTGTAAACTTACCGCATGTGGAATTTGTCGAAATTCATTACCACATAATGCTCGTAATTATCTAGTCGAAAGTATTTGTGAGGAATTAACTTTTCCATGTACTTACAATGATAGAGGCTGCACTTTTCATCATAAATTAGATGGCGGCCTAATCAAGCATGAAAAAGAGCAATGTAAATTTCGTCCATTACAATGTCCACTTAGGGATGACGAAGATTGCCGTTGGGTAGATTTTGATGAAGCTTTAAAAGACCATCTTGATTTAAGACACCCTGATCAACTATATAAAGTATCCGAATTGGAATTCCTACTTAAAGATCAGAGCCCGATTTTTTTTGTATATTGTTTCGAGCAACTATTCCAAGTTTGTCAAGAAAATGGTATTTTTCACGCCCACATGATTGGACCAAAGAAAGAAGCACTAAAGTTTAAATATATTTACACGATGTTGGATTCTCAATTTCCTGAATTTACATTAAAAATTGAGAATAACTGCAATGAAAAGTGCAATAAGGAAACAAGTGGAAACTACAGAATTACTTTACCGAATTTCCTACATGATTACGATTTTGTTACTTCTAAAATCGTTATCATGAAAACTACATGACATGTTATAAATGTAAATCAAATAATCTATGTTATAAAAATTTATTATTAAGTGACTACATTAAAATTGCTTTAATTTTGCAAGTTGATTATTGCGTCTCATTGCCATTTTTTTGATCTTCCTCCAATATTCCTTACTTTCAGGATCTAACTCTTCTAAAGTTGGAGCCGGCCCAGTTCTTAAACTCCACAGCCATTCTGGATATTCATTATCTGGTTTAATTGCTACATCTTCCCCAGTTTTATAAATATTTGAACCGCAAACAAAATTTACCAATTTATTCACATCTGTTTCAACTGGCAACACCTTCTTTTCAACTATCGGACCCAATTTTCCCAACTTTTTCTTTTTTAAAACACCCCCAACCACATTTACACCTGCGAAATAAATTTAATTAGTTAGCCAAGACAAACGGTATAAAAGTTACTTACTTCCATCAGTTTTGGCGTAATGTTTTATTAATTGTGTTAGTTTGGATGTAATAGGTAAAGATCTTTTAGTGTTTAATACAAATAGGCTATTCATTTTTAAATTAAATTATTTTTTCCTCAATTTTAAATAAATTTTTAGGTTATGTTACATAAAGTGAGGGGTAGGAGTGTCTAATACCCGGAATTCTTAGTTGCCTACTCAATTAATTTTTAAAACCAAATCATAATAAAATTCTTAAAATTTGTCCACTAAAGTATTTAATTGCGAATTTTGTAATAAAGATATTTTTGATTTTGTGGAACTTCCGGTTATACCGGAAGTGGGTGGCAACTTTCTTATTTTAAATGGAACACTTAGTATATTTTTGCATTTTCGTGTTCTCCATAAAAATACCATTAAATTGACCTAGCGTAGTGTGCTCTACTATTAATACTTTCAGAATTACGCCCATTTGAAAATCACATTTTTATGCAACTTCATTTACACCGGAAGTTGGAGCCAACTGCCCCAACTTCCTTATTTTAAATGATTTTCTTTTGCAATTAAGTTAATAACGTTTTTAAACAAAAATGTTTAACTTTAAGTTCGTTAATTTTCCACTTCCGGTGTAAATGAAGTTGCATAAAAATGCGATTTTTCGAATGGGCGTAATTCCGAAAGTATTAATCGTAGACCACACTATGATAGGTCAATTTAATGGTATTTTTATGGAGAACGCGAAAATGCAAAAATGTACTAGGTGTTCCGTTTAAAATAAGAAAGTTGCCATCCACTTCCGGTGTAACCGGAAGTTCTACAAAATCAAAAATACGTTTGTTAGAAAGTTCGCGATTTGAGTCCTTCGTAGACAAATTTTCAGAATCAAAAACATAACCGATTTACTTTATGTCCGCACTGTATAGATGTGCAATGCATTTTAACATTTGTTATATTACATTGCCATTAAAGTTACAGTAAAGTTTAAGGAATACCGTTTTTTTGACATCATGGTGACTGTCAAATTTAACATCGCTGTTACGGCTAACATTTTTTGTTCAGAATTACCCCATTAGGGTGGATCGCTAATTGCGATTTTTTGTTATAATTTGTGATAGGGTGATCGGATTTTAAAATTAAACATACCAGCATATTGTGCTCTTTATACCCATTAAAATGAGGTTTTAGAACTTGGGGGGTGCTATTTAAAAATTTTAAGTCAGGGTGGCTGTGGCAAGTGGGGTGAGATTATATACGTCATTAAGTTTCCCCCTCTCAACTAAAATTGACCTGATTTGCAGATTTTTTGTAAATTTTATCAAACTGAAGTTATTTAAGGTGGATCGTTTTCAAATGATCACCCTGTATGCTATAGCAGGAATTTAGTCACTGCAAATAATAAACAAACATAACCTCGAAATAACAAGTGTGAAACTAGCATGCCATTTATAATTGTGACCAACATAAAAAAATAAAAATAGATTTATTTATGCAAAAATATCAGATATTAGCTATATAAAATGTAGTTAAATAAATAAAATTAATCATAAATTTAATATTGCGAAACTACTTCTTAATATATAATTTACTTAAAGCGAAAATTTATTAAATAAAATATATTTAAAAAAAAATTATGTTGGTATCATTGCTTATATTTGTTTGTGATTGTGCTACTTTTTAATTTTAATAATTTTCCTTATATATTTTTTAAATATTAATAAATCTATATGTTTTTACAATTTATAAATGCCAATAAGTAGTAATGCTGCTACTATAGTAAGTATAAAATGATTTAAAACCCTCAGAAATTTCATCAAACTATCTTTAGGAGAAAAAATCAATTTTTAAAGTCCGTAACAAATCTTTGACTCCTAATTCTGAGCCTCCACGTAAATCAAATGAGTTATTATCAATTGGATCGGTATTGCCGGCAAAGAGTGTGCAGAGGGCACATAGTTCTTTAAGTGCAGCTAATGTTAAGTCTGGTCCAGCGGCTGATCCGATCACTTTACATGTTTATCCGAATGGGGCGATACATATTTCACGTACACAGAAGGCCAAAGAAAAGAATCCTGATAGGATTTGTTTGGATAGAAAAGGGCTAACGGCTCTTCCTATTATTCAAGGAGAAAGTAAATTAAGGCTATTATCGTTACAGCACAATTTAGTTAACAACTTGGATCAGTTGAAACACCAAAATTTTCCCTATTTAGTTTTTTTAGATGTTTACGATAATCAACTTGAGAATATCAATAATTTAGAAGCTCTTGAGAATTTACGAGTCTTATTAATTGGAAAAAATAGGTAACTACTTCGTTTTTACTTATTTAAATTACATGCATTGTTTCGTAGGATTAAAAAAATTGATGGACTCGATTGTTTAAAAAAATTGGAGGTACTTGATTTTCATGGAAATCAAATTACGCAAGTCCTTGGTTTATCGCATCTTTCTGAATTGAAAGTACTTAATTTGGCGGGTAATCAATTGAAAATTATTGGCCCTACCGATTTCGATGGACTTAAAAAATTGCAAGAGTTGAATTTAAGGCGGAATAAATTGAAAAAGTTGCTTGGTTTTAATGAAACCCTAAATTTGGAGAAATTATTTTTAAGTAATAATGAAATACAAGTGTAAGTATTTTTATAAATTTTGTGTTGAAGTAATTATTATGAATATTTTGTAGCGTGGAAGATATGCATAGCGTTGCAAAATCTGTAAATATAAAAGAACTTACAATTGATAACAATCCGGTGAATCTCGGAACCGATTGTGTTTCATTTTTCGTTTCCTATTTACCAAAATTGGGGAATTTAAATAACATGGTGGTGACTGAACAAGTGCGTAAAGCAGCAATGGCTTGGCGACGAACAAAAGAGCAAACAAATTCCGCATTTATGGAATTAACAAGTGATGTTTGCATTAATGCTCGTCGTGAGGAAGTTATTTCTAATGCCAGAACAAATTGGGAACTTCTAAGAACGCAATCAAAATCCTATCCAGCCAGCAACGTCATGAAAACTACCCAAATTAAACCAGAAACTGATATAATTTTAACATCCCTTCCTAAACGTGAAATTAAAGTAGGATTACACTCTCGCACTAAATCTTTATCGAATATTAAGGTTTCTATTCTTCCTGATAAAATGCTTGACCTAAATACCCGGACTAGCTCACAGGATACCGAAAATTCTTCAGAACTTTTTCGTTTACCACCGATTTTAGTGCCTATAATAAACAAATTGGAGCAGAAAAGTGGGTCTTCGAGTACTGGACCAAACGTTGATAGCTCTATAAGTTGCTCGATTCTAACAAGTCATGATGAAAGCGATGGGAATGAATCTAACTCATCAAGTGATTCAGAAAATGTCCCTGAAGTTCAAATTAAAGGCACACCACCTATAAGTGACAGGTATAATTACTATCTTCTATAATACTAAAACCATAACGGAGAAGGCGTTTTTTTGCGTGAAGTTGAAATTTTGCAGGCGTACGGAGGAGAAAATTTTAAGAAAGAAGTGTAAATGAGGCAAAATTTCGGTCTAAAAATATTTTTACAAAATAAGTAATATCTTCAAAACTTTTAGCACCACAGAGACGTTTAGTAGCTTAAAATTCGCATCGTCACCTTCCCCACCAAGTTCCGTCGAAATTATAATTTTCGGTTGAAAATTGCGCAGTCCAGGGCCGTATTTGTACCAAAATTTTGCCAAAACTTTACGATTTTTTTCCAACAAAACTATTTAAGCGATTTTAACGAAATATTTTTTGAAACGCGTCTATCTACGGTGTTTATCCTTGGGAAAAATTTGAAACCGGTAGCTTTTATAGTTTTCGAGAAAAAAAAATAAAAAAGCGATTCCCATGAAAAATTTCAAGCCCGTGGCCTTAAAAATTTTTTTTTTGAATTTTTTAAAAATCGACCCCGCCAATGAAAGATAATAGAAAATAGATAAAATGTAGGTGCTCACTTGCCCTCTAACCCCCCCCCCCCAAAAAAATTTTACACCCTAAAAACTAAAAAAAACATTTTTTTAGGTAATGTACCTTAAAAAATAATTCAATTTTAATAAAACTAATAAGAAAATATCGATAATTTTTAGAAACTTATCTGTACGAATTTTTATTTCTTAATTCTGGTTATTAAGCGAAATATGAATTTTTCAAAATACACATTTATTATAAATACCATAGTTTATATAAAAATTCATAACTTTTGAACAAAAAATCATATAGCCTTGAATTTTTTTTTATTTTTTTCTTATTTCTTTATACTACAACCCAAGATTATTAACTTTCAAATTTTTAGTTAAAAATGCTACACACTTGTTATAGCACTAAAAAAATTTATTTGGGTCATGTTTTAAAATCGCATTTTTTTAGTCCTGTGTTATAGATTTGGGTTCACTGATAGCGTTTTATATAATATTAGCACGACCCAACGATGAATTAATATTAGTTTTTATGTTTCATTAAATAAATTTTGATTATTTTAGTAATGAAGTAATTCCAACGAATCAATCGAATGAAATTGCATCTGATAACACAACTGAAACCTCGAGTAATTTATCCACTAACACTTCCATTACTTTTTCAAGTAATAATGATAGTAGTAACAGTATGAAGCGTTCGATGAAAACAAAACGACATGTAAAAAGTGCTAATTCTCGCCAATCATCTCATAAAATTAATACCCGTGCTGCAACAGCAAAACCAAAACGCCAGGTATCTCCACCTCGAACTGTAATTCCTACAAGAGATCGTGAACAAGGTGGTGATTATTTAATTGAAATTTGTGGTCGGCATTTAAATATTTATGGTCAAGGTGCTTTAAGATTTATTGATAAACAATGGTGTAGCAGTAAAGCAGAAGATGTCAACACTGTAAATTTAAACTTTGCGAATTTCAACCACATTTCTGGAATCCTAAATAAAATCAAGCCGCGTTTTATTAACGCCGAAAATTTTACATTTAAAGAAACTAACATCACTTGTTTAGGACACATTAACGCCCTTGCTGAAATACAAGGATTAGCTTCACTAAGTATAAGTAAGGAAGGTAATCCAATTTGTGAAAAAGAATGGGAAGCGTATGCAATTTTTAGATTATCACATTGGGGTTTAAAAGTAATTAATGGAAACGAAATTACACCTGAAGCAATTGAAGCCGCTAATCAGCAATATGGAAGTTTAAGCGAGCTTGTGTTGTGGTCATTACCCGATGATCTTTTAAGACCTCTATTAGTGAGGTTGCGAATTGATGTTAGTAATTCCGGCGAGGAGCTTAATCCTAAAAAATGGTTAATGTCAGCAGATCCCGATTTAAAAAGTGTTGTTAGTAAAGAAGCTCTACAGTGGAAAAAAACCGGAAATATACAGGTAATTTAATACTTTTTTTAATAAATAATTTAATTCTTTAATTATAGGATGATTTAATTATGCGACAAAAAGCGAAATGTCATTTATCTAGAATGTTGGAAGAAATGACGAATACTGTTTTTAAATTACGCCATTTTGAGCAACATTGGCCCAACATTTTACAACAAATTGTTCGAAATACTCTACTTGATTACTCCCAACTGGACGTTTACATGAAGAAGAAATTACAAGATTTAATACTTAAATAAAATACACTGCCAAAAATAAAAGCACACCAGTATTAATTAGTTCGTAAGTTCAACCATTAGTATTAAAAAATCAATCACTTTTTACATGTATTTATATACACCTTTATTGGAATAAAATTATTTATATTAGTTAAAATTGCCATAATTAATTACAATACGTTATTTTTTCCCAAATAGTGAATTAAAAAGTTCATTTTTAGCTTCATTTGTTAAAGCATTTTCATCGATTGGAGCCATGAAGTTTACTAATTTTGAATGGACGGTGTAGCGGATTTTACGACCTTTAGTAGCTTTCGTATCAATCTTTCTCTTCATTTTACTTCGAAGATTTTGCAGTTGTATCCACTGTCTACCTAATTGTACCGGATCAGTGATTCCAGCCGATTTAACTTCTATTAACTCTCTTAATAATTGGTGGTAAAAATCATCATCATCAAAAATATTTGAATTATGTTCTTGAACTTCACTATCATCACCTAAAATAGTGTAATCGGAACGTTTTAATTGTGTTCTTTTAATTAATCTATCGCGATCACTCAAATTATGTTCAATTTGATTTATAACTGAATGAGCACCAGCGCTTTTTCCCATGGTCAAGCGAGTTTTCTCATTCCACTTTTGTATTGTTTCATTCCTATATGATTTATAAGTATTATGAATTGTGGAGATTTCTGATTCATAATCATCTAAACGAGCTCTTTTTTTAGGTACGGTATCTACAATTTCCTCTTCTGTTTCTTCCTCGGTATCACTGGGAATTTCTTCATCACTTTCCTCGATTTTTTTTTGTTTACCGAATATATTTTTCGTTTCTGGATAATTTTTAATACACAACCGTTGCAAATCAATCATTTTATCTAAAGTTTTCTTTAATATTTTCTCTGTTTCACCAGCTTTTTTTCTAAATTCATCATTCTCTTTTAATTCTTTAAATTTATCTACTTGCGGCATTTTATTGGACGCCAATAAACACTTTTGTAGTTGTATTCGTATTTCTAATAACGACTCACATGTACTTAATTGATTTCTTATGCACAAACCTTTATTTACTTGATCTGATATGTTTGTGTTTTCAAGGTGCTTGAAATTGGAGTCGTTTTTTTCATTTTCTTCGTTCATATCAAAATCACTTTCTTCTTCATCAGAAACATCATTAGATTCATCATCACCTGAATCCACCTCATCATTAGAATCATCATCAGATTCAATATTTTCATCACTATCATCTAAAGACTCCTCATCGGATTCTTTTAAATTCTTTCTGCTTACTTTTTTACCCGCGTACCTATTTTAAAACAAAAAACTGTATAAATTGATCAACTTGTAAATTTGAGCTTACCTAGTATCAACTTCCTCAAGTAAATCTACATTTTGTTTTCTTAATTTACTAAGTATTTCTTCATCGGAACTTTGATGGTCCTCGAGAGCTTCAGTAACTTTCGCTTTCGTTTCTTCATTAATATCTTCTTCTGGATCAAAACTTACAGGTGCTGTATTAAGAATACCTGCAATTTTATCAGCCAAAGTCTCATTTTTACGTTTTTTATCCATTTTTGTGAAAATTAATTTTTGCAGGTTATATTTTTCACATGTGAAAATATTTAGAGTAGGCAACCAAACTTTCAATGAGGTGAAGTTACCTGCAACTCTCCGATGATAACCGAACGTATAAACGAACGATTAACTGCGTTGCCAAAATAAAAATTTTAATTATTTGACAGCATCTACTATCTACTCTATTATTTTTTATTTCTATGATAAAATTTTCAAGGATGGTTAATAATTTTGGCGGTGAATTACAATTTGCGTTTTTAAATAAATAAGCAATAATTAGTGAAAATGTTTAAACCTGGTATGATAATAAAAGTAGAGGTCACACATTTTGTGTAAGTATTTAAATTACTTCAAATCGTTAAACTTTTTATTGTTTTTATTATTTTCAAGGACCTTTACATACGCTGAAGTTTTCCCAGGACCTAATTTAAACATGTTAATCGGTTCTAATGGGACAGGAAAGTCTACTATTGTTGCTGCGATTATATTAGGCTTGGGCGGTAGTCCGAAAACAGTCGGTCGAGGTTCTAAGGTATGACGTTGTTCTATTTACATAATGATAAGTACATGAGTTTAATTTGAAATTGTAATTTTTTAGTTGGTTTACAATTGAATAAGATAAAAGAAAGTATTTTACATATATATATATATATATACAATTTTTACAACGTACACATTTACTTATAATATAACAAATTGATTTCTAAATTATCACGAAGAATCAAAAATTGTCCCTAAGGCATACATTGCCAACACGGGGCTCTTTCAATTTATATAAATATATTTAAAGTAAATGGTTTATAGTTTTTGTTTTTGTTTTTGGTTTTTATATTTATTATTACTATTATTTTTTTTACAAAATTTTAATTCAGTCTAATGTCCATTTTTTATCCCACTAACAAATACTTGGCATGATCTTCCACGAACAGGCAGTAAGGTTTCTGGTAATTAAATTGTGTCATTTTAAAATTTTTAATTAAAACCTATTTAAGTATGAATATTCATTAATTCAAATTTGAATAGTTTTTATTTATTTGGTTTAAATAAAAAGTATGTTGCACAATTAATGTGATATCTAATCAGAATTGTTGGAAAAAAGTTAAATCAATTAAATAGTTGCGTAACATATTGATAATTTTTTTCTACTTACGTAGGTATCTGAGTATGTAAAGCATGGTCATAATGAGTCATCAATAAGCATAACTTTGCAACATGAAGATCCTGGTAAAACCTTCATTATAACCCGTGATTTTAATAAATCTGACCACACAATTTGGAAATTAGATGGCGTTCGTAAATCGCAAAAGGAAATTTTTGAGTATATCCAACATTACAGAATTCAAGTTGATAATTTGTGCCAATTCTTGCCGCAAGATAGGGTGGCAAGTTTTGCTAAAATGAACAAACAAGAGTTGCTGAAGCAAACGCAAATAGCCGTCTGCAGGACTGATTTAATTGAAATGCAAGACGAGTTGATAAGTAAGAGGGAACGTCATAAATTTTTAATCAGTAATATGGATAAGTTTGAGAAGAAGCTTGAGGATTTGAGGAATATAAATATTAGAATGGAGGGGAAGGTTAAAAATTTTAATAAACGAAAGCAGTATGTGGAAAAGGCCGAGCATATAAATCGGAAAGAAAAGTGGTTATATTATTTAGAATTCGCTGATAGAAGGAATGAAAAGAAGGTGCAGAGAGACGAGGCGCAAGAACAATATAAAAAACTTAAAGACCAATCCAAACCTTTAGAGGATGCACTTGCAAACGCGAAAAGCACAGTCGCAGGTATAAATGAAGTTCGGAAAATAAAGGTAAATTAAACGTTTGCTTAAAAATCAACATTAATATTAAATTTTTCAGTTGCGTGAATTAAATTTATTGCAAAAAGCTGTGGAAAGTAAAATGGAAGGTGTAGATAATTTCAAAGATTCAATTAAACGCGTTTTAGCTGATAAAAAAATTAAAATTGACGAAATTGAAAGTCAACAAACCGAATTAAAATCATCACTTAAGAGGATCGAGGTTTTGCAGAGGGATTTGCAGGAAATGGATGGAAAATATGGCTCGGGTTCGTTAAACTAATTTTTTTATAAACAAATTTTTATTATGATTTTGTAGAGAATGAAATAACGAGTAAAATGGATACTTATAATTTGGATTTACGAAAAGTTGCATCAAATATAAATAGTTTAGAGGATGCTAAAAATAAAATAGTTATGAACAAACATGATAAATTTAAAGATATCGGTAATTTAGAAAATAAATTGCAAAGTTTGGAAAATGTAAAATCGCACCGTTTAGACTTATTGAGGAGGCTTAATCCGGAAGCGCATAGAGTGACTTTATGGCTTCGTGAAAATAAGCATTTATTTAAAAGTGAAATTTTTGAACCCATCATACTTGAAGTAAGTAAAACTACTAAATTAAATTAATAATAATTTGTAAATTTTAGGTGAATGTGCATAATCCAAAACATGCTTTTTATATTGAAAATTCTGTAGGTTACCGGGATAAAGTAGCGTTCACTTGCACTTCAAAGGAAGATATGAAGTTATTAATTCATACGTTAAAGAGCAAAAACATGAGTGCTAATATAGTTTTTTCCAGTCCGGATAGCACTAAGATGCAACCAAATTTTCCAATTGAACAGTTAAGAAAATTTGGTTTTTCATCTTATGTAACTTCCTTATTTACTGCACCTGCACCAATTATGTCGTATTTATGTCGACAATACAACCTTCACAATATTCCTGTGGCGTTTTCAGAAACTTCCGAAAGCTTACAAGGAATGCCTTCTGAAATCGGCTTATTTTATCAAGGCACAACCCAATATAACGTTAAATACTCAAAGTATTCAGGTTTTAAAAGCACGCGACAATTGGAAGTTTCTACAGATGGAAGTTTTTCATTCTCAGTGGATCAAGTACAAATTAATAACATAAACGAACATATAAATGATTTACGTTTAGAATGCGTGAATTTCGATGAAAATATTCAAACCATTGAAGCTAAGGTATACAAAAAATGATGTAATTTTTAATTTTATTTGCTATAATTAATTTTAGATGCGAGAAGTTAATCAACAAGGCAAAAAAGTACGTGAAATGTATCAAGAATTATCTACTATAAAACAACAACGATTAAATATTATAACTAGAATGCGTGTAACGGAAAGTAAAGTCGAAAGAATACAAACCAGTGTCCACAATATTGAAGAAATCGATTTAGAATTCGATAGTAAAATTGAGGCGAGTATAAAATTTCTTCATTATGATTTGAACGGGGAAGGTGTTTTTTTTTGTCCGATTTTAAAAATTCGAGTTGTATCATAAAGGGGAACGTTTATTCTAAGCGGTGTACGAATTTTAATTTTTTTGAAGCATTCTAAGACTTGGAAAAAAATTCCGAAAACGGTCGGTTTTCTTACTTTTTTTTTCCTGTTTTCGGCGGCGTCAACTTTGGAAAATCGCTGCCCCGTCCGGTTTTAAAAGGAAGCGACGAAATTTGGCCCCTTTTATTCTCACATCCTGGGGATAGACCGTAACCATTTTTAAGTCACCACGCGTAAAGGTGCGGCGTCGCGGCGCCAAAACGCGAAAGGTACAATTTTAGCGTTTTTTTGAGCGGTAAAAGTGCTCCAACTGTGTACCACATTTTTCGAGATCAACAGGTGGAAAAAAATCGCGGTTATAAATATTCCTAATCCCAATACCATCTATTGTGTTAGATTGGAAACTTTTTTTGATATCTCAATTTTTTCTCTGTTTTTGACGCCCTCAAATTCCCGGTTTGATTTTCAGTATTTTCGACGCGGAATTTGAAAATTCGTAACTTTTGATTGGTGCCGGATATGTGAGTCGAATATTTTTTATTTTCCTTATTTCTTTAATACTTTTAAGTAAAAAAATCAGCACTTTCAAATTCAAAATTTATCAAACGATAAATGTTCAAAAATCGCGCCCGACGGGGTCGGACTTTTGTACCACTGCCGCCCACAGTTTTTAATTTTTTTTATATTTTACTTCAATTCCCTTAAGAGGAATAATTTCTGCACAGGATAGGCTATCTTTTGTTTTTATATTCGAAGGGGTTGGAAAGTTATGCGTAAATTGAGTCAAAATTTTAATTTTAGGGGTGAGTGGCTTCCGTCAGGCTATTTTTTAACGGATTTTCAATTTTAAAAGCTCAATTGAATGTGCTCCTCGAACCAAAAAATTTCGAAAAAATAATTTTTTTAAGATCCCATTTAAAAAAAGTCCCAATTTTTGACGCTTTTCGGTCTAATCAACCCCTCTAATTCTATTTCAACCCTATCTAATACACCTTCTCTGAAAGCTTTCAAGGTCAGCTTTACGACAAAAAAAGAATCATTTCGCTATCTCTTTTAGTTTTCGAGTTATGACTGAAAATGTAGCAAAATTCACCAAAATCTCCGTTTGGAGGCCAAATTTTGGTCTGAAATTTTTCATTTTTCACAAAATAATTAATATCTTCAAAACTTTTAGCACCACAGAGACGTTTAATAGCTTAGAATTCGCATCGTCACCTTCCCCACCAAGTTCCGTCGAAATTATAATTTTCGGTTGAAAATTGAGCAGTCCAGGGCCGTATTTGTACCAAAATTTTGCCAAAACTTTGCGTATTTTTTCCAAAAGAACTATTTAACCGATTTTAACCATATATTTTTTAAAACGCGTATATCCACAGTGTTTATCTTTGGTAAAAATTTGAAACTGGTAGCTTTTATAGTTTTCGAGAAAAAAAATAAAAACCGATTTCTATGAAAAATTTCAAGCCTCCTGTAATCCAGCTACTTGGAGGTCAGGTTTAGTGGATTGTTTGAGGTCGGGAGTTCTGCTGGATAGTTATTTATTTACTTCAAAATGTCTTAAAATTTTTTTTTTCAAAATCGACCCCGCAAATGAAATATAATAGAAAATGGATAAAATGTAGGTGGTCACTTGCCCACTACACCCCCCAAAAAAATGTTACACCCCAAAAACTAAAAAAAATCAAAATATTTTAGGTAATGTACCTTAAAAATAATTAAATTTTAATGAATTTTTCAAAATACACATTTACCCATTTATCAGAATGCCATATTTTATATAAAAATTAATAACTTTTGAACAAAAAGTTGTAGAACTTTGATTTTTTTTTTATTTTTTTTTCTTATTTCTGTATACTGCAACCCAAAATTATTAACTTTCAAAATATTATATTTGAAAAGCTACACACACTTGTTTTTCCTAAATTTAGTTGTAATTCTAGGGTATTATTAAGAAAATGCTTACAACCTTAAATGAAGCGTCACGAATGAACAAAACCTACGAAAAAAAACTAGTTGAAATTGAGTGCGATAAATTGAACCTGGAGTTATCACGAAACCAAATCACTGAGCTTGAAAATAAATCCGTGGATATCCTCAGAAAATTAAACGAGTCAGAAAATATTGTACGTAGAATTCGAGATGAATTTTCTGAAATTACGCGTGATGCAAAAACAGCACTGCAAGAAGCTAAAACTGCATCAGATGGTTTTACACCTGAGGATGAAGGTTTTGATAAATTCCGGGAGGAGTATGATAGTTTACCCGATGATTTACAAGAATTATTTGCCGAAAAGGATACGGTTAATTCGAAAATCGATTGTTTGGTTAATGCAGCAAATCAAGTCGAAATGTTAGAGTACGAAAAGAGGATCGAGACTATAGAACAAATGGAGGAAGATTTGAGGAAAGAAAGGGAAGAACTTGATGGAATTGGGGATACCATGGATAGAATGCAACAAAAATGGTTGGAACCACTTCAAAAAATTGTTGACGATATTAATGAACGCTTCAGAATGGCTTTTATTAGGATGGGATGTGCTGGGGAAGTTGAAATTTATAAAGGTAATTATATTTTATTGAATACAAATTAGTTTTGAGTTTTTTTTCTTTAGGTGAAAATGAAAGAGATTACAATAATTATGGTTTATCAATAAAAGTGACGTACCGTGATGGTGAACCTTTACAGGAGTTAAATAACGTGACACAAAGCGGTGGTGAACGTGCTGTTGCCACTGCAGCCTTTATGTTATCTTTACAAGAATTAACACCAGTGCCTTTTAGATGCGTAGATGAGATTAATCAAGGAATGGACACTAATAATGAAAGGAGAATATTTGAATTAATGGTTGAATGCACTAGTCAACCAGATACTTCACAATACTTCTTAATAACTCCAAAGGTAAATCGTGTAATTTTTTAATTCCTTAAATTTTTTTATCAAATCAAGGAATTTACTGATTATAATTTTTGTAGTTGATACCAAATTTGAAGTATTCAAATGAATTGAAGGTGCATTTTGTTCATAACGGTCCATTTACATTAAATCAAAGCCAATGGAATGAACTTCGTAAAAACTAGGTCGCATAATAAAACACGTTGTTATAATATAAAACTTGTTCTTATAATTATTAACCAAAGTTCAAAAAATAAATCTTTATAATTTTTGTATACACATTCGTTTTATTTAATATTATTAAAAGTAAAAATAAAAAATTAACGTATAATATTTATACCCAATTAAGCACCTCCTGAAGAATCCTCTTCCTTCGATTCAATATCGGTGGGATTTACATATTTGTCGTGTAATGTTCTTAGATGCCGCAGAAGATTGCTTTTGACATTAAAGCCTTTCGAGCAGAAGTTGCAGTTGTAGGGTCGTTCGCCTGTGTGGGTTCTCTTGTGAATCAGCATGGAAGCATGGGATGGGAATTTCTTATCGCACACTGTACACACTTTGTGCGATGGAGTTGGAAGTGTCGTGGAAGAGCGTGCGGGACCATAAGTTCGCAGGTTGAAGTTGGCAACGTGCAATTCACTTTCAGTGTGTGATGATTGAATATGTTGCACCCATTTCGCTGGGGTTGATAATACTTCCTGACACATATCACACTGAAGAGGTGGGAACGATACTTGATCATCCTCCTAAAATTGAGATAAATAATAAATGGCTTGATTTTAATTATAATACGTACCGGTGCTGAATGTCCCCGTTTTTGTCGTTTCGCAGGCATCATATCTGTGTGTGTTTGTACATGTTTAACCCATTCAGCGGGGATTGTAAATGTTTCTGAGCACAACTCGCAAGTTAGTGGTGTGTATAGTTTTTCATTTGATTCTTCCTCGTCTTCAATTTGTACTTCGGGTTTAATCATTACTTCGCTTTCGAATAAATCATCATGATCAACTAACTCGATGTCTTCTTGACTCACTTCGGACCACTCAATAGGTTCTTCTTTAATCACCAAAATTTGCATCACATCTTTTTTTTCGTCATCAATTTTTCTTTTTTCACCAGTTGCATTAGTAGTTTTGATTACGCTATGATTTTCCTTGGGGGGTTCTTTATTCGAGGATTTAATTTGTACAATATTTTGCGTTAAATCCTTACGTGGCTTAATTAACGGTTTATCAAGGGAAGGTGTAGTGGGTTTAGGTTCTTTTATAACCGATGATTGCTCTTGTACAGGTGGTGTAGGTTGCGGTACTGGTGTTGTTGGATTACTATCAAGTCTTTGATGTAATTTTATATTCATGCGTTTATCAGAACCTTCTTCTTCAGGTGGTCTCCAAAGTCCTTTAACCCGCAATAAATCCCCACCTCGTAACACGCTTTCTAAAATATCTTGCGAAACTGTCGTTTCTCCACTGTACATATATTGCAAAAGGATTTTTAAAGTTCTGTAGTTTATTTCTGGTGGAAGGATTATAATTAAAGGGGTGACCGTTGAGATTTTTGTCTGGAGTTTTAAGACTTGGTGGAAATATTGGCTGCAAGCCGATAGGATGAATCTGTGAGCTAAGATTTGGCGTCCTTCGATTGTCACCAGGGCTACATCGGTGAAGTAATCCCCATTTATCGCTGAGGCCACACAAGTGTGGATGTGCTGACCAAATGAGTGCCATTTTAGTTGGTAGTTTTCTGTTGTCGGATCCATATTAGGTAGCATGTGTCTAAAAAAATTAATTTTTAGAAAAATTAAAAAATTGGCCCAAAAAATTTTTTTAAATAAAATGAGATAATTTTTTGGGTTTAATTGATAAAATTGTAGAGAGCTGCATTATCAAATTAATTAAATTGAGTTACTACAGGTGCTTAATTAAGGTAAGTAGGTAAAAGTATAGGGGTTGATTTTTCTTAGTAAAAAAACAACATTGTTTACTTTGATTAAAAAAAGCTCGTGTGAAAGTTTGGGTGAGTTTTTTTTGTGTTTAAAACAATAACAGTAGATTTTTGCCGCACGTGTGAATGGGTTGTTCATTTGGGAAAAGTTGTAATAAAGCAATGTTTTACCTCACGTGAAGCAGTCGCTGATGAGGAAAAGCAACACATTACTCCCGTAAATGGTAAATGGTTTTAAGCGCGGGAGAACTGAAAGTACTGAAACGGTAAATGGTAGACACCGGGCTGCGTTGCCTATTTTTATTAATTAATCAATAAAATCGGTCTACCTCTATTGATTTTCTTCAGCCAATCAAAGGAAAGCGTCTATCGCATTGATCTGACAAATCGCTCAATTGCGCACACACTTATTGATTTTCCAAAAATTTCTATTGTTTTGTTGGATATGTAAGCAATTACTGATCGTCGGTCGTTAGATACTCAGGATTTATGCACCCTTGTTCATTGGAATTTAAGTTTTGTACGCTTTTATCGATCCCCCTTTGACCCCTCATGCTCCTTTCCTTTCTACGGTGATGAGCCTGCATCTGCAGAGGGGTATCGATTTACCTTTCTTCTTTTTTTTTCCATTTACACTCGTCCACACAATACAAATAATTGAACCCAAATTTTATTTTTATACCAAATAATACCTCAATAATAAAGACAATAATAATGTTCACATTTTCATACAAATAGTTTTGAAAAAATACTGCAATGGAAAATTTATGACTTGAAAATTTAAGTGTCACTTAAAAAAATTTAAGTGTCACTTAAAAATTTAAGTGTAACTTAAAAAAATTTAAGTGTCACTTAAAAAAAATTAAGTGTCACTTAAAAATTTAAGTGTCACTTAACACCGATTGCACCTCTTTCGCTTAAAATTTAAGTGTCATTCAAAAAAAAATGACTGAATTGGAAAATATATCAGTTCAAAATTTAAGTGTCACTTAAAAATTTAAGTAAATATCACTAAAAAATAAAGTGTCACTTAAGACCTATTTTCAGCAAAATCTTTGAAAAGTGTACTTTTTTGCTATTAAAAATAAATTTTTGGGCATTTGCAATGAAATATTTAACAAATATGCAACTGTTTTTGCCTTCAAAGCGAATTTGTTTTATACAGGGTGTTTCACTTTTTTTCCAGTATAATATTTTTTTAGATTTTAAATGTCATTCTGACTCTTTACGAAATTAAAGCAATTTTAAAATTTCGAAATTTCAATGAATTTTTGGGACACCCTGTATAAATTTCATTTTATTTGAAATTTTTTATTGAAATCAAGTATGCTAGGAAATTTTTTGTTCAGTATGACATTTACTGTCCAAATAAGTGAGACACCCTGTATATAGAATTTTTGGTTTTTAAGCATAATTTATTATACAGGGTGATTCAAACCACCCGTGCTACCCATTTATCTCGAGAACGCGTTATCGCATATCACTAAAATAAAAAATTTAATCACCAAAGTGAACTTAAAGAATCCATTGGTGAACTTATTTTTTTCCGGAACAACCCGGAACTATCCGGAACCGGAGGTAACTTTGATTTTTTAAATGACAACATAGGTCGAGTTTGGTATGGTTTGATAGGTCTTTCAAAAACAAATAACTTTTATTAAAATATTTTTTTAATATTTTCCATAGTTTAGAATTTATTCGAAAAAAAAAAAATTGTTAATAAAGGTAAATAAAAATTATTGCATATTTTGAAGAATTTTATAAATTTATAAACTCTTTCTACAAATTCTAATGTTTTATCAACTTTAAATATCATACTTGTCCATATTTAAACAAAATTCTTCAAAATATGCAATAATTTTTATTTACTTATTTTAACATTATTTTTTTGTTTTTCGAATAAATTCTAAACTATGAAAAATATTAAAAAAATATTTTAATAAAAGTTATTTGTTTTCGAAAGACGTATCAAACCATAGCAAACTCGACCTATGTTGCCATTTAAAAAATCAAAGTTACCTCCGGTTCCGGATAGTTCCGGGTTGTTCCGGAAAATTATAATTACACCAATGGATTCTTTAGGTTCACTTTGGTAATAAAATATTTTATTTTGGCCATGTACGATAACGCGTTCTCGAGATAAATAGGTGGCACGGGTGGTCTGAATCACCCTGTATAAGTATTTTTGAAAAAGTACGCTTTTATGATTTCTTCAAAACTACAACCTTATAATTCAATACAAATGAATAATATAAATTCTATATGAAAAATAAATTCAATTTCAAAGGTAAACAGTTACTTTCTTTTTTAAATTTTTGATTACAAATGTCCTAAAATCAATTTTTACTAGGGAAAAGTACGTTTTCAAATAATTTTCCGATTATCTTCTGAAGACTGATTGAATCACTTTTGCTTAAAATTAAAGTGATACTTAAATAAAAAAAAGTGACTGCAATAGAAAATCTGTCACTTCAAAATTTAAGTATCACTTAAAAATTTAAGTGTCACTTAAGAGCGATTGCACCAGTTTCGCTTAAAATTTAAGTGTCATTAAAAAATAAAAAGTGTAATGCAAAATCTGGCATTTTAAACTTTTTAAGTGTAATTCAGAGTCAATTTTGCTCTACTTTCACTAACAATTTAAGTGACACTTAAATTTAAAATAGGAATACTATGGAAAATCTGTAACTTAAAAATATAAGTGTCACTTAAGATCAATTGAACCACTTTCGCTTAAAATTTAAATGTAATTTAATACCCAGATTCTGGTCAAATCATTAAACTTTAAAGGCCTTTAAATTTAAATTTGTTATATGGGTTGTAATGGACAATTGCCATGGTTACCTTATTTGTTTCAAATTAAAGGCCTTTAATTTTGACCAGAATCAGCCTATAAATATAAAGTGTAATGGCATTTAAAATTATTTAATAATTGATGGAAATATAATGACAAATCTGTCACTTATTTAAGTGTCACTTAATAATTTAAGTGTCACTTAAGACCGATTGCACCTCTTTTGCTTAAAATTTAAGTGTAATGGAAAGTTTGGCACTTATTAAAACTTTAAGTGTGACTTGAGGCTAATTGCAGTACTTCTCCACTTAAAATTTAAAAGTGATATTTACTTAATTTTCATAATTGATAGGAATATCGAATATCATGGAAAACGTGTCACCTAAAAAATTTGGCTTGGACAAAAAACGATATGATAAAATCAATACTTTAATGTTGAGTTGTTTTCAAATTAATAAAATTTTTATATATTTTAAGGGCGTTAAAAATCGTCATATTATTTACTAAAGTTTATATAGTTTTTTTTTTAAATATTTAGTTTTACAAATTTACAACTGTGCCATCTCTTAGCGCCAATAAAAGTTTTCCACTTCAATGGAAGACTAACAGAAAACGCCACTTGCCATTTTGTAAATAATTTAAATTTAATTGCGGATAACATTTAGATTTAAGATATTTTTGTATCAGATTTAAAATGTTTAGTTTTTCAGTACAATTGTGGCCAGAAATTAGAAAATTAAAGGATTTTTCATGCGGTGGCTACAAAAATGTCGCATTAATAAACAAAAAATGTAATTTTTAAAGCCTTAACTTTTTATATTCATTTAAAAATGCGACATTTTTTTATTGAGATTATTTTCAAAAATCCGTAAATCTAAATTAGAATCTTAAATCAATTACTGCAGGATATTTGTTAAAAAAAGTTTTCCACGTAGAGATTTTATAAAAAATTCAATATTTTTGAACCTAAAGTTTTCTTAATTACAAACAATGACAGGGACATAAAAATGTGATTTTCTTAAAGCTAAATCTCTGTAGTTTTATACAATAATTGTTTTTAAGTATAATTGTGGCTAGAAATTTAAAATTTCGAGGATTTTCCACGAGGTGACTAAACGACTACATGAGATATTTCTTAAAAAAGTGTTCCACGTAAAGATTTTGTAGAAAATTCAATATTTTCAAACCTAAAAACATGATTTTCACAAAGCTTAAAGTCTGTAGTTTTAATAAATAAAAATATTTAAAATTAATTTTTGCAGGAAATTTGAAAAATCAGGAGTTTTCCACGCGTAACTAAAAATGTCACTTTTTTTATCATATTTAAAAATTTTAGTTTTTCAGTACAATTGTGGCCAGAAATTAAAAAATTAAAGGATTTTTCATGCGGTGGCTATAAAAATATCGCATTAATTAACGAAAAATGTAATTTTTAAAGCCTAAACTTTTTATATTCATTTAAAAATGCGACATTTTTTTATTGAGATTATTTTCAAAATTCCGTAAGTCTAAATTAGAATCTTAAACCCATAACTGCAGGATAGTTGTTAAAAAAAGTTTTCCACGTAGAGATTTTATAGAAAATTCAATATTTTTAAACCTAAAGTTTTCTTAATTACAAACAATGACAGGGACATAAAAATGTGATTTTCTTAAAGCTAAATCTCTGTAGTTTTACACAATAATTGTTTTTAAGTATAATTGTGGCTAGAAATTTAAAATTTCGAGGATTTTCCACGAGGTGACTAAACAACTACAAGAGATATTTCTTAAAAAAGTTTTCCACGTAAAGATTTTGTAGAAAATTCAATATTTTCAAACCTAAAAACCTGATTTTCACAAAGCTTAAAGTCTGTAGTTTCAGTAAATAAAAATATTTAAAACTAATTTTTGCAGGAAATTTGAAAAATCAGGAGTTTTCCACGCGTAACTAAAAATGTCACTTTTTTTATCAGATTTAAAAATTTTAGTTTTTCAGTACAATTGTGGCCAGAAATTAAAAAATTAAAGGATTTTTCATGCGGTGGCTATAAAAATGTCGCATTAATAAACGAAAAATGTAATTTTTAAAGCCTAAACTTTTTATATTCATTTAAAAATGCGACATTTTTTTATTGAGATTATTTTCAAAATTCCGTAAGTCTAAATTAGAATCTTAAACCCATAACTGCAGGATAGTTGTTAAAAAAAGTTTTCCACGTAGAGATTTTATAGAAAATTCAATATTTTTAAACCTAAAGTTTTCTTAATTACAAACAATGACAGGGACATAAAAATGTGATTTTCTTAAAGCTAAATCTCTGTAGTTTTACACAATAATTGTTTTTAAGTATAATTGTGGCTAGAAATTTAAAATTTCGAGGATTTTCCACGAGGTGACTAAACAACTACAAGAGATATTTCTTAAAAAAGTTTTCCACGTAAAGATTTTGTAGAAAATTCAATATTTTCAAACCTAAAAACATGATTTTCACAAAGCTTAAAGTCTGTAGTTTCAGTAAATAAAAATATTTAAAACTAATTTTTGCAGGAAATTTGAAAAATCAGGAGTTTTCCACGCGTAACTAAAAATGTCACTTTTTTTATCAGATTTAAAAATTTTAGTTTTTCAGTACAATTGTGGCCAGAAATTAAAAAATTAAAGGATTTTTCATGCGGTGGCTATAAAAATGTCGCATTAATAAACGAAAAATGTAATTTTTAAAGCCTAAACTTTTTATATTCATTTAAAAATGCGACATTTTTTTATTGAGATTATTTTTAAAATTCCGTAAGTCTAAATTAGAATCTTAAACCCATAACTGCAGGATAGTTGTTAAAAAAAGTTTTCCACGTAGAGATTTTATAGAAAATTCAATATTTTTAAACCTAAAGTTTTCTTAATTACAAACAATGACAGGGACATAAAAGTGTGATTTTCTTAAAGCTAAATCTCTGTAGTTTTACACAATAATTGTTTTTAAGTATAATTGTGGCTAGAAATTTAAAATTTCGAGGATTTTCCACGAGGTGACTAAACAACTACAAGAGATATTTCTTAAAAAAGTTTTCCACGTAAAGATTTTGTAGAAAATTCAATATTTTCAAACCTAAAAACATGATTTTCACAAAGCTTAAAGTCTGTAGTTTCAGTAAATAAAAATATTTAAAACTAATTTTTGCAGGAAATTTGAAAAATCAGGAGTTTTCCACGCATAACTAAAAATGTCACTTTTTTTATCAGATTTAAAAATTTTAGTTTTTCAGTACAATTGTGGCCAGAAATTAAAAAATTAAAGAATTTTTCATGCGGTGGCTACAAAAATTTCGCATTAATAAACGAAAAATATCATTTTTAAAACCTAAACTTTGTATATTAATTTAATAATGCGACATTTTTTATTGAGATTATTTTTAAAATTCTGTTAGTCTAAATTGGAATCTTAAACCAATTACTGCAGGATATTTGTTAAAAAAAGTTTTCCACGTAGAGATTTTATAGAAAATTCAATATTTTTGAACCTAAAGTTTTCTTAATTACAAACAATTACAGGGACATAAAAATGTGATTTTCTTAAAGCTAAATCTCTGTAGTTTTACACAATAATTGTTTTTAAGTATAATTGTGGCTAGAAATTTAAAATTTCGAGGATTTTCCACGAGGTGACTAAACAACTACAAGAGATATTTCTTTAAAAAGTTTTCCACGTAAAGATTTTGTAGAAAATTCAATATTTTCAAACCTAAAAACATGATTTTCACAAAGCTTAAAGTTTGTAGTTTCATTAAATAAAAATATTTAAAACTAATTTTTGTAGGAAATTTGAAAAATCAGGAGTTTTCCACGCGTTAACTAAAAAAACTGACATAGATAAGTTGGGTAAACTTTTTTAAACATAAAAAAATGGGGTGTAAAAATTGAATTTTCTGAAAGCAACACTAAAAAAAAAATCATTAAAATATCTGCATGTGCTTATACGTGTAAATGGCAATGACCTGTCAGCAAAAAAGACCTTGCTTTTGAAACAATATTTTAAACACGCAATCTTAATTTCATTTTAATAATTTCTATTTTATAATAATTGACCTAAATATTAAACACCGTTTTTTTAATGTTATAATTTGTAATGAGTAAAGCACATTGTAAATTGTGGTTGAATTAAAAAAGTGGTTTTCAAAATGAAGCCACATTACAAAGCTTTGCTTTTAGTTAACCCTGCTTACATTTCCGCAAAATTTATAGTCGAAAAATGTTCAAACCCATTATTTGTAATGTATAACTCGTCAACCTTTACAATGTCAACTAATTCATGAAATATGGAACAATCGATCTGTTTTTACTGTTTTTACCTGAAAATATAACCCACATCAACTTATTTATTTACTTTTAATTACTCGAGCTTAAAATAATTAAATTTTCGCTTTAATTTTTGTTCACTTTTATTGTATGATTCGCTTGCTATTTTACATTTAAAATGGATTAAATTTTTGTCCTACATAAATTATAATAATATAGGAAGTATTTAATTAAATTCCATGAGTAAAAAGGGTTGTTATAACTGAATTCAATAATATTTCGACCATAACATTATAATTTATAAAATATTTCGTCATAAGCAAGAACACTCTAATATAGATTTATTAGGTTGAATAAATCCTGAAGAGCTTACGTAGCTAAAAGTACTAAAAACCTTTTAATTTTCTAAAAACTAAAATTTTATTTATACATCAATTATATTTGGGGTTAATTTATTAGGTCGTAAATTAAATGAAAGGTCTTATTTTAATCTTATTAAAGGCTTATTTTAATAATCCTGTCTTTTTCTGTACACACCGAACCCTCATTAAAAACAAACATTTGTTACAATTAAATAGCTTTTTTACTTACTTTTTTTAATCCTTAAATCTCCACTTTGTTTACTTAAATAACCTTAACAATAAATTGTTGCTAGAAAAAATTCAAACCGTATTACCGTGAAATTCATGGCTCCTGGATAAGATTTTCCACGTTGTGAACTTTGTAGTGATCTTAAATGTGAATTTATTAAAATAGTCGAGTTATAAAGCGAATTTTTTAGTAACCGCTTGAAAAATTTATTTTATGTAAAAACTTTCGAACTTTAAAAAAAATCATATTCCCTTTCGTTTTTAGTAATTTTGGGTTTAAAAATATTGAATTATCTATTAAAGCTCTCCGTGGAAAACCTTTTTTAAGAAATATCCTGCTGTAATTGTTTAAATAGATAATTATATAAATTTCTAAAAATAACTGATATTAACATATTAAATTTTTTTAAATTTAATTATTTTTTGAGATACATTACCTAAAAAAAAATTGATTTTTTTGAGTTTTTGGGGAGTAAAATTTTTTTTGGGGGGGGGGAGGTGTAGAGTGCAGGTGAACCCCTACATTTCATCCATTTTTTACTATCTTTCAATTGCGGGGTTGATTTTGAAAAAATTCGAAAAAAAAATTTTTGAGATATTTTTAAGATCAATCCTCCTTTCGTGACGTCATAGGAATTGCAAATAGCGAAAACTGATTATTTGCACTCAAATTTCAATATTTTGATTGTAATAATTATTCATATGAATTTGGGACTGTATTGGGCACTAATCCACTAAGGCACACCTCCACTCACTGTGCTTACAGCTTCCAGGCTTAAGCTAAATTTACCTTCAAAAAGGCCCCTGTAACTTGCATAAAATTGAAATTTTGCACATACAAAGTTGAATATATGCTCCTTCGAACAGACAAACCCCTTTTTTGATATTTTGATCTATAGTCTCTTAATATACTCTTTAATTGTGTGTAAAATTAACACTTTTTGATAGAACATATCTAACATAATTTTAACTTATTTAAAAATCGAGTTTGTCCGTTCGAAAGGTTAATAAATGAACTTTACTATAAAAAAAAGAAAATGAAAATATATTAAGAAATAACGCGTCCAAGGGTCCCCAAGCAAACGTGTAAAAATGGACCGTGATGATTGCATGAAATTTTTAATGGTAATCGGTTTTTATTTTTTTTCTCAAAAACTATAAAAGTTATCGATTTTAAATTTATACCAAAAGTAAATACCGTGGATAGACGTGTTTTAAAAAATATTTGGTTAAAATCGGTTAAATAGTTTTTTTGGAAAAAAATCGCAAAGTTTTGGCAAAATTTTGGTACAAATATGGTTCTGGACGGCGCAATTTTGAACCGAAATTTAAAAATTTCACAGAATTTGGTGGAGGAGGTGACTGTGCGAATTTTAAGTTTTCAAACGTCTTAGTGGTACTAATAGTTTCGAAGATATTAATTATTTTGAGAAAAGTGAAAAATTTCAGACCGAAATTTTGGCTCCAAACGTAGATTTTGTTTATGTTAGGTACATTTTCGGTGATAACTCAAAAACGGAAAGAGATAGCGAAGTGATTCTTTTTTTGACGTAAAGTGGACCTAAATGGCTTTTAGGAAAGGTACATAAAGTAGGGTTGAAATGTAATTTAAAGGGTGAATTTGACCCATAAATACGACTTTTAAAAATGCGAAATAAAAAAATTGTTTTTTTCGTTATTTTTCAAAATTTAAAATACCCTATGCGTGAGAGCTTTCGGTAAAAAGAGTAGATTTTAAAGTGTTTTTAAAAAGTAACCCTGCGGGAGCCTTTCACCCTTAAGATGAAAATTTTGAGTTTATTTCTACGTAATTTCCCAACCCTACCAAACATAAAAAATTTGAGTAGCCTATACACTGTAAAAAATATGCCTTTTTAAAGTTGCGAAAGAAAATTGCAAAAATTTCGAAAACTGCGGGAGCCAGATGAGCCTAGGTTGGACCGCGTTTTACCCGATTTTTTTAACATTTTACGTTTGATTTTTTTCCAAGGTTCAGGAAAAAAATTTCAAGGTGCCCATTTTTTCTCTCATAAGTAAATACCAAATAAGTAAAATAAAAAATATTCGAGTATTACAGGTTGTTCCGATGAAAAGTTACGAATTTTCAAAGTGCGCGTCAAAATAGCGCGAAAAATAAAGCGTCACTTTGGGGGCACCAAAACGACATAAAGAGTAAACCCATAAAAAAACTCCCGTTTTTGTAGACACCGCATGAAAACCCCTTTAACTTCTAAATTTCTGGTCACAATTGTAGTGAAAAACTAAAATTTTTAAATTTGATAAAAAAGTGAAATTTTTAGTTACGCGTGGAAACCTCCTGATTTTTCAAGTTTCCTGTAAAAATTAGTTCTAAATATTTTTATTTACTGAAACTACAGACTTTAAGCTTTGTGAAAATCATGTTTTTAGATTTGAAAATATTGAATTTTCTACAAAATCTCTGCGTGGAAAACTTTTTTCAGAAATATCTCCTGTAGTCGATTAGTCACCTCGTGGAAAATCCTCGAAATTTTATATTTCTGGCCACAATTATACTTAAAAACAATTATTGTGTAAAACTACAGAGATTTAGCTTTAAGAAAATCATATTTTTATATCCCTGTCATTGTTTGTAATTAAGAAAAGTTTAGGTTTAAAAATATTGAATTTTCTATAAAATCTCTACGTGGAAAACTTTTTTTAACAAATAGCCTGCAGTAATTGGTTTAAGATTCTAATTTAGACTTACGGAATTTTGAAAATAATCTCAATAAAATAATGTCGCATTTTTAAATAAATATAAAAAGTTTAGGCTTAAAAAATTACAATTTTCGTTTATTAATGCGACATTTTTGTAGCCACCGCATGAAAAATCCTTTAATTTTTTAATTTCTGGCCACAATTGTACTGAAAATCTAAAATTTTTAAATCTGATAAAAAAGTGACATTTTTAGTTACGCGTGGAAAACTCCTGATTTTTCAAATTTCCTGTAAAAATTATTTTTAAATATTTATATTTACTGAAACTACAGACTTTAAGCTTTGTGAATATCATGTTTTTAGGTTTAAAAATATTGAATTTTCTACAAAATCTTTGCGTGGAAAACTTTTTAAAGAAATATCTCTTGTAGTCGTTTAGTCACCTCGTGGAAAATCCTCGAAATTTTAAATTTCTAGCCACAATTATACTTAAAAACTATTATTGTGTAAAACTACAGAGATTTAGCTTTAAGAAAATCACATTTTTATGTCCCTGTCATTGTTTGTAATTAAGAAAACTTTAGGTTTAAAAATATTGAATTTTCTATAAAATCTCTACGTGGAAAACTTTTTTAACAAATATCCTGCAGTAATTGGTTTAAGATTCTAATTTAGACTGACGAAATTTTGAAAATAATCTCAATAAAATAATGTCGCATTTTTAAATAAATATAAAAAGTTTAGTCTTTAAAAATTACATTTTTTGTTTAATAATTTTTTAATTTCTGGCCACAATTGTACTGAAAATCTAAAATTTTTAAATCTGATAAAAAAGTGATATTTTTAGTTACGCGTGGAAAACTCCTGATTTTTCAAATTTCCTGTAAAAATTAGTTTTAAATATTTTTATTTACTGAAACTACAGACTTTAAGCTTTGTGAAAATCATGTTTTTAGGTTTGAAAATATTGAATCTTCTACAAAATCTCTGCGTGGAAAACTTTTTTAAGAAATATCATCTCCTGTAGTTGTTTAGTCACCTCGTGGAAAATCCTCGAAATTTTAAATTTCTAGCCACAATTATACTTAAAAACAATTACTGTGTAAAACTACAGAGATTTAGCTTTAAGATAATCATATTTTTATGTCCCTGTCATTGTTTGTACTTAAGAAAACTTTAGGTTTAAAAATATTGAATTTTCTATAAAATATCTACGTGGAAAACTTTTTTTAACAAATATCCTGCAGTAATTGGTTTAAGATTCTAATTTAAACTTACGGAATTTTGAAAATAATCTTAATTAAAAATGTCTCATTTTTAAATGAATATACAAAGTTTATGCTTTAAAAATGGCATTTTTTGTTTATTAATGCGACATTTTTGTAGCCACCGCTTGAAAAACCCTTTAATTTTTAAATTTCCGGACACAATTGTGCTGAAAAACTAAAATTTTTAAATCTGATAAAAAAATATCTTAAACCATGGAGTATGGATGCTTAAACCCAACAATCCCTGAATGTTTGATAAAAAAGTGACATTTTTAGTGAACGCGTGGAAAACTCGTGATTTCTCAAATTTCCTGCAAAAATTAGAGATAAGAGATTCAACTTAAAGTAAATGGTAGTTTTTTTTAAACTTGGAGTTGTAATTGATATTTGAAACCTTCAGACATAGAAAATTTTAAAATTTTTTAATTTGCCCCGTGGAAAATCTTGCTGTTTTAATTTCTTAAGTCTGAGAAAGTAATCAATCAAAGTTTTCAGTTTAAATTCGTCAAAATTGTTGAGAAATATTAAATTTTTTATTATTTATGGGTTTAATAAAGTGGTGTTTGTGAATGAAAATGTTTTGGTGCAAAATAAGTGGAGTATTAAATTTTGAAGCAGTGCACAGTGCACACGTCATTTGGGTAAAAATAGGAGCAATCAAGTGTCGAGTAAAAAATTAAAACTTGTGCATTAGGGCATTAGGGTTGGTTTCGTTCGGGGTTCGGGGCTATTTCCTGAAAAGTGCTGCTTTTACGCGCATTTATGCCAAAGTATTTACACTGACGTGGCGTGACGCAACATGCTCTGCAGATATGGGTCGATAGAAAAGTGGGAAAATGGGAAATGGGCGACGGTTTACCTGTGGCCACCTGCTAAACCCGACAGACGCTTCAGGGAAAAACCAACCAACCCGCAACAAACTAAATATAAACATAGTTACTAAATACCTTTTTTATTGATACACACCATCAACCAGTTGAAAAGTCATTAAAAACTACTAAAATATACGCTTGTTAAAAGTGTTTTATTTTTATATTACTTTGTAGCAATTATTTACCTCTGCGACAAACTTTGCTAATATAAAAGATGATTCCATTTAAAAAAAAAACTGTCCTATAATATTTTAGTTTTGGAGACTAAAGAATCACCCTGTATAAACATAGTTACTAAATACTCTTTTATTGATACACCACATACACCAGTTGAAAAGTCATTAAAAACTACACTTATAAAACATACGCTTGTTAAAACCGTTTTATTTTTATACTAAAATACTTTGTAGCAACATGTTTCCAGTTAAAAATTTTTATTCTTATTTTCAACCAAATTTTAACAAATTCACTACGGGTTTCTCTCCTTACAATGGTCTTAAATTCTTAACTATAAAGTTTATCCTTAATAGAGCCGGAAATTATAATTAATTCTAGTAACTACAACAAAACTCCCAACTTGCTTTAATGCACTTTTTGTTAATTTTTAAACTTTTTAATTTTTAAAGGACGTAAAAACTCTGCGTTTTCCTAATGATTCAATTATTAAAGAAACTTTTTAATAGTAACATACAGGGTGTCTCATTTTTTTACAGCAAAAATTTTACTTAAAATTTTATGATTTTTTGGGACACCCTTTATAAATTTCATTTTATTTTGAATTTTTTATTTAAATCAACCCAATAATGTTCAAAGAAGCAAGTTGGTAAAGTCAAAATCTACACCATAATTGATAATAAATTGAAAATAAAAAAAAATATACAGGGTGTTTCACAAAAATCATAAAAAATGTTTGCAGGAAAAATAAAGTTTAATCGAGCTTATAATAAAATCATTTGTATTATTTTTTTAAATTTTTTGGGTGTCATATTTTTTCGCATTTTCACGGCGTAAATAAATAAAGCATACAGCAAGTAAGCTGCCGCATTGCTTTAAATCGTGGGGGAAAATGTTGGAGATAAGGATCAGTTTAGGAATAACCTTCACTTTATAATTTTTTAAAATTATTCATGAACACGCTACTGGATTATTGTACATTTTACATGCCGCAGTATTGCTCCTCGTCGGTTTCTTTTCTTTCACCGTGAATAAACTTGAGTAATTGAGCTCCGCCATTTAATTAAAACACGACTAAACAAACGTTGTCGTAGTTTGTCGCATGTTACATTTCATTAGATAAAATAAAATATAAAAAAGACGCTTTTACTACACTTATAGTAACTAAAAATAACTAAAATGCTCCATTTTAAAAAGAAAACCATTCCAATTTGGATACATTTATATTTTTTTCCTAATTTCACGACAGACACTTATTCAAACTTCTTGTCCTTATTTCATTATGAAACAGAGCAAGTCTCTTGTCAAAACAAAATACGTAAAAAACCTCCTCAAAAACGTCCAAAAAAATTTCTCATACATTTCAGAATCTGATATGGAGTTCTTGTTTGCCGGAATTGAAGTTGAAAAAGAAGAAAAAAAATTTCAAGAAGACAAAAATAACTCAGGTCTAATGTCATCAAATGACTAATCAAAGGACTATTCGTCTTTATGCGGTTAAAATCCTTTCTTCTACTTGTGGAGGATGCGATTGTATTTTTTCTTGCGGTATTCGAAAACCACAAATTTTTAGAAACTCCAGAAGAAACCTTTGATGACAAAAAAGATATCAAAACCTAATGTGATCCACAATGCTGGTTTCACAAAATGATAGGTTTTTTTCTTTACTTGCCAAGAAAATCCAGTGGTGGATCAAGAGTAAAATTCCAAATAATAAATGTCTTTCAGGAAAAAAAAACCCATCAATCAATTTTCTTTTTCGATTACGAAAAAGCTACAGCTATTTTATAAGTTCAAAAAAATTTTTATTATCAATATTTTTATTAGAAGTATGCTTTGCATTTTGTCTTTAAATTTCATCCAGATATATTAATTTTTATACGGGATTTAAAAGGTCCCTCTTAGTTTAAAAAAAAATCTAAATGGCAATTAGGTGAAAAGAAAATCTAAAGTATACTTGAGTTAAATTAAAAAAATAATGAAAAGAAGGAAATTACAAAGTGCGTTCCACAAAATTCATAAAAACTTTAAACTTGCTGTAACGTTTTTGGAAGACGAAAAAATATTAGTTCATAGAATTTTTTGTTCAGAAAGATATCTACGTTTTTTTTGAAAAATTTTATCTCATGATAGTTACGCCACTTTGTTTATAATGTTCTATTTAACCTAAAATTTAAAAAAAAGATTTATGTGTACTATTATTTGGTATGTATATTGTTCTTGGTATTAGTTTTTTGTACTCACGTTGCCTATCATTTCTCCGATATACAGGGTGTTCATTTTAAAAGGAGCCCCCCTAAATAATTCTCGCAAAAATAATTTAATATAAAAATGCCGTGACAGGTCGTTTTTTATTTTTAAAAGGACATCTATTAACAATGAAATTAAAGTTGTCTTTTCAACCCCCTACCACACAGGCCACCCCTTTGATTTTTTTAAATGGGAAGGGGGATCGAGTGACGCATCATTTTAAAGGTCCTAAAAATATAAATATGATTTGTCCCTTTTTTAATTTAGTCATTTACAAGACACGATAAAAGAGAAAAGTAAAAAGTAATTTATCACAAAAAAAAATTATAAAAAAAACATGGTATTTATAAATAATTAGCTTTTGTTACGCTAGAGCACTTCTTTTATGGTCAAAACAATTTACTGAAAAGTGATTTAAAAGTACATAAATAATACCATTAAGTACTATTTTTTAAATTTTTAGGTACGTTAAAAATCAAAAAGTTTCCAAAAAAATTATGACCACCATTATTAGAGTAAAAAATGCTCCTTTTAAAACGAATACCCTGTATTTTGAAAAAACTGAATCAGATTATAATTTTCTTTTTTATGCACTCCTCTGTATGATATAAAATTAGTACATACTACTATTAAGAGGGTTTTCACTTTCAAAGTTTTTAATAATCAAAATGTTTATGTTTTTTTCTAATATTTTTAGTTTTTATGGTTTATTTAAAAAAACGCTCCCATAGCCTCATTAAAAAGTTCATCAAGCTTTCAGTAACTTTCATAATAATTTTGAAAAACCTACTGTCCTTGCTTAAAAAATTAAAAAGTTTGAAACCTCCATAAAAATTCTGGAACTCCAGAGAAGAAAAATTACATATTTTCGAGTGTTCAAGGGGTGAGGGGGGGGGGGGGGGGAACCTATTGCCCCCTTCTGTATCCGCCACTGTAAAGTCCAATGTTAATTTGTAGAATGAAATAATTTTATTTTTTTTAAATATGACTTATGGTATACCAAATTACTCAGAAAAAACCAATAATTCCAAATATGTGTAAGTCCAATATGGCCGCCATAAGAAAAAAACAAGTTTTAGTTTATTTTCGGTCAATCCGTTGTCTTACTGCATTGTGCCCAAAAAGGTGCCTGTATAAAGTCAAAAACATTTTTGGTGCCACCGAATATAAAGAAATTATTTATAACCATATTTTGAAAATCGCATTTTTTTGTTTTTTCAAGAACGATGTGATCAGTGGCGTAGTCATGAATTTCGGACAGACCATAAAAAGGCGCACAGAGGGAAGGAGGCGGGGTTGTGCCCTCTTTTGTAGATATTTGAAGCTCAAGATTTTTCTTGAGAATCAAAATTCACAATACTGAATTTGCATATCCAAATTTAATACCATAAATGTATTAAAGTTTTTTTAACGAATTTTTTTTAGATTTTTAAATATTTTAAAAAATTAGGTTTTTATAAAAACTTATACCAATTTTATTTATTGCAAAAAAAAGATAAAATAATCAGAATGTATACAGGGTGTCACAGAATTCGTCCGACAACGGTTACTGGAGATAGTAGATCTAAAATTATGTGGTGAGGACCCAAGGTGTTTCAAGTTACTGGAAAAAGTTTTTCAGCAACTTTTTTTAGGTAGTAAATTTCCTATGACCTCATTTAATTTGGAATCTTTAAGAAGTTACACCATTTTTAAAATTGCAAGTTGTTCAGATTTTTGTAGAATAACTTTTTTTTAATTTAAATCAATTCTCTGAAATTTGGACTTAAATCAGGATTATTCAGTTTTACTTTACTTAGTTTTTTATTTTTATTTTGTTACATATTTTTTTATTATACCATTTCAATCATACATTATTTTTTTTAAACAATTTATATCACAATTTTGAACTTTTAATTTCAATTTCTCAAAAAATAGCAGATTCTCCTTTTTTAACAAACCTCCGAGAATGATTCTTTGAAATTTTTTGGAATTTACCCATGCCCAATTGCTTTTTTGAACACCAAAAGGCCTGTTTATAAACTAATAGGAGCATTTTTAATTTCCCCTACTAAAATGAATGTATCTGATGGGCTTATGAAGTCAAAGAAAAAATCCAAAGGATGCTTGATTTAAATAAAAAAATATAATAAAATGGAAATTTACTATCAAATTTTTTTGGAAAAAAAGTGAGGCCTCTTATATATTTTTATCTTCAGATTTAAAAAATATTTAATGCTAAGAAAGGCGTCTCAAATTGGCTTTGGGCATCAGGGAGTGAAAAGACCCTCTGACCCCCCCGTATCTACACGCCACTGGATGCGATATTCAAATGTTTTGTCAATGAGTTATTAATATAGGAACAAATCTCTATTACTTTGTTCATTTTTAATTTTTTTTTAAATCCAATAATAACAAACATATACCCTTACAATCCAACTTCAAATGGAACACCTTGTATACAGGGTGTTCCGTTCGTGGTTCACCAAACATAAGAGTTAGAAACTAGAGCAAATTTAATCGACAAAAAACGTATAGGTCTACCTTTTTATGTAGCTACAGCATTTTGAATTTTAGGTCACCAATTTTTGCCAAAAATCACAAAATCGCTAATTACTTTTTAACCAATATAATATTACACTAGAAAGCTGAAACCATCCTCTTTCAACTGGGAACAACAATAATACACAAAAGGTTGATATAATGTTGAATAAAAAATCGCAAGAAAAAGAATACATAAATATATTTTTTTAGTTTTTGAATTTTTTTCCAAGATAAGACCCATTAAGAGGAATCATCCCGATGCATTTTTAGACGTTTGCTTGGGGACCCTTGGATGAAGCGTTGTTTTTTAATATATTTTCATTTTCTTTTTTTATAGTAAAGTACGTTCATCAACCTTTCGAACGGACTCAATTTTTAAATAAGTTAAAATTATGTTAGATATGTTCCCCCACAATGTGTTAATTTTACACATAATTAAAGAGTGAATTAAGAGACTATAAATCAAAATATCAAAAAAGGAGTCTGTCCGTTCGAAGGAGCATATATTCAACTATGTATGTGCAAAATTTCATTTTTTTTTGTTTATTAATAAGAAAGTTACAGGGGACTTTTTGAAGGTAAATTTATCTTAAGCCTGGAAGCTGTAAGCGCTCCAGCACAGAGAGTGGGGGGTGTGCCTTAGTGGATTAGTGCCCAATATTGTCTCAAATTCATATGAATCATTTTTACTATCGAAATATTGAAATTTGAGTCCAAATAATCAGTTTTCGCTATTTGCGATTCCTATGACGTCACGAAAGGAGGATTGGCCTTAGGGTTTTATTTTTTTAAATCATCTAAAAGTTCTTCATATTACAATAAATCAGGGAAAAATTTGAAACCATAACACTTTTCCTCCTCTTACTAGCCTTCTGTTACCATCGACTGGTGCACTGACATGAAACTGTTATAAAATATTTAGCATTCCATCAGGTTTTCTTATAGCCTATATGATAAACTATGCACCTCTTATGATTCTACAGCTTATTTGACAAACTATGTTCAGGACTACTTCTGATAGAATTAACTTCAGAAGGATTTACTAATTGAAGGAAAAGAGCTACGGTTTCAAAAATTTTCCTGGTTTGTTGAGAATATGAACAAGTTTCAGAAAATTAAAAAAAAACCAACCGCAATGAGTCCAATTTAAGAGAAAATTAAAAAAAAACTGAAAAAATTTTTAAAATTTTTTTTTCTATTTTTGATTTTTTTGACATTATAACAATTGCTTTTGTAATACTGTTATAACCTATTGAAAAAGAATTTTTAATGATATTGTTTTTATCCCTACACACATTGGTAAAGATGTATAAGTACCGATTTTGTAATTTGTCATAAAAATCGGAGACCTAAAATTTAAAAGGCTATAGTTCTAAGACTAAGCTAGACTCCACTTTTTTGTCGATTAAATTTGGGCTAGTTTCTAAACCCGACGTTTGGTGAGCCATGAAAGAAACACCCTGTAGATTCAATATTTTTTAAATTAAAGTTTTCATAATTCCAAAAACGACAGGACACGAAAATTTGTATACAGGGTGATTCACATTTATGTTAAAATCTCTCGGGTGGTGATTCCTTAGATAAAAATAAGAAAAAAAGTTCATATAAACATATGTCCGATTCCGCTTCCTAAAAGAGTTACAGCTCTTCACAGACAGGTTTTTGGCCATTTATTTCAGAATGGATACTAGTAAAGTATTAAAATTTGGCATAACTCTTAATATGCATTGGACTCACGTCCATGATTTTTTTGAAATTTTTTTATTGGTTCCAAGTGGTATTTTAAGAGATCGTTAGTGGTAAAAACAATGGTAACTTTTTTAGTACGGCACTTTTATGAGATTTTTTTCAAAATATCATTCTGTGATCAAATTTACACAAAAATGGTGCTCTTATACAAATTCGATAGAATGAGCCGTTTAAGAGAAAAGTGCCTCTAAAGATGTGTTTGCTGGGATTGTTGTCATGGTTACCATACAAAATTTTTTTGTAGACCTATTGTTTTACCAAAATTATTCCAAATGTTACATTGGAACGTTTTTTTATAAATTATGGAATAATTTTGATAAAATAATAGGCCTACAAAAAAGTTAAGTGGTGGATCTAGAGTAAAATTCTAGGGGGGCGATTTTTTCAGCACTTTTTTAATGAATGATGATAAATTAAGTTAAATTATTTAAAATGAACGCCCAAAAATGACATTTCCACTGAAGTTAAACTTATAAAATTAGTGTCATTAGCAAATTTAAAAAAAATTACTATAAAATAAACTTATTTAAGTAATATTTTTCTCGTAGGAACTTTTTTGAAAATTGATTATAAAAATACTCATTTTTGGTGTATAAAAAAATTCTAAAAACTTCATTAAAAACTGCTAGTTTCGATAAAATTATAACAAAATTTTTGAGTTTAAATTAAAGATTGGGGTATAATCTGCAATACGAAAGTCTAAAATCAATCATGGGCCTAAAAATAAATTTAATATAACCAATTGAAGTTAAAGTTATTTTTGGGGCAAATTTTTAATCTTACTTTAATGATCTAAAAAGAGTATTTATAGTCAAGATATGATTATAAAATAAGTTTTATTATAAAACTTGGTTAATTTTTTATAAAATGGACCATTTAAAAAATAAAATTCGCAATGGGGCCTTTTTTGAAATCCCATTTAAAAGTTTTTTAACACTTTTATTTAAACTGACGTTTTTGATGAAAACTGTGTATGCACTTTGAACGCCAAAAAATGACATTTCCACTGAAGCTATATTTACAAAGTTAGTTCCATTATAAAATTTAGACAATTTCCTATGGTAACCATGACAACTGTCCTGGCAAGCACATCTTTAGATGCACTTTTCTCTTAAACGGGTCATTCTATCGAATTTGTATAAGAGCACTATTTTTGTGTAAATTTGATTACAGAATGATATTTTGAAAAAAATCTCATAAAAATGTAGTACTAAAAAAGTTACCATTGTTTTTACCACCAACGATCTCTTAAAATAGCCAAAAACCTGTTCTCTGTCAGCATCTAGGAAGAACTGTAACTCCTCTTAGGAAGCTGAATCAGACATATGTTTATATGAACTTTTTTTCTTATTTTTATCTAAGGAATCACCACCCAAGAGATTTTAACATAAATGTGAATTACCCTGTATTCATTTAAAATTGCTACATTTTTATTGTGATTACTACCTATATTTATATTTTCAAAATTTCTTAAGTCTGAATTAGATTCGTATACCAATTACAGCAGAACATTTTTTCCAAAACACATCCTTCAAAATCGCCCTTTTTTTGTCTTATTTCAAAGAACATAATTTTTTTGAAAATTGGAAAAAATGTAATTGAAGTTGAAAGCTTGCGTTGTTTGATTCATTAGGGAATAATGGTGTATGAGATGAATATGAATTTGGGTTAATGATGGTAAAGTGGTTTGCATTGAAAATTAGTGCATACTGTGACATTAAAGTTGGTAAATAAAGTTGTTGGTAAGTAAGATATAATTTAGAGATGTCGCGGGAGTAAGGTATTAGCATATACGATAATAGTGAAGATCAACAAGTACGAGTATGCAGGGGGTGTTTAGGAATGTAGGTCTTGAATGGGTTTGATTTGTTGAATAAAAGATGGGTTTAGTGTGTGTAAAGTTGAAAAATCAGTGATTGATGTATTTATTAAGTAGGATGTAGGTGTTTGTCGTTTGTGATTAGAAGGCGCGTGTTGTGGGGTAAAATTAGGTAAAGTTTGGAATCGATCGTAGTCCTTTGAAAAAATCCTCTGGAGCCGGCACTGGCGTGGCGCCGTCGCAGGGTTCAAAAAGCGTCGTCCTGAGCGTCAGTCGACCGCGAGACTAACGCCATGTCGTATCGCGTATCGGGCCGACGGGCCTTCCGCCGACCCCATTAGGACCCAAAGACGTAACTCTTTCTTTCACTCTCTGTCTTTCTCTAAGCAGCAGTCGCGTCATGTCGGGCTCGGCGCGGGACTCCTGGGGGGAGGACGTGCACGTCTCCGCCGACGCTCCACCGGAGGATCGCCCCGCTGAAGACGTCGTCGCGACCAAGTGCAAGCGACCCGTCTCTTACCCTTCGGGCCCCGAGTGCAAAGACCACGACCACGACCACCAACACGCGCTACCCACCGGCTTCAACGCGACCAAACGCAACTCAGATCCTCCCAGGCCGCCCCCGAACGTTAAAAAGGCTCAAGTGAAACCCTTCACCAAGGAGTCGCTCGAGAGGCTCGAGAGGAAAACTGTGCAGCTCGTTAAGGAGTACGGCTTTCAACCCAGGAGGAAGCTCAGTGTCGAGGACGGGGCCAGGTTACCCGCTAAATACGAACCTTTCCCCAAGAAACTTTACGGACGACCCCTAGAGGAAATTGACAACTTTATTTATGATGAGGTACCAGGATTTACCTTCCTCCCAAACAATCACCACAACTTTCATTTCCTCTACTATAAATACTTTATATAGCCTACAATAAAAACGCACGAAATTACTACTACTAAACTTTTTACCTCACAAATTTTAATCAATTCCAATATTTGCGCAGCTCCATTTATTTACTTTTTCTTGTAAACTAATAATCTCTTCTACACTTCACTTTTTAAAGAAAAGGACAACTTTACCCTCATTTAACTCATCCCGGGTTAAATCAATAAAAGTTTCTTTGTTTCAATTACTTGTTTCCTAAAAACTATACTAGAACTTTTTTCACTAAAAACTTAAATTAAATGTATCTCTCTACATGGATTCGTGGCAGATAAAACTTCTGCTTTAGAAAGTAGAACAAATTTCATTATCAAAAAAACTAAAACAAATAGGGGTCTTTCAATTACAGTGGCCAATAACATTTCTGTTCCATGGAATTTTGTAAGATTTTCTTAATGCTCCAACAGTAATCAAACATCATTAGTATATCCCAGTGATCCTGGTTCCGCTGTTCCATGGTGCAAAGATCCTGGTGGAATCGGTCACTGAAATGGCCAAGATTTTCAGGTCTAAATGATTGTAGAAAATTTAAACATCTTCTCAAAGTGCTGGGAATCGTCGTCACCTTCTTTATTTCCCATAAAGTTTTTCACAATCCACATAAATGTATTCCAAGACTTTTTGCCAACTTCTGTAATTGAACTGGTAAAATTTGCATCATTTAGTAACTTTTCTTTACACAAATTAGGAAGTTTTCTAGAATTTTATAGGAAGGATTCACATTTTCCTTGTTCCTTGATGTGTAGAGGATGTAATATTATACGGTTTTTGGTGATGTACAACGTTTATAGACTCCAGTATTTCTTTGTCCAGCTATTAATCCAAAAATATCATTACAAAATATAAAATCACTCTCTTCAGAAAAGAAAGGAAGGAAATTCTTCTCCCTGGTGCGATAATATCAGATTCTGATTCAGTTTTAGACAAACTAAGATCCTTGACCAACTCACCAAGTTTATTTTGATTAAATAGTCTAGCAACTCTGAGGGTGATTTACAGATAAATACATCAATATTCACTACACAAAAATAATAATCATTGTTATGATTTGATGGTTTATTGGAGAAAGAACATCTCTTCTTAGTTTTTACACAAGAAACTTGGAACAATAATGTGTTGATAATGGAAATTCAAGAAGTCCATTTTTTTTTACTCTTATACCACAATTAAATCAAAAACTATTCGGATTAATAGAGCAAGTTCTTCGTGATGATGTCATCGTGATAAATATAGAAAATGTTGTAATTGCTGATGGCAATAGTCAGTTTAGAGTAAAATTCTAGGGAGGGCGATGCGCAATTATACAGGGTGTCCCACTTTTTTCAGCACTTTTTTAATGAATGATGATAAATTAAGTTAAATTATTTTAAATGATTTTTTTATAAAAACATTACAGCACTTTGAACGCCCAAAAATGACATTTCCACTGAAGTTAGACTTAGAAAATTAGTGTCATTAACAAATTTAAAAAATTTCCTATAAAATAAACTTATTTAAGTAATATTTTTCTCGTAGGAACTTTTTTGAAAATTGATTATAAAAATAATCATTTTTGGTGTATAAAATTTTTTTAAAAACTTCATTAAAAATTGCTAGTTTCGATAAAATTATAACAAAATTTTTGGGTTTAAATTAAAGATTGGGGTATAATCTATAATACGAAAGTCTAAAATCAATCATGGGCCAAAAAATAAGTATAATACCGGGTGGAAATGAAAACCGGGTCACCTCTATAATTTTTTTATTTATGAATAGAAAAATTTGAAATTTGGCTATGTTCTTTGGTTCAAAAAATCAAATTTTATGTGCATTTTTTATTTTCGAAATCGCTTTCGGTTTCACCGGAAACACCATGAACTTTGTTTTTTTAAATGTAACATCCCATATTTTTATTCATGGCTTAAAATACTTTTGAAAAAGAAGTATTTTTGAGATATTAGTTTTTATTTTTTTTGTAAAAAAAATGTTTTCATAAAAAAAAAGGTTTTCGAAGTCGGTGAAAAGTACCAAAACTAATTCTAAATAATTCAAATACCTAAATAAAATTGTAATTTGAAAAAAAATTTAAGTGGTTTTTGAACTATTAATTTTTAAACTTAGTTAATGAAGATTTTATCAAATATCTCACTTTTTTTAAATGCAATGATGCCGGGTCATTCGACTTTTTAAAAAGAGGATTTTATATCGATTATTTTGGTACCCTATATGTAGGGGTATTATTTTGCATGTGCCTGTAATAAAGATACTTAATAGCTAGTATTTTCCAATTTAAGAAATAAATAATTTTACAGGCACATGCAAAATAATACCCCTACATATGGGGTACCAAAATAATCGTTATAAAATCCTCTTTTTAAAAAGTCGAATGACCCGGCATCATTGCATTTAAAAAAGTGAGATATTTGATAAAATCTTCATTAACTAAGTTTAAAAATTAATAGTTCAAAAACCACTTAAATTTTTTTTCAAATTACAATTTTATTTAGGTATTTGAATTATTTAGAATTAGTTTTGGTACTTTTCACTGACTTCGAAAACCATTTTTTTTTTTCGAAAAAAATTTTTTTTACAAAAAAAATAAAAACTAATATCTCAAAAATACTTCTTTTTTTAAAAGTATTTTAAGCCATGAATAAAAATATGGGATGTTACATTTAAAAAAACAAAGTTCATGGTGTTTCCGGTGAAACCGGAAGTGATTTCGAAAATAAAAAATGCACATAAAATTTGATTTTTTGAACCATAGAACATACCCAAATTTCAAATTTTTTTATTCTTAAATAAAAAAGTTATCGAGGTGACCCGGTTTTCATTTCCACCCGGTATAACCAATTGAAGTTAAAGTTATTTTTGGGGCAAATTTTTAATCTTACTTTAATGACCTAAAAATTGTATTTATAGTAAAGATATGATTATAAAATAAGTTTTATTATAAAATTTGGTTAATTTTTTATAGAATAGATTATTTAAAAAATAAAATTCGCAATGGGGCCTTTTTTGAAATCCCATTTAAAAAAATTTTAACACTTTTATTTAAACTGACGTTTTTGATGAAAACTTTGTATGCACTTCGAACGCCAAAAAAATGACATTTCCACTAAAGCTATACTTACAAAATTAGTTTTATTATAAAATTTAGACAATTTCCTATAAAATAGGCTTATTAAAGTAATTTTTTCCTCATAGGAACTTTTTTGAAAATGTATTTTAAAAAATACTTGTTCAACATGACATCCACCTTTTTTGAATAACTTCATTTTAAAGTTAATATGGTATTGTTCTTGGTATTATTTTTTATTCTCGTATTGCCACTTAAAAAACAAATAATTCAAAGGATGATTTTTTCTTGTCATCAAAAAATTCTAGCAGAAAAAATCGTTGATTTTGTGAGTTGTTTCATTTCATTTTTTAACTTGAGTTACAAAATATTTTATAAATCCTGAGTAGAACTTCACACAAACTCTAATTATGGTAGTTTTTAATTTTTGATGAAAAAATCTCTAATTTTTAAAAGGTCAGCATTGTGCTTCATGGCGAGTAATTAACTAAAGGGAAGCTTAATTACTGTGCAAATTTATTTCTTGGAAATTTGCGCATGGAATGGTAGTAGATTGTTGAAAATTGAACCAAAAACAAAAAGTTGTATTAATTTACATAGAAACCGTCCCAAATATAAGCAGCTTAATTGCAGGCTTCACTAGCAAACTCTCTAAAATGAGCACACGTTGCCAGAATTCCAAATCAATTGTTAATTAAAATTATTTATTCATTAACTCGATGATTTTTTTGATATTCCAAATTAATTAGTTTTTAATTTAATTAATTAAATTTAACACCCCAATTCCTTAATTTTATTAATCTAAAGCTCAATTAAATTATGAAATAAAATCAGTAAATTTTTATTATTATTTATTTAAAATTTTAAATATTCACAAAGGTCTTTTTTGAACATTAAACAAAATTATTATTTAACTATTGTATGGACCTGACCTACATACAGATAAAAGCTTGTCAATAAATATTACAATCAGATCATAAAATTTAATATTGATAAGTTTTGTACTATATTTTCTATTTTTAACTAGAAACATGTTGAATCATTCAATTCATATTAAAATAAAAATACAACTGATGTATTTACATTTATACCACATTTTTCGGGCTAATCTAATAAAATCACTTCAGTAACATCAATAAATTGTTTTTTTTATGTTCTTGTAATCAAGTTATTTGGCCATAACGTGGGTTAAAAAAGTTAGGGTGAAAATTGTTGTTCATAATTGTGTTAAAAAGCACTCAAATTAAATTTTAATTTGTTTTGTGAAATTTTGTTTATTTTATAAGATATAAGATAGTTCATATGGATACTATTTTAGGTATATGTAGTTATAAAATGAGTAAAACGTGAGGCTATTAGAGATAAATTGTTGTTTAGTATCTATAAATAGATTGGGACAACACGAAGTTCTGAGGTTATATACATCTGAGTATAAATGTTGCTTTAATCGATCGACTTAAACTTGTGATTTCATGCCAAACTATTTGATAATCCTGCTTTTACACGATAATAAACGTGCTATTTTTAATTTTATTACAATAATATTTTTCAAAAAACTACAAAACCAAAAAAAAACACCATCCATTTATTTAATCCCTCATTAATTTTTAAATATTTCAATTTTTCACTTACATTTCTTTTAACTACTTCAAAAGCATTTAAAATGTGCCTTTTTATTAAGAAAATTCTACAATCTTGTTACGAGAAGCTGCGAGGAAACGAAAACATTTTATTATGGAAAGAGTGAAGAAATCTCTCAAACAAGTTTATTATTTTTATTCCAAACATCGACGAAACTAACGATAAAATTCATAAAAACGTACAAGAAATGCTTTGAAATATTAAAATATTCATAAAATAAATTGAGGAAGTAAATTTTAATTTTTTGTAAAAATCGATCGATTAGATTTTAATAATTTTCTTCAAAATTATAAAAGTTATCAATACCAAAATTTTATACCAAAAACATGTAGCACCTAGATGTATTTTAAAAAATATTTGGTGAAAATCGGGCAATTAGATTTTCCATAATAAAATCGCAAAATATTTCCTAAAATTTGGGCACAAATCCGGCCTTGGAGAGTTTATTTAAAGTGTTTCAAAAATTTTATTAGAATGACCGGAAAACACTATTCATCCCTTAAATTTTGAGCTCTTAAACTTTTTTGTACCCCGTACAATTTTCGAGAAATCAAGTTTTTTTTGAAAAATCTAAAATTTCTGTACTAAGTTTGACTTGAAAGTGCGATATCACACATTTTTGTTCAAAACTCAAAAACCAAAAGTGATAACAACATTATTCTTTTTTTTGGCTAAAAACCCATCCAATGCCCCTTTTAAAAACATATAACACTTTAATTTAATAATGACTTTTTTAGTTTTTTTTTAAATTTTATTATTTAAATATTTTTCAAGTTTTAGATTTTAATAATTTTCTAAAGCCCTTTTCAAAAACACATGAAACTTCAATTTAATTAGTGACTTTTAAGTTTTTTTTTTTAGATTTTATTATTTAGATATTTTCCAAGTTTTAAATTTTATTAATTTTCTTGAAAACTACAAAAGTTATCAACACCAAAATTTTATACCGGAAATATGTAGCACCTAGATGTATTTTAAAAATTATTTGGTGTTAATCGGTTAATTAGTTTTTCCATAATAAAATTGCAAAATATTTACTAAAATTTAGGCACAAATCCGGACCTGGAGAGTTTATTTAAAAAGTTTTAAACATTTTATTAGAATGATCGGAAAATACAATTCATTCCTTAAATTTTGAGCTCTTAAACGTTTTTTTACCCCGTATAGTTTTCGAGAAATCAAGTTTTTTTTGAAAAATCTAAAATTTCTGTACTAAGTTTGACTTGAAAGTACGATATCACACATATTTGTTCAGAACTCAAAAACCAAAAGTGATAACAAAATTATTCTTTTTTTGGCTAAAATCCCATCTAAAGCCCTTTCCAAAAATACACAAAACTTCAATTTCATTAGTGACTTTAAAGTTTTTTTTTTAGATTTTACTATTTATATATTTTCCAAGTTTTAGATTTTATTAATTTTCTTGAAAACTACAAAAGTTATCAACACCAAAATTTTGTACCGGAAATATGTAGTACTTAGATGTATTTAAAAAAATATTTGGTGTAAATCGGTTAATTAGTTTTTCCATAATAAAATCGCAAAATATTTGCTAAAATTTGGGCACAAATCCAGCCCTGGAGAGTTTATTTAAAAAGGTACAAAAATTTTATTAGAATGATTGGAAACTACAATTCATCCCTTAAATTTTGAGCTTTTAAACGTTTTTGTACCCTGTATAGTTTTCGAGAAATCAAGTTTTTTCTGAAAAATCTAAAATTTCTGGAGTAAGTTTGACTTGAAAGTGGGATATTACACATTTTTATTCAGAACTCAAAAACCAAAAGTGATAACAAAATTATTCTTTTTTTGGCTAAAAACCCATCCAATGCCCCTTTTAAAAACATATAACACTTTAATTTAATAATGACTTTTTTAGTTTTTTTTTAAATTTTATTATTTAAATATTTTTCAAGTTTTAGATTTTAATAATTTTCTTGAAAACTACAAAAGTTATCAACACCAAAATTTTATACCGGAAACATCTAGAACCTAGATGTATTTAAAAAAATATTTGGTTTAAATCGGTTAATTAGTTTTTCCCTAATAAAATTGTATAATATTTGCTAAAATTTAGACACAAATCTGGCCCTGGAAAGTTTATTTGAAGAGTCTCAAAAATTTTATTAGAATGATTGGAAAATACAATTCATCCCTTAAATTTTGAGTTCTTAAACATTTTTGTAGCCCGTATAGTTTTCGAGAAATCAACTTTTTCTAAAAAATCTAAAATTTTATGACTAAAATGGGATTTTACACATTTGTCTAGAACTCAAAAACGAAAAGTGATAACAACATGATTCTTTTTTTAGCTGAAAACTCATCCAAAGCCCTTTCTAAAAGTCTATAAAATTTAAATTTAAATTATTATTTAAACCTTAATAATTTTAATAATTTAACAACACCATCATTTTATACCAGAAACATGTAACCTAGATGCATTTTATAAAGCATTTGGTGAAAATGTAGCAGTTGTTTTTTCTACAAAAACTATGGTCATTTAAAATTTTGTGAAGATAAAACTTTAATCATTATACGATTTTTTTGGAAGTAATTTCATGCAGCTTGGTTTTAATTAATTTTAATCTCTAAACTTATAAAATAAGTTTTCACAAAATTCCAATTAAATACATTCGGTTTTCTTTAATTAAAATTAAAAAAAAACTAATATTTAAAAATGTTATTTCTCGTATAAAACTTTTTGTTAAAATTTTGTTATTCGTGTTTGCCTTTGCAACAAACAAAGCATTGTATAAACCGATTTGGAGACTAAATTCGCATTTCCCTTGACGTGTTTTCCTCCCGATTTTCCCAGCACGCTTGTTTACATCTTACAGGAAAGCTACGATTTCATTTGAATGCAAACTACCGATTATAAATCTGCAAAAAAAACATGAGTTCGCCTGAAAAATAAGGCATATCAATTTTCCACCAAAAATTTTATTCGTCGGTTTTAATCACGTTGTGTATAAATCTTCATGAAGTGTGTGGAAAATCTTGATTAAAAAAGCTCCTGGGCTTAAGCCTAAGCCATGAGTGAATTTTTAATAAAAAAGCTAGACTCCTGTCAGAAAATAAACGCTGCGTTTTAATCACCGATTTTAGGGGAGAATACAAATGTCGCTATTTTATTGGGTGAAGTACAAATTAAAAAAAACCGTAAGAACAAAAGATTGTTTCTAGTAGGTAAAAAATAGCTCATGAAACGTGAAGCTCGACTAAATTGAAATGTAAGTAATATTTACCTTACGTTTCCAATATTTGAGTAAAATCTACTAAACGTTATCATCTTAGATATTATAAAAATGGGATTTTTTATCGAGGATTCACCGGAAACGTTTGATGACTGGTAATTTGAGTTTTTAAAAAAGTTAAGATAGGCTTATCTTTAACGATGAGGCAAATGGGGCTCATACATGTCGACGTCGTTTTGATTAATCGATTTTTCGTTTCTTTAATGCTTTACCTGAGAATTTTAATATTCCAGGCACAAAGATATCGATGATAAAATACAAATTATTCATAATTTTGATATTTCGACATAAATTCATTAATTTGAATATGAAACCAAGTCACTTTTTATTTTGCGATTTATGTGAAGTTTTTATGGTGTGGTGACCCTATTCAGCTTTTGTGCTAACCTCGACCGTAGGACATTATGTAGGCGCAGTATTTTATAAATAAATAATTCATAAACAACCGACGTGAACTTAGTTCGCTTTCCGGCTTATCGATTTAACTCATTGAACACGTCAAAATTAGCTAAAAAAAACGCTTTTGGTTGAAATTTAGCAAAACGTGCAGCTACTTTAAGTCACGTTCATTATTACATCTACACGCTAATAATTTATAACAGTTATAATGCAGGTGACGCTATTAATTATTTATGTGTGAATCGTGAAGTTTGTGTGGAAATTGTGTTGGGACTTTCAAAGACAACTCAACCGATGAGATTAATGTTGACTTTACACAAACTACAGAACTTTGTTTTCCTTCAAATCCATCCACACATTCAAACACTCAAATACAGGGTGTCCCAAAAAGAAGTCATCAAAAGAAACCGCGTCTAACATTATTTATAAAGTGATTAATAAAACATAAGAGCCTTAACATGGTTCCCTGTGGAACACATAAGTTTTGTTGTAATTTTTTAGTAGCAAACTGTATGTGTTTTGGAATGCTGAACACAAATATATAATTTCCCAACAATTTTTTTTCGTCAAATATGAGAAATCATCAAAAAAACACAAAAAATCACTTTTTTGGGAGGATTTTGGCTTATAACTTGCAAAGTATGCTATTTACGCAAAAAATAATCTCATACTAAAATAAAGATGAGGAAATTACGTACAATTTATGTTTTTATAATTTTTTTGTACGACATATGGTTTTCACTCAAAAACGCTTTGAAAAATCAGCAATTTTCGGAAAATAATAAAAAACACATTTTTAAACAGAAACCATAAGTCGTACAAAAAATTGGTAATAACATGATTTATAGGTAATTTTCTCCTCTTTATTTTCATTTAGGAGCACTTTTTACGTAAAAAGCTTACTTTGCGAATTATAAGCCAAAAACAAAACAAAAAACGATAATTATTATTTTTTTTGCTGATTTCTCATTTTTGCCAACAAATTTTTGTTTTTTGTGGCTAACTTTATGTTATTTGGTGTGCTGGATACGAATCTAAAAGGTATATTTTGCGAGTTATAAGCCAAAAACAAAGAAAAAACGATTTTTAATATTTTTTTCCTGATTTCTCATTTTTGACGAAAAAATTTTGTTTTTAGCGGCTAACTTTATCTTTTTTAGAGTGCTGGATACGAATTTAAAGTTGTTCAACAATTTTCTTTTCGGCAAATATAAGAAATCATCAAAAAAATACTAAAAACCACAGATTATTGTGGTTTTTGGATTGTAACTTGCAAAGTAAGCTTTTGACTGAATTATTTAGAATTAAAATAAAGACGAGGAAATTATCTACAATTCATGTTCGTATCATTTTTTTTGTACGATACTTGGTTTTCGTTCAAAAAGGTTTTGAAAAATCAGTGATTTTCGGAAAATAATTAAAAACACATTTTTAAGCGGAAACCATATGACATACAAAAAAATGATATAAACATAAATTGTAGGTAATTTTTTCTTCTATATTTTAATAGGAAATCATTTTTTACGTAAAAGGTATATTTTGCGAGTTATAAGCCAAAAACAAAAAAAAAGAACGATTTTTTATATTTTTTGCTGATTTCTTATTTTTGACGAAACAATTTTGTTTTTAGTGGCTTGCTTTATGTTTTTTGGTGTGCTGGATACGAATCTAAAGTTGTTCAACATTTTTTTTTCGGCAAATATGAGAAATCATCAAAAATATACTAAAAAGCACAGATTTTTTTGGTTTTTGGATTGTAACCTGCAAAGTAAGCTTTTGACGTAAAAAAATATCTGAAATTAAAATATAGACGAGAAAATTACCTACAATTCATGTTCGGATCATTTTTTGGTACGATACATGGTTTTCGTTTAAAAAGGTTTTGAAAAATCAGTGATTTTCGGAAAATTATTTAAAACACATTTTTAAGCGGAAACCATATGACATACGAAATAATGACACGAACATGAATTGTAGGTAATTTTCTCCTCTATATTTTAATAGGAAATCGCTTTTTACGTAAAAGACTTATTTTGCGAGTTATAAGCCAAAAACAAAAAAAAAACAACAATTATTTATATTTTTTGCCGATATCTCATTTTTACCGAAAAAATTTTGTTTTTAGTGGCTAATAACTTTATGTTTTTTTGGGGTTTTTGGATACGAATCGAAAGTTATTCAACAATTTTTTTTTCGACAAATATAAGAAATCATCAAAAAAATACTAAAAACCACAGATTTTTTTGGTTTTTGGATTGTAACTTGTAAAGTAAGCTTTTGACGTAAAAAATGATCTGGTATTAAAATCAAGACAAAAAAATTACCTACAATTTATGTTTTTATCATTTTTTTGTACAATACATGGTTTTCGTTCAAAAAGGTTTTGAAAAATCAGTAATTTTCGGAAAATTATAAAAAACAAATTTTTAAGCGGAAACCATATGACATACAAAAAAAATAATACGAACATGAATTGTAGGTAAATTTCTCCTCTATATTTTAATACAGAATCACTTTTTACGTAAAAAGCTTACTTTGCAAGTTATAAGCCAAAAACAAAAAAAATATATAATTTTGAGTGTTTTTTGATGATTTCTAATATTTTCCGAAAAAAATTTGTTAAAAATTTGTTCAGTTTCATGTTTAGTATCCCAAAAAACCTTAAGTTAGCCACTGAAAACAATTAGGTACACTAGAACTTTCCACTTCAAGCCCTTTTGAAATAATCACATTTTCTGTGGGATCAAAATCAAAAAAAACCCTGACTATTGGTTTTTATTTCGATGAAAATCCTCTACTTTGATCACTTCCTTTTGTGATTTATAATTAATTTTTTTTTATTTTTAATTGATAAAATTGTTGTTAATAATATTAAAAGTGAAACAAATAAACGAAGTTTTATAAAAAAAAGGTTGTTCAATGTAAATACTTTTAAGTTTATATGCGGGAACACGATTTAAGCTTTCGAGAGGATTTTTAAATCACTCCTAACCCGGCGCATTCGCCATTTATGCCCCTGCACTATGCAAATAAATAAACGGCTCTATGACTCTATGCAGCACTTTTTTTTGAATGAATTAAATTTTTATATTCGTCGTATTTATTGTTGTTTAAAGTAATAATTAAAAAAGTTTTCATTTTTGAATTTATATGCGCTTTTTTCATTAAAACGTGCAATTGCTTTTAAAATAAAAAAAAATGGTTTAAAATGTTAAAATTGTAAAAATTATTCAAATTAAAGTTGGAACTGCAATGTAAGCTTTGATGATATTTTTCACAACGCTTTAATTTTGGAATAAATTTCGATTTAACTTAAAAATTAATAATTTTAATTAAAATTTAAAAAAAAAAACGTTAATAACTTTATCAATTCTTGGGGAATTTTCGATTTGAAACGCTCATTAAAATTCTACATTTATTAACGTTTTAATGACATATACATTTTTATTTCTGTAGTTTAAATTTTATCACCAATGTTTTAAAAACCTACAAATTTTATTTAAAATTAAATAACGTGATGATTTTTAATTAAATTAAATTTAGTTTTATTAAATTAGTTGGCATTTTCATGGTTGAAATGATTAAATAATTTGTGGTTAAAGTGATAACTTTGTTTTATAAAATAAATTATACCTGCAGTGTATTTAATTCTGTAAAATCTCGTGTTTAGTAGCAATGTAAAAATGAGCCTTTTTTTGTGAGCATCGATTTTGTTTCGTTAGTTGCGTGTTGGCACGTAATTTTATATTAAAATTTAGTTAAATATTCTCGCCATGAAAGTCTGGACTTTTATTTGCATTTACTTCCAAAAACTATTTTTAGAAAATGGGCAAAACTTTAACCCACACGCAATTTTTACAAATCAAAACTAAAACTAATGGCGCACCAAATTAATTTTACCTTAATTCGCGTCTTATCTCGATATTTTTCGAAATATTACACCAAATTCATAAAAATCCTCGAAATTATCGAATGAAACACTTAATTATTAGTTTATATTTTTAGCTACTCAAAAAATACTAATAATAAAAGATTATCTAAGTGAATTATTGTATAATGTAGGTTGAACTTTTAGGATAATATTTGCGCCATAAACCTTATCAGGAAAATATCCGGATGTTTATTGAAACGAAATAGGCTGTTAAATTTTATTATTTCACGAGTGAACATGCCGCATCGGTAAAACCATAAACGCTTACAAGCCTGGAATAAACATTTTAAAATTTCATTCACTGAAATTGAATTGTTGCACGTTCTCTTTTTGTTTAACGAATTCAATTTACCCAATTAAAGTTATGATAAAACTATTTCGTTTCAAACAAGGTATTAATTTACTACCTCGATCTATCACTATAGGTTTGTTCCAACAACCGTCATGAAACCGACAGCGTTGTTCGAACGGTTTTATGCACATTATCTATTGCGCATGACCGTGATGGTCACCGTACGGTTTTTCGGGCTTTTGGAACAAACGTTACAGTAAATTTCATAAATCCAGAGATACAAATTCGTGAGATAATTTAATTCCCTGGTGATTTTCAATAAACTAAATGTACACGCTCTCGAGTCTGAACTTAAAAATTTAGCTAGTTTTGGTTGGTGATTTATAGATCCTGGTTTTATCGTGGCAACGATCCCTTGATTTATAACTTTGGCACAGTACGTTAGAATCGAGTGCAACGAATTTAGCTACCAGGAGGAAACACCGCAAAGGAAAAAGGTGGGTTCAAGCGCTTAAGACGAAACTCGAAATCGAATTTTCTCAGATTAAATTACGACCTGTTTCTTGTTTCTGAAGTGAGCCGGTATTTCCGTCCGGGGCGGTGACTTTTCACGTTGGGAATCAATTTGTTTAACCGAATTTCATATTCACCCAATAAAAACATGTTTAAATTACTATCAGGTGACTGCGTTGTGTTTGACCTTACATCGATTTCCAACACACGGAATTTTACACATTATCATAAAAGCCTTTTGCGTTCACATGTTTTACTCACTAATTATTAATTTAACCAATAGTTTTTTAGCTTTCTAATTTGACTTTTTGCATCACTTATAATCAATTTTAAACTACCCTACACCATACATCACAGTAGATAATGGAAAATACAGTGTGTTATCTTCTAAGGCCTTCAGGCTTGTTTTCATACCATTTAACGTCCTCGTATACAAATATTCCAGTAAACCCTCGAAGCATCCATTTATAACCGCTATTATCAAAATTTTAGTAAAAACTACTTACATTTTATATATTTTAAGAGATTTATTTGGGACAACCTCATTCAAGGTTTTATAAAAATAGTGCAAATTATATGAGGATAAGTTTAAACCAGTAAAGCCACAAACCGAAAAGTTTGCACCCAAAACAAATTGCCCGAAATCCCCACGATTATTGAGTTAGATTAGGATTCAAATTGAGTTACGTGTTTATAATAAATAGCCGGAGTTTGCTCTAAATTAATTACCCTTCCAAAATTATAAACACCTCGAAAATTCACCAAAACGCACAATTTTATTACTAAACCTTTTATACAGGGTGTCCCAACGATGCGAGGAAGTAGCATTATTTTAAAATTAAAAAAATGTGTGGCATGAGTAAGATCATAGAGAGTTGTTACATCATATTTAGGAACAATCAGTTAAAATAATTATATCAAATTATAATTATTGTCCTGTTCAATAAAGATTTGAAAGTACAGGGTGAGGTAAAATGATTGTGGTTTCATATGTAGGCAACCAAATACACAGGTTGGTACAACTGAAATCTTATAAAGAAAATCCCCTAGTAATCCAAAGGCGTAGCAACAATTCTTTCCAAAATCTCTAATTTCACAGCAAATATCAAATTTTGAAAATGTTTTTCTTCATTTTCGAGGCAGATGCTAACACAAAACAAAGATTTACTCAAATTAATTTTCATAAAAACTGACGTTTATGAAATAGAACACAATAACGAAATTCAAAAATCTGAAGTTTTGACACAACTGTAAAAGTTACACCTACGCCTCTGCTTTTGTGAAGTCTAGTTATTTTGTTTTGATTTTGACATGATTTTGTGTTACTATGAACTTGAAGCATACAAATTCTCCAAATTTTTAGGCGGGAAATTTGAATCATTTTAGCTCACCCTGTACAACGATATTGAAATTTTTTCTTAGAATTTCAACCCACAAAATTGTCATTTTTCATTTTAGAGTTACTTCTTCGCAACGCTGGGACACCCTGTATACCTAAAACATTTTGAAGCTTGAAATTTTTAATCAAAACATTGCATTTGTTTTTTTTAATAATCATTATTTTATTTTGTTGAATAAAAATTAATTCACGTGTTTTAAATTAAATTTTTGCCCTTTTACAAATTTTTAATGAAACCATGTAGATTTTTTAATAAAAGTATATTGGACTCACATTCAATAAGTACAAAAACACCTAAAATAACATGAAAGAAGTATTGTAAAATTTAATAATTGCGAAAAATAAAATTTCGCTGCGTTCTACCGAAGCGTATATGGCGAATGCGCCGGGTCGGCAGTGATTGGCCTAATTTTTTTGTACTATATTTTTTTAACCAGGAATACTAGCTTATTGAAATTTTTAATTATAATAAAGCTTTAATATACGCATATTTTAAGCTATATTACATCAAATTCGATTGATTACTTTTTTTTCAAAAAATTCTTAAAGTTTTAGTCATAATTTTGTTATAAAATCAAACCTTAAATAGTCATTTTTTATCAGATAAAATAAATTTAAGTTTCCTTTAATTGAGGCGAGATCCCTGCAAATTTTTAGCTATCATACGTCCTAATCGACCTAGTAGTTTTTTCAAAATTAATTATTTTGTAGTAATATTATTTATAGAAATTTTCAACCTTTTAGTAGATTTTGCGCAATAACTTGTGAACTAAAAAAGATATTAACACCAATCTTTTTTTAAATTAAAGATAATTAAAACACCTTTAAATAGAGTAATTAAAGGTGTTATTAAGATAACAAGAAATGCACGTAAAATTAGCTTGAAAATGTAGGTTATTAAAAAAATCAAGTTTTTTAGTGTTGGATAAAATGTAAAAATCTGACGATTAATGTGACACCCTAGTAAAAGTATGTGGTTAAGCTCTAAAAAAATGATGGGTATAATAATTCATGTCCCGATAAAAGGTTCATAAAATTGGCGCTCTACTTTTCACACCCCATCACATTTATTCGCACATAAAATTATTGAGTAAATCAAAAAAATCTTGTATGAATCATTAATTTTCAATTTAATTAACGCAACTGTTTTGGAATTTAACTGACCCAGGTGTCACTCAAGTGAAATTAGTATCACGCGTGTATTGATTGATAAATTAAATAAACCCACAGTATTCACACGAGATTAGCTTTATAATAAAATGTTTTAAAATTGCTCGTATTTCTTTTCTTTTGTTTTGTGTTCGTATTTAATTTACTGCAAACACGTTCGATTCGTTTGGTATAAATTTTATGTAGGCGTTGTGCATTAAATTCGCGAAAAAATTGGACCGTATGCGCTCTTCTCGCTTTTATTGTGCTCGTAAATTCCCTTTTTATTCGATCCTTATGAATATGTAACGAATCGCGTTTTCGAATACTTCAACAGCATTATAAAACTTCGAATGCATTATTACTTTATCTTCTGCATTTTTAAAAGCTTTATAATATTAAATCCTAAGCCAGATAAAGTGTATTATTCCAGTCACTTTTGATAATTTATTTTCAATTTTAATTAGCTACATTATATTACAACGTGTGGTATGAAGGTTCATGAAGTGATTGACTCGCTACGTTTGTGCTACGCGCAGACGCATCCCCACCATTTGTTACTCAACGCGCACTATAAAATATAAGTTGTACTTTTTCTTAGTTCCAATTGCATATTTCAAGCTTAAGCTTCAAGTAACACTTAAACTAAAAATATGACAGAAATACAATAGGAAATCAATTTTTTAGTTTAAATGTCGCTTCAAGCTTAAGTTTCAATTGTGCAACTGGCCCTTAGTTACACACATCATCTAATAATATTAGTATGACCTTGTATGACAGCTTGAAGGTCACATAAAATATCTTGTAACTATAATAAAATAATCTGCACAAACAGTAATTTTCAAGAGGTGCAATAATTGTAGCTTTGGTGTAACAATTTGCATGAGAAATGAGCTAGTTGACGGTTAAATAATAATTAAAATAAATATAACAAGGTGTGAAATGTAAACAATTTCATGAAACTGCGGGTAAAATTAGTATAACGTGTCGCAAATGAATTCAGAGTATCTTTGCAAAGAATCACGTGTAACTTAGCTAAATTGGCTTCTTAATGTAGGGGTAGGTTAACTAATTGAGCAGGGGTATGGTTGTTGATGTGGGTTTTGTAACCGGAACTGACATGGTTCTCCTGTGGGAGATGTGAGATGTGCAAACCTCTTTGGTCCTTGAAGCTTTATATAAAATTTAACCTAAAATTAACGAAATACGAGTATAAAAACATGATTTTTATTGCTTATCCCATTAATAAATAAATTAGGCTTAAAGTTTAGTATTGAAAATCAATAAGGAACATTAATTAATTTTATGACACAAAGTTATGCCTTCACCTAGCTAGTGCTTGTAATTATAGGTAATCTCTAGGCCATTAATTTTATATGAGAAAGAACGCCTAATTTCCTCCAGAATTTCAAACAAATTTGCAAATAAATTACAAATATTCAATTAAATTATTACCAACTAATTATGATAATAAATAAAACAGGAAAGTGATTTTAAGTAATGGATTAGTCATTTTAATGATCTAGAATAGGAAAATTAGGAAAATTTTATTCGGGCTAAGAAGTTGGGTTGTTTTCTTCAAGCTTCGTTTAGCTCTATTATTAAAGCATTAATTCGTTGAAATAATCCTGTAGTCAAGAAGTTCTCATCGCCCAAACTGGGGCCGAGCATCATAAATTTTCACAAAATAGCTTCAACACCGAAAATTTATGTAGCGAATATAAATGCATTGTAACACACGAAATAAACTGAATAATTACATTGTTATCAAATCATTGATTTCTTTTATGAATTTATTGCATTTTTCTGGAGAAATTTAAATTTCCTCGCTATTTATCGTCGCTTTTAAGGTAGAAAGCTTTGGCATTAAATAAAGGAAGTCGTCGGAGCCTTTATCAATATCTCTATTGTCACAAATTGATGGATAAGAATCGCCTCAAAATGATTCATGCCCTTATCAAGACGACAGCATCCTTTTGTGTCACAAGCTCTATTTAACCGCTTAATAACCTATGACGTCACCAAAACATCGATTTTAAATAAATTTATTAATCACAAATTTTAGACTTAAGTGCTGTGGAGGGGGCGCGTTTGCGCTTAACATTAGTGAGGTTAAGTCGCCGAAAACCCGAAAAAAAAAAGCGAAAAAAATCGACAATTTTCGGGAATTTTTTTCAAAGTGTCGGGGAGGTTCAAAGAATTTTAAATTCGAACCACACTTGGAATCAACATCCCTCTTTACATCGGAACCGAAATTCTTAAAATCGAACGAAAAAAACACCCTTTCGGTTGCTCCTCGCAAAACACGTCTGATTTCGGGGTAAAAATACAAAATGTGTCGTATCTCTTTCTTGTTAATTATAAGCAATGGATTTACCCAAGAAGTAGGTTTGTTAAATTTAGAAATGATTTTAAAATAAAAAACAGTAGGAAAATGAGTCGTGGTGAGTTTCAGGAAGCAATTTAGCTAAATTGGGTATAAACTATAAACTAGTGATTTTCAAATGTGCGTTCTTTGTTTTTTGGTATAAATTTTATCGTAGCTGAATAATTTATGGTATTCAAACAATTTTGGGGTATAAAAACGCAATTTCTGCTACCCCTAACTTGTTTGATGAGCGATAAAGAGGAAAGATAGCAAGCAATTCGTTTTATCCTATTCGTCGTCGTGTTATTCAACTAAGTGGCTTTTAAGAGAATTCGAGGGATATTCAACCTTCATTCCACCTTGAATATCACCTCAAATTCAGTTCTTGAAACAACCTTGTGGTTGTGGCGTATTTTGGGGTGAATATAATAAAATTAAAGAAAATGATTTATAAGGATTAGGGGAAGTTCTTTTTCAATTGATCTTCGCTGGATTTATGAGGAATTTTGAGGGAAAATATTTCGGTGTAATCTCCAAGGAGCACATATCTTCATAACGCACACAGCACACATCAAACCTATATCACGCAACTGAACAAATATTTTATTTAAAGCTCATAATGGAATATTAAATATTTATTAGGTTTTATTAGAAACACTTCATGTAATACACAAATATTTTTAATTAGGTTATGCAATTCTAGCATAATTGAAATGCCCAAATAGCGTTTTCATAATTTATTGTCTTTGATGCGTGCACTTTTTAACATGGTAATTAATGAACGTAAATTTTCGAAAAATTTGCGGTAAATTTCGTTGGAATTTACACGCCCTTTTAAAATTTATAAATGATTGAGTTCGAAATTACCAAATTGCGAATTTAAATATTTAATGAAATGCATCTATTATTTATTTATAACTACTGCAATATGTTTTAATTCAACCAAATCCAAAATTTGTGTTTCGTGTTAAAACTAATTGCATAACAAATCATAAATAATAAAACAATTTTTCTCGCGCTTTTTTTCAAAAAAATATAGCAGCTACAATTATTATGATTGCTCTACTATTAATCACGTTAAATAATATGTAATTGTGCTAAATTTATTTAATGGAGAAATCCATTTAACTAATTAAACAGTAGTATTTTGAAATAATTTATATTCTCTGTGAGAAATTGTATAAACGTGTTTCACCCAATGTTTTAATGCAACAAATTGTCCTGCAGGAAAGCCATTTCAACTTGGGATTAAACAGGATACTCAATCGTCTAAAGTATACACTACATCTTTTTGCACAAAAACATTAAATTATTATAAAACCAACACCAAATACTAGTTATTCCACCCCAAAATTTATATTTGCAAGTGAGAAAATAAGTTTGTAATAATAAAAAATTTATTCAGTGGAAAACTTGTCCTGTAATGCAAGAAGAAAATGGTAGCTTTTCTATAGTGGTATTGTACAAGAGTAATAAGTGAGAAATATTCATGAAAGAACGAGTTTCTTAGTAATTTCCTCATAACAAACTTTTATTCTCGGTTTTTCTGCATTAAAAATATTTTCAAGAAAAGATACTGCATTACAAAAAATTGCCAATTACTCCAACACATGTTCAAATCAAAATTATTAAAAACACAATTTAACTCACGTGATAACCCAAAAAAATTGGCGATAAAATCTAAAAATTTAAAACAGAAACAAGTTAAATATTCCGTTAAAAAGTTAATACAGGGTGAGTTTAAAGTAAGGAATAAAAATCATAACTACGTTATCTTTTGGAATTTTTAAAAACCGTAACAGACGTGTCGCATTGTTTTTGAAAACCTTTATTTTCAACCCAACAATATTTTTTCCTCAGTTGACATGACGTCACTATGACGTCATAATTTTTTTTAAATGGATTGATATGGTTAATATACCATAAAATAATACCTTATTAAGACTGTCTTACAACAGTACCAAAAAGAATACAGCAGCGCCATCTTCCGGTTTTTTAAAAAATTATTAAATTTCCCCTTAAGCATTAGTTTAAAGTAACTAAACTAAACTAACTTTTTTTACTGCTGTAAAACACTCTTAATAAGCTATTCCATAAAAACCATATCAATCCCTTTTAAAAAATGTTGATGACGTTCATAGATAAAATAGATAGCTAACTGGGATACAAAAATAGCGCCATCTGGAAGGGTTCCCCCGCAACCATATGACGTCATAGTGACGTCATGTCAAACGAGAGATTTTTTTGTTAAGTTCAAAATAATGTTTTTCAAAAATAATACGATATGTCTTTTACTCTTTTTGAATGTTCCAAATAATAAGGTAGTAATGAATTTTGTGAGTTACTTTAAACTATCCTTTAAGGTGAAAGTTAATAATTTTTTTAATTACATCTAGATGGCGCTAGTATAAACTTTTTGATACCGTTGTAAAGCACTCCTAATAAGGTATTGTTTTATGAAATAAAAACTATTTATATCAATCCATAAAAAAATGATGATGTCATAGTGACGTCATGTCAATGGAAAAAATGGTTTTTAAAAATTCCAAAAGATAATGTAGTTTTGATTATTATGTCTTACTTTAAACTAATGGTTAAGGGAAAATTTTACAATTTTTTTTTAAAACCGGAAGATGGCGCTGGTATAATATTTTTGGTACCGTTGTAAAACAGTCTTAATAAGGTATTAATTTATAGTATAAAAACCATATCAATCCGTTTAAAAAAAAATTATGACGTCATAGTGACGTCATGTCAACTTAGAAAAAAATATTGTTGGGTTCAAAATAAAGGTTTTCAAAACCAATGCGAAACTTCTTTTACGGTTTTTAAAAATTCCAAAAGATAACGTAGTTATGATTTTTATTCCTTACTTTAAACTCACCCTGTATACAGGGTGACCCAGTCATATGCCCACGGTCTATAGCTTCTTTGCTATAAAAAATATCGAGTTGCGGTTTTCACCAACATATAGATACATGCATGCCCCACAATTTAAAAATATTTTCGATATATACAGGGTGTCCCATCATGGCCTACTGAACCAAAGTTATATTTTTTTAAATGGAACACCCAGTATATTATGACATTTTTGGATTCCTTATCAAAAAATAATTATACTTTGTATAAACTTTTATGGGTATATCATCACTCGTTTTGCTCATATTTGCCATTTAAGCCAAAAAAAGATCAGTTTTTGAAAAATCACTGCTCTAAAACAGATGAACATTTTGGCTTGAAATTTTGTCAAAAATTTTTCAACATCGTCTAGTCTACAACTATCATGTCAAATTTAAATTTGTGATATTTTTTATCAAGGTGCCTTATGAAACGCAAATTGAACAATTAAACGAAATTTTCAAATGGAACACCCTGTATATTTTAACATTAATCGATGGCATTTTTTACAAGCTTTCCATTGATATAATATTTGTATGGTCGCTTATCAAAGGTTTAGGAGATATTAATTTCCAAACTGAGAAACAGTGAAAAATAGACAAAATAGTGCTCTTGATGAATTTTGTTGAGGATTTTTTTTTATATTTGCCTATTATTTATTTCTGTCTTTCTCTATTTTGCTTTTTTATAATGTTGTTTTATTTCAATAGTAGTTTTTGTTGTTTTATAACAAAAATAAAATCGAAATTTGCAATTATCAATTTTGGTTTTCTCAGTATGCTTTGAAAATTTAGCAACTGATGTTACCAAGGAAACCCTTATTTTGTTGAGTTTTGTTTTAACGCATTTTTCTGTACTTTTGGCAATAACCAAACCGATATAGTGAACTCTTCTAAAGAAGAAATGGCAAATATGCTGTAAAACTGAAATTTAGAAAACCAAAATTGATAATTGCAAGTTTCGATTTTATTTGTGTTGTAAAGCAACAAAAACTGCTTTGTAGTATAACAACATTATTAAAAAAGCAAAATAGAGAAAGACACAAATAAGTTTTAGGCAAATTAAAAAAAATCCTGAAAAAAATTCACCAAGAGTGCTATTTTGTCTATTTTCACTGTTTCTCAGTTTGGATATTAATATCTCCTGAACCACTGATAAGCGACCATACAAACATTATATCAATAGAAAGCTTGTAAAAAATGCCATCCACTGACGTTAAAATATACAGGGTGTTCCATTTGAAAATTTCGTGTAACTGTTTAATTTGCGTTTTATAAGGCACCCTGATAAAAAAATATCACAAACTTAAATTTGACATGATAGTTGTAGACTAGACGATGTTGAAAGATTTTTGACAAAATTTCAAGCCAACATGTTCTTCTGTTTTAGAGTAGTGATTTTTCAAAAATTGATCTTTTTTTGGCTTAAATGGTAAATATCAGCAAAACGAGTGATGATAGACCCATAAAAGTTTATACAAAGTATAATTATTTTTTGATAAGGAATCCAAAAATGTCATAATATACTGGGTGTTCCATTTAAAAAAATATAACTTTGGTTCAGTAGGCAATGATGGGACACCCTGTATATATCGAGAATATTTTTAAATTGTGGGACATGCATGTATCTATATGTTGGTGAAAACCGCAAGTCGATATGTTTTATAGCAAAGAAGCTATAGACTGTGGGCATATGACTGGGTCACCCTGTATGTACGTTTTTTTAATGTGCATTTAAAATCAAAAATTGATTAATAAATGGTGGAGTTCTTAACGTTTTTTTGAAAAAGTTGTAATTAAAATGATCATTTTTTAGGTTAAATCTCATTTTTCACAAAATTAAAGGACTAAAATTATAAAAATCATTATTAAACCATTTTTTAGACGAAATTATGTTAAAATTGAGTTTTTTGTGTTTTAAAAATTGAAATTTTTGCATAACTTTTTTAATAATCCTCAGATATTAATGATTCCTTTTTTATTTTTTTACAGTTTTTCTTATTTCATAATTAAATATATATATTATGTATTATACCGGGTGGAAATGAAAACCGGGTCACCTCTATAACTTTTTTATTTATGAATAAAAAAAATTGATATTTGGCTATGTTCTATGGTTCAAAAAAAACAAATTTTATGTGCATTTTTTATTTTCGAAATCACTTCCGGTTTCACCGGAAACACCATGAACTTTGTTTTTTTAAATGTAACATCCCATATTTTTATTCATGGCTTAAAATACTTTTAAAAAAGAAGTATTTTTGAGATATTAGTTTTTATTTTTTGCGAAAAAAAATTTTTTTCAAAAAAAAAAAGGTTTTCGAAGTCGGTGAAAATTACCAAAACTAATTCTAAATAATTCAAATACATAAATTAAATAATCGTTATAAAATCCTCTTTTTAAAAAGTCGAATGACCCGGCATCATTGCATTTAAAAAAAGTGAGATATTTGATAAAATCTTCATTAACTAAGTTTAAAAATTAATAATTCAAAAACCACTTAAATTTGTTTTCAAATTACAATTTTATTTAGGTATTTGAATTATTTAGAATTAGTTTTGGTACTTTTCACCGACTTCGAAAACCTTTTTTTTTTTTTGAAAAAAAATTTTTTTACAAAAAAAATAAAAACTAATCTCTCAAAAATACTTCTTTTTTAAAATTATTTTAAGCCATGAATAAAAATATGGGATGTTACATTTAAAAAAGCAAAGTTCATGGTGTTTCCGGTGAAACCGGAAGTGATTTCGAAAATAAAAAATGCACATAAAATTTGTTTTTTTGAACCATAGAACATAGCGAAATTTCAAATTTTTTTATTCATAAATAAAAAAGTTATCGAGGTGACCCGGTTTTCATTTCCACCTGGTATAATATTATTTCATAATGTAAATGTAAAAAAATAAAAACTTAGTGTTTTGATTTTTTGAATTTTTTAAGCATAAAATATTTAATAAAGTTGTGTGGAGTTTATAATAATGGATTTTTCGTAAATATTAATGAGTAGCGAGTACCTTTATAGTGATGATAATGAGGAGTTTTAATAAAAAAAAACTGCAGGCAGAGTTTTGAAACAAACTAACGCTTGCAACTTTAATTTATGTCTTCCTGAGGGCGTTGTAAATTATTAAACTCCAAAAACTTTTCCACCATTGAGCTTCGTCCTGTTTAAAACATTGGTGATACATTACATTTTTTCCACTTGTTTATTTACTTGACTGCTCAAAAATTATTACTCGTAATCAATCAAAAATAATTGATTCCCATAAACCTGTTATTATTTCAGCCCTTCAGGGTCGCTATTTTTTCATCAGTTATTTACTCCGGAATTTTGTACATTAAAATGATAAGCCGCTGCAATGCGGACCTAAGATTGCGTGTGGATTAGAAAAAAATGAACCATTGATAATATTACGACCTTAAACCTCGCACCAAAACCCTACTTAATAATTTATGTGTAAACATTTTTTATTAAATTTAGTTGCTTTTTTGTATCAACCAAATCCTCAATTTAAAGCCAATATTTAGCTTATTTCAATTTTTATTATTTTAGTCTTTTAAAGATTAAAACCGTTCATGAATACATAATTTCAAATACATTTTTAGTAGTGTGCTTTAAACTTTTATAAAAATCAATAAATATTTAATCTAAAATCAATAAACACCAACGCCAGAAATATATTTCCATAAGTACTATACGATAATGGTGACATATAAAATGATTCTTTGACATTTTGTAACTTAATCCCGCAAAATTAAACTTCATATAGTTGAAAATTTAATTCCAACTTATACAGGGTGTCCCATTCCAAGTAGATTTAACTTTAGAGTTAGATTACATTTGCCAAACAACAGAAATTTGTTCTACTTTCTAGCCCTGCAGTTTTATCCACCACAAACAGGACACCCTGTATTAGAAATTTCGACTACGTATAGATGGCTCTATAAATTTTGCAATAAAATGGAGGAAGACGACTCTTTAGTCGTCTTCCTCCATTTGCTTTGTTTATAAATAGCTTTTTATTTATTACTTCACTAGCTTTATCAAATGACCACCAGAGGTGTTATGTATTTTCCGAATACCAATACTAATTGTTAGTGGGTTAAACTTTTCTTTTAAAGATTAATTCGTGTATGAATGGTAGAAATGTATCAAATTAGTTTGGAAAAGCAAAAAATTTAGTATTTTTGTGGTTGAAGATAAATTCCTTAGGGTTTAGTAATAAAGTAGAGGTGATTTCGTGTATAAGTTTGTGGCTTCCTGATAAATTGAGCAATTATTCGTCGATGCTAGTAAATGTGAAATTCTCGTAACTTAATTTCCCAATCAGAGCGTGAACAGGATTGTAACCAACAATAAGTGCTGGAATGGTGTACCGATCAGAATGGGCTTTAATTAAAGGCCCAGTAACCCAGTATTAATTTATTAACGGAAACTGGAAGCGCTGATGTTGGTTTGAGCTGGGGATACAAGCTGCTTGATGTTTGATTTAATACTATTGTTGCAAACAAAGCACAGAAGTAAACTATTATTGTGTTATTTCATTCGAATTATTTAACTGGATTATTCACAATAGCCTAACTTATACAAAAGGAGATTATTTTGAAGCTTCTATTTTCACACAATCTACAATTTAATGACCAAATCCCATAAAACAATTAAATTACACCAACCTCCAACATAAAAAAATAAAATTGTTAAAAAAAGTAAATAAAAATTATTGCATATTTTGAAGAATTTTATAAATTTATAAACTCTTTCTTCAAATTCTAATGTTTTACTAACTTTAAATATCATACTTGTCCACATTTCAACAAAATTCTTCAAAATATGCAATAATTATTATTTACTTTTTTTTAACATTTTTTTTTGATTTTCTAATAAATTCTAAAGTATGGAAAATATTAAAAAAATATTTTAATAAAAGTTGTTTATTTTGAAAAGACCTATCAAACCACACCAAACTCGACCTATGTTGCAATTAAAAAAATCAAAGTGATATCCGGTTCCGCATAGTTCCGGGTTGTTTCGGAAAAATATAAGTATGGTTTGATAGGTCTTTTAACAACAAACAACTTTTATAAAAATATTTTTTTAATATTTTCCATAGTTTAGAATTTATTCGAAAAATTGTTAATAAAGGTAAATAAAAAATATTGCATATTTTGAAGAATTTTATAAATTTTTAAACTCTTTCTACAAATTCTAATATTTTACCAACCTTAAATATCATACTTGTCCATATTTAAACAAAATTCTTCAAAATATGCAATAATTTTTATATACTTTTTTCAACTTTTTTTTTTGTTTTTCGAATAAATTCTAAACTATGGAAAATATTAAACAAATATTTTGATAAAAGTTATTTGTTTTTGAAAGACCTTTCAAACCATACCAAACTCGACCTGTGTTGCCATTTAAAAAATCAAAGTTACCTCCGGTTCCGGATAGGTGCGGGTTGTTCCAGAAAAAAATAAGTTCACCAATGGATTCTTTAGGTTCACTTTGGTAATAAAATTTTTTATTTCGGCCATGTACGATAACGCGTTCTCGAGATAAATGGGTGGCACGGGTGGTCTGAATCACCCTGTATATTTGACCGCTCGTGATATTATACAGGGTATCCCTAAAATGGCGCCCAACTTTTCCTCCGCTATATTGTTGAGGATCCTTCGTAGAAAAATAGTAAAACCAGTGATAATTTTGATTTAATGTCTACGTTCTGCTTTAAGGAAACAATAATTACCAAGTGAGTGCAAAAAGAAGTGTTGCCAAGTTTCCATTTATTTTTTGGTTGATAACTATATTAGGTACTTGTCAGTGTCAAAAATTGTGTTTAAAATGCATTCTAGTACCTTCTATAACGACGTATTCAACAAAACACAAATAGATTTATTATTTAAAGCTTCAGTAAATCTCAAAAAACATGTATCAATGCGTTAAATCAAAAAAGTAAGTACCGAATATCTAAGTTAATTTTTTTGCCACCAGAGGGCGAGAGGAATCTAAAATTTCCCAATTAACCTACTCTAGATAGAATTTTTTGTTTAATTTTCCAGTACCTCATTAAAGCTCCTCAACAACGTAGCTTTGGCGCCTTTTTGAGAACACCCTGTATATTATTTCAAGCTTTTGTCCTAAGAAGTGTTTTGATTAGACCATTTTCCGTTGGATTATCAAGGATAATTTTCAAATTGATACTTTCTTTTTGATACTCAATAAAATAAGTAAAGAAAATAAAAAAGTTTATTTTCCCAATTTTGAAGATTTTTGTTAAAACGTGTACTTTTTGATACAAAGAGTTTTATACAAAATATTTTGCCAAACGACTTATTTTATTGATTTTTACATCCTGTCAAAAGTAATGTATCAACTTAAAAATCACCCTGTATAACCAGTGGTAAGAATATTATCCACTTTTTTTTAGAAATGCACAAATTTTAATCCCGAGTTGTATTTTCTAAAATTAGGATTAAATGTCAATGTGACACTTGACTTTAACTAGTTTTCAGCTTATAATTCAGTTTATTAATTAAAATTTTTTTGAGCGTAGTATTATCATCGTAGTATTGTCACAGTGGTATTGTCAGTATGGTACTGCCAGGAATTGTATTCTCAGCGCAATATTGTCACCGTGGTATTTTCAGTGTAATATTATCAATAGTAATACCATGAGTAGGTTGAAATCTGCAATAATTCTATCAATTTATTGACAAATGAAATTGTGTTACTTCTAAAAAGCAACACAATTGAATTGGCAATAAAGCGACAGAATTATTATAGTGATTTAAACCTACGAATTGTATTTGGATAGATTATTTCAAGCCTTGCTTCTGCAAATTGTAAATTTTAACGTCAGTCTTTACTTCAAATGTCAAATTTGAAACACATGTCATATAAACGTTTGACTTGATAATTTAGGTAGGGCCCTAATTATCACAATAACCCAATGACAAATGGACCAATCAGAACGCTTGTCAGGATGAAGGCATGAAATAATCAGGGTGATATTGCCAGCGTTGTATTTTCAGCGTGGTATTGTCAATCTGGTTTTCCAGTATGGTATAGTTATATACAGGGTGTCTCTGAATAACTGTGACAACATTTTTGGGGTGATGGAGGAAGTGAAACTAAGCATTTTTGACTTATATAGGATTGTCCGGAAATGGTTCCATAAAAATTTCAAAAATTTAAAAAAAATATATTTTTTATAAATAAAATAAATATTACAAGAGATATTAATTTGAAATTTTGGTGATAGTTTTTTTACACAAGGATACACGTTTACGACCAATAAAAGTTTTAAAAATATTTTCAGGATCGTTACATGTGGGGGATCATCAACTTTTTTTGATCATAACTTTTGCTTCTTTACGTTTTCGTTAAACGCAGTCGAGGAATTAAAACTTAACTCCAAATGACATTCGTGGTAATGACAGTGAAAAATATTCGACTTAAATTTGAGCACTCGTGATATTACACATGATTATTTCACGCTTTTGTCAAATGAATAAATTCTGGTTTATTCATTTGACGTTGTACAAAAATTATCAAGTTAAACGTTTTGACGACTTTAAATTTTAAAATTTACAAAGAATCTTTGTATTTTGTGGAAACATGGCTTGAAATAATCTCAACAAATACTATTCGTAGATTGAAATCGCTCATATAAGTCTGATTTTCTATTGACAATTCAATTGAATTATCACACTCATGGTATTATGTACTTATGATAATTTGGGTACTGGGTACTACCTAAATTATCAAGTCAAACATTTTGATGTTTAAATGAGATTTCTTTAAATTTCAAATTTGACATTGGAAGAAACGACAATAACGTTAAAATTTTCAAATATTCCTCGTATTTTATAAAAAATAATCTCAACAAATACTATTCGTAAATTGAAATTGCTAATATAAGTCTGTTTGTTTTATTGACAATTCACTTGTGTTGTTTATTAGAAACACAATTTTTCATTTGTCATTTTTGTACTTTCCAAATTTTGAACACAATTTCTCATTTGTCATTTGTACTTTCCAAATTTTGACGTTTACATGAAAATTATTTTAATTTCAAAAATGTCATTTGAAATAACGACAAAATTCGTATTTTGTGGCTTTAAACAATCTGCCCAAATACTATTCGTAGGTTAAAAATCACTCAAATTTGTTGCTTTATTAACAAAATTCAATGGTGTTGCTTTTTATAAACTAATAAATTTTCTTCGAATTTGTGGAAATTAAATAATCTAACCAAATACTATTCGTAGGTCAAAATCATTTATAATTCTACCGCTTTATTGATAATTCAATTGTGTTGGATTTTCGGGACATAATTTCATTTGTCAATAAATTGACATGTGGTGATGATTTTGTTGAATTTAGGAAGGTTGTGAGTATTTAAGTGAGTTAGTGTTAGTCTGGCTTAATTGGGTACATTGAAAAAGGTTTACGAGTGTTCGAAATAAAGAAGATTTTGCAGCTTTTTAAAACTAAAATAGTCCTGTGTTGGCCTGGTGAAAAAGCAAACAATGCTTTCTGTATCATTTGCAAAATAAAAAAAGAAAGAAAAGGCACTTTGAACGATCTAACAAACAGTAAAACTAATGAGGTCAAGGGTCACGACATACGCTTGATACAGCTATGTACGTGTGCTTTAAGCTCAACAAAGCTAAAGGATGCTCAAAAACATCAATTACAACCAGGAACTTGGGAATTTTCGCGGAAATTCTACACATATAGCGTTGCGTTTAATTGTAATAATCGTGATATTGTTGTAATTACTTAACATATTGATCCAATAAAACGAGTTGTGAGTTGTACATTTTATGCACGCCACTGGAAATGCTAGTTTAATCGTTAACACCTGTGTTGGCACATCCCTAATTTAGTTTTGTTGTTACATCCAAATGATCTAATTAGAATAGTCCAATAAAACACCACTCGCGTACTCATAAATTAATGAAACGTAGAGTAAATAAAAAAACGTCTTTGATCTTAAAAGGGCGATTAAAGCATTGTAGTTGCGTAATTTGAAAATCCAGCTTAGTTTATAAAACGTTAAGCGGTTTAAATTGGTATTTTTTGCGAGCTGAGGAAAGGTTTTGCCTTTTTATAGTCAGTGATTTAGAATGTATTCGGGAAAGATTGCGAACAAGAACGAAATTTATCGTCGCGATTTAATCATGTACGTATTGTACTTGCAAGGATTTAAAACCAAGATTGTACCTTAAGGACTTGACAAGTACGACCACGCATTAAACACGAATAAAAGACTGCTTTACACAAAAATCACCCTTAATAAAATTATTAAATTTTTTAATTTTATTAAGGGTAATAAATTGTTGGAAATACCAAACGTCCACCTGTTGAAATATATAACCGGCAGGAAATTTATTTCTACTTGTTGTCTCTGCATTGCAGGGGTTCTGGTGTGCATTGTGGGGTTGGAAAAATCGCGCAACTTCCAAGGAATAAATGCGAAGGTTTTATCTAAAAGGGGAGAGTTTGTTAATTAGATTTGCCGATGAAAAACACCTGTTTGGCCTAATTTTAGCTCCAACTTCTCCCGAACCAACTTTCTATTCAAAGTTTCATTTTTATCAAAAGCATCCTGAATTATAAATATTCCTCAATTATTAACTCCTTTCCTTTTTATTGTCTTCCGAATTCATTCTAATTGTTTAAATCAAACGCTTTTAATTAATTTTTTAACCCACGAAATCCAGTGGAAACTCAGAAATTTAATCTAAACATTTTTTATGGAAAGTCCTTGGAATCCTTAGTTGCAAAGGGATTGGATGTTGAAGTAATTACTTCAACTCCATTGTATCAAAAGTCGAATGGACTCTCTGTATCTATTGCATAACAAATTTTGAAAAAAATACTTCTTCAATACAGGACTAGTCCAGTACAATCAATTGGATTTTCATCAGCACAATTATTATTGGGAAGAACTTTAAGTGACAAAATTCCTTGTATGACAAAGCCCTCAACGAAAAATACAAAACAAATTATTAAAAAATTGAAAATTTCATTACAACAAAGGTTCTAAGCCAATTCAAGAATTAAATAATGGAGATAGTGTGTTTGGTTACAAGATGGCAAAATTTGGGCCAAAGGAAAAATTGTTAAAAAACACAGGACTTGAAATATTGTAAAATGAAAGCTAGTATTTCTAAAGGATATAAACCTTTCTGATTAGAATGATATGTTGAATGACGAAGCATCTATTAAGGGGGCGTAGATACGACCCCTTTCGTATTTTTACCCCGAATTCGTATGTTTTTTGCGTGGAGCGGCCGAAAAGGTGGTTTTTTTCGTCCGATTATAAGAATTCCAGTTCAGATGTAAAGAGGGATGTTGATTTCAAGTGTGGTTCGAATTTTAAATTTTTTGGACATCCCTGACACTTTGAAAAAAATTCCTGAAAATGGTCGATTTTTATCGATTTTTTTCGAGATTTCGGCGGCGTTAACTTTGAAAAATCATAACTTCGTCGGATTTTAAAGGGAAGCGACGAAATTTGGCCCCTTTCAATTTAACATCCTGGGGATTACCGTGACCGATTTTTAAGCCTCCCGGCGCAAAGGTGTGACGTCACGGCCCCGAGACGCGCAAACTGTGCAATTCTACCGTTTTTTCGGACAGCAAAAGTACCAAAACTTTTTGACTTCGATTAAAAGTTCAGTAGGAAGAAAAAAATCGCGGTTACTTTATTCCTCATCTAAATTCCACATTTTACCTTAAAACGGGAGTTTTTTGATGCGTTTACTTTTTATATCGTTTTGGTGCCCCCAAAGTGACGCTTTATTTTTCGCGCTATTTTTATGCGGACTTTAAAAATTCGTAACTTTTCATTAGAACAACCTATAATACTCAAATATTTTTTATTTTACTTATTTTGCATTTATGAGAGAAAAAATCAGCACCTTGAAATTTTTACCCTGGACCTTGCAAAAAAACCGAATGTAAAATGTTAAAAAAATCGGGTAAAACGCGGTTCAACCTGGGCCCATTTGGCTCCCGCAGTTTTCAAAATTTTTGCAATTTTCTTTCGCAATTTTAAAAAGGAATATTTTTTACAGTGTACAGGCTACTCAGATTTTTTATATTTGGTAGGGTTGGGAAATTACGTACAAATAAACTCGAAATTTTGATTTTAGGAGTGAGTGGTTCCCGCCTGGTCACTTTTTCATGGATTTTCAATTTTAAAAATACTTTAGAATCTACTTTATGAACCGAAAGCTCCCACGCATAGGGTATTTTAAATTTCGAAAAAATAAGGAAAATAAATTTTTTTATGGTTCAAATTCACCCTTCAAATTACTTTTCAACCATACTTTATGCACCTTCCCTAAAAGCTCTTTAGGTCCACTTTACGTCAAAAAAAGAATCACTTCGCTATCGCTTTCCGTTTTCGAGTTATCACCGAAAATGTAGCGAAATTAAGCAAAATCTCCGTTTGGAACCAAAATTTCGGTCTGAAATTTTTCACGTTTCACAAAATAATTAATATCTTCTAAACTATTAGCACCACCAAAACGTTTAATAGCTTAAAATTCGCACACTCACCTCCTACATCAAATTCCGTAAAAGTTTTAATTTTCGGTTTAAAATTGCGCCGTCCAGAATCGTATTTGTACCAAAATTTGGGCGAAATTTCGCGAATTTTTTACAAAAAAACTATTACACCAATTTTAACCAAATATTTTTTAAAACGCGTCTATTCATGGTGTTTACTTTTGGTAAAATTTTGAAAACGGTAACTTTTATAGTTTTCGAGAAAAAAAATAAAAACCGATTTCTATTAAAAATTTCAAGCCTTAAAAAATCTCAAAAATTTTTTTTTCGAATTTTTTCAAAATCGACCTCTCAAATGAAAGATATTAAAATATGGATGAAATGTAGGGGTTCACCTGCGCTGTACACCACCCAAAAAAATTTTACTCCCCAAAAACTCAAAAAAAACAAAATTTTTTTAGGTAATGTATCTCAAAAAATAATTAAACTTAAAAAATTTTAATATGTTATTATCAGTAATTTTTTGAAATTTATTTGTACGAATTTTTGTTTCTTAATTTTAGTTATTAATTTTTCAAATTCCATTTTACTCATTTGCCAGAATGCCATATTTTATATAAAAATTCATAACTTTTGAACGAAACATTGCAGAGACTTGAATTTTTTTTTATTTTTTTTACTTTCTTTATACTTTAAATATAAATTATTAACTTTTAAATTTTTAATTTAACACTCTAGTTATATTACTATTTTAAAAATTTGGACGTTTGAAAGATGATAAAAAATGGATGAAATCCAGGGGTTCACCTGCCCTCTACATCCCTCAAAAAAATTTTACCCCCCAAAACTCATTAGTTTACCAGAATGCCATTTTGTATAAAAATTCATAACTTTTGAACGAAACTTCGTAGAGACTTGAATTTTTTTCCAATTTCTTTATACTTTAAATATAAATTATTAACACTCTTGTGCTTGTATTTTGTTAGAAGCCTTAGCATCAATAACCTGTATTCAGCGACTGTGATGAAAATTTTAGAGATGTCGTTAACGTCTTTGTTAGAAAATGGCCACGTAAAATCACAAAAAAAATGATGAAAGGATAATTTGTCAGTGAAAAATTTAAGTGCCATTTAGAGCTGATTGTCCCACTTCACTTAAAGGTTTAAGGAGGAGAGGTGTAATTGCTCCTAAAAATCTAAAATTAAAGCATTTTTTTTTTAATTGTCTTCGTAGTGCTTCTTCACGACTGCACCTGAAATGAGCTTTAAGCACTATTCAATAAGATCCATTTTCGCGTATCATAAGAAGCGTAATGGTATTTTTTTTTTTATTTGGGAGTATTAAATTTTGATTAATATTAATAAGGTTGATATAGAAGATAAAATGGTTGATTTTAATACCTGTAGGATATAAAACGACCCTTCTTTAATAATTGTAAAGGCGTTAATAAAGTGAAAATTACAAAGTGTTCATAATAATGATTAACGATTTTCTCCCAATTAAAACAGCGCGTTAACTCAAACGGGCCATTTATTATTCCCTGCTCAATTTTGCACATTTTTTAAATTTTGCAGACCTATTTAATTATAATCTCAAAAAACTAATCTGGCGTTATTACAAAAAATAAATTGAAATACGCTACTTTAATAAATTAATTAAAATGATTTTTGGTGATTTTTTGAATTGTAATTATTCAAGTCCTTTTCCAACCCTTTTGCTGTAAATACAATCATTCGAGGGTGGTTTGTAGAATTTTGAGTCAGCTTCTTGCGTCCTAGCTCAATTTAAATTTAAATTAAGTCGGAAATACACAAAATACAAACATTGACTTGTAAATCAAAGCCTCCAGATATTTCCTTTCAACACAACGTTCTAATCGCCTTTTCTTTGAAATGTTTCCCATTGAATAAACTTACTTGTCATCTAAACTTAATCCACTTTAAACCCCATTAAAACCACAAAAAAAAACGAATAAAGTTCTTTAAAAAATTGCCTATAAAATGAATCATATTCAGAGTACATAGGCTTTAATTAAAAAATGTTTTTTAAAAGAGGCTTTTCACTATGGAAAGATAATAACAAATGAAGGAAATTGATTTATAATTAGTTCATCAATCAAGCTGCTGTAGATGTTGGTTATTCTTCTTCGTATCTCATTCGCGTTTATTTATTTACCATTTTGTATTTTTCGCATCCGAGGCTTAAATCTGTAGGAATTTGTATCCCTGAGGAATCAGTAACTGCCGCAGGATGACGCGTAGTGGCGTAAGCGATGATAAAATAAAGGAATGTACCGAATCTCCCCTTTGTATCCAGAAATTCCTTAATATTCTGCGCGTAGCGTAGGTTTGTTTCTAAAAGGATTTCTATCCATAAGGCCTATAGGGCCTATAGGTATTTTAGGATCTGCATGAGTGACAGGAGACTTACGTGAAGAGTGACTGATGAAGGAAGACGCACGAAAGATTTGTTTACACTAGGTTATCCCGTTATCCAAAACTACCCCAGCTTAGATTTTATTGACAAACGTAAATGGAGTTTGAAATATTTAAAAGCATGTTTACTCCACAAACAAATTGTAAAGAATATAAAAAGGAAACAATTTATAACCAATACAATGTTTGCTTCTGCGCTATTTATAGGTTTCTAAAAATAAATTGGTGACCAATCTTTCGGAAACACTAATTACTTTTACCAATTACACCCCAATTCACCCCAATAAATCACTACATATAATTCAAGTAACTTATATAAAACAACTGGTGTCAAACTGATGCATTGTGCAGTAAAATAAAATCAACAAGATAAACTGCAGAAACTAAATTCGAACCACTAAAGAAACAGAATATTGGGTATCTAAAATCTAGGACGAATTGCCAAGTATTTCCTGTAACTCGAGTGAATCGAAATTAATTATCAAAGCGAACTTTTATGGGTTATCAATAAAAAGTTATTTATTACTCTTGACAGAATCTTTTACGAACTCAAGTGCCTCATTATACCAAAGAGGTGCAAAAAATGATGTCCTTACTTTAATGATACTTTTTTTATTGACACAGATTTATCTACATTTTATTCCACTAATTTTTTCTAATGCCTACAAAAAATTACAAATTAACATTTTTGTGTCCTGAAAATCGAAACATTTGCATAACTTTTATAATTATCCTTGGAATTTATGATTTTTATTTTGTACGTAAAAGTTTTAATTAGCTCTGGATGTAAATGTGATAAAATAAAATTAATTTTTTTGAAAATTTTATTTGAAAAACGTGAGTGAACTTTTGTGGTTAATGAAGCCTTTCGCGGTTGTGGTTTACAGTGAAATAATGTAAAAGCAGTTCTGAATGTCGATAAAGAAAATTTAAAAATTGCGTGTGGTTAAATGGGTGTAGGAGTACGTGCACGCACAGCATTGCCAACATAACATTTCAAAACGTTCGATATCCAGCTGCTCATTTTATGAAAACACGTTATATCCTTCATCACCAAACAAATTAAAATTACTGATTTTAATTTTGATTCAAAAAAAATTACTACACCCTATCATCACTCCAGTAATTAATTTTAATTAAAATGATTTAGATGAAATGGGTTAAACCTCTTTAAAAAGGGATTTACCTAAAATATTCGAAGTATTAACTCTAAAGTACATATTGGCGTGTTACGTGATGCGATAACACACTGTATATTCCTTTTAAATATGCAAAATTTACCTTGCCCAAGACCCAAGAGGGCCGAAGTTACCAAGTGAAGCAAAACTTTATTTTCTAATAAATTACTTAAACACTTTATAAATCAAAATTTTTAAATTAAAATCAATATTTTGGGGTTAATTTTCCCGAAGTTGAGTAGCTCAATTACTATTTTCAACATAATTCCTGCTTTTATACTAATGGCACGTTTGTGAGAAGGTTTTCATGTACAAATTGCTATAATTAAGCAAAAATGCTGCATTTTTATTTTCAGCACAAATAAATGTGTACATAAATTCGTTTTTAATGTTTCCCAGATTTCAAACAATCGTTTTGTTTTGAAAATTACACCTATTTTAAAAAATAAATATAAAAGTTTTTTTTAGTTAATTTATGCAATTAAATTACAATAAAGGAGCTAAAATTTGTTTTAAAAGCGTCAAGATCCTGCGGGCATCAAATTACAATCCTCCCTCCTTATTTTTGTTCATTTTACTTTTACATTAGCCTCGACTTCGTTACAAAATATATTACAAAACAAAAAAGAAATAAATCAACGAACATTTCTTATTTACTTGATCCTAGTCAATATACGACACTCCTCTTTCAAGACTTCTTCTTCACAAACTTTCTCAAGTTTCAAACAACTCTTATTCACAAACAAAATAAATTAGATTATTATGTTTGTCTTTCAAGTATTATTACATGTATTTAAGTCGCTAATTAAAAAAAAAATAAAAATCCGGGAAAATGTTTTCTTCAAACGTCCAAAATTTTATAATAGTAATATAACAATTAAAAATTTGAAAGTTAATAATGTATTCTTAAAGTATAAAGAAAGTAAAAAAAAAATAAAAAAAAATTCAAGTCTCTGCAATGTTTCGTTCAAAAGTTATGAATTTTTATATAAAATATGGCATTCTGGCAAATAAGTAAAATGGAATTTGTAAAATTAATAACTAAAATTAAGAAACAAAAATTCGTACAAATAAATTTCAAAAAATTACTGATAATAACATATTAAAATTTTTTAAATTTAATTATTTTTTGAGATACATTACCTAAAAAAATTTTGATTTTTTTTGAGTTTTTGAGGAGTAAAATTTTTTTGGGGGGTGTACAGAGCAGGTGAACCCCTACATTTCATCCATATTTTATTATCTTTCATTTGCGAGGTCGATTTTGATAAAAATCGAAAAAAAAAATGTTGAGATATATTTTTAAGGCTATGAAATTATTAATGGAAATCGGTTTTTATTTTTTTCTCGAAAACTATAAAAGTTACCGGTTTTAAATTTTTACCAAAAGTAAACACCGTAGATAGACGCGTTTTAAAAAATATTTGCTTAAAATTGGTGTAATAGTTTTTTTGAAAAAAATTCGCGAAATTTCGCCCAAATTTTGGTACAAATACTGTTCTGGACGGCGCAATTTTAAACCGAAAATTAAAACTTTCACGGAATTTGATAGAGGAGGTGATTGTGCGAATTTTAAGCTATTAAACGTTTTGGTGGTTCTAATAGTTTAGAAGATATTAATTATTTTGTGAAAAGTAAAAAATTTCAGACCGAAATTTGGGCTCCAAACGGAGATTTTGCTGATTTTAGTTACATTTTCGGTGATAACTCGAAAACGGAAAGAGATAGCAAAGGGATTCTTTTTTTGACGTAAAGTGGACTTAAAGAGCTTTTAGGAAAGGTGCATAAAGTAGGGTTGAAATGTAATTTGAAAGGTGAATTTGACCCATAAATACGACTTTTAGAAATGCGATATAAAAAAAAATTTTTTTTTCGTTATTTTTTCGAAATTTAAAATACCCTATGCGTGGGAGCTCAGTTCAAAGAGTAAATTCTAAAGTGTTTTTAAAATTGAAAATCCGTTAAAAAGTGACCAGGCGGAAGCTACTCACCCCTAATATCAACATTTCGAGTTTATTAGTACGTAATTTCTCAACCCTACTAAATATAAAAAATCTGACTAACCTATACACTGTAAAAAATATTACTTTTTAAAGTTGCGAAAGAAAATTGCAAAAATTTTGAAAACTGTGGGAGCCAGATGCGCTCAGGTTGAACCGCGTTTTACCCGATTTTTTTAACATTTTACGTTCGATTTTTTTCCAAGGTCCAGGGTTAAAATTTTAAGGTGACGATTTTATCTCGCATAAATAAATACCAAATAAGTAAAATAAAAAATATTCGAGTATTACAGGTTGTTCCGATGAAAAGTTACGAATTTTCAAAGTCCGCGTCAAAATAGCGCGAAAAATAAAGCGTCACTTTGAGATCACCAAAACGACATAAAGAGTAAACGCATCAAAAAGACTCCCGTTTTAAGGTAAAACGTGGAATTAAGATGAGGAATAAAGCAACCGCAATTTTTTTCTTCCTGCCGACTTCTAATCGAAGCCAAAAATTTTGGTACTTTTGGCGTCCGAAAAAACGGTAGATTGTACAGTTTGCGTCTCGGGGCCGTGACGTCACACCTTTGCGCCGGGAGGCTGCTTAAAAATCGGTCACGGTAATCCCCAGGATGTTAAAATAAAAGTGGCTAAATTTCTTCGTTTCCCTTTAAAATCCGACGGAATGGCGAATTTTCAAAGTTAACGCCGCCGAAAATCCTAAAAAAAGCGAAAAAACGACTATTTTCGGGAAATTTTTTCAAAGCGTCGGGGAGGTCCAAAAAATTTAAAATTCGAACCACACTTGGAATCAACATCCCCCTTTATATAGGAATTGGAGTTCTTAAAATCGAACGTAAAAAACTACCCTTTCGGCCGCTCCTCGCAAAAAACGTCCGAATTCGGGATAAAAATACAAAAGACGACCCCTTTTACTAAATAGATCCGGGACATACTAAAATTTCTGACGCTTAAGGGATGAATTCGGTTTTTCGTTCGGGGTGGAATAATTTTTTTCGGGGTGGTCCAATCGAAAAGGGACACATAAACATACGAAAGAAACACCTTAATCTACATACAACACACAATACAATGTTCGTGTATATTGGGTTGCCTAAAATTCATTTCTACTCCGCCCTTTTAATTTAATTTCTACTCCTAGGCGGTACAAAGTTACTATAGAATCAACGAACATAAAAAAAGATATTTTAAAGTCTGTCAAACGTCACTGAAGACTGCAATGACGTTTGAAGCAAAAATAATTTTTTTGATTTTAATTTTGTGTATTTTTGTAATAAAAAGTTGATTTACTTCCAGCTTAGTGATTTTAATTAAAGCTAAAACTTTTATTTATCAAAAAAAAATAAAAACTTTCCTCAAAATCCATTGTTTAATGAAAGAAGAGTTGAAAAATTAGTTTCTAAAACGAGTTTCTATTCGTAATTAAAAACTGTGAGTTGATAAAAGCGCACTTAATTGTAAAGTTGGATGAAATAACGCGGGAAAGCTGTAAAATCCAATATTTTATAGATGTTCCTGGAGAATTTTGTAGCAGAAAACGTATTAAGACTGCAGAAGCTTCAGGCCACGAGACTTGACTGCACTTCGTGATTTACTTTAATGTCATCATAGCATTTAATAAATTCGTACTTTAGAAAACTTTTCCCATTCCCCATTTACTACGAAACAACAAACCCGATAATGCACCACTTTATTCCGCAAACGCGAATAAAGATTTTCTACAAAATATTAAAACTTAAAGCCAATTTTATTTAAATGCAACACCACAACATTTCAGATTATCTACAGAAGTTTGAAGTTTATTATTACATAAAGTTGGAGATATCATAATTTAACTCACAACTTATTATAATTTATTCCAGTTACTTTACTGGCTTCATCGACATAGCATTTTCTTTGAATGAAAGTCTACTTCATCGACAATCCATTTCATCGACACTCCATTTCATCGACAGTCCATTTCATCGAAAGTCCATTTCTTCGACAGTCCATTTCATCGACAGTTCATTTCATCTACAGTTCATGTCATCGACAGTTAATTTCATCGACAGTTCATTTCATCGACAGTTCATTTCATCGACAGTCCACTGCATCGATGGATTACCTTTTCATCGAGAAGGATGTTTCATTGACTCTACTTTTTCATAGTCATCGACATTGAAACGTTTCAACGATATTTCCTTTTCATAAATTTTTCGAAGTTTTCCACTATCTACGTAGGTGTAAATTGGAATATTCAGCACGAAATTGTCCTAAAACTAAGTTCAATAATCGCAAAATTCTATTAGTATTTTTTGTGGGGCATGAAGATTAATTTGCAACACACGAAACATGAAATCCCTGGTGCCGTTTCAATTAATTTACTAATTAAGCAGTGAGTTACCCAAAACTTCCCCACCATACGGGAGTAATAATAAACTTTAATAATAGGCGTTAAAGTTGCTGGAAGTTGAAGTTATTTAACCACGCAAATATTTATTTTTATAAACCGTCCCTAAACTTGTCATTTTAAATTCGACCCACTTAAATATTCTTTGAAACTCTCTTCTTTTGAGTTTTCTTTCGCGCTGTTGATTTTCAGACCCTTTTTTCGATTGAGTTTTTTAATCTTTTTTTCTGAACGAATGGAGATATCTCGCTTTGTGTGGTCTGCGCCGGATTTAGGAAGTTCCGGGCGAACCGGAAATCCACCAGAGCTAATTAAAATGATTTATTTAAAATTGTTTCTTAATCCTAAATTAAACCATTTAATTATTAATATGTTTTATACTAAAATAGGAGGAACATAAAACCACTTGAGTTAAATTTTACAATAAAATTCTAGTACTAACTTTGCAGTTTTTCCATGCTCCAGGACCACAATTGCATTTGCAGTAAAAGCTTTATTTTCCATCAAATCACAACACTTGTAAGCGAATATAAAATAGTCTAATTGAAGTGGATTTTCAAACTGCAAAATTAGGTTTAGTAAATAGACGACCTAAAATATACGATCGGCCTTAGTGTCACGGACTTACAATGTCAGCACACTCGTTTTGGTCGGGAAATCATAAAGCACACGAGCTTAGATTTTCTTGATTTATTACTAGTATAAATTCCGGATTTTATCTTAAAAAGGGTAAACAAGTTTCAGGAAGCTACCCTAACTGAATTTATGTACAAAATTTGATGAAAATATTTTTTTATTAATTTTCAAAAATATTTTACTGCCCTTGATATTAATGTCACGCTGCTTTTAAGCTTGATGCATTATTTAGTTTGGGAATTATATTAAGGTTTAAGTAGATACACATGTTCATAGCTTTAACCCTAATTATCCTTTATAGATTATCAAGTGTGTACGTAATTACTCTACTCATAAATTATAATCCATATATTATATACACTTCACTAATACCAAATTTTTCCAAGTTTTTCTGCAAGTGCTACCACTTCATCGGCACTCCCTTTTATCGACACTACCTTTTCATCGACAACTTAGCCCTAAAAATAATAGTAAAGGTGCAAAAATTAGCATAAAGCTAAAAATTAGTATGAATGTTCGGGATACCATTATAAATGAATGTTGAAAAGTCCCCATCGATTCCGTACCTGGAAAAAATTTTATTCAATGTCAAATGTCTTAAAAATGGGGTTTTCGCGTTTTTCAGCAAAACAGTAAGTTTTATCATAAAATTAGGTCAAACAAAAATTGTAGATCATACAATTATCTATAAAAAATGACTTAATACTTTTTCTCCTAAGAGCCACCGTTTCTGAGATATAACGATAATAAAAGTTGAAAAAGTTGTAATCCTCATAGTATGCATATGTATGCCACGTATACACATCACTGAAACTGTAATACAAGTAAAAATATTTTTCTATCGGTCAATGTAAGCCATAAATCGTTCTAATCGGTCAAAATTAATTATTTTTCGATTAATCAAAAATTTCATAGCAATTTCTTCGCTCAAAAGTGAAATTTTCAAATTTTCAACGGTTATTCGGTCATAACTGCTAAACTAATAAAGATATCAAAACGAATCTTTTTTTGTATGAAAACCTACGCAAAAACCTTTAAGATAAGCCATTACTCGTTAAAATCGATGAAAGAGCAAGGAGGTAAAAAAATTGTCAAAATCGCATTTTTTTACAAAGTTTTTTGCGCGATTAAAATTTTGAGTTTTTTTTTCCAAATTGAAAAAAGTCAACGAGTCGCGAGTAGTACTTGAAAATCTCATTCCAACGTCGTTACCTTACAGCGATTATTTTGGTCGCTAGGGTTTGAAAAAACAGAATTTTGATTTTAATAGGTCGGTATGAAGTGAAATGAAAAGATAGAAATTTCAAAACCTCAAACCGACCTTGTTCGATCAATCCTCTTGTAGGTCACGTGTAGCGATTTTTCATTTTTTGTCCCGTTTTGGCCCCATTTCCTTTACCAATTTTCTCTACGCGCCAATTTTTATCGATATTTTTCTACGCTTTTGGAAAAAAAATCCCGACGCCGCTGGACATACTAGATACAACCAATTATTTTTCTGGGTATTAACAGTACTTTTAGCCATAATATAAGCCGCGTTTCGTTAAAATCGGTTCAGTCGTTTGGTAGGTACAATTTTTTAAATTTCGTTAAAAAATGTCCAAAATTGTACCCCGATTTTCAAACGTCAGAATATGAGATACAAACAAAAATTTCGAAAAAGTGCTCCGCTATAGTTACATAAGTATGTTTCCTCTTTACGAAAATGCCATTCGCGATTTTTTTCCTCCAGCTACAGTAAAAGCTAAGCAATATTACCTTTTTGTTTTTTTCGCTAAAAAACGCGACATTTTGACGTTTTCAAAGAAAAATTCGCCCTCGCCACAGGATTAACCTAGGGAGGTTTGAAATTTTGGAAATAGTAAATGGGAATGTGAGAAAAAAGGGGGCCCGATTTGGTTGTTTCGATTCCGAACCCGGCGGAGCTACGATTTTTCAAAATCGGCGCGGAAGACGCTCGAAAAAAAACCGCGAAAAAATTGACTTTTTCTGGAGCGCTTTTGAAAGTTTTCCCGTCGATTAAAAAACCTCCATTGAGATAGGATTATAAAACAAACATTCCCCTTTAATACGAGACTGGGTTTTTGAAATTTGGTTAAAAAATGTACCCGTTATCGTGAATATTAGACGATTATGAATCTGACGAATAACGTGCATATTATGAAGATTACAATTTTTATAATCGTTATATCTCAGAAGCGGTAGCTCTTAGGGAAAAAAGTATTAAGACATTTTTTATAGATAATTATATGATCTATAATATTTGTCTGACCTAATTTTATGATAAAACTTACCGTTTTGCTGAAAAACGCGGAAAACCCATTTTTAAGACCTTTGACCCCGAATAAAAATTTTTTCAGGTCAGGGATCGATGGGGCTTGATTAAAAAATTTTCCAGATATATTTCGTCGAAAAAACCATTTCATCGATTTCAGTTTTCTATGAAAAGATATTTTTAATGACAAAGGTGTGTTGATGAAACGGACTCCTCAGTTCATCCTCATAAAGGTGTATTGCAGATGAAACGGTGAACGTTCAAAACAAATTACCTTAAATTTATTAAAATACTAATTAACAACCTTTAAATCAAAAAAAGATGTAAATAAATGAATCTAATTAACGAGGAGTTAACAAGCATGAATTTACATGTTTAATAATAAAATCTTAAAATAGAATCAAAGGTTTTGCGTAGGAAACTGCAGTAAATTGGGTTAATTTACACCTGAATGTGATGTTATTTATCAAAATAGTATGAAGTATGTGGTGTAGTGATTTAATCTAAATTTAAACGCGATATCAGGATGTTCATAAAGACCACGTGAAAGGAAGTAGCAAAAATCATATGCAGATTTTATCTCTTGATTTTCTCATAGAAGTGCAGTGCTTAAATTAAATTAATCAAAGAAGTATAATAATAATTAGGTGAATGCTTGAGGCAATGAAGATTTAAGTTGATACTGCGGTTTAAACGGAAGTTCGCGAACTCGGTTTATTGCGAAATTCGCGTTACTACGGCACGGCGAGGTTTAGAGTGGGGTGCGTGTAGTTATTCCTATATTGCAATAATAATAGTGTATGAATTAGTAAGCGTAGTTTAACATGAGTTAAACCATTTTAATGAAGTGCATAGGGTTTAATTTAGAGAACCGTGTACCTGACGTTCACTTGGAGATCGGGCAGAACTCAATTGATTAAAATTTACAATGTAATTCCGGCTCATATTTCTTGCTCCGTCAGTTTAGTTTCAATGGAATACAGGAGGTATTAAATGGCCATTGTTGCTCTTGAACAGATGGAATGTGTTTCATTATCAAGCCACATGAGTTATGACCTAAACTATAATTATTACCAGATTTGTCTACTTAAACTCGAGAAATGACGAATGCGCCGGGCTTAAAGCTACAAATTACTAAATTAATTAAAACTTAATAAATCATTTTTCAATTTACATGCACGTATCATTCTTTTCATGCATCAGTTTTATGGAAAAAAAAAAGGTTTTTTTAATGAGGGTAGCTTTATATGCTTCATACTGCTCTAGTTTTTCCAACTCAACGCGTTTATTATGAAATAAATGAAAGCAATTCCAATCAAAAAAACAGATAAATCAATTTAGTAAACATAAATAACAACAATTATTTGTAAATCAAAATATTTTATTTAATTCCGGTGTTTAAGTAACGTGGTCACGTAACTTATTTGGGCTTTGTTGGGGGAAAAAAGGTATAGGCTTGTAATAAATGCGGAAGGCACAAAAAAAGAAGTTCATAATGTTGAAATGTATCGTTACAAAACAAGCTGATGGTCAGGGCAGTGCTTTGGACGTTAATGGACTACAGGGTTGTAGTGGACAGCGAAAAGCCTAAACGATCCAAAACCCTTAACTCGATCCTCGTCATATGCTGCGTTCACAGGATATTATTGCATTATTATTAATGAAATTTTGGGTTTACTACTATCCACCCTATACCATCCTTTAATGCTCAAATTTCCATAATATTATTTTAGTTAATTAAAAATTATTAAACCCTACAGAATACTTAATATCTTAATGTAATCACCCAATAAATATTCATACTAATTTTTTGTACTATACGATTTATTTTAATTCGTTATAACAACATAAGACTTTATTTCTCCTTTCAGCTTGTTAACACTGAATAATTACTTTGCGCCGATTAATTACACGAACATTAAACATTGGAATGAGTTTGTACAACCTTTTGGAAATTTACCACTTTAATCTGAAGCCTGATAGATAAATCACCTTAAATTCCATATTTTACGACCTTTTACGCAGATGAAACTTTATAACCCAAACCAATTTATGTTTACCTATTTGTAATCCATAATTTTGGCTTAAAAAACGAAAGCATCAATAGGTCAATTTCGGTTCTTTATTTACCCGAGTCCCGAGAGAAAAAAAGGGTGGCTCTATTGTGAAGATTCTATTGTTTGAATATGTCGTATGATGGATTATTTCGAAATTTCATCGAAATTCTCATCGCAATTTCAAAGCACCTCAATTACCCGCGATCCTTTTTCCAAAGGTATTAAAGTAAATACTCCCCTGGCGTTAAAAGCCGCTCGTAATTAATCATCAAGTCATCAATGAATTACACAAATTAAGGCCTTAAATGAAGAATAATGTCTCTGTTGGTTGTGGGTAATGTAACCGCCAGTAAAAAAACGACAGGCGGGAAAATTAAAGCGAAATACATTAGTTGATTGTGGTTTAATGTACTGGATGTTTGCAAGGGTGTTAAGCGACATTTTTTGAAAAAAAAAGAATATACTTAATCAAAATATACTTATTTTATATCGGCCATTTACTATCAGCGATAAAATAAAAAAAATCATTAAAAACAGTCGACTTTCAAGGCATAAAAATACCATCTAAAAATATTTAAAATTAGTCAAATTAAAGTTGGAACTCTAATTTAAGTTTTTATGATCTCTTTAATTTTGAAATAAAAACCTACATTTATTGACTTTTTAATAGAAGAACCTACAAAATTTTAAAATTACACAAATTAAAAATTACAACCAAAAATTATTTAACGAAAAACTAGGTTTTATGCGCAAAATTAAACAATTATTAAAATCGGTTAATAAACAAAAAAACTTATGCAAGAATTTATTTGCAGGAATTATTTCATTTTTGTCCATAAAGTGGTTTTTCTTCAAATGTCATTAAAGTACAACCTTCTGTGACGATTGACAGGCTTTAAAATGTCACTTTTTATTTTCGTTGATTCTATGGTCACTTTGTACTGCCTAGGAGTAGAAATTACTACTTTGCAGTGACGATTAATAAAAGGGCGGTGTAGAAATGAATTTTTGGCAACCCAATATACATTAACATTATATTGTGTGTTGTATGTAAATTAAATATCAAATTTTAAAATTATTTATCATATTACGATTTTAAAAATTTCGACGTTTGAAGAAAAAATAGCGTGTTTTATTCCTAGTAAAAGATTATATTTTGGGCTATAATTTAGTTTAAAAATTGGTCAAAATTTCTAGGAAAGTATTAATAATTTCTACATTTTTCAACCATTTTTTTATTTTAAAAACACATTACAACTTGAAACTATTTCTTTTGTAATTGAAGAGTTAATTTGTTTATTTTTTCGCTTTTATCGCTGTTATTTTGGAAGCTGTAAAATCGTAAAATTACAACAAATAAAGTTGAAAATTATTTTTTTTAATTTATCACAGTAGAAACTGAATGACTTTAAACACAAAATAAAACAAGGACAGTTAAAGTCGGTTGATAAACAAAAAAAAATATGCAAGAATTTTGATTTTTAGCAGATGAAATGGTTTAAAATCAAAATGCAATTTACTTAATATTAAAGCTGGAACTTTAAACCTAGATAAGAGTTTTTGTAACTTTAGCCCCTTTTTAACCCTTAAAACTGCGATTTATCCATGATTTTCAAAAAAAGATTAATAATTCCACCATTTATTAACCAAGAATTAAAAACCTGAAAGTATAATCTTTGCAGTGCTATAGAAAAATCGTTTGTATTTTAAATAATTTTGGTTTTATAGGCGATTGTCTAAGAACATGATAAAAAGTGAAAATTTAAAAAAAATCAAAAAGTGAAGTCATCGAATTGAAATTTTAATTTATAATTTATATTGGAATAAAATCCAAAGTTCGAACTTCAAAATAGTTCGAACCGTTCGAAAATGTAGAAAAAGTTCTAAATAAGTTCAAGTTCAAATTGGACAGTACTTCAGTTCCAAAGAAATTTTGAAAGACGTTAAAGTTCAAAAGATGTTTATGATAAAAAATGGAATTTAAAAAGAGATCAAATTTAAAAAAGTTAGAACTCTTAAATTTTCTAGAAAAAGTAAATCAGGTCATTGCGTTTTTTACCTCTGAAAATAAATAATCTAAAAAGTCATCTTAAAATGATTATTAAAATTTTGTAGATTAAAGACTCCAACAGTAATAGTTCAAAGTTCAAACTTACTTACGAAATTTTGAACTAGTTTGAACCGCGTTCGAACATTAACCAAAATTTCAAAAAAAGCTCGAGATCAAAAGAAGTTCAAATTGGGCAGTAATTCAGAAATTCGAGTTCGGAGGAAATTAAATTTTGTAAGAAGTTAGAGTCCATCAAACATACACAATTAATCTAAATAAGGACATCAACAATATGAAGTTCAAAAGAAATTCATGATAAAAAATTAATAGATTTAAAAACAGGTCAAATTCAAAAAAGTTAGAACTCGGAAAGTTTCATTGCGGTTTATACATTTTAAATATTGTAAAAAGTCATTTTTAAGAGAATATTAAAGTTTTGTAGATTAAAGGCTCCAATAGTAATAGTTTGAACCTAAAACTTACTTCCAAAATTTGAACTATAGTGCTTTACGAATGTGAATAATTTGAAAATTTGAACTTTCCACTCAAGAATTTCAAAATAGTTCAAACCGTCCGAAAATTAACCAAAATGGTCGAAAGTAGGTACAAAAAAGTTCGGGTTCAAAAAAAGTTCGGATTGTGCAGTTTTGTAGGTTAAAGTCGCCGTTTATAATAATCCAGGTACAATAAAGTAACTTTCTGAGGTATGACTTACTTCAAGAGCTCGAACTTTATTGGGTTTGAGTTACATAAAGTTCAAATTTTGCGGAGTTCGAACTTTATCGAGTTCCAACATTATCGAGATTGAACTTCATCGATTTTGAACTTATGAAAAGATCAATTCGATTTCAGAATAATCAATTGTATTTCAGAATCATCAATTCAATTTCAGAAAATATCAATTGTATTTCAGAATAGTCAATTGTATTTCAGAATCATTTTTGGTGATTTTAATATTCCGAAATACAACTTTAATACTGTATCGGATGATCCAATAACTCAGCGTCTATTTAATTTTATAAATTATTCGAATCTTATATAGGCTAACGATATCATCAATTTGAATGGACGTCTTCTAGACTTAGCTATGATTTCCAAGAATCTAAGTTGTACAGTTGGTCATGATACAGACCCTCTTGTTAAAGAAGATGCCCATCATCCAGCCTTAAATGTTAATTTGTCAATCTGTGATACACTACCAAATTTTCTCAGATGTGAATAGGGTGCTGATTTATGGTATAACTTTAAACGTGCCAATTTTTATGAATTATATATGGCTATTGCCGATAATGATTGAGATACCTTATCTGATTCAACTAATCTTAATGAGAAATGTGATATATTATATGATAAACTTTACAGCTCCTTGAATTTACACGTACCTAAATTTAAATCCACTCACACCAAAAACCACGGTGAAGAGGATCCTCCCTGGATTACACACGATATCAGGAAGGAAATTAAACAGAAGGAAAAGTATCGGAAACTATACACGACAACGCTGTCTGATGAGCACTATAATTTGTATCATAATACCCGTAAAATCTTGAAGCAGTCAATTAGAAAATCTAAGACCGAATTTTTTAACAAAACAGAATCTAGGATTCACAGTAACCCTAAGGAATTCTGGTCTTTCATTAATAATATTAAAGGTGTAACGTGTATTCCTGGCAAGATGACTCTTGATGATACCCATTTTAGTGAACCGCAAAATATTGTGGATGGATTTCCTATACTTCGTGTAGTATCAGCAAAGGAAATTATTTCTCCTGTCTTGGTGACTTTTTTGTCTCTGAACAGACTGTGTTGTCCCACATGAAGCAGATGATAGCCAATATGACCATGGGTATTGATGGTATTCCAGCTTTCATCATTAAGGAATGTGCATTTTCGTTATGCAAACCATTGGCGCATATTTTTAATTCCATTCTGAGTTCTGGTACATTTCCCAACAAATGGAAGGAAGTCAAGATCTGTTCGGTATTAAAAAGCGGTAAGAAGAGCATGATTGAAAACTATCGCCCAATTTCATTATTGAGTTACTTTTCCAAGGTATTTGAAGGAATCATTTCGGAGCATATATACTCACTTGTATATTGTAAATTTTGTTAACAATTGCTTAAAAACCCTAGGATTTGTTATAAGAAATTGCAAGAATTTTACAAATATATCCACAGCCACTCTCCTCTTTAGGTCTTATATCTTAAGTAATCTTAATTACTGTGGTGTTATCTGGTCACCATTCTACCTGAAATATATACAGGTTTTGGAAAAAGTGGAGAAGAATTTTAGAAATTTTGCTCTTTTTTTAAATATAATAGGAATCTTGATTGACATATAGTTACGCTGCCCTTTTAGATGAATTTCAACTACTATCTGTAAACAATAACCACAAGTTAATCCTATGTTCCTATTTGTACAAGATAGTTCATTCTATTATTGATGATCCAAATCTTTCAAATCAAATTGAATTACATGTACCACGCAGTTCATCTAGGTATTGTGAGTCATTTCACTATACCACCCCTAATACTAACCGTCACCTGAATTCCCCGTTTTTTAAATACAATGTTTTGTACATACATGGAATTTTTTCAGTAAAATCAATTTTATTTCAGATTTCAGAAAGGACCAATTATAAAAAAAATGAGGAAGTCAAGAGTTTTTGGAGGTGATTGTGCACGTGAACCACAATGTGCTTTCGAAATTTAATATTACACCAGGAACACCAGGCTTAGGTCCTTATTCACCAATGTTAAACCCAATTAAAATAATCTTCCAAAAACTCGTGGCCTCCTCAATATTTTACAAAAGGTCTCTTCTTAATTAATTTATCTGAAATACAAATTGGTCATTTCTGAATTACAATTGATGATTTCTGAAATTGAATTGATCTTTTCTGATTGGAAAAGATGTAGTTTGAACTTTCTAAGGTTCAAACTTTTTTAAGTTCGAACTTCGTAACTTTCGAACTTCATCAATTTCGAAGTTCACCCAGTTCTAAGTTTAGTATTATAGGTTCAAACTTCATCGAATTAGAACTTTCATTTGCCACGTATACATGGAGGTTTGAATCGGGTTTGAATACTCGATCTAAACACCCATTTCTATCGGTTTGAATTCGTATCGGATGTTAAGTAAGGTCAATCCAGTTTTGTATTTGAAAACCTCCCATGTAAACACCTTGAACATCGAAAAAAAGGAGAGTATCAATTTACTGGATTTTAATCAGATCTTCAACTTGAAAAGAATACACATTGTTAGTTACTAACTTTTATTCTAAGAATTTTAAGTGTATCTTTCAGTTAGTATCAGAATACTGGTAACTAACAGTAGATTAAACTATCTTTTTCCAAAATTTGAGCGTAAGTTACCTCTAAAAGCCTAATTTACCCCCAGTTGATTGTCATTAATATATCGAACTACAGGGTGTCCCATTTTAATTAATCCAGCTGAATATCTTGGAAACTAAGCGATTTGATTAAAAATGTTTCAGACAATAATTGTAGCGGCTCGAGGGGGACATATAATTGAGCCATGGGTTTTTAATTTTTATGGGATTTTAGGGGGGTTTTATGGGGAAAAATTTTTTTTCAAAGGGGAACCTATAAATTTTATTATTGATTCACAATCCATGAAAAATAATAAGCTACTTTTAGTTGAAAATATTTTTTAGGAAATTTCAATTTTTCATGATATTCACCAAAATTAACAGACATTTTGAGATTTCGATTCAGGTTTTCTAGAAAACTAATTTTTTTTAAGAAAAATCCCCAAAGGCAAAAAGTGTTTAAATTAGTGTAAAGATTTAGAAAAACCAGTAAAAAGTTTTAAAAATTTATTTCATTTTTTTTCAATTTATTTAAAAAAAAAAATATTTTTTTACGAAAATGTAAAATTATTTTTTTAATATTAAAATTAAAGATAAGGTCAAAGATCACCATAAAGATCACTTTTTGCCTCTTGCGATTTTTTTTAAAGCTTTAGTTTTCTAGTAAAACTGAACCGAAAATCTCAAAATTGATGATTATTTTGGTAAATATCACGAAAAATTGAAATTTTCTAAAAAAATTGTTCAACCAAAAGTTGCTTATTATTGTTTAAAGATTACGAATCTACAATAAAAATTATGGGTTCCCATTAAAAAAAAAAAAGGTTTTTCCAGAAAAATAAAAATTAAAAACTCATGGTACTGTTAAATGTCCCCCTCGAAACGCTATAATTTTTGTCTAAAACATTTTTAAGGAAATCGCTTAGATTCTAAGATAATCAGCTGGATTAATTAAAATGGGACACCCTGTATAAATAATCGGTCCAAACAGCTTGAGGTTTTCATGTTTTACATTTTGAAATATCTTCGAACTTTTAGTTGGAATATTACTTAAAAAATAATACGGTGAACAACACTAGGTTTCCGGTAACAATACGCCCTGAAGAAGGAGCACGCGCAATCACTACCGACTTAAGACGAGACGAAGTTCGCGTTACTCCGGCGCAGTGGATTAAAGGAGGGGAGCGCACGGGTCGACTCTACGCCACGCTCTTACGAATTTCGCGCTACTACAGCTATGAAAAGAAATCGTAGATTTTAGAGTTGATTTCTGGTAAAATAAATTGTATAAAATAGTTTAAACACTGTAAAATAATAACCTTTATAATAGGTAGGGTGAATATCAAATATTTGTTTTGAACGTTGTGTATAAAATTCAATTTCCGTGGAAAATATAATAATTTATAGTTATTAAAATTCAAGTTGGGCAAATATTTGATGACAACAGCAGGCGTAATTTATAGAGCCGCTTTCGCACTTAACGCACAATAACAAAACAGAGAATATAGCAGTCAAGTTTAATATTTAGATCAAACGAGACTTGAATAAATTGGATATAATAATGCCACGCCTTAGAGTGTTACTGATTTAATTTAACTCATAAATACTTTTTTGAAATTCCTGTTATTTAATGTTGCTTGAATTTGTTCTGCGAAGCAGATAAGTTAATTTACGAAAATACACACCCTTCTGACCTTTACAAGAGAGAAAAGTTGAAAACCTTTGCCTTAGAGTACCCAGATTGGATGATTCCGCAGTGTTGAAGCTGCACCGAGCATTAATATAATTTCCACTCTCATATCTCACAGTCCGCATGATTTAACACACCCAACATTCTCTAAGGGGAAGAAACCCGCCATCACTTACAATTCATGGATTTGATTTAATACTTTAGTACCTGGAACAACAGAAATAATTCAAAAGTGAGAATTTTCATGTTTTTAAAGCTTATAATTATTTTTTTATGTTTAAAATAATTTATTTAACAAAAGAAGGATGACATTAATTTTGTTTCTGGTAAGAGGAGGCAATTATCCACTTTGGAATTAAAGTGGCGCAAGTTTTATCAACCCTTGCTTGAACTTTAATCACCCCCAAGCAGCAATAAAGTGGACATAATTCTAAACTTGGTGCCTTATCGTGTAATTTCATGCAGCGTTTGTTTACAAACAGAACACTGAATATCTAAATTTCAAGTAACCAACACTGCTTTAATTTCTTTACAGAAATATTTCATTCATTAGTGCTTATAAATAATGCATAAGGCTTTTCCTTAATATTCAAATTTTAAGAGAAATACAATTCATCAAGTTAAATTTTTCATCAAATTTTAGGCATAAATTAGAGGTGTTCTATTAAGATTTAATGTACGACACTAAGATATTTTTTTATGTTCCAAGCAGCAGTGGAAAAATGTGCGTAAGGTTTATGGAAAGGTGAGCTTACCTTTGATTAACCTAGTTCTAGTGCCATGATACCCTTAAAGTACTAGAAGGCACTAATCTCACCTAGATTTTACCTATTACTCACAAATCTAAAAAAAAAAAGAAATTTTAGAACACTTAGTTTTCCTCAAGTATTTTAGATTTTTTCTTAGTTTCACAACCCCTCAAATGCATGATTACTAAAAAAAACCTCCAGTTTGAACCCAAGGTTGAGGATTTTGTAGGTGCACTAAAAAGTTAGTTTGATTTAATTTAGTTCGTTGAAAATATTGGAAAGCTGTCGTCGTATGACTCCTGTGTATCAATGGAGTTGAAAACGTGATGTATTTACAAATAGCCAATTTCTGATCAATCGCTTGTAATCCGAAACTTTCTCCTCTTCCATGGAGTAGCGCAAGAAGCAACATGTAACGCAAAACATGGAAAATCCATTATTGAGCCCCATAGTAACCCAAAATCTACCAACTTACAGCCGGAGGTATTAAATATTCCCAAGGACCTGCGGGTTGTAAAGTTAAAATGGTTTTTATGGCTATAAAAACTACATAATTCCACTTCGAAATTTTATCATTCATAAAATTTTCTTAGCGCAAAATAGGTGTTACTAAATTCTAAACTTAAGAGGTGCACGGTGCATAAATAATGATACTCCGCAGGGGTGAATTAATTGGGTTCCTATTCCTACTAGAAATATGTGATTTTAATTAATGATCATGAACACTTTGCATAATTATACTATATTAACTCTCACAAGCTACATGATTAATAGATATTCCGTTCTTCTCCACGAAATTATCTTGACAAATTGCCAGCTATTTCTCAAAATTCAATAGAAAATAATTAAATTTTTTATTGTTATGCTAATATCATAAATTTATTTGATCTTCAGGAAAATTTTTCGTGTTTGTATGCAAATATGAGGATGTTGACATGACGTGGGTTTACGTATGGTGTTCCTTCATTCCTTCATTTCTCTATTTCTTCCTCATGAATACCAAAGTCTTACAACGAATGAGACCAGTGGGGACTCAAAATACTTCAACGCATATAAAGTAGATTGCACTTTGAATTTTTCAACTTTGATTAATCTGCAATATTATTTATAACAATTGTATGACTCAAATTTATCACCATTTATCAACCTTTCTTTGATTCCACGGTAAGTACACATCTTTATCTTCATTCAACATTTAAATCCTCAATTTTCAATCAAATAAAAAAAATAACAATCATTTTTTTACAATAATTTGTAAAGTCCAATCAAAATAAGGTTTTTAGAAACATAAAAAAGTAAACGATTAGAATAAAAAAAATCAGAAAATCAGTCCTGGAGCTCCTAATTTTGTTCCCAAAAAATTTTACCTGTGTTTTCTGATAGAGGAGATTTTTTTTTCAAATTTTAAGCTCTGAAAGATTTTAATAAGACGAGTAGTTTTTGAAATATTAATTTTTTGGTGAGGTATGCAAATTTTAATATTAAATTTTAACTTTTCAGTGATAATTTTTTATCTAAATAATACACCCAATTAACTATTATTTTTACAAATTAGGAGGAATAAAAGGGCTTTACAATCATGTGTAGTTTATTATTATTTTATAAATAAATATTTTTTTTATAACAAAAATTGTCTAAAAATTGCAGTTTGATTACAAAATCGGTCCTGGAGGTCACAATTTTGCTTCAAAAAAAATTTTACCCATGTTTTATTATAGAGGAAACCTTCATTCAAATTTTGAGCTCTTAAAAGTTTTAATAGTACGCGTAGTTTTTTAAATATTATTTCTTTGGTGACGTATGTAAATTTTAATATTAAATTTTAAATGAAATTCGAGAGTTTTCAGTGATAATTTTTTACCTAATACAAAAACCTAATAAACTAGTATCTTTTTCAAATAAAGACGACTAAAAGGGCTTTTTAATCATATATAGTTTAATATTATTTCATAAATAAATACTTTTGTATAAACGATTAAATCAAAAATGAATCTAAAAATTGCAGTTTGATTACAAAATCGGCCCTGGAGGTCATAATTTTGCTTCTAAAAAAATTTTGCTTATAGTTTATTATAGAGGAAACCTTCTTTCAAATTGTGAGCTCTTAAAAGTTTTAATAGGACGCGTAGTTTTTGAAATATTAATTTTTTTATGACTTATCCAAATTTTAGTTTAAATTTTAAATAACATTCAGAAGTTTTCAGTAATAACTTTTAAACTAAAAATAACTTTTAAACAATTTTTTTTCAAATAAAGAAAAGAAAAGCTGCTTTGAAATGATGTATAGTTTATTAATGTCTTATAAAAAAATGTTTTTTTAAAAGCGTTTTGAACAAAAATTGTCTTAAAAATCCAGTCCGATTACAAAATGGGCTCTGGAGATCATAATTTTGCTCTCAAAAAAATGTTGCCTATATTTTCTGATAAAGGAGATTTTCTTTTAAATTTTTAGCCTTTAAAAGTTTTAATAGGACGCGTAGTTTTTGAAATATTAATTTTTTTGTGACGTATCCAAATTTTAGTTTAAATTTAAAATAACATTCAGAAGTTTTCAGTGATAACTTTTATACTAAAAGTAACTTTTAAACATTTTTTATTTCAAATAAAAAGAAGAAAAGGGGTTTTGGAATGATGTACAGTTTATTAATGTTTTATAAACAAATATTTTTTTAAAAGCGTTTCGAACAAAAATTGTCTTACAAATCCAGTCCGATTACAAAATTGGTTCTGGAGATCATAATTTTGCTCTCAAAAAAATGTTGCCTATATTTTCTGATGAAGGAGACTTTCTTTTAAATTTTAAGTCATTAAAAGTTTTAATAGAACGCGTAGTTTTTGAAATATTAATTTTTTTGTGACGTATCCAAATTTTAGTTTAAAATTTTAAATATCATTCAGAAGTTTTCAGTGATAACTTTTAAACTAAAAGTAACCTTTAAACATTTTTTTTTACAAATAAAGAGAAGAAAAGGGGCTTTGAAATAATGTATAGTTTATTAATGTTTTATGTAAAAATATTTTTTTGAAAGCGTTTCGGACAAAAATTGTCTTAAAAATCCAGTCCGATTACAAAATGCGCTCTGGAGATCATAATTTTGCTCTCAAAAAAATCTTGCCTATATTTTCTGATAAAGGAGACTTTCTTTTAAATTTTAAGCTATTAAAAGTTTTAATAGGTCGTGTAGTTTTTGAAATATTAATTTTTTTGTGACGTATCCAAATTTTAGTTTAAATTTTAAATAACATTCAGAAGTTTTCAGTGATAACTTTTAAACTAAAAGTAACTTTTAAACAATTTTTTTATAAATAAAGAGAAGAAAGGGGGCTTTGGAATGATGTATAGTTTATTAATGTTTTATAAACAAATATTTTATTAAAAGTGTTTCGAACAAAAATCGCCCTAAAAATCCAGTCCGATTACAAAATTGGTTCTGGAGATCATAATTTTGCTCTCAAAAAAATGTTGCCTATATTTTCTGATAAAGGAGATTTTATTTTAAATTTTAAGCCATTAAAAGTTTTAATAGGACGCGTAGTTTTTGAAATATTAATTTTTTTGTGACGTATCCAAATTTTAGTTTAAATTTTAAATAACATTCAGAAGTTTTCAGTGATAACTTTTAAACTAAAAGTAACTTTTAAACAATTTTTTTTCAAAAAAAGAGAAGAAAAAGGGCTTTGGAATGATGTATAGTTTATTAATGTTTTATGTAAAAATATTTTTTTGAAAGCGTTTCGGACAAAAATTGTCTTAAAAATCCAGTCCGATTACAAAATGCGCTCTGGAGATCATAATTTTGCTCTCAAAAAAATCTTGCCTATATTTTCTGATAAAGGAGACTTTCTTTTAAATTTTAAGCTATTAAAAGTTTTAATGGGTCGTGTAGTTTTTGAAATATAAATTTTTTTGTGACGTATCCAAATTTTAGTTTAAATTTTAAATAACATTCAGAAGTTTTCAGTGATAACTTTTAAACTAAAAGTAACTTTTAAACAATTTTTTTATAAATAAAGAGAAGAAAGGGGGCTTTGGAATGATGTATAGTTTATTAATGTTTTATAAACAAATATTTTATTAAAAGTGTTTCGAACAAAAATCGCCCTAAAAATCCAGTCCGATTACAAAATTGGTTCTGGAGATCATAATTTTGCTCTCAAAAAAATGTTGCCTATATTTTCTGATAAAGGAGATTTTATTTTAAATTTTAAGCCATTAAAAGTTTTAATAGGACGCGTAGTTTTTGAAATATTAATTTTTTTGTGACGTATCCAAATTTTAGTTTAAATTTTAAATAACATTCAGAAGTTTTCAGTGATAACTTTTAAACTAAAAGTAACTTTTAAACAATTTTTTTTCAAAAAAAGAGAAGAAAAAGGGCTTTGGAATGATGTATAGTTTATTAATGTTTTATAAACAAATATTTTTTTAAAAGCGTTTCGAACAAAAATTGTCTTAAAAATCCAGTCCGATTACAAAATTGGTTCTGGAGATCATAATTTTGCTCTCAAAAAAATGTTGCCTATATTTTCTGATAAAGGAGATTTTATTTTAAATTTTAATCCATTAAAAGTTTTAATAGGACGCGTAGTTTTTGAAATATTAATTTTTTTGTGACGTATCCAAATTTTAGTTTAAATTTTAAATAACATTCAGAAGTTTTCAGTGATAACTTTTAAACTAAAAGTAACTTTTAAACAATTTTTTTTCAAAAAAAGAGAAGAAAAGGGGCTTTGGAATGATGTATAGTTTATTAATGTTTTATAAACAAATATTTTTTTAAAAGCGTTTCGAACAAAAATTGTCTTAAAAATCCAGTCCGATTACAAAATGGGCTCTGGAGATCACAATTTTGCTCTCAAAAAAATTTTGCCTATATTTTCTGATAAAGGAGATTTTCTTTTAAATTTTAAGCCATTAAAAGTTTTAATAGGACGCGTGGTTTTTGAAATATTAATTTTTTTGTTACGTATCCAAATTTTAGTTTAAATTTTAAATAACATTCAGAAGTTTTCAGTGATAACTTTTAAACTAAAAGTAACTTTTAAACATTTTTTATTTCAAATAAAGAGAAGAAAAGAGGTTTTGGAATGATGTATAGTTTATTAATGTTTTATAAACAAATATTTTTTTAAAAGCGTTTCGAACAAAAATTGTCTTAAAAATCCAGTCCGATTACAAAATGGGCTCTGGAGATCATAATTTTGTTCTCAAAAAAATGTTGCCTATATTTTCTGATGAAGGAGACTTTCTTTTAAATTTTAAGTCATTAAAAGTTTTAATAGAACGCGTAGTTTTTGAAATATTAATGTTTTTGTGACGCATCCAAATTTTAGTTTAAATTTTAAATAACATTCAGAAGTTTTCAGTGATAACTTTTAAACTAAAAGTAACTTTTAAACATTTTTTTTAAATAAAGAGAAGAAAGGGGGGCTTTGGAATGATGTATAGTTTATTAATGTTTTATAAACAAATATTTTATTAAAAGCGTTTCGAACAAAAATTGTCTTACAAATCCAGTCCGATTACAAAATTGGTTCTGGAGATCATAATTTTGCTCTCAAAAAAATGTTGCCTATATTTTCTGATAGAGGAGACTTTCTTTTAAATTTTAAGCCATTAAAAGTTTTAATAGGACGCGTAGTTTTTGAAATATTAATTTTTTTGTGACGTATTCAAATTTTAGTTTAAATTTTAAATAACATTCAGAAGTTTTCAGTCATAACTTTTAAACTAAAAGTAACTTTTAAACAATTTTTTTTCAAAAAAAGAGAAGAAAAGGGGCTTTGGAATGATGTATAGTTTATTAATGTTTTATAAACAAACATTTTTTTAGAAGCGTTTCGAACAAAAATCGTCCTAAAAATCCAGTCCGATTAAAGAATGGGCTCTGAAGATCATAATTTTGCTCTCAAAAAAATGTTGCCTATATTTTCTGATAAAGGAGATTTTCTTTTAAATTTTAAGCCATTAAAAGTTTTAATAGGACGCGTGGTTTTTGAAATATTAATTTTTTTGTTACGTATCCAAATTTTAGTTTAAATTTTAAATAACATTCAGAAGTTTTCAGTGATAACTTTTAAACTAAAAGTAACTTTTAAACATTTTTTATTTCAAATAAAGAGAAGAAAAGAGGTTTTGGAATGATGTATAGTTTATTAATGTTTTATAAACAAATATTTTTTTAAAAGCGTTTCGAACAAAAATTGTCTTAAAAATCCAGTCCGATTACAAAATGGGCTCTGGAGATCATAATTTTGTTCTCAAAAAAATGTTGCCTATATTTTCTGATGAAGGAGACTTTCTTTTAAATTTTAAGTCATTAAAAGTTTTAATAGAACGCGTAGTTTTTGAAATATTAATTTTTTTGTGACGTATCCAAATTTTAGTTTAAATTTTAAATAACATTCAGAAGTTTTCAGTGATAACTTTTAAACTAAAAGTAACTTTTAAACAATTTTTTTTCAAAAAAAGAGAAGAAAAAGGGCTTTGGAATGATGTATAGTTTATTAATGTTTTATAAACAAATATTTTTTTAAAAGCGTTTCGAACAAAAATTGTCTTACAAATCCAGTCCGATTACAAAATTGGTTCTGGAGATCATAATTTTGCTCTCAAAAAAATGTTGCCTATATTTTCTGATAAAGGAGATTTTATTTTAAATTTTAATCCATTAAAAGTTTTAATAGGTCGCGTAGTTTTTGAAATATTAATTTTTTTGTGACGTATCCAAATTTTAGTTTAAATTTTAAATAACATTCAGAAGTTTTCAGTGATAACTTTTAAACTAAAAGTAACTTTTAAACAATTTTTTTTTCAAATAAAGAAAAAAAAAGGGGTTTTGGAATGATGTATAGTTTATTAAACATTTTATAAACAAATATTTTTTTAAAAGCGTTTCAAACAAAAATTGTCTTAAAAATCCAGTTCGATTAGAAAATGGGCTCTGGAGATCATAATTTTGCTCTCAAAAATATGTTGCCTATATTTTCTGATAGAGGAGACTTTCTTTTAAATTTTAAGCCATTAAAAGTTTTAATAGGACTAGTAGTTTTTGAAATATTATTTTTTTTTGTGACGTATGCAAAAAACTTTTTGAAGTAAAATTTTTTTTCTCAAAAAAGAGAAATAAAAAGGCTTTTCCGTCATGTATAGTTTTCTAATATCTACATAAATAAAGCGAATATTTAAATTTTGTTAAAAAATCGTTGTTTGAGGTAGCAAATTTTCTGTGATAAATTTAAATTATTATGAGATTAACCTTTAAAATCCTCGAATCTCATAATTACTTTCACTAAATACGTATGTTTTTGGGAAAAATGAATTTAGTTAAGAGTGTTGTGCAGGGTTTTGGAAAATGAAAGGTCTGAAATTGTTTAATTCATAACGCGGCCAGGGTCGTACTGAATTCCTGTAGCTAAATAATAAATAAACCATTCCAAAGGTAACTTAAATTGCAACATACAAGTTTAATCTTTTTGTTTGTTCCTAAATAGATAAAAGGAAATATTTTGAATATTTCACTCTTTACACTTAAACAAAAAGGTTATTGTTTTCTCAAAAAAAAAACGAGGGTTTATTTCCCAGTATTTATTCATCTATACTCCAATTTTCCCTGGTGAAATTTATTTTGTGCGAAGTTATATTGCACTTCCTGAAATTCTGGAAGGATTGATTTGAAATGTGTTTGTGGATTACTCGCGTGGAAAAAATAACAATGGAATTTGCAAAATAATTTTACCAACTTTTATAGTGAAATAATTGTAATTGTAAAACCCGAAAATATATGCTTATGGTTTAATAGGGTCATAATAAAGCACTTCACATAATTGCCTTTATAATTTTATGATTGTGAAGTACATAATTAATTATCACTACATACATGAATGAAACCAGGGTGGGAATTTAAAACTGGTGACTTAAAATAATTTACAAAAGGAGCATCGTAATTTAGGTCAAAGTTTTGAGCTCAATTGAATAAATTACAAAAGGGTTTAAGTTGACCTTTTTGCCCAACGCGTACGAGTTCCCTGGGGATAAATATTAATGGGTTTAAATAGAGGAATGATCCAAGAGGGGCCCCATAAACTTCCAATAAACCGATAAAAATTCCGGAAAATCCGAGCATAAAATCACGTTATTAAATAAATTCACGAGGATTAAAATTAATTTAAATTCATCCTTTTTTATTTACGATATAAAAAAGGGTTTGTTGAATTAGCTTTTCCGGGATTGATAAAAGTCACGTTGCTTTCCACTTCCGAAGTCATTCTATAAATTTTTATTTAATGGCCTCAATTCTACTTCGTATTCTTGCTGTGCAAGACTTTGGTTAACATTTCCGTTTTCAAAAGCTCATTTTAATCTACGGGAATAAATTCTTCCCAGCTGAAATATGGATGACAAATTTTCACCTAGATAATTAAAAAATGAAAAGTCTCTTCCAACCGCACAAGGAGAATATTAAAATTAGCCCCAACATAAATTACTAAAAATTTCATTTTAATAAGATTACTAAAATAATTAGGAAATTTATTTTGCGCAGTAATAATTTAATTTGCACTTAGATTTCGCCTGCTAAAAAATTGGTAATTTTTTTTGTTGTTTTTTCAGACATTTTGTGTGGTGTCGAAGCGTTTTCGAAAAAACTACATCCACAGATTCACCGCCACGAGTTCGTTCTTCTTGTTTAGCCCTTGGAGTCGTTATCGAAAAGCGTGTATTTATTTATGCACCAATCAGTTCTTTGATTACATGGTCATGTTTACAATTTTGCTCAACTGCGTCTTCCTCGCCATGGCTGAAACTATCGAAGAGGCCGAGTGAGTTATCAATTTTTCAAAAATTTTTGATAATATAATTTTGTCTTTCCCAGGTTTGTTTTTTTAGCAGTATACACAATGGAGATGACCATTAAAAGTGTGGCGAAAGGGTTTATACTTAATAAATACACTTACTTAAGAAATCCTTGGAATTGGCTCGATTTTGTGGTCATCACCAGCGGCTATGCGACGATAGGCATGGACGTTGGTAATTTAGCAGGATTAAGGACCTTTCGTGTTCTTCGAGCACTCAAAACAATATCTATACTGCCAGGTAAGATACACAAAAAATATTTTTTTATAAGCAATTAAAACAAAAATTGTCTAAAAATAGCACTTCGATTACAAAATCGACCCTGGAAGTCATAATTTTACTCCCAAAAAATTTTTACCTATATTTTTTTATAGAAGAAACTTTCTTTCAAATTTTAAGCCCTTAAAAGTTTTAATGGTGCTAGTAGTTTTTGAGGTAATAATTTTTTGGTGGCGCATGAACATTTTTGAATTAAATAAAATTCGGGTGTTTTCAGTGATAATACCTAATAAACTATTATTTTTTTCAAATAAAGATAAATAAAACGACCTATTAAATATGTATAGTTCGTTATTATTTTATAAAAAAAATATTTTTTATAAGCGTTAAAACAAAAATTGTCTAAAAATTGCAGTTTGATTACAAAATCGGCCCTGGAAGTCATAATTTTACTCCCAAAAAATGTTTACCTATATTTTCTTATAGAAGAAACTTTTTGGAAATTTTAAGTCTTTAAGAGTTTAAATGGTGCTAGTAGTTTTTGAGGTAATAATTTTTTGGTGGCGCATGAAAATTTTTGAATTAAATAAAATTCGGGTGTTTTCAGTGATAATTTTGTATCTAATAGAAATACCTAATAAACTATAATTTTTTTCAATTAAAGATGAATAAAAGGGCCAATTAATTATGTATAGTTCGTTATTATTTTATAAAAAAAATATTTTTTATAAGCGTTAAAACAAAAACTGTCTAAAAATTGCAGTTTGATTACAAAATCGGCCTTGGAAGTCATAATTTTTCTCCCAAAAAATTTTACCTATATTTTCTTATAGAGAAAACTTTAAGCCCTTAAAAGTTTTAATAGGACGAGTAATTTTTGGTGACGCATCGGTTTTTATTTTTTTACTCGAAAACTATAAAAGTTACCGGTTTAAAATTTTTACCCAAAGTAGGGTGCACAAATTAATGTAGAGCTAAAAATTGGTATGAATGTTCGGAACACCATTATAAATGAATGCTGAAAAGTTCCCATCGATCCCGTACCAGGAAAAAAAATTATTCAAGGTCAAAGGTCCTAAAAATTAGTTTTTCGCGTTTTCAGCAAAACGGTAAGTTTTATCATAAAATTAGGTTTAACAAAAATTGTAGATCATATAATTATCTATAAAAAATGTTAAAATACTTTTTTTTCTAAGAGCCACCGTTTCTGAGATATAACGATTATAAAAGTTGTAATCTTCATAATATGGACATTATTCGTCAGATTCTTAATCGTCTAATATTCACGATAACGGGTACATTTTTTAACCAAATTTCAAAAACCCGGTCTTGAATTAAAAGGGGATGTTTGTTTTATAATCCTATCGGAATGGATTTTTTTAAGCGACGGGAAAGCTTTCAAAAGCGCTCCTGAAAAAGTAAATTTTTTCGCGGATTTTTTCGAGCGTCCTCCGCGCCGATTTTGAAAAATCGTAGCTTTGCCGGGTTTGGAATCGAAACGACCAAATCGGGCCCCCTTTTTTCCCACATCCTCATTTACTATATCGAAAATTTCCGACCCTCCTAGGTTAATCCTGTGGCGAGAGCGATTTTTTTTAAACGTGTCGCGTTTTTTTAGCGAAAAATACAAAAAGTTGATATTGCTTAGCTTTTGATTGTAGCCGGAGAAAAAAAATCGCGAATGCCATTTTCGTAAAGGGGAAACAGACTTATGTACCCATAGCGGAGCACTTTTTCGAAATTTTTGTTTGTATCTCATATTCTGACGTTTGAAAATCGGGGTACAATTTTGGACATTTTTTTAACGAAATTTAAACAATCGTACCTACCAAACGACTGGACCGATTTTAACGACACGAGGCTTATATTGTGGCTAAAAGTATCGTTAATACCCAAAAAAATAATCGGTTTTATCTGGCGCGTCCAGCGGCGTCGGGATTTTTTTTTTCTAAAAGCGTAGAAAAATATCGATAAAAAACGTCGCGTAGAGAAAATTGGTAGAGGAAATGGGGCCAAAACGGGACAAAAAATAAAAAATCGCTACACGTGACCTGAAAAAGGATTGATCGAACGAGATCGTTTTGAAGTTTTGAAATCTCTATATTTTTATTTCACCTCACGCCGACCTATTAAAGTCAAAATTGTGTTTTTTCAACCCCCAGCGACCAAAATAATCGCTGTAAGGTAACGACACTTCCTATCGTCTAACTAAAATATGCGTTAGAATGAGATTTCTAAATACTATTACACGACGCATTAACTTTTTTCAATTTCTAAAAAAAAAACTCAAAATTTTAATCGCGCAAAAAACTTTGTAAAAAATGCGATTTTGACAATTTTTTACCCCCCTGCTCCTTCATCGATTTTAACAAATGATGGCTTATCTTAAAGGTTTTTGAGTAGGCTTTCCCACAAAAAAAGATTTGTTTTGATATCTTTATTCGTTTAGAAGTTATGACCGAATAACCGTTGAAAATTTGAAAATTTCAGTTTTGGGCGAAGAAATTGTTATGAAATTTTTGATTAATCGGAAAATAATTAATTTTGATCAAACCAGTTGGCCGATTAGAACGATTTATGACTTAAATTGACCGATAAAAATATTTTTATTTGTATTACAGCTTCAGTGATGTGTACACGTGGCGTACGTATGCATATTATGAAGATTACAACTTTTTCAACTTTTATAATCGTTATATCTCAGAAACGGTGGCTCTTACGGAAAAAAGTATAAAGTCATTTTTTATAGATAATTATATGATCTATAATTTTTGTTAGACCTAATTTTATGATAAAACTTACAGTTTTGCAGAAAAACGCGAAAAACCTATTTTTTAAGACTTTCACATTGAATAAAATCTTTCCCAAGTACGGGATCGGTAGGGACTTTTCAGAATTAATAAATAGTAACGCAGTAAGAAAAATAAAAAATATTCGCCAGTTATAGCTGGTTCTTATCAAAAGTTACAAATTTTCAAAGTCGTCATTGAAAAGGCTTTAAAATCAAACCTGCATTTTGAGGCCGCGGTGACGCCACACTGTTGCTTCTGCAGACTTCAAAATTATACTAATTAATCCTCAGGGTGTGAGAATTATAGGGCCCAAATTTCGTTGCTTTTCTTTAAAACCGAACGAAGTTACGATTTTTCAAAGTTGACGCCACTGACGTCCAGAAAAAAAAAGCAAGAAAAATCGAGCTTTTTCAGGAAATTTTTTCAAAGTGTTTCCCTAATCCAAAAAAATTAAAATACGTACTCCACTTAGAATAATCATTCCTCTTTATGACAATTTTAGTTTTTTGTAATTTTAAACCTTTTTTAGCATTAAATTGGGTTTTTTTTTTTCAAAAATTCCTCAATTTTAAACCATTTTTTTCAATATAAAGTTTTTATAAATCGTATTTAAAATAAATCAATTTTTAGATAAAAATAAGGTTTAAAGTAGTTTTCGCTCTTAAATTCCTGGTTGAATGAAAACACCTCGGTGATAATAACTGGCTCTTGAGTTTTGAAGCACCAATATCGTATTAAGTAGACAATTCAAGCTGAAAACGATCGATTAATCATTTTATTTAAAAATTCGCTGTTATTTTTTTGGGGTTAATAAATAAAAGTGAGATAAACACAAATTTTGATAAGGATTGTAACTCGTCGGGCCAGTATAATCGTAAGGTCAAAACAAACAACATGTCAACAAAACTGTACATGATTTTAATCCTAACTGTTTTGAAAATAACGTTAACAAAATCCTGCCACACGTTTAACGAAACCAGGGCTGAAATCCGTGAATTTGAAAGTGAGAATACTCGAATAGTGCAAATAACAGGATGTATCGAGCGTAGCCAGAAGGGTTTTAACGACACCCAGGTGGAATTTATAAAAATTAACAAGGAAAAAGTTCCGGTAATCCACCGGGATTCAATTCGACACATGCATAAATTGCTGAAATTAGAGTTGCTTTCATGCGGAATTCGTTCAGTGCACCCCGAAACCTTCAGGAACATCCCGAGAATCCAAGAAATTAGAATGAACGGTAATAACATACTCGAAATTCAATCAAGCACATTCGCGCGTGAAATGCCTTTAAGGATCTTAAATTTAGATAATAACAATATTTTCAACGTGGATGACTTCGCGAATATGCCCGTGCTGGAGATCTTATCATTAAGCATTAATAAAATCGAGATTTTCGATAGGAATTGGTTCGAAAACACGACGAGGTTAAAAAACTTGAATTTGAGTTATAATAAAATCCAGCAGATTCCCAGCTTTGCTTTTAAGTACGTTAAAGGGATCAGAGTAATCAATCTGGATTACAATGGCATACATTCAATCGCGTTTAAGGCCTTTGATGGCCTAAAGTCGCTAAATTATTTAGGGTTACATCACAACAAACTTAAAACTTTGGAAGTAAATGCTTTTCCACCGAGGATTTATATTAGAAGTTTAAAATTAAGCGCCAATAGGTTAAATTTTTTGTTTGATCAATTTTTATCATCAGCTCTTGTTGATGAGATTTTCTTGGAAGGAAATCCCATTTTTTGCAAGTGTTTGGATGTAGTTCATGAATGGTTGAATGGTATTAATGGAACTTTAATAAGTAATGATTTTTGTTCGAAAGATCAACTCCCGTCTTGCATTTTTCCGAGAATTGATCAAAATTGCACCGAGAAAGTGGATGATGAAAGCACCAGATTATTCTTGGATGAAATCAAATTTTCGTTTAACTCAAATATTGTTAATAATTGTATTAGTTTGTAAATAAAATATTTTTGATATTGCTTTTTTATTCGTGGAATTTCCTGTAATAATTGAAGGTCTTTAGATAAAAAAAAACCACACAAATAATCTTGAAATAAACCAGTCGGTGTGAGAGGTCAGTGTGGATAAGATGACGAGTAAAGCGTGTATATTTTTCATATTGTTATTTAAAATCCCACACATATTTGCTTGTAATACTTTCGAAAATGTTAGCGCTCAAGTTCGTGCTCATGGAGAAAAAATCCCTTATTTTATCACCTTTTCCGGGTGCATTGAGAGGGTGCAAGCAAGTTTCGATGGAAAAAACATGGAAGAAATTGTTATGAAATATCAAACCATCAACGTGTTCAAGAAGGACTCAGTGCGTAACATGGTGAAACTGAAGAGGCTCGTGTTGGAAAGTTGTGAAGTGACTTCCATTGATTCTGAGGCTTTCAGGAATATTCCTAGAATCGAGGAAGTTGTTTTTAATTACAACGATATTAAACACATTCATAAAGGCACTTTTACAAGAAATATGCCTTTAAAGGTAAATAAATAAATTAATTAAAAAAAAAAACTTTTTATTAATCACTCAAAATTATTGATATCTCAGATGATTTACACGAAACGTAAATTGGGAAAAGAAAATCACATTATTTACAGGTGAAATTGAATTTTTTGCTTCCTGTAAAAATATTTACCTGAAAATAATTGAATTATATTTTATTCATGCCTCCCCTAATTTTGAAGCAACCCGTGAAATCCGTTCGAGTTTGAGCAGGAACTTCCTTCGCCCAAAATACAAAAACCGGAAATAATCATACAAATATTTATAATAAATGATTAAAACCACGCTTTGGTTTTCAACACTTGAATTTTTGAAAAGTCACTTGAGTTGTTACTTGCCCTTGTTTTTCTACTCGACCCAATTGTGGAAACACCCTAATTATTGATGTAAAAATAACCGCATTTGTGTTTAAACTAGTTTGATTATTCCAGGTGATAAATTTATCAAGCAATAATATCTCAACGGTGGAGGATTTTGCAGATATCCCAACACTAAAGACGTTAAACGTATCGAATAATCGGATCGAGTCGTTCGATCGTGACTGGTTTAAAAACTCGAGCAGCTTAGAATCCTTCGATATAAGCCACAATAAAATAATCCAAATACCAACCCGAGCTTTCGCGCTGGCTAAAAACGTACAAATAATAAATTTTGAAAACAACCAAATAGCAACCATCGCTTTTAAAGCCTTCGATGAGCTTAAGAACATCCAACTCCTAAACCTTCGTCGGAACAAACTAAAACAAATTTACCCTGAGGTATTTTCAGCTTTTATCCATATTAAAGTGCTCAAGCTTAACGCGAATCTAATTAACTTCATGTCTGATGGGCTTTTGAAGAGGTTGACAGTCGAGGAAATTTATTTGGAAGGTAATCCTATTTTATGCAACTGTTTGGATCCTCTTTGGAATTGGTTGAAACGCTCTGGTGGAAATTTGGTTACTGACCCCCCGTGCTCCAATGAAATTATTCCTAATTGTGTTTTTCCTACAAAACTTGGAGATTGCTTGGAAGAACTCGATAGTAACGCCAATATAAGATTTTTTAAAACCATTAACTCGATTAGAAATAAAATTGATTTATATTGTATTCAATTTGACTAAATTATCATTTTGTTTTCTCTGAATTACTAACACCATTTTTAAACTTTATATAATAAAAAGAAGATTAATTTAGTAGTACTATCTTTTCTTTCTGCATGGGTCAAATGATATTTGTAGTATCATGTACTAAGTGGTCTATTAATTCCTATCAGAAGGCCTTGTTACATTCTAACAAAAAATAGGAACTTTAGTAAAGAAAGCTGCAAGAATTGGAGGTAATCTTTTTGTACCACCAAAAACGAAATGTGTAGATCACCTGGAAAATTAGTTATGGATGAAACCGAAGAGAAATTCTTGGCTTTATTGGATCGGTTACTGAACAAGGAGAACCAAAAATTCTAGCAAAATTTCTAGATTTAAACCCAATTAAAATCGTTGATTGAGAAAAGAGTGCAAATATATCTCCCTTTCTGGAAACTTCACTCACTGATGTAAATAATACCACAAAATTATTGGAAGAAAACCAACAAGAACTACGAGGTTTTTAGCCACTCGAACCAACTTCGACAAAATCACTTTTTACGTTCCATTGGTTTCATTCAAACATTTGATATGAAAATAAACTTCGAATAAAAAGAAAATATCTTCCCAGGTCCTTTACTGGGTGATAGGAGATTAATACCCAGATTCTGATCAAATCATTTAAGTTTAAAGGCCTTTAAATTTAAATTTGTTATATAGGTTGTAATGGACAATTTCCCTGGTTACATTATTTGTGCCTAATTAAAGGCCTTTAATTTTGACCAGAATCTGCCTATTAGTCCAAAAAATAGTAGTAAAGGTGCACAAATTAGCGCAGAGCTAAAAATTGGTATGAATGTTCGGAACACTATTATAAATGAATGCTGAAAAGTCCCCATCGATCCCGTACTTGGAAAAAATTGTATTCAAGGTCAAAGGTCTTAAAAATTTGTTTTTCGCGTTTTTCAGCAAAACGGTAAGTTTTATCATAAAATTAGTTTAGACAAAAATTGTAGATCATACAATTATCTATAAAAAATGATTTAATACTTTTTCTCCTAAGAGCCACCGTTTCTGAGATATAACGATTATAAAAGTTGAAGAAGTTGTAATCATCATAATATGCATAAGTACGCCACGTATACACATCACTGAAGCTGTAATACATGTAAAAATATTTTTCTATCGGTCAATGTAAGCCATAAATTGTTATAATCGGCCAATTGGTTCGGTCAAAATTTATTATTTTCCGATTAATCAAAAATTTCATAGAAATTTCTTCGTCCAAAAGTGAAATTTTCAAATTTTCAACGGTTATTCGGTCATAACTTCTAAACGAATAAAGATATCCAAACGAATCTTTTTTTGTATGAAAGCCTACGCAAAAACCTTTAAGATAAGCCATCATTCGTTAAAATCGATGAAGGGACAGGGGGGTAAAAAAAATGTCAAAATTGCATCTTTTTTACAAAGTTTTTTGCGCGATTAAAATTTTGAGTTTTTTTTTCGAAATTGAAAAAAGTCAACGCGTCGTGTAGTAGTACTTGAAAATCTCATTCCAACGCATATTTTAGTTAAACGATAGGATGCGTCGTTACCTTACTGCGATTATTTTGGTCGTTGGGGGTTGAAAAAACACAATTGTGATTTTAATAGGTCGGTGTTAGGTGAAATAAAAAGATAGAGATTTCAAAATTTCAAATCAACCTCGTTCGATCAATCCTCTTGCAGTTCACGTGTAGCGATTTTTTATTTTATGTTCCGTTTTGGCCCCATTTCCTCTACCAATTTTCTCTACGCGTCGTTTTTTATCGATATTTTTCTACGCTTTTGATAAAAAAAAATCCCGACGCCGCTGGACGCTTCCGATAAAACCGATTATTTTTTTGGAAATTAACGGTACTTTTAGCCACAAAATAAGCTGCATTTCGTTAAAATCGGTCCAGTCATTTGGTAGGTACGATTTTTTAAATTTCGTTAAAAAATGTCCAAAATTGTACCCCGATTTTCAAACATCATAATATGAGATACAAACAAAAATTTCGAAAAAGTGCTCCGCTATGTGTACGTAACTCTGTTTCCTCTTTACGAAAATGCCATTCGTGATTTTTTACTTTTTTTGTTTTTTTCGCTAAAAAACGCGATATTTTGACGTTTTCAAAGAAAAATTCGCCCTCGCCTCAGGATTAACTTAGGAGGGTCGGAAATTTTGGATATAGTAAATGAGAATGTGGGAAAATTGGGGGCCCAATTTGGTCGATTCGATTCCAAACCCGGCGGAGCTACGATTTTTCAAAATCGGCGCGGAGGACGCTCGAAAAAAACCGCGAAAAAATTGACTTTTTCGGGAGCGCTTTTAAAAGCTTTCCCGTCGCTTAAAAAAAATCCATTCCGATAGAATTATAAAACAAACATTCCCCTTTAATTCGAGACTGTGGTTTTGAAATTTGGTTAAAAAATGTACACGTTATCGTGAATATTAGACGATTATGAATGTGACGAATAATGTGCATATTATGAAGATTACAACTTTTATAATCGTTATATCTCAGAAACGGTGGCTCTTAGGAAAAAAAGTATTAAAACATTTTTTATAGATAATTATATGATCTACAATTTATGTCTGACCTAATTTTATGATAAAACTTACCGTTTCGCTGAAAAACGCGAAAAACTCATTTTTAAGACCTTTGACCTTGAGGACTTTTCAGCATTCATTTATAATGGTGTTCCGAACATTCGTACCAATTTTTAGCTCTACGCTGATTTTTGCACCTATTGCTCAAAAAAATGTGTTTTTTACTATTTTCCGTCGTCCAAAAAAATTACACAAACAGGAATTGTAGGTAATAAGTAAATAAATTATAAGCCAAAAACTAAAAACCAAAAAAGTGTTTTCTTTGTATTTTTTTGATTTCTTATATTTCTCGAAAAAAATGTAGTTGGACAACATTAGATTCGTGTTCAGTACTCCGAAAAATATAAATTTAGCCACTAAAAACAATTACACCAGAATTTTCCACTTTAAGCTTTTTTGAACAACATTTTACTTATTTTTGAACCGGTCCACATGATGTTGCATACCACTTTCATCAGTTTCATGAAAAAATAAGGTGGCATGCGACATCGTGGTTCCAAAATACGGTCTCGGGTCACTGAGTTCATTGAGGTATTCCTGAAATAGTTTTGACATCACCTTCGCACTTTGAAGAGCTAGAAATTGAGCTAACTGTCTTATATAATGAGGATCTGCCACATTCAGTGTTAAATTCGTCAGCGTACCAAGTCCGGCTTTCAGGTGAAATATCCTGAATGAAACGATTCTTTAAAATAACCTCGAAGAAATTATCAGTGTATACTATACACATTTCTAAAATTGGTCTCCTAATATTTTTTATTTATGTGTCTTGTTGTTTCATATAAATTCAACAGTTCCTTCTAAAGTTTTAGGATTTCCAACCTTGCTTCTCTATTACTAAATGTAACGGAGGTAAGAGGTTATTTTTTCCTAGTTGTAACCTGCATAATCTTGGACCACTATGGTATAAAGCCAGTGTACCATTTTGGGATTAAGACTCCAAATTTTATCGAAAGTTTGTTTGGATACTCTAAGGATAGTCTCTACTTTTTTGATAATCTTTTAAATCTTGTAAAGATGTCCATTTTTGGTAAACTTTGAATCTAGTATAATCCCCAAGTATTTCACCTCGTTAGGTGGAGTAATTTACGTGTTTGTTTTCTCCGAACTGTTCATCCCTGACGATGCTATGAAATTTACCTTCTACCATCACTACATCATCATCGACTTGCCGAAGGTGTGGAAAAACCTTCTTCTCCAAATTTCCTTATCAAACCATCTATAACTGGATTTTACAGGAGAGATGAGAAAACTCCCCTCTGCAGGAATTTTCCTGCCACCCATAATTTCAAGATCTCCTCTTGGAACTTGGAAATGACCTGTAGATGAAGTGGTAGCACACGCCAGTTATCAACTATTCAACTACTCTGTATTTGGAAGTAATTTCTGTGGATATTAAAATCGTTGAGTTTTATTAAAAGATGTTAGGAAGTAGTCGTTAATAAACCATCGTTTCGCTTACATTATCTTCCGTTTCGGCTGAAAATTTATGCAAACGTTAAGGTTTTCCAGGGTAATTACAGTTATTACCCTGAACGCGCTTGCTTATTAGCTGAAAGCCGCGAGCACGAATTTATTTATTGCTCCTCACATTCCGGTGCTGTACAATTTTACGACAGGAATGCAAATTTCCACACCTCAAGGATTACACCGGGAAATGCGGGAGACTTATGTGAAAACCTCGAAACTAATGGATTTGCTCCACTGATAATGCGAATCATCGTGTTGCTTCGAGCTTCTATCAATTTTTCCTTGTACTGCCACCGATTTCTTCTGCTATTTTAAGATAAATATTACACTCGTTTATCAAGAAGCGCGACAACCCCGTCATTAATTCTGATAATACAAAGAAAATGCTTAAAAAGAAAATGTCATTTTTCAAATTGTTTACTTCAAAATGTTTAATCTAAAATGTTCATCATTACAAATTACAACATTCCAACTTTAGCACTAAAACTGTAGGAGCTTATGTAAACGCAATCAAACCTTAACGGTGCACTAAAATTTAATTGGAACAAAACTAGTTAACTAGAATATAATTTAGTTTTAAATTTACAGGCCTTAAAACTATCATCAACGCATTGCTACATTCGTTCAAGCAGTTAGCTGAAGTAATGACACTGACAATATTCTGTCTGATGGTCTTCGCACTTTTCGCCCTACAAGTCTATAAAGGCGAGCTTCGGAATAAATGCGTCCTAAAAATGGACGATCACAACGCGAGTTATGAAGTGTGGTACAAGTAAGTTTTATCGAAAAAGAAATGAATGGGGTGTTATTTTAATACCCCAACTTTCCTATTCAACAAGTATTCTGGATCTATTCCAAACCAGATCCGGACGTAATTGATTCAATAAGGGAAGCTATAAATTTTGCGTCTTTCAGTTGGACTACTAATCCCGACACTTGGTTGATTAAGAATGAAACTGGAGAACCGCTACTTTGTGGAAACGTCACTGGTTCCAGGCACTGTCCAATCACACACACCTGTCTTTGTGTTGGTGAAAATCCTAACCACGGGTACACTAGCTTTGATAATTTCCTGTGGTCCATGCTCACCACCTTCCAGCTCATCACACTTGATTACTGGGAAAATGTCTATAATATGGTTAGTATTAAAATTCGCAAAAATTTATTTACTACTAATTTTTTGTAGGTACTGTCAGCGTGTGGACCAATAAGTGTATCATTTTTTACAGTAGTAGTATTTTTCGGTTCGTTTTACCTAATAAATCTAATGTTGGCTGTGGTAGCGTTAAGTTATGAAGAGGAAGCTGAAATAACTCAAGAAGAACGTAAAAAAGAGCTCGTTGATCATCGCGAAGACTCTACATTCAGCTTCGATCCTTCAAACATTCACGTCAAAAAACTATCGAAGCATAAAATCAAAAAAATCGATGCAAGAAAAGGAGTTCTATTATCATCGTACACACGAAAAAGGACGCGAAGAAGAAAACGAGGTAGAAGCAATGCGATTACCAGCCCACCAAATTCCCAAATGCCTAGTAAAGAAGAGTGTAAAGAATCCAGTGCTAAATCAAGCGCGAGATCTTCACCTAAACAAAAAAATAGCAGATCTGTAACTCCTAGCCCCAGCCCTAGCCCGAGGAATAGTAGAAGCTCCCCACGTCCACAAATCCTACCCTTACCTTTACCTGCACCAAAACACGTTCAATTATCAGATCCTAAATGTCCTGACACCTTACATCCTACCAATACTTTAGGTATTAATTTTATGAAATTTTTCAAAAATTTTTACTGAAGCTATTTGTTTTAGCGCCGAATAAATTGGGTGCCCAATCAAGACAAACCAGTAGTAATAGTGAAGGTAATAATAGGGAATCTTCGCTTGATGATTCTGGAGTCGTTGATGATCATGATGATGGTGATCTCACTTCAGAAGATGTTAATTCACAAATGCCACAAGTTATAAAGGTTTGTCATATAATTATGAAAAAATATAGTTTGCGCCAAAGTTACCTAAAATTATGTTGGTTTATTCTATTTTTTAGCGTGTTGAAGTAACTCCAGTGACTTTGGCGTTGAGTCCCAAAGAAATTAAGGTGATTAAATGTAATGGGGTTGGGAATTGTAAGAAGAAGAAGCACAATATGTACACCCTGCCACCAGACTACCTCTCACATATAGTCGTAATAGGTATATTTATTTTGCCAAAATTTTGGTTTTATTTATTTGTCCATGATAATCCAGAATTCAAACAAAAGGTGATTTAAATAAATACTCAATAAAAGTTGGAAAAAATAAACGGTATCATGTGTAAGTTAAACTTTTTATTATCGAATTTATCACCCTTGTCATGAAGTTTCTAAACAAAACTTTTGTTTTTCAAACATTTGTAAATACGCCCAAAAAATTGGGCTATAAAATAAATCCGTGATATAAAACAGGGTAATTTAATTTTATGATTAAACTTATTTACAAGTTTTTAGTATTTAGGAAAATATTTAAAAGTTTAAATTGCAAGTTTTGTGGATTATTGATTATTTATGATGAGCTATAAATGGAAAAGGATACATTTTAGTAAGGTTTAAACTTGCATGAGAAATACGAGCCAGACGGATTATTAATCAAAAGAGAAGCAAAAATTTATTACACTTTTTGAAAATGTTACCATGCAGCATACACTTTAATTTATTTAATGCATTTCGCATTCCGCATTTTTCAATCTAAATAAGAAAATTGCTCATTTTTTAGTTCTGAAAATAGGTCAGCTTGTAATAATGCGCAAAGGATTTTTACCAATTTATTTTATTTTTTTTAGATGATCTTCCAGATAGAAACTGCCCAGGTTGCGAAAGGTGTTGCATGGATTATACAGGGTGGTTACAGTTTCAACAAATGCTTTATGGTATAGTGCGTGATCCACTTTTTGAGCTCGCAATTACTGTTTGTATAGTTTTGAACACCATGTTCTTAGCCATGGAGCACCATGGAATGAGCGAAAATATTCTACGAGCCTTAGACGTTGGCAATAAGGTAAATCCTACTTTAAACTACAAAAATTCGCGATATTTCTGTGGACCTCGAGATGAACGCAAGATAACTGGCATATCACGAGATAACACGGGCTTTGCAAGTAACTGCTCCGTAGTGAGTTACTACAAACTAGTGCTGTTCATTGTACTAAAACTTTTTGATCTTCGAACTTATTCATGTTCGAACTTTTTGATCTTCGAACTTTTAGATCTTCGAACTTTTTGATCTTCGAACTTTTTGATCTTCGAACTTTTTGATGTTCGGAAATATAAAAAACATTCTTTATAAAGTTCGATCTAATAATTTAATTTCAAACCTTTCGAACTTCCAACTCGATGAAGTTCGAACCTACTTAACTTCGAACTCGATAAACTTCAACCATGACGAAATTCGAAAGTGACGAAGTTAGAACTTGAGGAATTTCGAAACTAAGAAAGTTCTTTAGGAAGAGATAGTCAAACAAGTATTTTTGAGGTTCCAATTTTTTTATGTTTGTACTTTTGATGTTCGAAAACATGAAAAGCCATTCATTATAATTCGACAAAATAATAATAGTTCGAACTTCCTTGAGTTCGAACCTACTTAGCTTCGAATTTTATAAAATTCGTCCTCGATAAAGTTCGACGAAGTTGGAACTTAAGGATTGTCGAATATAAGAAAATTCTTTGGGAAGTAAAGATGGTTATTTTGAGGTTCTAACTTTTTGATGTTCCAAACTTTGATATTTTTATTTTTTTATTTCGAAAACATAAAAAGACATTCTTTACACAGTTCGACATAATATGATGAAAGTTCGAACTTCCATGAGTTCGAACGTACTTAATTTCGAACTCGATAAAGTTCGTCCTCGACGAAGTTCGAAAATGACATAGTTCAAACTTGAGGAAAAATTATTTTAATATAATTGACGTTCCAACTTTTTGATGTTCAAAACTCTGATATTTTTATTTTTTTATTTCGAAAACATAAAAAGACATTCATTACACAGTTCGACATAATATGATGAACGTTCGAACTTCCATAAGTTCAAACCTACTTAACTTCAAACTCGATAAAATTCGTCCTCGACGAACTTCGAAAAAGACGTAGTTCAAACTTGAGGAAAAATTATTTTAATATAATTGAGGTTCCAACTTTTTCATGTTCCAAACTTTGATATTTTTATTTTTTTATTATGAAAACATAAAAAGACATTCTTTGCACAGTTCGACATAATATGATGAAAGTTGGAACTTCCATGAATTCGAACCTACTTAACTTCAAACTCGATAAAGTTCGTCCTCGACGAAGTTCGAAAATGATGTAGTTCAAACTTGAGGAAAACTTATTTTAATATAATTGAGGTTCCAACTTTTTGATGTTCAAAACTCTGATATTTTTATTTTTTTATTTCGAAAACATAAAAAGACATTCTTTACACAGTTCGACATAATATGATGAAAGTTCGAACTTCCATGATTTCGAACCTACTTAACTTCAAACTCGATAAAATTCGTTCTCGACGAAGTTCGAAAATGACGTAGTTCAAACTTGAGGAAAAATTATTTTAATATAATTGAAGTTCCAACTTTTTCATCTTCCAAACTTTGATATTTTTATTTTTTTATTTCGAAAACATAAAAAGACATTCTTTACACAGTTCGACATAATATGATGAAAGTTCGAACTTCAATGAGTTCAAACCTACTTAACTTCTAACTCGATAAAGTTCGTCCTCGACGAAATTCGAAAATGACGTAGTTCAAACTTGAGGAAGAATTATTTTAATATAATCGAGGTTCCAACATTTTTATATTCCAAATTTTGATTTTTTATTTTTTTATTTCGAAAACATAAAAAGACATTATTTACACAGTTCGACATAATATGATGAAAGTTCGACCTTTCATGAGTTCGAACCTACTGATAAATACTTTTACGAAGTAAAATGAAGTACTACAGAGAAGTTTATTAGAGTATTCGGAGCTGTTTTGAACTACTCAGAGCGGTTAACGGAGCATCTTGAACAAATTGCACTTTTAGAGAGGGGGAAGTAATACAATCGCTATCCCTGGCGACGTTGGTGTGTTCTGTTTGATGTCAGAGTTCAAATTGTTTAGAACAGTTCAGAACAAATGACATCAAGAACATTATACTCCGAGGTGCTCTTTTGTTCTGGCCCTGGATAGTTCGGAACAATTCCAGAACTCTAGAATTCTAGAACATATCGCTCATGTTCTTTTTGACCAGCTAATTTTTTCCAAATCTGCTCCTTTTTTTATCGCCGCTCGTCGTTGAAAAGCCTTAGCGAGTAGATTAACGCGCATGTGCGAGTCATACGTGAATTACTGCATCTAGATGCGCATGCGTCGTCTCAAAGCCACACACCTCGTGATGATACTACAAGTCGTTATCGCGTTTTTTAGTATAACGTTATTTATAATGTGGTAATATTTTGTAGGTTTTTACTTCCATTTTTACATTCGAATGTTGCTTGAAATTGATGGCGCTGAGTAAAGAGTTTTTCCAGTGCGGTTGGAACATCTTCGATTTAATAATCGTATCAGCGAGTCTTTTAGATCTTATTTTCGAGCTGGTAGATGGTCTTTCTGTGCTAAGAGGTCTCCGATTGGTAAGTAACACGTTGCAAAAGTGTTGTTTGGAGTCCATAATTTCCTTATATTCCAGTTGCGAGTTCTCAAGTTGGCCCAAAGTTGGATCACCATGAAGGTCCTTCTTAGTATTATCATAAGCACCATCGGCGCCCTGGGAAATCTAACTTTCGTTTTAGTTATTGTTATTTATATATTCGCCGTTATAGGGATGCAATTGTTTTCTAAGGATTACACCGCGGAAAAATTTTACCCCGATCCTGTACCCAGGTAAGATTATGGATATGGCTCTAATTTATGGATGAACACGTTTGCTTCATTAAAATTGCAATAATTAAAAAATTACGTAGATCGTAGATATGCAAGAAGTTTAGATTAAATGTAAATTAACTTATCAAACTTTAGTAATTAAAATATTCATATGTGGAATCTTAATTAAATATCGATTTCAGGTGGAATTTCACGGATTTCTTTCATTCGTTCATGATGATTTTTCGGATACTCTGCGGTGAATGGATTGAACCACTTTGGGATTGCATGAGAGCTGAAAGCACTGAAGTAATTTATCTCCCCATTTTTTCCTGGGATGATTAATTTTTCGTTTTATTTAGGGTCCAGGTATTTGCTTGGCGATTTTTCTTCCAACGCTGGTGATGGGGAATTTTATGGTGCTCAACCTCTTCTTGGCGTTGTTGCTCAACAGTTTTAATTCCGAAGAGTTGAAAACAAGAAAGGAGGTATTCATAAAGGGGAGTGTTTTTAACGACTTACCTTCAGCACTGTAGTATCTTGCCTTAATATTTTTATAGCTTAACCAATGATTAAACATAGATTTTAGATCCTTTACGTGAAGGAAAACCTTACACATGTGCCAATTTTAATCCAGTTTTATTGCAAACACTCGCGTGTTTGTTTAATTCGATTCACGCTAGTATTTTTGATCAGTATAGATTAGAGTATTTTTACCTTAGCATGGTAGTTTATGCATGATTAAAGGTTTTTTTGACCAAAAAATAATCGTCACCAAAATTTTCTAAAATTGAGAAGAAATTTCATCGTAGCTCTTAAGTATTATTCTATAAGGTCTATTTTCGCGTTTACCCATTAGCGTAAAGGTAATGTGTCTTTTTAAGGTTATTAATACATCTCATGAAAAATCCTGATTAATTTAGTAATTAGTGATAATTTGGTTTAAGGAGATTTAGTAAAGCTCTTATGGTTGTTTGTACTTAACTCGTGTAAATAATAAATAGTTGTGAGAAGCAAGGTACTATTTAGTGTCTGCTGGTAAGTTTCAAGTAAGCCCTCCTTGTACTTAATGTTGGTGGCGTGACGTGAACGTAATGTACACCAAGCATGGATGAAATTTCGCACGTTTTGCCCGAATTTTCGTTTGCACACTCACGCATGGCTTCATGGCTTGTTAAATTAATGTCCCTTTAATCTCGCACACAAACGCGATAATTAGTTTGCCTGCTTTATTTAGAAATGCTACATAAATTAAACGCGGTTAATTCCTGCAATTCCCTGTGCTTTGCTAGAAAATTTTCAACAGGAATGCTGAAGACTTGAAGGTTTCTTCCACGTCAGCATCGCGCAAACATTCCAAATTTGATTAAAAAATGTTTGCACCAAAATAAATGGGATTTTTGGAGTACCTTAAAAATTTGGGAAGGATTTATTAAGTGTGCGTTTGGCTGTGACATGTTTGTTTGTTAAATAAGGGTTTTGTTGAGGAAATAATAATAAAAGTTTGTTATCGCTGTAAACAGGAAGTAGGGGATGAGTCGAAACTTGCGCAAAGTTTCGAAAGGATCAGGGAATTGGTGAGGAAAAAAAGGCAGCAAAGGATGCAAGAGCAGCATCAAAATGAGGATAATTCAAGACTTGAGCAGATCGTCAGGGAGGTCATGCAAAGACATGCTGAAGAAGAAGCCTTCGCAAAAGGTGATTTTTATTGATAAAATTTTACATCCCATTTTTTGAAATATAATACATCCCAATTTGCTTGCATGTGCGTATACGTTATCGTTTTGTTGCAGTCGGGCTGAAGACGAAAGCACTTCAGCAAACAACCGTCGTGGCTTTTCCAAGAGATAAGAGGAGCTATCAAGAGGCCATGAATAGGCCCATCTCCATCATTAGTTATGACCCTCCCGAGTATCAGGTAATAAATTATATTACACGCACAATTTTAACCCCAATTTGCGTGCAAACGCCTCATAAAACCATTTCTATCAAAAATCCATAATTTACCCAAAAATTTCTATAGGAAACTGTACATGAAGAAACACCAGTACTTAGTGTAGCAAAAAACAAGAGATACTCCACTTTAATCAACGGCCATTCTGATGAAACTGATATTCAGGAACACACAACCATAAACATCACTGATAACATCAAGAACAAACCAGAAAACAAGATCCTACAAAATATGTCTTCAGGTTTTGGTACTGCTGGAAGTAAAGGTAAGAGCTCTTCCAAACAAACCCACTTTTGTAGCAGGATTTTCCTTGGTTTTTCATCAAGTCCAAAATATATTTATGCGGTAAACTTTTATGATAGAAGTAACTGGAAGTAATTCTTTGTATTTGCAACAATGTTATTCCTGAAAAATATTCCACGAGTCTCTCCACTCTAAATCCTGCATACACAATATAAAATTGAAATCTAATAAACAATTTAAAATTCATGTATTCAATATATACGCTTTTGTTTATACAAATCAATAAAGATTCCTTGACGACAAACTTTCTTTACTGTTACAACAGTTGGAATTCAGTTGCTCCTTCCAGAACGAAACTTCCGCGGATTTGCATCCTGCGAGCTCAAATCCCAGTTGGCTATTGATCTCCAGGGCTTTTATCCTTTTCAAAACGTGAACGCCATGGAAAAGACAAAAGGCTCGGATGATCGACGCGACTAATTTCCAACATCGACACTCGCTTTCAGCCCAACAAGTGGCCTCAGCTGTCCAGATATTTCATTCAACCATTATTTTCTCTTATTATCCAAAGAGAATTGTTCAACGAATTTAATTCCAACTAAATGGATCCAGTGATTAAAAGTTTATTGTACATTTATAAAAAAAAAAAACTTGTACTGACAGTAATTAATGGTTTTAAATTAAAAAAAGATTGGATTTTTGATTAATCGAGTCCTTTAATTATTCCTGAAGTTAATTGAGTTCCAAAGTATACCAAACTTATCTAAACTTCTTTTTTTGTAGTATTATTTTAAATGCTAATTTCTGGATGATTGTTATAGATGAAAGTGTAGAGAGTGTAGAGCTGAAAAATTTTACAAGAGGTGCGTCTGCTGATACGGAGCATGATGAAGAGTCCGCGTTGTGTCCTCAAAGAAGTCAAGATAGTGAGAAGAAGACAGCAGGTGAGGATAAACCTTGGCAAGCTTTGGTTTCATATGTTGATGAACTCACAGTTGGAGGTAGGAGGAATTCGAAAGGACAATACGTGGACGGTATAGGTGGTTTTCCTTATTTTGGAAGGAATAAGAAGGCGAAAACACCACCAGACTGTTTTCCCCAACACTGCTATGAGAAGTAAGTGGAGTGATTTGAAAGGTGGTAGTTGCTAATTAGGTTATTGAAGGTGTATTTGTTGGGAGAAATGTTTGCAAACTAAGATTGGGAAAAAGTGGACGTATGGTCGTACGACGGTTTTATCGGTGGTGGATACTCCAGCGTTTGAGTGGTTTATACTGGTTTTAATATTCGCTTCGAGTGTAACCTTATGTTTTGAAGATATTCACTTGGATGAAAATCCAAGACTTAAAACCGCACTCTACTGGACGAATTTAGTCTTTTCTTTAATTTTCGTTATTGAGATGGTTTTGAAATGGATTGCGCATGGTTTTCATAAATACTTTACCAGTTTTTGGACGCTTTTAGATTTTTTAATAGTTTTTGTAAGACTACCTTTCTTGATATAACTGCTTCCGCTTTCATGCTAATCACTTTTTAGGTTTCTTTATTTAGTTTGCTCATTGAGGAAAATGAGAACTTAAAAGTCCTACGTTCTTTGAGGACTTTGAGGGCTTTGAGGCCCCTAAGGGCAATCAGCAGATGGCAAGGCATGAGGATTGTAGTTAATGCCTTGATGTATGCTATACCTAGTATTTTTAATGTGCTTCTTGTTTGTTTGGTATTTTGGCTCATTTTTTCCATCATGGGTGTACAGTTTTTTAGCGGCAAGTTCTTCAAGTGCCTCGATGAAGAGGGGGAGTTATTACCTACTACCGTAAGTATTTAGTATGCTTCGCTTTCTTTTCCTGTAGTTCCCTTTACTACTTTTCTGCTTCCAGTAGTTCCAATCAATTCAAAATCCTTACTCAAATTATTCCAACCAACCCTTCAATTCAATCAATTTGAGTTCTTGTTCTATTATAAAACTTTGGCATGGTAATTTTTAGATTGTAAATACTAAATGGGATTGTATAGAGCAAAACTACACTTGGATTAACTCAAAAATCTCGTTCGACCACGTAGGAATAGCGTATTTAGCTTTATTTCAAGTGGTAAAAAATAGTTGGTTGCATCAAATTATCTTGTATTAAATCTTGTATTTTTAAAGGCAACCTTTGAAGGTTGGATGGAAGTGATGGCTGATGCAGTTGATGCTCGAGGTGTAAACCTCCAACCACAACGCGAAGCCAATCTTTATGCCTACATTTACTTCGTAATCTTCATAGTTTGTGGTTCTTTCTTCACCCTTAATTTATTCATAGGAGTAATCATTGATAACTTCAACATGCTTAAGAAAAAAGTAAATACTCTATAATCAACCTTACAAAAATCTAATTATAATTTCTAGTACGAAGGAGGTGTTTTGGAAATGTTTTTGACGGAAAGTCAAAAACATTATTACACAGCGATGAAGAAATTGGGGCGGAAGAAACCTCAAAAAGTGATTAAACGACCGTTAAATCCTTTCCTGGCGATGTTCTACGATTTATCCAACTCCCGCAGATTTGAAATCGCCATTTTTGTTTTAATTTTTTTAAACATGTTGAGCATGGGGATTGAACATTACGATCAACCGCATTCAATTTTCTTCATGTTAGAAGTCAGTAACGCCTTCTTCACTACGGTATTTAGTTTAGGTAAGTTTCTCATAAAAATTCCAATTCCAATAATAATTTTTGGATTTTTTTAGAAGCGATAGTGAAGATTGTTGGGCTGCGTTATCACTACTTCACGGTACCTTGGAACGTTTTTGATTTTCTACTAGTATTGGCTTCCATTTTGGGTATTCTCATGGAGGATATTATGATAGACTTTCCAGTTTCGCCCACGCTCTTAAGGGTAGTGCGTGTTTTTAGAATAGGACGTATTTTAAGATTAATCAAGGTAATTATATAATCTACTCCAAAAAATTTGGACTAACTTTTTGGTTTTTAGGCTGCTAAGGGGATAAGAAAACTGCTCTTCGCTTTAGTGGTGTCTCTTCCTGCTTTATTTAACATCGGTGCACTTTTGGCGTTGATCACTTTTATTTATGCTATAATTGGGATGTTTTTGTTCGGGCATGTGAGGCAACAAGGTGCTCTTGATGACATGGTTAATTTCGAAACATTTGGACGATCAATGCACTTACTATTCCGATTGATCACTTCAGCTGGGTGGAATGATGTGTTGGAGTCGTTAATGGTCACTCCTCCAGATTGTGACCCGACTTTTCACGGACAATCAAATGGCGACTGCGGTTACCCACTATTATCCATAATTTATTTTACTAGTTTTATCATTATTAATTATATGATTGTTATCAACATGTACATCGCTATTATTTTGGAGAATTTCAATCAAGCTCATCAAGAGGAGGAGATTGGTATAGTTGAGGATGATTTAGAGATGTTCTACATACGATGGTCAAAGTAAGTTTTATTAAAAAACTTTGTAATCATGTAATAACTCTACTGACATCATACTTACTAGTGACAGGCATGATATATACTTTCTTGTTCAACGGTATGTAGGTTGTGAGTAGCGCGCATGCGTAGTCGGAAACGCGTGGGTTTACAAATCTCGCGCTTGCGTAGTCCGATACGCGCATGCCCATTAATAACGAAATTTAGTAGAAAATAATTGGCTTTATCTTCTTTCACAATAAAAAATAGCTTCAATTGGAAGATTTCATTTGTAGTTGCAGTTTTTATTTCATCCGCTTAATTATAATTAGTATAATAACCTATACCTGCTTTTAATTAATATAAAATACTAGTTAAATAATGCATGTTAATACAAATTTTAATTAATAATTATTATTAATGTACTTTTTAACAGGTTTTATCATATTATTGTGGTATTTGTGGTAAGAATATTGATGATGAAATATGCACGCAAATGAAATCTCACGCCCAAATATATTTTTGTACAAAAAACACTAAAATTACTGCGACTATTTTTTTATCAAATAAATAATGATTTTTTTGTTATTTTACAGGTACGACCCACATGCAACTCAATTTATACGATTCTCTCAATTATCTGATTTCATAGCTTCTTTAGATCCTCCTTTGGGTATCTCCAAACCCAATACTGTAGCACTTGTCAGTTTCAATTTGCCAATTGCTAGAGGGAATAAAATTCACTGTTTAGATATTTTACATGCTTTGGTGAAGCACGTTTTGGGGCACGTGGAGGAGACTGATAACTTTAGACAGGTATCAATCAATGTTTTTTTGAAAATACAAATTTATTCACCTAAAATTAATTTAGTTGCAAGATCAAATGGATGTTAAATTCAAAAAACAATTCCCTACGAGGAAGGAGTTGGAGATTGTTTCTTCCACGAGGATTTGGAAGAGGCAAGATAAGGCCGCTAGAACGCTACAAAAAGCCTTCAGGGAATTGTTAAGGTAATTATTTTTTATTGGAAACTAAAAGTCGTTCTATAAAAATTCGGAACAGCTTCCAGTAGTTTAGAGTAATCTCTGAGTAATTCGAGAACAACTCGTATTGACTTACAGGAGTAACTTTAAGTAGCTCGGAGTAACTTAAAATTGCTCGGAATAACTTAGGGTGCTTTCCGAATTGAGTATATTCGGTATATGACCCTTATGGAGCGTTCCAATTGAAATATTTGGTACATGAGGTTCCATATCCTAGAAATTTCTATTTTAAAGCTCCACCTTATAAAATAAATTCATCAAGATTTGGTTAGGTTAGGTTATACAAGCAGCATTCCGTCTTTGAATTTTTTTACCTGTTCTTTTTGGTATCACTTTACCAACCTTCGAAATAAGATTTCCTGAAGGTCAACCCCAACTACCAAATCTTTCAAAACCCAAAGGATAAAATTGAAATTTGCCTTATAAATCTTTATACTTTAGAACTTTTCGTTTTTTTCTATTATTAACGGTGTTAACATTTGATTTAATGGAAAAAACGATATTTGTATCGGCAAGAGCATTGATACAAGTAACTTTCTAATACCACAGATTTTCCATTCTTTCTTTTGAAAGTCTGATACCATTTCCTCCTCGATTTCTTTCCAAATTTCGCAACTTCTTAATAAATGTTGCTAACTTAAGCAATTTTTTAAAATAAAAAGATCCTGGTGATTTTCCAATTCCAGTAAACATTTGGTAAGTAGTTTCATCACAAACATTTTTGGAATTTGACTGTCGAAAATGGAAGAACCAAATAATCAAAAATTCATCTTCTTTGATGAATCAAACATCAAATTCATCAAAGAAGATGAATTTTTGATTATTAGATTCTCCCATTTTCGACAGTCGAATTCCAAAAATATTTGCTGTGCAAACTTTTTAGTTGACTTGCAATCGAAATATGGTACATCACTTCCTCCGAACTCAAATGCTTCACATTTGGATAAATTTAGTTTAAGACCAATTTTTTTGCCTTTACCAACTATTTTCTTTAAGGGGTTATACCTAATCATGGAGACGACAAATTTTTTGCGAATTTTTTTTAGCAAAATTGTACGTGATATAAAATTTATTTTTACATCATAAGATTGTACATACTTTTAGCTATAGTTGGTACGTTTTTTTATACAGAACAAAAAAAATGGCGGCGATCCATCTTTTTTCCTACGACCCGTTTTTTTTTAAGGAGCTTCGGGGTGATCACGATTACTTGACGCTGGATCATCTAAAATCAAAATTTCCTGTAAAATTCGATTACTCAAGATTAAATCTTGTCCTTAAGCATGGGATTTCTCAAAAAAAAATTTCATTAAATGGCGCTGATTTAAATGAAAAAGTAAAAAAAAAATACGTTGCCACTTATTATAGTTTTGCTAATTAAAAATAGAGTTCGCAACCAAATCAAAATTCATTCGGTTAAAGACAAGCCTTGGATATAGAGAAAATATGTACCAAATTTCATCAACATCGGTTCAGTGGTTCTTAAGATATCTTGATCACCGCCTAGCGGATTTCAAGAAAAATTAGTTTCCAGAAAAACACGTTTTAATTTTATACAAATGCATCGTACATAAATATAATAATTTTTCTTTGATTCTTTTGTAACTTGTAGAAAACATTCTTTAGATATTACACTAAAAGAAAATGTAGAAATCAAAAAATCGATTTTTTTTGGTCCAACTGATTAGGTATAACGGGAAATTTTTTTAAGATTTGTGCGCTAAGATATCGCTGTTATTTTTTAAAAAATTTTAATTCGGCGAAAACAATAATTTAAGTTAAAAAATTCTCTTGATATTGTTCAGGACAAAAAGTTAATTTATTTTTTTTAAGTTTATTTATTTATTCAGAAAAAAGAACAAACAGTACAAAAATATAAACATTTATACAATCATATTTAATGCCAATTTAGGATTCCAGACAGAAAAAAAAACAATCTGGTATAAGGAAATTATATTATACAGGGTGTCCCATTTGACTTTGGACTGTATGGGTATCTTTATTATTATTGGAGATAGAAAGTCGGTTAAATGGACAAAGTAGTTTATTAATAATTCATTTACAAAAAATTTGAATATCGCATCGTTCCAACGCTATCTTGAAAAAACAAGAAAATGGGATTTTCAAAATATGGCTATAACTTCGTTATTTTCGGTGGTACCAAAAAATTTTTTGACTTAATAGAGACAATTTTTTGTGTACAACGCAGTAAAACAAATGAATATTTTTTTTCGCCAACGGATTGAGCGGAAATAAACCAAACTTATTTTTTTCTTATGGGAGCCATATTGGATTTACACATATTCTGAATTAGTGTATTTTTCTGAGTAATTTGAGGATCGCAGTAGTAAAATTTGTGCCAATTTTCACCAGGCTAAATATCATCCAAATACCAACAAGCTGAGAGAATTGCAGGAAATCCACATAAAACGACCTAAAAATTTTATTTAGGGAATTAAGGTTTAAGCAGTTGATCAACAAGCCTTCTTTAAAGCAGGATAGCCATTGTCTTCTTCTCTCCAAATTTGAATAATGGTGGTATTACTCAGTGGAGCTCCATTAAAATAAACATCTTCCCACACAATCGTGTTTTTCCGTTTTAATTTAAGGATATCAAGAAGATTTTTCATGTAATAATGTTCTAGCGCAAAATAATCTTCTCCCATATTATGGGCTTCCATAAATTTTAGTATTTTGCGATCATTTGACCAACAATCGTGATCAACTTCTTCACCACCAATGTGTAAATAGTGATCAGGAAAAATTTCGTTGATTTCATCAAAAAAAATGTTCAAAAAAGCGTAGGTTTCTGCTTTGCTTGGATTGATAATAAATTCGTTATCATTTTCAGGGCATTTAGTTAGAATTTCAGGAATTCCTTTCCAGGAACTGGTGTGTCCTAACAAGCTTTAATTATAAAAAAAAAATGATTAGGTGTGATTTTTATATACCTGGAGTATCAAATTCAGGGATTACTCTAATTCCTTTATTTCTGGCATAATCAATTATGTTTTTTATTGTTGATTGTGAGTAAATATGATGGGTACTGTAAGCTCCTTTTTTACTACAACAATTGATATATTTTAAAAAATATTATAGGAATTGCAATTATAAGTATACAGGGTGTCCCATTTGACGTTGGACTGTATGGGTATCTTTTTTATTATTAGAGATAGAAAGTCAGTTAAGTGGACAAAGTAGTAGAGATTTTTTTGAAAATTAATAATTCATTTACAAAAAATTTGAATATCGCATCGTTCTAACGCTATCTTGAAAAAAACAAGAAAATGCGATTTTCAAAATATGGCTATAACTTTGTTATTTTCGGTGGTACCAAAAAAGTTTTTTGACTTAATAGAGACATTTTTTTGTGTACAATGCAGTAAAACAAATGAATTTTTTTTTTCGCCAACGGATTGAGCGGAAATTAACCAAACTTATTTTTTTCTTATGGGAGCCATATTGGATTTACACATATTCGGAATTAGTGCATTTTTCTGAGTAATTTGATATATCATATGTAATATTTTAAGAAAAATAGAAATAATTTTATTTTACTAACCAAAAATGGCCTTGAATAGATGTAAACTGTTAATACATATGCGTGTTAATTAAATATGACATATGGTATACCAAATTAGTCAGAAAAAAATACTGATTCCGAATATGTGTAAATCCAATATGGCTGCCATAAGAAAAAACTTGTGACAGATTTTCTTCCTTATTTTTGTATTTTTGAAACTTGAGAAAACATAGCAACGTATTCAACAATAGCCCAGTCAATTAAGCAAAAAAATGGGGTCAGCCTCGGAATGAGAGATAATACGCTGAAAACTCGTATACACCTTCATTTTGGCGTTCTTCAAGTTGTCTCAAATGTCTCATAAAATCTCGTGTCTGGGTCGTTAGTTATTCAAGGCCGAAGGTCACAAAAATCGGTTTTTCGCGATTATCTAGGTTTCTGTAGCTCCAAGGATGTTAACATCTATTATAAAAATTGTAGAGCATAAAATTTGTGACAAATTCTGTTTCAAACATTTTTTGATGCGCTAAACCGTTTTTGAGGTACCGAATTTGAAGAACAAAAATATTAATTTCCTTCTTCTTCTTCATCGTTGTCATCTTCCGGGCATTTCAAAATTTCTATTTCATTGTCATCTTCGTTTTCCTGAATTTTTGTTTCCAGACCTTCTAGAATATCCTGGTTAAATGCACACTCTTGCCCATTACACTGGCCACAAGCTAAAGTACATTGCAACCCTGATTTTCTGCACCCGCAGCGTGGATCACATACATTCTTACAATTGCAAAAAAATGTATTAAAGTGGTTTTCATCTGAAGAGAACCCTGCTCAAAAATCAATGTTTAAGAATATTTAGATTAACTTAGTTTATGATTGATGTATGTGATGATGTACTGGCCATCTAGAATTAAAGTTTCTCAATTAATCTGAATTCCTGTAATGTATGAATCGACATTATTTAGTTTTAATAATAATCGCTCGGGTAAAAGCACTTCAGATGAAATCCACTCTAAGTAATTCATCTGGAGCTGGTGATAATATTGTTATCAATGGCTCCAGGAATTCTTTTTCGAGCACCTAACCCCATTCCTGAGGTTTTAAATCCTGGGGTTCTAAATACTAAACATTTTTGAACTTGGTAATACACACGGTTTACATCCTGATATGAAAAAATCTGAGGACAATATCGATCATCTTCGATATAATCAGTTCATTAAATCTACACAACTTCGTTGTCTACTCTTCCATCGACAAGTCCAGCAGCATATCTGCATATAAACCGTGTGTATTACCAAGTTCAAAAATGGTTAGGGAATGATGTAGAAGCTGTAGATGTAGAAGCTTCTCTTACAGACTTGTAGTTGGAATTCTGTGGGTTATTCATTACCATTACTAGGGTTACGGTTTTTGTGTCGCTTCCACGATATATGACGATTGTTGTGTGAAAGAGAGGCACGGAAAATATCTAACGAATCAATTAGTTGATTTAGAGAATTCCACCTCTGCTCCGAGTAATTTAGAGCATCTCGGAGCAACTTAGAGCTCATCTGAGTAACTTAGAATAACTCCGAGAGGTGCTCTGAGTAACGTAGAACATTTTGAATGAACTTGGAGTAACTCGGAGTAACTTAGAGCAACTCGGAGTACCGTAGGTTAGTTCGGAGTCGCTTGGAGTTGCTCCATTTTACTCGTAGAGTGTTCTAAGTTGTTGTATAGTAGTTGAAGTGATTGATTTTGTTTGTTTGTTTAGACGTAAGAAGGAGGAAGAGCAAAATGACTTGGAGGATGAGCAGACGCAGACGTCGTCCCCAGGTGATTGGAAGGGTCGGCTATCTGCTTTCTTGCATGTGCATCGAGGGAGTCGCGCCTCCTCTCGCAAGTCCTCCCGGGCCTCAGACGCGAGCGACCTAAGCGAACTTGGTGGTCCGTGGCTGAACCTGCCGTTGCTCCTGCTGTCGAGCGCGGCGAACATGGACCCGGAGGAGTTGGATTTGGCGCGCGAATCCGCCGATGTAGGCATCAAGATAAGCGGACCGACCCCAACGGAGGCAACAACACCAAACTCATCCATCCCGCCCCCAATCCAGCCCCGTCGCCGTAGCATTTACAACTTCCCGTTCTTCCTGCGGCACCAGGACGCGGTGGAGACGCCGGATGAGAACGCCTCGCCGCCGACGGGGAAAAAGGGTGTGCGAGCGAGCCCGACTTGCCAATCCCTTCACCCAGCGACCGCCGAGGAGGCGAAACCGAAGCGGGGGAGCATAATCCGGAGGAAACGCTCCGTTAAAAACAAACCAGGTGCAAATACGCAAGAAATCGAACCAAAGCACGGAACTGATGTTAGCATTTTAGTGACCGATGCCTCGCCGGACTCGCCCGGAAGGTCGGAACGTCTCCAAAGTGAAGCGACTGTAGTGCAAGTGCTAGTGCACAGAGAAAGTGAAGAGTACAACCAGGACGATGAGGACGTTCCCATAGTTCGACGGTCGGGAAGCGCGAGTAGCGTGACCGACTTTCAAATCGTCATCCCCGAAAAACGAACTGACAGACGCAGCAGCTGATGCCAGTGAAAATGAAAAACGGAACACAGTGTACATAAGCGCACGTTAAATTGCAATAAAGTGGAAAGAAGCTTGAAAACATCGAAGTAATTTCACGCATACTTTTTTAATTACACCTATTAAATTGCCTAGGTATTAGATAACTTATTTTAAGCGCCTTTCTGATACGGCGTTTAATAATGGTAAAGTGATTAATTCTAATTAAATTTAATATTTACAAAAAAGGCAAATATATGTACATAATAAATAAGCGTTTATTTATAAAATATTTGATACATTTTAGATAGAATAATTTATTATCATTATAATCATATTATAAATGCGTTGACATATTTTGTTATTTATAACGTTATAATTAAACAAAAATCTCATTCTCAGTCAATTAATAAGAATGTCAAAAATATATGGAGATTATATTTAGAATGTTATTAATTATAAACTCAATTATATCTCTGGAAATCGTACAATCAATAGGTATCAGATAGGAATAATAATTAAATTTAATTAATTAAGTAGTTAGAACGATAATTAAAAATTGATGTCGAGTTACTCGACTCTAGCTCGAGCTTCTCTTTTTATAAAACAAAAAAACATATCAATTCTCCCAACAAAATTAATTTTTCGCTTTAGCAAATTATAAACCTGTGAGCATTTCATACGTAATTAAATTATATTAGGTATTAATTGACATCCATTTTTAAATATCACTTTAAAATTTCAGCTTATAAAATAAATAAAAACAAAAAAAATATTACACCTTATATAAACGGATATAAGGGCGATAATTCTAAGTCAAGTGTAATATTTTTTATATTACTACAAAGTAGTCTCATTAGTCGAGTTTATTTATCATAAACTTATTTTTAGCAAAAATTGACAATATTTAACGATACAAACAAGGCCTACAATTTATTTAGATCTAGCTTGGCTTATTAAATTAAGAAAATCTAAATTTTTAAATATATAATCGTTAGATTTATTGCTTCGAATTATTTATTTATGCTATTTTATTAATACATAAATTTATTTATTAAGGAAGCTTTACATAGATTGGAATTATTTTATCACAAAAATTAGTAAAATTGAGCGCACCATTTTCAATTTTTGTCGCTCAAAATATTTTTTAATTTTTTGGAGTTATTTCAAAGCCAACTTAAATGGTCCTTAACCCACAAAAAAATTATTTTGATATTTTTTGTTGTTCTGAAGTTATGGCCCAAAATGTAGACAAAAACTTAAAAACCGCTTTTTTTTTGAGGTTCAAATTTTATTAAAAAACCAAATTTTTACAATCAAAAATATTATTTTTTATAAAAAACCTGATCTTTTGATTTCAATTAAATGTTTTTTTTTTAAATTTGCCTTTGAAAAGTATAAAATTTCATTCACTTTTTCACCCAATGGTTGAATTTTTAAAAAATTTAAAAATTCTTCTCTTTGAAAAATTATTATTTCAAAAACTACTACGGCTAAAGTAACGCTTAATGGCTTATTTCAAAGCCACTTAAATGGTCCTAAACCCACAAAAAAATCATTTTGATATTTTTTTGTCGTTCTGAAGTTATGGCCCAAAATGTAGACAAAAACTTACAAACCGCTTTTATTTGAGGTTCAAATTTTATTAAAAAATCAAATTTTTACAATCAAAAATCTCATTTTTTATCAAAAACCTGATCTTCTGATTTCAATTAAATATGTTTTTTTTTTAAATTTGCCTTTGAAAAGTATAAAATTTCATTAACTTTTTCCCCCAATGGTTGAATTTTTAAAAAGTTTAAAAATTCTTCTCTTTGAAAAATTATTATTTCAAAAACTACTACGGCTAAAGTAACGCTTAATGGCTTATTTTAAAGCCACTTAAATGGTCCTTAACTCACTAAAAAATCATTTTGATATTTTTTGTCGTTCTGAAATTATGGCGCAAAATGTAGGCAAAAACTTAAAAACCGCTTTTATTTGAGGTTCAAATTTTATTAAAATATCAAATTTTTACAATCAAAAATCTCATTTTTTATCAAAAACCTGATCTTCTAATTTCAATTAAATATGTTTTTTTTTAAATTTGCCTTTGAAAAGTATAAAATTTCATTAACTTTTTCCCCCAATGGTTGAATTTTTAAAAAGTTTAAAAATTCTTCTCTTTGAAAAATTATTATTTCAAAAACTACTACGGCTAAAGTAACGCTTAATGGCTTATTTGAAAGCCACTTAAATGGTCCTTAACTCACTAAAAAAATCATTTTGATATTTTTTGTCGTTCTGAAGTTATGGCGCAAAATGTAGGCAAAAACTTAAAAGCCGCTTTTTTTGAGGTTTAAATTTTATTAAAAAATCAAATTTTTACAATCAAAAATCTCATTATTTATCAAAAACCTGATCTTCTGATTTCAATTAAATATGTTTGTTTAAATTTGCCTTTGACAAATATAAAATTTCATTCACTTTTTCCCCCAATGGTTGAATTTTTAAAAAATTTAAAAATTATTCTATTTAAAAAATTATTATTTCAAAAACTATTAGGGCTAAAGTAACGCTTAATGGCTCATTTGAAAGCCACTTAAATGGTCCTAAACCCATTAAAAAATACTTTTGATATTTTTTGTCGTTCTGAAGTTATGGCGCAAAATACGGACAAAAACTTAAAAACCGCTTTTTTTTGAGGTTCAAATTTTGTTAAAAAATCAAATTTTTACAATCAAAAATCTCATTTTTACAATCAAAAATCTCATTTTTGATAAAAAACCTGATCTTCTGATTTCAATTAAATATTTTTTTTTTTAAATTTGCCTTTGAAAAGTATAATATTTCATTCACTTTTTTCTCCAATGGTCGAATTTTTAAAAAATTTAAAAATTATTAATTCAAAAACTACTTGGGCTAAAGTAATGCTTAATGTCTTATTTGAAAGCCACTTAAATGGTCCTTAACACACAAAAAAATAATTTTGATATTTTTTGTCGTTATGGCGCAAAAAATCACTCAATTTTACTATGGTTATGCAATTTAAACGATTAAAATTATATTAATTATTGATAATATTATGGCCTAATGTATAATAAATAAATAATTCCAATCTACAAAACTCTAACTTAAAAAAAAGGCCTATTATAATGAATTTTCATAAATTTTCCTTTAAAAAAAACTCTAATGAATTAAAAGGTATTCAAGACCAATTATTTAGATTTAGTAAAAAAACAGTGCTTAGACTTAAACACCAAAAAAACTAAAATCAATCTTAGTGCTGTCGTTGATATAATTTTTAAAAAATGGATTCTACAGGGACCAGCGAGTAGAGTGCATTGGAAACTAGTTGTAAAAACCTGTAAATACTGTACACAAATAAATAAATTATAATACATCCTGCGGAGTCCCTGTAAGATCAGGTAACTCGTTTTATTTAAAGTGGTTGTGTGTTTAACTTCCTGAAAATGAAAACGTCGAAGCTGGCGACTGTATATTTTTCCTTCTTGTGATAAAGTACTTTAAGTATTTCTTCTGATTGTGTAAATTTATTATGATTGCGTGTATAATAATGTTTAATGCCAAAATATTTTAATAATGTACATAATTAATAGTAGGCAAGGGTTTACTTTATTTACCGCTTTTTGTTACATATTATTAAGCTATTTTGTATATTGAATTGTTGGTAGTTGTTAAAAGTTTACCTGGATTGCCTTTATTCAATATTTGTAATATAAATAATTGTTAATTTATTATTAAGTTTAGCTATATCTAGAATATTTAGATTAAAATAGCTTTAAATTTAAATATATCCATATGAACGAGTTATTATCGCTTTTTTTTAACCCTATTAAATAAAAATTCATAATTTTCCTACATATTTAATAATCAAACTTTACAATTTTAATTAATCGTATTATTTCTCCTAATTTTTTTCTTTTCTTGCTTTTTAAACGAGCTTGTATTAGGCGAATCGACAGGCGATGAACTATTCGAATTATTGCTAAAAACATCCATATCATCTTCACCTTCAATATCTACCGTCATTGATTCAATAGAATCATTTTCATTATTATTCTTTTTAGGCGTACCTAAAACCTTAAATTTTAACCCCTTAAATGATCACTAACATTTTTAATACCTTTCCCTTTTTTATTTCCATTACGATGCTTTTTCTTCCTACGTTTATCACTCGAACTCCAACCCCCGTACTCTTCATCATCACTAGGCATTTCAGTGTATGTTGTATTATCACGCTCTTTACTATTATTATTTTTATTGCTTGCAATTCTACGGCTAGCATTTCTTAACCTACTCGTACCCATTCCCATACAAATTTCTAAATGAGGCGCGAACCTAATACAAATTACAATAAATTTATTAAATTCACGTTTATTTAAATCATACTTAATAGCTAAAACATCGCGATTGCAGTTAGGGCAAATACATTCCGTGTTACTGACGTGAGGTGGAGAAAACAATTCGATGCTTTGTTCCGCTTCTTCATCTTCCTGGACGGCTGGTTCATCATGCAAATCGAAAGCCCTCGTCTTGAACTTACGATGAATATCGAAGATTATACCTAAAGTTATTTCATCGATTATATTATTCAGCAGCTTCTCCGTACACCTCTTAAGCGATTCCTTATTATTAACGATATCATGGTAATCACTATCATGAATTATTTTAAACGGCTCAGAACTCATACCTAAAAATAATAAATAATTATATAATTACTCCATAATTTATTTAAATAATACACCGGATACCGGTTTATCCATAACCTCACTTTTTTATTTATTTTTGTTCTAGGTTAGGTTAGTTAATATAAATTTAAAACAAAATATACTTGATTACTTACTGTGCACTTATTTATTGGTGTTAATTAAACGATTAATTAATAATTTTCATCGGTATTTTTATTAATTCTACACGATTTTTAAAGTTTTTCTTACAATTTATTTATCTGTCAAAATTTAAAATTATGACAATCGTCACTTGACATTACAACCACAGAAATTTTAATCATAGACCTACACAAAATATACAAAAAGCAGCTTTTCATTTGATTCCGCAAAATAAAATAATACAGAGTGACCTAAAATAATTCATAGTTACAAAGTAAGCATAGGCAGAGGCGTAGGTCGAGTTTTTCTCGTTATGTCAATACTTTATATTTTCGTATTTAGTTATTATGCCTTCTGTTTCATAAAAATCAATACAACAAATTTCTTAATGCACCAATTGTGATTTTATTGACTTAAATAAGGACAAAATCCTGCAGCATTTGCTGGTTGAGCATCAATTCCTCTAGAAATCATTCTACAACCATGCTCTTCCAATCTTCTTTCAGCATTATCAATGGAATCAGCATTTTTTTGAGACCATAATTTTTCTGCAACGACACTAGCTCTTGGCCAAATTCTAGAAACAACATTATACTCGTTTACAAATTCAGACCACATACAAGCTTCTCCTCCTAAAATTCTTTTTTTGGCCTCGTTACCAATTTTGATATTATGAGGATCGCAGTAGTAAAATTTGTGCCAATCTTCACCAGGCTCAATATCATCCAAATACCAACAAGCTGAGAGAATTGCAGGAAATCCAGATGAAACAACCTAAAAATTTGATTTAGGGAATTAAGATTTATGCCCAGATTCTGGTCAAATCATTTAAGTTTAAAGGCCTTTAAATTTAAATTTGTTATATGGGTTGTAATGGACAATTTCCATGGTTGTATTATTTGTTTCTAATTAAAGGCCTTTAATTTTGACCAGAACCTGCCTATTAAGCAGTTGATCAACAAGCCTTCTTTAAAGCAGGGTATCCATTGTCTTCTGCTCTCCAAATTTGAATAATGGTGGTATTACTCAGTGGAGCTCCATTAAAATAAACATCTTCCCATACAATCGTGTTTTTTCGTTTTAATTTAAGGATATCAAGAAGATTTTTCATGTAATAATGTTCTAGCGCAAAATAATCTTCTCCCATATTATGGGCTTCCATAAATTTTCGTATTTTGCCATCATTTGACCAACAATCGTGATCAACTTCTTCACCACCAATGTGTAAATAGTGATCAGGAAAAATTTCGTTGATTTCATCAAAAAAATTGTTCAAAAAAGCGTAGGTTTCTGCTTTGCTTGGATTGATAATAAATTCGTTATCATTTTCAGGGCATTTAGTTAGAATTTCAGGTATTCCTTTCCAGGAACTGGTGTGTCCTAAAAAGCTTTAATTATAAAAAAATGATTGGGTGGGATTTTTATATACCTGGAGTATCAAATTCAGGGATGACTCTAATTCCTTTATTTCTGGCATAATCAATTATGTTTTTTATTGTTGATTGTGAGTAAATATGATGGGTACTGTAAGCTCCTTTTTTACTACAACAATTCAAATATTTTAAAAAATATTATACGAATTGCAATTATAAGTATACAGGGTGTCCCATATGACGTTGGACTGTATGGGTATCTTTTTTATTATTACAGATAGAAAATCAGTTAAATGGACAAAGTAGTAGTGATTTTTTCGAAAATTATTCATTCATTTACAAAAAATTTGAATATTGGATATTGGATTTACACATTTTCGGAATTAGTGTATTTTTCTGAGTAATTTGATATATCACATGTAATATTTTAAGAAAAATAGAAATTATTTTATTTTACTAACCAAAAATGGCCTTGGATAGATGTAAACTGTCAATACATATGTTAAGATTTATTTTACATTTAATATTTTAAATAGTCACATTTATGTTATTTTAAATAGTCACATTTATGTTATTGATAATTTACATCTCTTAAAGTCCAATGTTAGTTTGTAAAATCAAATAATTTTTTTTTTAAATATGACATATGGTACACTAAATTACTCAGAAAAAAATACTGATTCCGAATATGTGTAAATTCAATATGGCTGCCGTAAGAAAAAAATAAGTTTGGTTCATTTCCGGTCAATTTGTTAGCGAAAAAAAATATTCATTTGTTTTACTGCATTGTACACAAAAAATTGTCTGTATTATGTCAAAAAACTTTTTTGGTACCACAAAAAATAAAGAAGTTATAGCCATATTTTAAAATTCGCATTTTGTTGTTTTTTTCATGATAGCGTTGGAACGATGCGATATTCAAATTTTTTGTAAATGAATTATTAATATTCGAAAAAATCTCTACTACTTTGTCCATTTAACCGACTTTGTATCTCCAATAATAACAAAAAGGTACCCATAGAGTCCAACGTCAAATGGGATACCCTGTATACCTTAAATTTGGAAATTTTGTGCTTTCATAAGGAAAACTTTGATCATCAACTATGTGCCAGTGAAAAACATTCATTTTATTAAAAACCATTGCGTCGATGATCATAAAAATTAATTTTGCAGGAATGAAGTGTCTTGAAGTGTCCAGCATTAATCCACGATAAGAAAAACGTGGAAAATCAACAATTTTTGTTGATTGCAATTTTAATAACTAAAATTTTATAGTTTTCGTGAAAAAAATAATTGTTAAATAAATTTTTACCGAATCATCTGGAAATGAAATTTGAGAAAAAGTTTCTAATCCTCTAAGTATCCCCCATATTGTTTCAGATTCTAAAAAAGTTTTTTCATCGGTAATTTCTAAAATATCTGTAATGATAAAATTTATATATTTTGGTTTATTTAAAATGATTTTTATACATTTTTCATCCATTTCCATTGAAGGATATTCATCATCGTCGCATTGATTTTTTAAATTAATTTCAAGATTTTTTAATAATTGATTGTCTAAATTTTTTGTATCTATTTTTTCTTGATAAAATTCAAAAATTATTTTTTCATAATATTTTAATGATTTTTCTAAAATTGTACAAGATTTATTAATAACCTAAAACAAAAACATAATAATATAAATTAAATAATTTTTTTATTAGTTACCTTAAATTCGAAATTATTCTTGGAAATATAAAAATACTTATTAAACTTTTGTTGTTGTTGTGGTTTTGGCCAAATTTCTCCTTTTGTGGGTGTAATAGTAGGTCCTGAAGGATCACAGTTGTAATTTTTGGGTAAAATATAAATAAACGCAATTATTGTTATAATTCTTAACATGTTTTTATTTAAAACTTTTAAAGTTTAGTAAAAACAACTATTGAAATTTCCTAATCAATGATTGAATATTTATGTTTTTTTGTTATCAAATAAAATAAATAATGTATATTATTAAGGGGATTTTTTTTTAATTTTCTTAAAAATAGTAATCATTTGTTGATAACAATATTTTTAGAATAAACTAGGTTTTAAATCGCAACAAAGCAAGTAGGCAACCACGTATACGTCAACGCTCAATGGTTAGTTGCGCATTCAGCCGCAAGAGGATGATCACTTAGTAACGCAACCAAGGCTACAAGTTAATTAAACAATTTGGTTGCCGTAGATACGTAACAGATATTTTTTTATTTACTAATATACTAAATAGGCATTTTTTAATGAAATTAAAAATTGATTTAAATTAAATTTTATCATTATATTGTAAAAAGTCTCTAAATTCGGAAATTAAAGCAAACGGTAGATGGCGCTGAAAGATTCTACTAGGTGCTTTCGGGCATAGGGAGTATAAAGTGTTGGCTTGATGCTAACATAATTACTCTGGTTTCCCTTCAAAGCGAATAAATCTTTCGCCTTTTACTAAAGATTTCCGTGGAGGGGAACAACTCAAATGAGTCTAAAATAATTTTTTACTAGCCCGGCCTCACAGCTGGGCTTCATAACACCACAACATTTACATTTTACAATGAATTTGTAGCATTATTCTAAATCTATGACATTCCACTGTATATTGAATAACTGATATTTTCATGTGTCATGTAATAATACTACCGAATAGTCCACGGCACCCTAAAACCCGCATTTCCATTGTTCTTATCGATTCTGGAATCAGTCATATACGTTCTGGAATAGTCTGGTTCTTCCTACCATTGCAACCCCTATATTTATCAGTGTCAATAAATAAATACTTTTATTCCTGAATTTTTATTTATAGAGAAAATTTTTTAATGACTGCTGACCTAAATTCCTTAATGACCCTTGTAGTAACTAGTTTCGGGGTCCCTTCAGACAAATACTACTTTTTACTTTTAAATTAAAGATTACTTTTATGAATTTTAGGAAAAAACTAGACTTGACTGGACCCTCACAATTGACCCATGGTGACGACTGTTCCTACCCCCCTCCAAGCCCCCTTAAGAAGGTTTTGTTTTGGGTTAAAAGAAGACATTTTGTATCAATGATTAATCATTTTGATAAAAACAGAAAATACGTTTAGATGGATTTTAGAAATTAAATTTTGTTAAGAATTTGTATTTACCATTGATAACTCTTATTGCCTTATAGGTTATGCAACCTCACGACATGGTTATTACTGGACTTTGTCACTCTTGCTGTTCCGATAGATGGTGCTCAACGATTCTACTAAGTGAATTGATGTTAGGTTCTATTTAAAATGAATCGGTTTCTGTTCAACTTTATCGCTTCTCGGCCTATGGCTAAGATCAAAGTGTAGTATCTGTTCTTATCAGCTTAATATCTGATACGACCCGCATGCGGGTCCAGTATATTAAACTTATTTTTGGGAACAGATGGAAGGTAGGAGCTTGCTCCACTTCTGTCACGGGTTGGCCTTGCATTGCAGTACCGCAAGGATCGGCCCATATAAAATCACAACACAATCATTAAGTTCTAAAAATAGAAGGTTTTAAATCTGTTAAGTTCATAATTGGAGGACCTAAGGAACTCATGGAAAACTAAAACCAACCGCCAATGAACAAATGTTTCAAGGAACGAAAAGTATTTTTAGAACATCTTTTTTAAATTAAAGACAAAGCCATGAATTTTTAAAATAATTTGTTTAATTTTAATTATCTGATAGAATTAAGAAGTTGGAATAATAAAATGAAACTTTATCAAATGGGGTTATCAGTTTCTTCACCTGGACTTTTCAATTATGAATTTTTTCAAAAGCTGCTTGAAGTATACTAAAATAGAAATAACTGAGAAATTGCTTGGTTAATTTTATAATATAAATTTGGTGTCGTATATAATGCTATTTTTCTTACTAAAGCAATTGTACTTAGTGTCGGCGTTGGTAGATGGCGCTGAAAACTTCTACTCGGAGTTATGTTGCTGCCTTCTCTTTATAACGTATACCAGGGTTACCCAAAGCATACTTACCTGGCGTAGGGGTTACCGTGATCAACAAGGCGGTTCCCCCAGGGTGAGGCCCTTTCATTGCACCTCGATCGGGCTGACCCCTGCGATTATCCCTAATGTGGATAACTCGGGCGCGTAATTTTTGGTAGTCGGGACTGCGTACGCGCTGTCCCGGTCAAAATAATACAACACATAGAATTATATTGTTCTGCAATTATCCAGCGCATTTCAAATGTTGTACTTTTGCTTTCCACCGCTAGATGGCGTTGTGACGAAATTAAGACGTAACCTCATCACTAGATGGACAACATTAAACGATTGCTTGTTTTTTATTTACAGTGCAGACATAAAGTAAATCCCCCCCAGCTAACTTTTGAACGGTTATGTTTTTGATTCTGAAAATTTGTCTACGGAGGAATCTAATAGGGTCTTACAGGCCTTGAAAAAACAGAGAGGGAATGGTCTCACATGCCCATCTCTCTCTGCGTTGCCAACCCCAAAAAAATAAATAAATAATAAGAAAATATTGCTTATTTCTGTATTTCAAACATACCAAAAATAATTAAATAAATTATTAAACAATTTCTTATTGTTTTACAAATTTTATTTGCTTTAAATATTATTTTCGTATCACGTCGTTCTGGCCTTGAAACGAGCGGGTCGGAAAGCTCCGACATGTTTCTCTTTCACTCTAACTGTGCTACCAACCAACAAACCCAACGGGGCAAAAATAACTAAATTATAGATTTTTATTTATTGCATTTTTTCAATTTTAAACATTTTAAATATTATTTAAAAAAATAGGGAATAAAAATATAATATACCACAGTTTTTATTTAAAAGTATAAGAAGTTTAATTATTTTGTCAAATGAATTTGATTTCTATGACATTTGTTTGTATAATTAAAAATTGTAGTATATACTAGTATACAGGGTGTCCAGAAAATGGCGCCCAAGCTCTCCAGTGCGTAGTTGGGGACCATTCTGGGATGTCCAGAAAAATAGTTAAAAAAATCCCCGTGACCAATTGACCGAGATATGGAGGGTCAAAGTTTGGAATTCAAATTCTTTATTTTTATGAATTTTCAAAAACCGCCAATTGTCCTGTAAAGTTTGGCTTCTCTTTAGTCTTTTAGTAATAAATTTAATTTAAATTGAGTTTTAATAACTTCACAATTTATTTTTTTAAATTGAAAATTATGACAAGTGGTTATGACAGGTAATTTCCAATTTATAAAAATAAATGGTGAAGTTATTAATACGCGATTTAAATTAAATTTATTACTAAGCGACTAAAGAGAAGCCAAACTTTACAGGACAACTGACGGTTTTTCAAAATTCACAAAAATAAAGAAGTTAAATTCCAAACTTTGACCCTCCATATCTCGGTCAATTGATCACGAGGATTTTTTTAACTATTTTTCTGGGGATCCCTGAAGGATCTCCAACAACGTACTGGAGAGCTTAGGCGCCATATTCTGGACACCCTGTATAATATTATATAATATTATATTTTTAATCCTTATTTTTTAAAATAATATTTGAAATGTTTAAAATTGAAAAAAATGCAATAAATAAAACTCTATAATTTAGTTATTTTTGCCTCGTTAAGTTTGATTGTTGGTAGCACTGTTAGAGTGAAAGAGAAACATGTCGGACCATTCCGATTGGGATTGGATTGGGATTGGATTGGGATTGGATTGGGATTGGATTGGGATTGGATTGGGATTGGATTGGGATTGGATTGGGATTGGATTGGGATTGGATTGGGATTGGATTGGGATTGGATTGGGATTGGATTGGGATTGGATTGGGATTGGATTGGGATTGGATTGGGATTGGATTGGGATTGGATTGGGATTGGATTGGGATTGGATTGGGATTGGATTGGGATTGGATTGGGATTGGATTGGGATTGGATTGGGATTGGATTGGGATTGGATTGGGATTGGATTGGGATTGGATTGGGATTGGATTGGGATTGGATTGGGATTGGATTGGGATTGGATTGGGATTGGATTGGGATTGGATTGGGATTGGATTGGGATTGGATTGGGATTGGATTGGGATTGGATTGGGATTGGATTGGGATTGGATTGGGATTGGATTGGGATTGGATTGGGATTGGATTGGGATTGGATTGGGATTGGATTGGGATTGGGATTGGATTGGGATTGGATTGGGATTGGATTGGGATTGGATTGGGATTGGATTGGGATTGGATTGGGATTGGGATTGGGATTGGGATTGGATTGGGATTGGATTGGGATTGGATTGGGATTGGATTGGGATTGGATTGGGATTGGATTGGGATTGGATTGGGATTGGATTGGGATTGGATTGGGATTGGATTGGGATTGGATTGGGATTGGATTGGGATTGGATTGGGATTGGATTGGGATTGGATTGGGATTGGATTGGGATTGGATTGGGATTGGATTGGGATTGAATTGGATTGGGATTGGATTGGGATTGGATTGGGATTGGATTGGGATTGGATTGGGATTGGATTGGGATTGGATTGGGATTGGATTGGGATTGGATTGGGATTGGATTGGGATTGGATTGGGATTGGATTGGGATTGGATTGGGATTGGATTGGGATTGGATTGGGATTGGATTGGGATTGGGATTGGATTGGGATTGGGATTGGGATTGGGATTGGATTGGGATTGGATTGGGATTGGATTGGGATTGGATTGGGATTGGATTGGGATTGGATTGGGATTGGATTGGGATTGGATTGGGATTGGATTGGGATTGGGATTGGGATTGGATTGGGATTGGATTGGGATTGGATTGGGAAGAGGTATTTTAATAAACTGAAATTTTTTCAAATACCTCCTCGAATATTATAACCTCCTCGTACAAAACTCAAAATTTACAAAATTGCGAGCAAAACGTAATTTTAAGATTTGGTACCAGGAGGTTATGATGTGCGAAGAGGTATTTTAATAAACTGAAATTTTTCAAATACCTCGAATATTATAACCTCCTCGTACAAAACTCAAAATTTACAAAATTTCGAGGAAAATATAATTTTAAGGTTTGAAAAATTTTGGTTACATAAAATACCTCTTCCCACATCATAACTCCTGGTACCAAACCTAAAAATTATGTTTTGTTCGCAATTTTGTAAATTTTGAGTTTCGTATCAGGTTATAATAATCGAGGAGGTATTTGAAAAATTTTAATAGAAAAAAATACCTCTTCGCACATCATAACCTCCTGGTACCAAATCTTAAAATTTCGTTTTTCTCGCAATTTTTTTAAAATTTGGTAGCAGGTGGTCATTTTAAAATGTTTATGCAACTTCTTGTGCTGTATGTTTGGTTGCCTATATATTATTAAATTTAATTTAATTTTTAAATCTATCATATAAATAGTACCCTATTGATAAGACATAAGGATTCTTTTCTGATTTGAATATAATATTAAATATTTTTTTATTTATTAAGAATTGGAATGAATTGGCAACTAATAGTAAATGTGTTCTTATTTTTATTCTAATAAAATAAATAAAAACCTGTTAATTTTCTTTACAAGTTTTTGATTTTTCATCTTGTGATTTTATAATTTTCTTTTTGTTTGGATCGCTTTTTAGTTTCTAAAAAGGTAGGATTCTTCTCTTTTTGTTATTGCTGTTGCGGCGCCATCTAGCAGTAAGAGGCCAAAGAACGGCAGTGGATAAGCTGGTAGCGCTCTGTAAAGACATGGTAAAGAACTTAAGATATAGGCCACTTTAGATGATGTATGTTTGGTTGCCTATAATATTTTGTATACAAATATCGTACGGGTCTCATTTACGTTATGCAATTTTTTTTTAAAAATGCGGGGTTTGGAAAGAGAGAAAAAGAGATTATCTATAATATTCTTTATTATTTCTATGCAAAGAATACATTTTTTTGTTATCTAAAGACATAAATGGATTATACAGTTTGCCCAGAAGATGAGGAGTAGTATATAAAATTAACACACAAAATGAATCATTTAAAAAATACTTCACAGAAGCAAAAATAATTTGCGCGTAAACAATCTTATAACTTGGAGAGTATAACATTTAATCTTGTAATGTATTCTTTGCATAGAAATAATAAAGAATATTATAAATAATCTCTTTTTCTCTCTTTCCAAACAAAGACCCCGCATTTTTTAAAAATAATTGCATAACGTAAATGAGACCCGAACGATATTTGTTTACAAAATATTATAGGCAACCAAACATACAGCATCTAAAGTGGCCTATATCTTAAGTTCTTTACCTTGTCTTTACAGAGCGCTACCAGCCTATCCACTACCGTCCTCTGGCCTCTTACTGCTAGATGGCGCCGCAACATCAATAACAAAAAGAGAAGAGTCCTAGCTTTTTAGAAACTAAAAAGCCATACAAACAAAAAGAAAATTATAAAAACACAAGATGAAAAATCAAAAAGAAAATTAACAGGTTTTTATTTATTTTATTAAAATAAAAATAAGAACACATTTACTATTAGTTGCCAATTCATTCCAATTCTTAATAAATAAAAAAATATTTAATATTAAATTCAAATCAGAAAAGAATCCTTATGTCTTATCAATAGGGTACTATTTATATGATAGATTTAAAAAATAAATTTAATTTAATAATATATAGGCAACCAAATATACAGCACAAGAAGTTGCATAAACATTTTAAAATGACCACCTGCTACCAAAATTTAAAAAATTGCGAGAAAAACGTAATTTTAAGATTTGGTACCAGGAGGTTATGATGTGCGAAGAGATATTTTAATAAACTGAAATTTTTTCAAGTACCTCCTCGAATATTATAACCTCCTCGTACAAAACTCAAAATTTACAAAATTGCGAGCAAAACGTAATTTTAAGATTTGGTACCAGGAGGTTATGATGTGCGAAGAGGTATTTTAATAAACTGAAATTTTTACAAATGCCTCCTCGAATATTATAACCTCCTGGTACGAAACTCAAAATTTAGAAAATTGCGAGCAAAACGTAATTTTAAGATTTGGTACCAGGAGGTTATGATGTGCGAAGAGGTATTTTAATAAACTGAAATTTTTTCAAGTACCTTCTCGAATATTATAACCTCCTCGTACAAAACTCAAAATTTACAAAATTGCGAGCAAAACGTAATTTTAAGATTTGGTACCAGGAGGTTATGATGTGCGAAGAGGTATTTTAATAAACTGAAATTTTTTCAAGTACCTTCTCGAATATTATAACCTCCTCGTACAAAACTCAAAATTTACAAAATTGCGAGCAAAACGTAATTTTAAGATTTGGTACCAGGAGGTTATGATGTGCGAAGAGGTATTTTAATAAACTGAAATTTTTTCAAGTACCTTCTCGAATATTATAACCTCCTCGTACAAAACTCAAAATTTAGAAAATTGCGAGCAAAACGTAATTTTAAGATTTGGTACCAGGAGGTTATGATGTGCGAAGAGGTATTTTAATAAACTGAAATTTTTACAAATGCCTCCTCGAATATTATAACCTCCTGGTACGAAACTCAAAATTTACAAAATTGCGAGCAAAACGTAATTTTAAGATTTGGTACCAGGAGGTCATGATGTGCGAAGAGGTATTTTAATAAACTGAAATTTTTTCAAGTACCTTCTCGAATATTATAACCTCCTCGTACAAAACTCAAAATTTAGAAAATTGCGAGCAAAACGTAATTTTAAGATTTGGTACCAGGAGGTTATGATGTGCGAAGAGGTATTTTAATAAACTGAAATTTTTACAAATGCCTCCTCGAATATTATAACCTCCTGGTACGAAACTCAAAATTTACAAAATTGCGAGCAAAACGTAATTTTAAGATTTGGTACCAGGAGGTCATGATGTGCGAAGAGGTATTTTAATAAACTGAAATTTTTTCAAGTACCTTCTCGAATATTATAACCTCCTCGTACAAAACTCAAAATTTACAAAATTGCGAGCAAAACGTAATTTTAAGATTTGGTACCAGGAGGTTATGATGTGCGAAGAGGTATTTTAATAAACTGAAATTTTTTCAAGTACCTTCTCGAATATTATAACCTCCTCGTACAAAACTCAAAATTTAGAAAATTGCGAGCAAAACGTAATTTTAAGATTTGGTACCAGGAGGTTATGATGTGCGAAGAGGTATTTTAATAAACTGAAATTTTTACAAATGCCTCCTCGAATATTATAACCTCCTGGTACGAAACTCAAAATTTACAAAATTGCGAGCAAAACGTAATTTTAAGATTTGGTACCAGGAGGTTATGATGTGCGAAGAGGTATTTTAATAAACTGAAATTTTTTCAAGTACCTTCTCGAATATTATAACCTCCTCGTACAAAACTCAAAATTTACAAAATTGCGAGCAAAACGTAATTTTAAGATTTGGTACCAGGAGGTTATGATGTGCGAAGAGGTATTTTAATAAACTGAAATTTTTTCAAGTACCTTCTCGAATATTATAACCTCCTCGTACAAAACTCAAAATTTACAAAATTGCGAGCAAAACGTAATTTTAAGATTTGGTACCAGGAGGTTATGATGTGCGAAGAGGTATTTTAATAAACTGAAATTTTTTCAAGTACCTTCTCGAATATTATAACCTCCTCGTACAAAACTCAAAATTTACAAAATTGCGAGCAAAACGTAATTTTAAGATTTGGTACCAGGAGGTTATGATGTGCGAAGAGGTATTTTAATAAACTGAAATTTTTTCAAGTACCTTCTCGAATATTATAACCTCCTCGTACAAAACTCAAAATTTACAAAATTGCGAGCAAAACGTAATTTTAAGATTTGGTACCAGGAGGTTATGATGTGCGAAGAGGTATTTTAATAAACTGAAATTTTTTCAAGTACCTTCTCGAATATTATAACCTCCTCGTACAAAACTCAAAATTTACAAAATTGCGAGCAAAACGTAATTTTAAGATTTGGTACCAGGAGGTTATGATGTGCGAAGAGGTATTTTAATAAACTGAAATTTTTTCAAGTACCTTCTCGAATATTATAACCTCCTCGTACAAAACTCAAAATTTACAAAATTGCGAGCAAAACGTAATTTTAAGATTTGGTACCAGGAGGTTATGATGTGCGAAGAGGTATTTTAATAAACTGAAATTTTTTCAAGTACCTCCTCGAATATTATAACCTCCTCGTACAAAACTCAAAATTTACAAAATTGCGAGCAAAACGTAATTTTAAGATTTGGTACCAGGAGGTTATGATGTGCGAAGAGGTATTTTAATAAACTGAAATTTTTTCAAGTACCTCCTCGAATATTATAACCTCCTCGTACAAAACTCAAAATTTAGAAAATTGCGAGCAAAACGTAATTTTAAGATTTGGTACCAGGAGGCTATGATGTGCGAAGAGGTATTTTAATAAACTGAAATTTTTTCAAGTACCTCCTCGAATATTATAACCTCCTCGTACAAAACTCAAAATTTAGAAATTTGCGAGCAAAACGTAATTTTAAGATTTGGTACCAGGAGGTTATGATGTGCGAAGAGGTATTTTAATAAACTGAAATTTTTACAAATGCCTCCTCGAATATTATAACCTCCTGGTACGAAACTCAAAATTTACAAAATTGCGAGCAAAACGTAATTTTAAGATTTGGTACCAGGAGGTCATGATGTGCGAAGAGGTATTTTAATAAACTGAAATTTTTTCAAATACCTCCTCGAATATTATAACCTCCTCGTACAAAACTCAAAATTTAGAAAATTGCGAGGAAAATGTAATTTTAAGATTTGAAAAATTTTGGTTACATAAAATATCTCTTCCCACATCATAACTCCTGGTACCAAGTCTAAAAATTACGTTTTGTTCGCAATTTTGTAAACTTTGAGATTCGTACCAGGAGGTTATAATAATCGAGGAGGTATTTGAAAAATTTTAAGAGAAAAAAATACCTCTTCGCACATCATAACCTCCTGGTACCAAATCTTAAAATTACGTTTTGCTCGCAATTTCGTAAATTTTGAGTTTCGTACCAGGAGGTTATAATATTCGAGGAGGTATTTGAAAAATTTCAGTTTAGTAAAATACCTCCTCGCACAACATAACCTCCTGGTACCAAATCTAATAATTACGTTTTATTCCGAATTTTGTAAATTTTGAGTTTCGTACCAGGAGGTTATAATAATCGAGGAGTTATTTAAAAATTTTTAATTTAATAACATACCTCTTCGTACATCATAACATCCTGGTACCAAATCTAAAAATTAAGTTTTGTTCGCAATTTTGTAAATTTTGAGTTTCGTACCAGGAGGTTATAATAATCGGGGAGGTATTTGAAAAATTTTAATATAAAATAAATACCTCTTCGCACATCATAACCTCCTGGTACCAAATCTTAAAATTACGTTTTTCTCGCAATTTTTTAAATTTTGGTAGCAGGTGGTCATTTTAAAATGTTTATGCAACTTCTTGTGCTGTATGTTTGGTTGCCTATATATTATTAAATTAAATTTATTTTTTAAATCTATCATATAAATAGTACTCCTATTGATAAGACATAAGGATTCTTTTCTGATTTGAATTTAATATTAAATATTTTTTTATTTATTAAGAATTGGAATGAATTGGCAACTAATAGTAAATGTGTTCTTATTTTTATTCTAATAAAATAAATAAAAACCTGTTAATTTTCTTTACAAGTTTTTGATTTTTCATCTTGTGTTTTTATAATTTTCTTTTCGTTTGGATCGCTTTTTAGTTTCTAAAAAGCTAGGATTCTTCTCTTTTTGTTATTGCTGTTGCGACGCCATCTAGCAGTAATAGGCCAGAGGACGGCAGTGGATAGGCTGGTAGCGCACTGTGAAGACATGGTAAAGAACTTAAGATATAGGCCACTTTAGATGCTGTATGTTTGGTTGCCTATAATATTTTGTATACAAATATTGTATTGTTTTGATTTACATAACCTAGAAACTTTACGTGATACGAAAATAATATTTAAAGCAAATAAAATTTGTAAAACAATAAGAAATTGTTTAATAATTTATTTAATTATTTTTAGTATGTTTGAAATACAGAAATAAGCAATATTTTCTTATTATTTATTTATTTTTTTGGTGTTGGCAACGCAGAGAGAGATGGGGATGTGAGACCATTCCCTCTCTGTTTTTTCAAGGCCTGTAAGACCCTATTGCGAACTTTCTAACAAAGCTATTTTTGATTTTATGGTACTTCCGGTTATGCCGGAAGTGGATGGCAACTTTCTTATTTTAAATGGAACACCTAGTACATTTTTACATTTTCGTGTTCTCCATAAAAATACCATTAAATTGACCTAGCATAGTGTGGTCTACGATTAATACTTTCGGAATTACGCCCAGTCGAAAAATCGCATTTCTATGCAACTTCATTTACACCGGAAGTGGAAAATTAACGAACTTAAGGTTAAACATAATTTTGTTTAAATTTAATGTTATTAACTAATTGCAAAAGAAAATCATTTAAAATAAGGAAGTTGGAGCAGTGGGCCCCAACTTCCGGTGTAAATGAAGTTGCATAAAAATGTGATTTTCAAATGGGCGTAACTCTATTAATAGTAGAGCACAGTACGCTAGGTCAATTTAATGGTATTTTTATGGAGAACGCGAAAATGCAAAAATATACTGGGTGTTTCATTTAAAATAAAAAAGTTGCCATCCACTTCCGGTATAACCGGAAGTTCCACAAAATCAAAAATACCTTTATTAGAAAGTTCGCAATTAAATACTTTAGTGGACAAATTTTAAGAATCGAAAACATAACCGTTCAAAAGTTAGCACGGGGGGGATTTTCTTTATGTCCGCACTACTGTAGAAACAAATATACAGGGTGTCCAATTTGACGTTGGACTGTATGGGTATCTATGTTATTATTGGAGATAGAAAGTCGGTTAAATGGACAAAGTAGTAGAGATTTTTTCGGATATTATTAATTCATTTACAAAAAACTTGAATATCGCATCGTTCCAACGCTATCTTGAAAAAATAAGTAAATGCGATTTTTTAAATATGGTTATAACTTGTTTATTTTCTGTGATACCAAAAAAGTTTTTTGACATAATACAGACAATTATTTGTGTACAATGCAGTAAAACAAATGAATATTTTTTTTCGCTAACGGATTGACCGGAAATGAACCAAACTTATTTTTTTCTTATGGCAGCCATATTGGATTTACACATATTCGGAATCAGTATTTTTTTTTGAGTAATTTGGTATACCATATGTCATATTTAAAAAAAAATGAAATTATTTGATTTTACAAACTAACATTGGACTTTAAGAGATGTAAATTGTCAATAACATAAATGTAACCATTTAAAATATTTCTTGTAAAATAAATCTTAACACATATGTATTGACAGTTTACATCTATTCAAGGCCATTTTTTGGTTAGTAAAATAAAATTATTTCTATTTTTCTTAAAATATTACATATGATATATCAAATTATTTAGAAAAATACACTTATTCCGAATATGTGTAAATCCAATATGGCTGCCATAAGAAAAAAATAAGTTTGATTCATTTCCGGTCAATCCATTGGCGAAAAAAAATATTCATTTGTTTTACTGCATTGTACACAAAAAAATGTCTGTACTAAGTCAAAAAATAATTTTTGAACCACCGAAAATAACGAAGTTATAGCCATAATTTTGAAAATCGCATTTTCTTGTTTTTTCAAGATAGCGTTGGAGCTATGCGATATTCAAATTTTTTGTAAATGAATTATTAATAAACTACTTTGTCCATTTAACCGACTTTCTATCTCCAATAATAACAAAGATACCCATACAGTCCAACGTCAAATGGGACCACCCTGCATATTAACTGTGTCGTCAAAAAAAAATATCGAAAATATGCTTTTTTTGTATCGAATAAACCTTACTCCCCCCTTAAAATAAAACAAAATTTTAATTAAAAAATATTTTTTATTAAATAACTTAAATTAACTATATTACAAATTAAAATACTGTTTTTATTATAAATTACAATACTTTTAATATTTAAATATGTACAATATATCATCTCTCGTTAGTTTATATTATAAATCTAAAAGGAAAATGATTATATTTAATTGTATTAGTGTTAATTTACAACTCACCCATCGTTTCTTGTTGAATTTCAACTTTGTATGTAGGATTGTCGTACGCTGATTGGCTAACCCTTTGCGGTGGTGTAATACAGGCTTTATTTTGGCTGTGCCGCCTCACCAAAATTAACAATAAAACTAAAGTACTAAGAATGGCTATGGCAGCCAAAATTGCAACAATGACTAGTGGACCATAATAGTCTCCTCTATCTTCAGGCTCTCCCGACAATTTATCTAAAAAAATAAATGGATATACAGTGTGTCCCTAGATTTATGCAACGATTTAACACCTTGTTTTGAAGATGCTCCAAGACTTGGTGCAGATCTAGGTTTGGTAATAAAATCCTGCACGTTACTAGTCTTAATCTTCCCATTCGTTAAGTAAATTTCTAACCATAACCGATACCTAGTACCTGGTTTTAAGTCGGTTATAATTGACTTGGAAGGAGAGTCACGCTTAGCTACTTTAAACGTACTTAAGTCACTCTTTCCGGAATCACTTTGATAAATGGCGCGATAAATATTAACGTATTTATCTTCAGGATAAGGAACGCCCGACCAAGAAATTTCTACATTAGTCGGTTTAATTATTGAAATTTCTAAAGTAACGTTGAAACCATAGGTATCAACTTCATTGGCAGTGGTGAAGTGTAGCATATGTTCCGCATGCAATTCAGTCAATTGTCCGGGGAATGGTATAAAAAATATCCCAATTTCATACTTCGAATTTGGTTTTAAATTCTCTAAAGTATACGTAGTTACAGCTCTATGAATCAATGGAGTAGCCGCATAAATTTTTCCATCAATTTCCTTAAACCTCAATTGCACTCCATCGATGAATTGCAATTCATACTCGGTGAATTTTCGCCATGCAACATTCACCCACGTGGAATTAATATCAGTAATGACCATATCCGGATCAATTGGTATCATTGGTGGTAAAGTACTGGTCGAAGGTGCTTTTAAAGTGCGAATTTTATAAATCCTACTAGTTGGAGTATTATGCAAGTCTCTTAAAGTCACTGTAATTTTAATCCTGTACTCGGTATCAGGTCGAAGCTCAACCAAATCAAATTCCAGCTGAGGTGTTGCTATTAAATCACTAGGTGGCGCAAAAATTTGCAACTCCCAAGAATTTTGATCATCATCACTGCAAGCAATTTAATTTAATATTTAATCACACAAAATTTCACAAACCGTACTCCCTATGCGTGTATCTAACTTCAACTCTCCCATGTAAACCGACAATCACTGGTGGTACAGTAAAAGCCAAGCGAATGGTATTCGCATCGAGGGCTTCAAGTATATTCACTTGTATATCATCATGAGGTTGTTGATAACCCGGGAGGTTATTAAAGTTCCCTGGAAACATCCCGCTTAAACCTTCAAGAAAATAAAAATTACCACCCTGAAATTTCTGAAGAATAACCACCAACCTGTTGAATTTTGTTGTGGACGTCCGTTAAATTGGGGCATAAAAACTTGTCCATTATTATTGGGTTGAGGATAGAGGAGGTTTTGGTTAAACGAGTTAGTTGAGTGGCTGTTTTTATGAATGTCTTGCAGGATTTGTTCCAGGGTAACACCTGGAGGTAAATTAAGATTTTTATTCGGAAAATCCGTTCGGGTTGGGATGTTATGAATTTCTAAGACTGAACCAGGTGGGTAATTTGCTAGGTCTGGGTGTTGATTGATGATGTGTAACAATTCTTCAGGTGAGCCTTTACCATGGATTCTAATATGAGGCGCGTTTGGTAAAGGAAAACTTTCGAAATTTTTAGTAGGAAGGTCTTCGTCGATATTATTGTCTTTGGATGGGTTGGATGGTCTTTTTTTAGTGTTTTTGTTATTTTGTTTGGGTTTATAATTTGGATTGAAGGGTCCGAGGAATGGTGTTGTGTCAATGTCTTTTGTAACTTTTTCGTCTTTGGTTGGTTTTGAAGGTTTTAAACCATCAGCAGTTTTATTGTTATTTGTGTAAATTAATAATGGGCCCAAAATTTTATCTTGGGTTTGTGCTGGTGATTCCGAAGGTGCCACTAAATTAGTTTCGTTTTGTTTCGCAGTACTATTGCCTCCTGAAATTTCATTTTTTAATGGTAACCTTTCTAAAAATTATTTTTCCAAAACCAGATATATTTACAGGTGGAATTGGTGCTTATTACTAGTATTATTATTTGTACAATATACAACTAATAAATCTGGGATAAAATTTTGAATTTCCTAAAGCTTTATTAAAAAACGTGTTTATCATCCACCAGATTTTAGTCCATGCACTTTTAACCACTACAAAAATTAGTAAGTGATGAAAAGCGTGTCCAAAAATATTTGCCGTAAGGTTACCAAAATTTTTGAGATTACCAACTGGAGACTTTAAAATTAGTCGAACAAAAACAGTCCAAATATTTACAGAAATAAATTTGTCCTTAGTCCACAACAAATTAAAAAAATTGGTAACTTACCATTAATATTATCTTTATTGGGATTGCACATCCAGTAAACACAACAATCATCCCCAGGTAAGTGGCTTAAAATAGCACGTTGTGGTGGGCATTCGAGATTATCAGGAGGTAAAGCAGTGACGGGAGGGCAAATATTTTGGCAATCAATCTTCCCCATCTCGCAATAACATCTCTTCTCACACCCAGTGACGTTAAAAGGTACCTGTTGCCAATTTTGATAAGTTTCGCCTTTATAAACGCAAGAACCATTATTTTTACAGTGCAATTTTTCAGGACAACACACTGGAGCCACTGGGGTGAAATTAGCAGGAACTGTTTCCCATTCCAAACAATTTGGGTCAAGAACATCAGTGCCAAAATAAGTTGGGCACTCCATTTTCAAACATTTTACTCCAGATTCCTTGCAAGCGCAGAAGAAATCACAACCATCATTGAATTCATCACCGATTTTATAATCCTTTCCTTTATGCTCGCAACCTTTTCCATACTTCATTTTATCTTTTTTTTTATCATCTAATATTTCAATAATATCATCAGTATTTTCAATTTTGGCGAATTTGTAAGATGTCTCCAAACCCGAAAGGTAACCTCCTGGTAGTGGAGTAAACGTCTTCCATCTTATTTTATCGCTACTTATATCAATGAGTGGTAAGGTTTGATTAGTTTCAATTTTTGAATCAAAATCTAGTTTTATAGTTGTTGTATTAACGTACTTCACTGATATTAACTTGTTATCTTTTAGAGTCACATCGCAGATTAAAGTTTTGCAGCAAGGATCATTCATGTCAGGTATTTCCAAACATTTATTATCAATTGGTTTGGTGATAGGTGAACAACTGAAATTTTAGATGATTATTGAGATTTTCAAAATATCTTTATATTACCGTGGTTTACACGCTAATTTTCCTCCTGCTTCACAAGAACACACCTCCAAACACCCTTCTTGTATAACATCACCACGATTATACGTTTTATTCTTGTAATTGCAAATTTCTAAAGGTTCAGTTTCTAAAAAAACAATTTTAATATTCTACACTTTCTAAAAAAGTTAAATTATTACCTGTATCTGAAGTACATTGAAGTACAGCGCAACAAGGATCTTCCACAGATTTTTCAATACAAAATGGGTCCAAAGACTTTTTTCCTTTTCTTATAAAAGGACTTTTGCATCTATCAACGCAATCCATTTTACCATTAGCACAAGTGCATACGGAATCACAACCAACTTCAAGTTTTTCACCGTTTTCATACGTTAAACCACCTTTTTCGCAAATTCCTGGAATAAAATGATTAAAAATAAGGTTTAGGTAAAATTGGAATTCTACCTAAAGTAATATTCTTGTCCAAAATTTTAGGTGATAAAATCTTGGCGCTTTCAATAGGAATATCCTCATCATCATCATCCATGCTGACATCACTTAAATCCTTGACCCCAGTGGTATTACTCAATAAATTCTCATGGTCCCCAACTGCAAAATCCAGTGCCCGTCCCCTATCACTACTGGTATTCGCGACCATCGTCGTGAAACTAGGAACTGTGGTAGTAACCCCCAAAACCATTTGGTCTTCAGCCAGCATGCTCAAAACCTCGGGTTTCCCCAGTGGTTTAGTTGTGATTTCCTGAATGTAGGGCACCTGAGCGTCTGCAGGAAGAAAAAAGTCGATTAATTAAAGCCTGCCGGCGATGAAAAACACTAAATATTAAGCGATTAATTTGGATATATTGTAAGCTACTTGGTAAACCCGTTTGGCGTGTGCTTGCTCACTTCGGAGCTTATGTGGAACATAGCCTTGATCGTGAAAATTTCACATGCAATTTAAGTAATTATGAGAATTTCATGTTGGAATAGGTCAATGGTTTATAAATAAACACCAATTTCTTATACTACCAATTCCAAAATTTTGGACATATCAAAATTTTTGGTGGGAGCTAAAAAGTGTAACTAAAATATTCTAAAACGGTATTAATCATCATATTTTAATGACGCATCGATTGAGTTATTACAGCAATTAAATTAGCATCAGAAAGTATAGAAGAACCATTTTTTGAAACTGATTAGTAAACAAATGAATTCGTTATTCGTGATTTATTCCAACGCATGCAAGTGCAACTGTTTACGGTCATGGTTCGTGATTCAAAACAAATGTGGCGGTTCAAAAATGACAATTACATCATTGAATTGTTCTTATTTGTTAGGAAAATCGAGCCTGTGATGGTGAAAGTTAGGCCAGACGTGTGCAACAAAGCAATGGGATTGTTGCTTAGGCTCGTCTTTTAAATTTTGTTCAAGTGGTTTTTAGGAGATGAAAGCAGGACGTCAAACACCTAAAGTAAACCACTTCTACTCCATTCAAATGATAAAAAGCGGATAGAGTAACTCCGGATGTGTTTATAATGGCGATTTGGTGTTATAACAGGAAATTTCGCTTTTGTTTTACTGATAACATCTTAACAGATTTTCATTGCTTTTACTTATTACCACCACTGATGAAACACATCAAATACTTAAACAAAAAAATTGCACCAGTGTAAATTTGCCTTTTAATAAAAAAAATAATGTAGCTCATCATAATTTGTAAATAACTTTTGTTCTAATTAACTTCTAAAAAAACTAAAAACGCTAAAATAAACCTCAATTAAAGAGGATTAAATTTGTACCATTAAACACCCCTGTTCAACCCATTTTAATGACGATATAATGATAAATACACGTGAAACTGAAAATTTGCGAACTTTTGAGTTTAGAGCTGAATATCTTTTAATTAAAAAGTCGAGTAAAAAATGTAAAAATATACAAAGATGAGTGATTTAATTGGGATTACAAGGATATGTAAAGTTTTTATATAAGTTATTTAGAACAAAAGTTATTAAAAATTTTCTCTGGAAGGAATGCAGGTAAAAATTTTACTGCTGGAATATTATATTACTGACTTGTCATCATTAAAAATTTGAAGTATTTTCTTGGAAAAATATAATTTTAATAAACATTTTATTTAATAATAAAACAAAAAAAATAAAACTCAAAAGTTGCATTTATCACAAATTTTTGACCAGTGTGAAGTTGGCTTTTAATAAAAAAAATAATGTAACTCATTATAATTTGTAAATAACTTTTGTTCTAATTAACTTATAAAAAAACTAAAAACACTAAAATAAACCTTAATTAAAGAAGATTAAATTTGCACCATTAAACACCACTGTTTAACCCAGTTTAATGACGATATAATAATTAATACACCTGAAACTGTGAAAATTTTCGAAATTTTGAGTTTAGAGCTGAATATCTTTTAATTAATGAGTCTAGTAAAAAATGTAAAAATATCCAAAGATGAGTAATTTAATTGGAATTACAAGGATATGTAAAGTTCTTCTATAAGTTATTTAGAACAAAAGTTATTAAGAAATTTCTCTTGAAGAAACGCAGGTAAACATTTTACTGCTAGAATATTATATTACTGACTTCTCATCATTAAAAATTTGAAGTATCTTCTTGGAAAAATATAATTATAATAAACATTTTATTTAATAATAAAACAAAAAAAATAAAACGAAAAAGTTGCATTTATCACAAATTTTTGACCAGTGTGAAGTTGGCTTTTAATAAAAAAAATAATGTAGCTCATCATAATTTGTAAATAACTTTTGTTCTAATTAACTTATAAAAAAAATAAAAACACTAAAATAAACCTTAATTAAGGAAGATTAAATTTGTACCATTAAACACCACTGTTCAACCCATTTTAATGACGATACAATAATTAATACACCTGAAACTGTGAAAATTTTCGAAATTTTGAGTTTAGAGCTGAATATCTTTTAAATAATGAGTCTAGCAAAAAATGTAAAAATATCCATAGATGAGTAATTTAATTGGGACTACAAGGATATGTAAAGTTTTTATATAAGTTATTTAAAACAAAAGTTATTAAAAATTTTCTCTGGAAGGAATGCAAGTAAAAATTTTACTGCTGGAATATTGTAATACTGACTTCTCATCAATAAAAATTTGAAATATTTTCTTGGAAAAATATAATTTTAATAAACATTTTATTTAATAATAACACAAAAGAAATAAAACTAAAAAGTTGCATTTATCACAAATTTTGACCTGTGTGAAGTTGGCTTTTAATAAAAAAATAATGTAGCTCATCATAATTTGTAAATAACTTTTGTTATAATTAACTTATAAAAACACTAAATTAAACCTTAATTAAAGAGGATTAAATTTGTACTATTAAACACCACTGTTCAACCCATTTTAATGACGATATAATAATTAATACACCTGAAACTGTGAAAATTTTCGAAATTTTGAGTTTAGAGCTGAATATCTTTTAATTAATGAGTCTAATATAAAATATAAAAATATCCATAGATGAGTAATTTAATTGGGATTACAAGGATATGTAAAGAATTTTATGTAAGTTATTTAGAACAAAAGTTATTAAAAATTTTCTCTGGAAGGAATGCAGGGAAAAATGTTACTGCTGGAATATTTTATTAGTGACTTCTCATCAATAAAAATTTGAAATATTTTCTTGGTAAAATATAATTTTTATAAACATTTTATTTAATAATAAAACAAAAAAAAATAAAACTCAAAAGTTGCATTTATCACAAGTTCTTGACCAGTCTGAAGTTGGCTTTTAATAAAAAAAATAATGTAGCTCATCATAATTTGTAAATAACTTTTGTTCTAATTAACTTATAAAAAAACTAAAAACACTTAAATAAACCTTAATTAAAGAGGATTAAATTTGTACCATTAAACATCACTGTTCAACCCATTTTAATGACGATATAATAATTAATACATCTGAAATTATGAAAATTTTCGGAATTTTGAGTTTAGAGCTGAATATCTTTTAATTAATGAGTCTAGTATAAAATGTAAAAATATCCATAGATGAGTAATTTAATTGGGATTACAAGGATACGTCAAGTTTTTATATAAGTTATTTAGAACAAAAGTTATTAAAAATTTTCTCTGGAAGGAATGCTGGTAAAAATTTTACTGCTGGAATATTATATTACTGACTTCTCATCAATAAAAATTTGAAATATTTTCTTGGAAAAATATAATTTAAATAAACGTTTTATTTAATAATAAAACAAAAAAAATAAAACTCAAAAGTTGCATTTATCACAAATTTTTGACCAGTGTGAAGTTGGCTTTTAATAAAAAAAATAATGTAACTCATCATAATTTGTAAATAACTTTTGTTCTAATTAACTTATAAAAAAACTAAAATAAACCTTAAATAAAGAGGATTAAATTTGTACCATTAAACACCACTGTTCAACCCATTTTAATGACGATATAATAATTAATACACCTGAAACTGTGAAAATTTTCGAAATTTTGAGTTTAGAGCTGAATATCTTTTAATTAATGAGTCTAGTAAAAAATGTAATAACATCCATAGATGAGTAATTTAATTGGGATTACAAGGATATGTAAAGTTTTTATATAAGTTATTTAGAACAAAAGTTATTAAAAATTTTATCTGGAAGGAATGCAGGTAAAAATTTTACTGCTGGAATATTATATTATTGATTTATCATCAATAAAAATTTGAAATATTTTCTTGGAAAAATATAATTTAAATAAACGTTTTATTTAATAATAAAACAAAAAAAAAACAAAAAACTCAAAAGTAGCTTTTATCACAAATTTTTGACCAGTGTGAAGTTGGCTTTTAATAAAAAAATAATGTAGCTAATCATAATTTGTAAATAACTTTTGTTCTAATTAACTTATAAAAAAACTAAAAACACTAAAATAAACCTTAATTAAAGAGGATTAAATTTGTACCATTAAACACCACTGTTCAACCCATTTTAATGACGATATAATAATTAATACACCTGAAACTGTGAAAATTTTCGAAATTATGAGTTTAGAGCTGAATATCTTTTAATTAATGAGTCGAGTAAAAAATGTAAAAATATCCATAGATGAGTAATTTAATTGGGATTACAAGGATATGTAAAGTTTTTATATAAGTTATTTAGAACAAAAGTTATTAAAAATTTTCTCTGGAAGGAATGCAGGTAAAAATTTTACTGCTGGATTATTATATTACTGACTTCTCATCAATAAAAATTTGAAATATTTTCTTGGAAAATATAATTTTAATAAACATTTTAATTAATAATAAAATAAAAAAAAAAACTAAAACTAAAAGTTGCATTTATCACAAATTTTTGACCTGTGTGAAGTTGGCTTTTAATAAAAAAAAAATAATGTAGCTCATCATAATTTGTAAATAACTTTGGTTTTAATTAACTTAGAATAAAACTAAAAACACCAAACAAAAGCTTAATTAAAGAGGATTAAAATGATACCACTCACCATACATTTTCGACCGATTTTAATAACGATATAATGATAAATAAACCGAATCAATGTAAAAATTTGCAAAATTTTGAGTTTGCTGTTGAATATCTTTTAATTTAAAAGTCGTACAAAAAATGTAAAAGTATCCTCAAATAGGTAATTTAATTGGGATTACAACGGTGTACACATTTTTTATATAGGTTATTTACAAAAAAAATTATTTGCAAATTATCGGGAATTGCATTATTTTTTTATTAAAAGCCAGCTTCACACTGGTCAAACATTTCTCGTCATAAATCCATATTTTTGTTTGTATATTTATGATTCGTATTTTTACACCCTGAGGCACAAGGATGTTTTGCTTCATCTTTTAGCTAAATGGGAAAAATGATAATAATTGAGCCTGATGAAGGTTCTTATTAAAGTAAATACTCATATCTATGAAGGAAGTTAAATTTAATTACAGTGTTGATAGCGCAACGTCTGTGGATTTATAAACAGGTAGGTAACTCAATTTTATGATTACGATGAGGTAATTTATTAAATTGCCAGCTCTTGGATCAAAATTAGGGTCATTATTTTATAGATTAAAGTGTGTTTAGTTTATTAATGTACTTTCCATGTACATGCACCCACTTTCGTAAAAATTGCAACAAATTTTATCACTTTTTTTTGATTTATTTGACATTTTTGATTAATTAATTGTGAGGATAATAATATGATGAAATGGAAAGTTTTATCTTTGCATCTTATTGCAATTATGCTTAAAATCTTAAGCTTTTACGAGATAATCAATGAGTCAAGGTTACAATGCATACATAATCTTTAATCACTCCGGTTTCATTAAATAAATAATTAATTATTCAGAAAAATATTGTTTTTTAATATTTTACTAATAAAATTAATGGTTTTAGAAAATAATAATATACAGTGTGTCCAAAATTTATTGAGTACAACTAACCTAACCTCAATTTAATTTTTAGCCATATGCCATATAAATAATTAGGTGTTTTTATCATTTGGTTTTATGAGGAAATTACTATTTCGTGTAATGGTAGTAAAAATTTTACAGAATTTTGATTTCTTCGAAGATACTGCTAGGTTGTAGCTGTACATCGACCTTCGCGACACTAACGAGTAGTTCTGCTTCGATACATAATCATAGCTTATGCATTATATTAATGTAATGATTTGAAACGAGATTTACGGTATAATTTTTCATGTCAAACATTTATTCTATGATTATTTCCACAAATAAAGTCATAATTGTAATTGTACTTTACTATATTACTTCAATTACATCATTGGATCGGCAAATAGGAGACATCAGATCCAGGATCTTTGAACAAAATAATGGTTTTCACTAAATAAAAATTAACAAACATTTTGGAAACCTTATAGTCCAGAATGCTTGTTGGGGCCCCTATAATACTTGTTTGTCAGTGACTCCAAAAAATCTAATCTTCTTGAATTTAATAATTCTTTTACTCTAAAAAACTTTAATAACTTTAGAACGGTGCAAGATTTTTTAAAAATTCTTTATGCATCAAACTGCAATTCAATAGGTAATTAAAATGAGATTTTTTAATATTTTGTAGTTACTCAGTGGCGTACTATGTCGTTTCTTGCATCGAAATTCATAAAAAATCAATTTTAATCTTAAATTATTTTGGAAAAACTTTAATAACTTAAGAACGGTGCAAGATTTTTCAAAAATTCTTTGTGCATCGTAAACTGCAATTCAATAGGTAATTAAAACGATATTTTCCAATATTTTGTAGTTATTCAGTGGCGCACCAAGTCGTTTTTTGCAGCGAAATTCCCAAAAAAATCAATTTTAATCTTAAATTATTTTGGAAAAACTTTAATAACTTAAGAACGGTGCAAGATTTTTCAAAAATTCTTTATGCGTCATGAACCGCAATTCAATAGGTAATTAAAATGATATTTTTCAATATTTTGTAGTTACACAGTGGCGTACCAAGTCGTTTCTTGCATCGAAATTCATAAAAAATCAATTTTAATCTTAAATTATTTTGGAAAAACTTTAATAACTTTAGAACGGTGCAAGATTTTTCAAAAATTCTTCATGCATCATAAACTGCAATTCAATATGTAATTAAAATGATATTTTTAATATTTTGTAGTAACTCAATGGCGTACCATGGCGTTTCTTGCACCGAAATTCATAAAAATATCAATTTTATTCTTAAATTATTTTTGAAAAACTTTAATAACTTAAGAACGGTGCAAGATTTTTCAAAAATTCTTTATGCATCATGAACTGCAATTCAATAGGTAATTAAAACGACATTTTTCAATATTTTGAATTTACTCAGTGGCGTACTATGTCGCTTTTTTGCACCGAAATTCATAAAAAATCAATTTTAATCTTAAATTATTTTGGAAAAACTTTAATAACTTAAGAACGGTGCAAGATTTTTCAAAAACTCTTTATGCATCATGAACTTCAATTCAATATGTAATTAAAATGATATTTTCCAATAGTTTGTAGTGACTCAGTGGCGTACCAAGTCGTTTGTTGCAGCGAAATTCCCAAAAAAATCAATTTTAATCTTAAATTATTTTGGAAAAACTTTAATAACTTAAGAACGGTGCAAGATTTTTCAAAAATTCTTTGTGCATCGTAAACTGCAATTCAATAGGTAATTAAAACGATATTTTCCAATATTTTGTAGTTATTCAGTGGCGCACCAAGTCGTTTTTTGCAGCGAAATTCCCAAAAAAATCAATTTTAATCTTAAATTATTTTGGAAAAACCTAAAATTTTGTAGTTCAATAAATTCAAAAATTATGGACAAATTTTATACGTTTAGTGATCAATTTTTTACTAATTAAAAAAAAGTAGGTGACCGTTACCATTGTTATGGGAAGTCATAAATTGTAAATCAAGAAGAACTAATAACAAAATTGCTTCTGGAAAATCAATTCACCGCACTAATGAATTAAAAACTCAATTAAGGTGTATTTATATTGTAAATAAATCGATTATTGCATATAAACTAAATTTTATGGTACAATTCTAAAAATTACCAGTAGTTAACGAGAAAATAATTGTTCCAACACATACAATTAGAACAAAATCATTCTCTTCATCATATTTCAGAGCGAGATTAGAAAGGATTGCGGTATTTTTTGCAATTGTGGTCTACAAACGCAACTCAAGACGAGAAACAATATTGTTAATACTAAAGTTCATTGACCAAAAATGTTATACATAAAATTTTTTTAAATAAAGCAATTGACAAATACCTAATAAAATTTGTATGACGATGCAAATGCATCGTAGTTGTTGCGGTTGGAACAAACTTTTTTACAACTGTTTTAACTGTAGATTCAAGCAATAAAAGAGGGAAAAATAAATGAGATTAGCCTAAAAAGCAGCAAAAATACAAAGGTATAACGCGATTGCGTGCGAATTGGATTTTTATTCATTAACTTCCTCATAATGGAACAATGCGTTTAATTATCCATTCTCGTTCCTACATTTTTAGAATCATGAAAGTGTAAACACTCGAATAATCAAATTCTTACAAACCCCGATTTTCACCATTATGCATTCAATCCACGTTTATATTTAAAACAGGAGGAACTCAACTTTTACAGTTACTCAGAGAAATTCTACTACTTAATGACGACTTATGACCACCTTTAATTTATAACAGTTAAATTTCAACGCCTTACTTATTTTTGTTTTAATTATTTTTTTAAAATATTTAAACGTTTTAATTGCGATAATTAAAAAATAACACCTTATCTTAAATTACCTACCATAAAAAAATTTACACCCATTTTTTTTGATAAATACGGAATTTTTAGCTATTTTTTCATTTAATTTGTCACAAAAATGAATTTCCACGTTTTTGGTTTGATGTTTATTCTACTTCCTTCCATAGTTTTTTTTTGAAGTACACGTTACGACGATTTAAATGAAAAAAAAAATGGCGAAAACACCACAAAGAGGTAAAAAAAATATTTTTTTAAAATATTTTTTCATTTAATTATATTTTAGGTACACCAAGAAACACCTTACATGAATTTATTTTAGAAATGTCACCAATTAATGGTCAGAAATAAAAATATAGCAATATAATAGTTGTTTTTGTTACTCACAAAAACTACAAGAATCTTAATTTTTTTTTCATCTTAAACTAAAGAAAGAAATTATGGTATTTGTGTGAGATCGTAAAATATTTGTAATCTCACAGGATTTAAACTTGTAATAAGGCCAATTGCGCGAATCATTCATGCGAAAATGACCCTTATTCATAGAGTCAATAAGGTGAAAAACGATATCTCAAAAATTCGAATGCATTATTTTAATGAAAGGGAAAATAATTTTATAAATTTCTCCTTTACGTAAAGATAATTATCCCGTATAAAAATATAACACAATATTTATGCACTGTGAGAGTGAGATTATTATACAGGGTGATTCAGACCACACGTGACACCCATTTATCTCGAGAACGCGTTATCGTACATGGCCGAAATAAAAAATTTTATTACCAAAGTGAACCTAAAGAATCCATTGGTGAACTTATTTTTTTCCGGAACAATTGGGAACTATCCGGAACCGGAAGTAAATTTGATTTTTTAAATGGCAACATCGGTCGAGTTTGGAATGGTTTGATAGGTCTTTCAAAAACAAATAACTTTTATTAAAATATTTTTTTAATATTTTCCATAGTTTAGAATTTATTCGAAAAACAAAAAAAAAATGTTAAAAAAAGTAAATAAAAATTATTGCATATTTTGAAGAATTTTATTGAAATATGGACAAATATGATATTTAAAGTTGGTAAAACATTAGAATTTGTAGAAAGAGTTTATAAATTTATAAAATTCTTCAAAATATACAATAATTTTTATTTACTTTTTTTAACATTTTTTTTTTGTTTTTCGAATAAATTCTAAACTATGGAAAATATTAAAAAAATATTTTTATAAAAGTTGTTTGTTCTTAAAAGACCTATCAAACCATACTTATATTTTTCCGGAACAACCCGGAACTATCCGGAACCGGATATCACTTTGATTTTTTAAATTTCAACATAGGTCGAGTTTGGTGTGGTTTGATAGGTCTTTTCAAAATGAACAACTTTTATTAAATTATTTTTTTAATATTTTCCATAGCTTAGAATTTATTCGAAAAACAAAAAAAAATGTTAAAAAAAGTAAATAAAAATTATTGCATATTTTGAAGAATTTTATTGAAATATGGACAAATATGATATTTAAAGTTGGTAAATCATTAGAATTTGTAGAAAGAGTTTATAAATTTATAAAATTCTTCAAAATATGCAATAATTTTTATTTACTTTTTTTAACATTTTTTTTTTGTTTTTCGAATAAATTCTAAACTATAGAAAATATTAAAAAAATATTTTTATAAAAGTTGTATGTTCTTAAAAGACCTATCAAACTATATACTTATATTTTTCCGGAAGAACCCGGAATTATCCGGAACCGGATATCACTTTGATTTTTTAAATTGCAACATAGGTCGAGTTTGGTGTGGTTTGATAGGTCTTTTCAAAATAGACAACTTTTATTAAAATATTTTTTTAATATTTTCCATACTTTGGAATTTATTAGAAAAACAAAAAAAATGTTAAAAAAGGTAAATAATAATTATTGCAGATTTTGAAGAATTTTGTTGAAATATGGACAAGTATGATATTTAAAGTTGGTAAAACATTAGAATTTGTAGAAAGAGTTTATAAAATTATAAAATTCTTCAAAATATGCAATAATTTTTATTTACTTTTTTTAACATTTTTTTTTGTTTTTCGAATAAATTCTAAACTATGGAAAATATTAAAAAAATATTTTTATAAAAGTTGTTTGTTCTTAAAAGACCTATCAAACCATATACTTATATTTTTCCGGAAGAACCCGGAATTATCCGGAACCGGATATCACTTTGATTTTTTAAACTGCAACATAGGTCGAGTTTGGTGTGGTTTGATAGGTCTTTTCAAAATAAACAACTTTTATTAAAATATTTTTTTAATATTTTCCATACTTTGGAATTTATTAGAAAAACAAAAAAAATGTTAAAAAAGGTAAATAATAATTATTGCAGATTTTGAAGAATTTTGTTGAAATATGGACAAGTATGATATTTAAAATTGGTAAAACATTAGAATTTGTAGAAAGAGTTTATAAAATTATAAAATTCTTCAAAATATGCAATAATTTTTATTTACTTTTTTTAACAATTTTTTTGTTTTTCGAATAAATTCTAAACTATGGAAAATATTAAAAAAATATTTTTATAAAAGTTGTATGTTCTTAAAAGACCTATCAAACTATATACTTATATTTTTCCGGAAGAACCCGGAATTATCCGGAACCGGATATCACTTTGATTTTTTAAACTGCAACATAGGTCGAGTTTGGTGTGGTTTGATAGGTCTTTTTAAAATAAACAACTTTTATTAAAATATTTTTTTAATATTTTCCATAGTTTAGAATTTATTAGAAAAACAAAAAAAATGTTAAAAAAGGTAAATAATAATTATTGCATATTTTGAAGAATTTTGTTGAAATATGGATAAGTATGATATTTAAAGTTGGTAAAACATTAGAATTTGTAGAAAGAGTTTATAAATTTATAAAATTCTTCAAAATATGCAATAATTTTTATTTACCTTTTTAACAATTTTTTTTGGTTTTCGAATAAATTCTAAACTATGGAAAATATTAAAAAAATATTTTAATAAATGTTGTTTCTTTTTAAAAGACCTTTCAAACGATACCATACTCGACCTATGTTGCCATTTAAAAAATCAAAGTTACCTCCTGTTTCGGGTAGTTCCGTGTTGTTCCGGAAAAAAATAAGTTCACCAATTGATTCTTTAGGTTCACTTTGGTAATTAAATTTTTTATTTCGGCCATGTACGATAACGCGTTCTCGAGATAAATGGGTGGCACTGGTGGTCTGAATCACCCTGTATATTACATTAAAAATATTGCATGAACTGAAGTAATTTTTATAATTGCGAATTCAAAAAAGCGTACGTATTTTATATTAATTACTCATAAAACTAATTATGCAAAATATTTAAATAAAACCAAAAATTAGTAGTGGAAATTTCTGTTTTAATTATAAATAAAATTTTCTAGGATTTTATTAAAATATAATTATTTAAATGAATAAACTAGTTTATCTTTGAAATAAATTTACATACAGGTGTACTATTAACGTTATTTTATGAATTACTTCTTATAATAAAAATCTTGTATCTTCATCGAGCGTTAAAGTCTCCACATTGCGACCTTTTTAAGCAACTGTATTCTCATGAAATGGCTAACTAACAACCTTTTTCTTCCACGATCATATTTTACAACGTATCATTTATAAATCAATGATTTCCCAATGTAATTTACACAAGTGGCTCACTTTTTATTGTTACCAATTTCCCAAGGGCGTGCGAAAAGCGTTTTTACCTTAAAGAAAATTACTAATCCCGGTTTAATTCCAGTATTTATACTAGTTCAGTTATGTATTACCTTTTTCGAAATTGTTTCATCTTCGTGATTCATAAATAAATAAATATTTATGACGTGATCGGTTTAAATTTCAGTAACCCACGATTGACACTCCTTAAACTACTTTCTTCTTTTCAATCTTTAAATAAATAAAATCTTCCTCATCTCAAAAAATAAGATAAATCACCTGTAATTCTATGAAATTTAATATTTGAGAATAAAATACAAAGTATTAGTTAATAAGAATCATTTTCGCGTTCTCAAAAAAGCGCAAACTTAAAAAGTAGCAATTAACATTTAAAGCTATTCTACTACATTTGAAATATCCCATGGGCGAAATTCATAATTAACGTAAATATTAGTTCTTTTATCCAGTAAGCAAGTTAGCATCAAATTGGCTTCTTCACAAGGATCAATATCCTTGTGTATTTTGTAGCATTCATTAAAACTATTTTCAAAAACATCTAGAGGTGTTTGAAAATCCAATCGGGCTTTATAATACTTTAAATTATCTTAAAAATATTAAAACTATACTTCAATTGAATTAATTTATAAATAGAACATTACATTTATTGTTGCTCCAAATTTCTGTTTTTTCAAGAATACAATGCTCGAAGCAATTCTTTTTATTATCCCCTTCTACAGGTTTTTTCAAATCATCCATATGAACCCCAAATGCGTATAAAACACATTCCTCAAGAGTTTTTCCTGATAAATCTGATGGTTCTGGAGATAAAGGTTTATCCACCTTAGTAGAGGTCTCTAACAAAAAAAAAACTAGGATAGAATTGTTTGTACGTTTTATACCCCATTTTTTACCTTGCGTTTTTATGAATTTCGAGCTAGAAATTAGTAGGAAAAATTTGAGCAACTTCATTTTTAAAGCGATTTTCACATGTTTTTCAAAAACGCACTCTTAATTTTTTAGTTGCTTTAAAAGATATCCTTTTGAATTGTCATGAATGAAATTGATATGTAGGTAACTGTATTTAGGTATTGTTTACAATTTTTGAAAGGTTTTTGGTTTGAGTTGCAAGAAATTGGTTTTCTAGTTGCAAAACGTGTGGTTATTTAATATGATTGACATTGGATACAGGTAGATCAAAAATCTTAACCACCTGAGGTTTTAAAGTCACGGGTTATTAATTTAGTTGTTCTACTTGATTTTTGCATTAGATCAGTGTTTCTTCCTTGTAGTCCTAAGCGTGCTGGTGTGTAATTAAGAAAGCTGGAAACCTGTCTTTGGATTTGTTGGTTCTTACCATTAGTGTTTGAGTTAAATCCTTGGCATCCAGGTCCTGGACATTCATCGCTGTACACCTTAGTCACAAACACAAGAAGCGCAAGAAGCACAAGCACTGCTTTCATTTTGTTATCACATAACATAGCACGTTTTGGCGGAATTGGAGTATCTAAGTCTAAGAAGAAATGACTACAACGCGGCTCGGGTAGATCTCATCACTGGCATTCTTCGTTCCGTGGCCGGTCAGCGGTCTGTACGTGGTTGGCCTCCACTACCTACCTAACCCACCTTTACCTTTCCTCCATTCCTCCTAATAAATGTCTATAGGCGATGTCAGGTAAAGTGCTCCTCTCACTTCGCCTGAGCTGCCGTGCCATGGAATTATTTCTCTCCGAAGGTTCACGGTGCCCATTTCAGGAAAACAAGAAATTATTACGGAACATTTTTTACACCGCTCAACTTTCAACTCTTCATCGCTTCTTCTTTTTTCATCCATCAACCACTCTTCTTCCAAATTTCATCATCAACATTACTGGAATCCAACGAAAATCGCCCAAAATTCGCATAGCTTCTTCTTTTTCCATCCACCAACCACTCTTCTTCCTTCTTCCAAATTTCATCAACAAAATTATTGTGAAATCCAACGAAAATGGGGCAAAATTTTCATCGCATCTTCTTTTTCCATCCACCAACCACTCTTCTCCCAAATTTCATCATCAAGATTATTATGGAATCCAACGAAAATCGGGTAAAATTTTCATCGCATCTTCTTTTTCCATCCACCAACCACTCTTCTTCCAAATTTCATCAACAAGATTATTGTGGAATCCAACGAAAATTTGGCAAAATTTTCATCGCATCTTCTTTTTCCATCCACCACTAACTCTTCTCTCAAATTTCATCATCAAGATTATTGTGGAATCCAACGAAAATCGGGCAAAATTTTCATCGCGTCTTCTTTTTCCATCCTTCAACCACTCTTCTTCCAAATTTCATCAACAAGATTATTGTGGAATCCAACGAAAATCGGGCAAAATTGTCATCGTTCTTCCAAATTTCATCATCAAGATTATTGGAACTCAACGAAAGTCGGGCAAATAAATTTCGATTCCGGTACTAAAGTTGCAATAGATTGGAGAAAGTCCCTTCCCCCTTCAATCATCCCACGTGAATGCAAATTTCTTAAACCAATTCCATGTCAAGGTTCTTGACTTGGCGTATTTCCCGACTTAAAACGTGTTTAAGAAATTCGTTTAATTTCAAGGAGTGTTTTATTATTATGCTATTCCATTGCATAATATTTAAAATCAAGACGTAAATCCTCCAACCTAGGGATTAAATTTATAAATGTTATGAGAAAATACTAATAGGACTTTCTTTAATTCACGTGTATTTACAACACGAAGTTTTTATTTAATAGGACACGAATTTTTACCGAATTTAATTGACAAAACGTGGATTTTTCTAGTAAAGCTTCATCATCAAAATAATTTTTCTGAGTGCAAGAACCAAACAAATATTAGCACAAAAAAAATATAAAATGTAGGAGTATTTTTTTTGTTTTTCACTTAATTATAATTCACCGTAATATACAATAATTAAAACAATTAAAATTGGCATACTAATTTTTTTATAATTAACAACGCTCAAGCAGTTCGTAAAATAATTAAAACTGCTTTTGTAATTACTTTTTAACGAATTTTATAAATATTTATTTTTATGCAAGAAAAACACTATTGTAAAATAACTATAAATCGAGACGTTTTCGGAAAATTCCTTGTTATACTTCAAAATTTTGCGACATTTTTCCACAATCAGTATAAAAAAGTAGTCAACCAGTTATACTTGCAAAAGCTTGTGTGGTTATAAAATCACAACACAAAAAATTCGTCGTTTGAACAAAAAATTGGAGTAAAAAAACTTTTTGTGGCTCTACACAAAAAGTAGTTCTTTTACTCCTAATTAAACAATATACAGGGTGTTTCTGAACAAGTGTCGAATAATCTAGGAATGGGTTTTTGGACAAATTTTAAGACAAAAAGTAAGAATATTTTTTTTCGCTAAAATGCTCCATTTTGGAATTGCAGGGCATTTTTTTCATAATTTCATTTTTTTTTGCATAATTTTTGTTCACTCTTAATTAAACCTGTATTCTTGAAAACATTACTAATATTGCACAGAAATAAACTAATTTTAGTTAAATTAGTAGACATTTAGAAATTTGAAGTAGTTTATTTTGTACCATAACTTCTAAACGCAACAAGTTATCAAAAAGGTTACAGAGAGCAAAAAGTTAAAAAAAACGTGTAAAAAAATGAATACTTAATTTTTTTCATAACCATGATCTCCCGAAAAACTTCACCTAACCTTCTTTTTTTGAAAATTTGCTAATTCATCTCAAGGCGGCTGCCAATAGGAAAGGTATTTGTAAAATTTGAGCCCATTATTATTAAAAATATAGATTTTATGTTAAAAAAAAATTGTAAACTTCAATGCCCTGCATTTGCGAAATGGAGCATTTTAGCGCAAAAAATTATTCTTACTTTTTATCTTAAAATTGGTTCAAAAACCCATTCCTAGATTATTCGACACTTGTTCAGAAACACCCTGTATTATTGTTTAAAACTTTTCTGGTACTCCATTTATGAGTAAATAAAACAAAATTGCTTCTTGTAAAACGATTGAAATATATTTTCGCTTATTTTTTAAAAATATACACTGTAACAAATCTCTTTTTATAAGTAGCTTTGTGCATTTCTTGTTAAATACTATAAAGTGGTTCACGAAAGAAGATAAATTAACAAAAATAAGATTTAATAAATCTTATAATTTAGTAGGTTTTGGTTCCAAGCAAATACAGTCTTTTCAATGTTAAAAAAAACAACTATTGGAGAAAAAATATTGCACTTAATTTAAATTCAATCATAAATTTATATGATGGTTTGATCTTCTTTCGAGAAATTCAAAATGAGTCAACTTAAAAATTTATACTGTATTAACAAATAGTGTTTTACACCAATTATATATGAATGATAGATATATTTACGTTAATTAAATAATTTATTTAATCTTCTTCGCCTCTCCTTCCTTAATTTTACCTTCAGTCTCTTTCTTCTCCACTTCTGGCGCATCTTCATATCTACAAACAAAAAATATCTTAATTTTTTTTAAATTTCATTTTTAAACATCCACCATTTTATAATTACGGGCGATAATTAAAATTTTTAAAATCCTAAAAAAATACCTGTTAATCTAGTTATTTTTGTATATTTTTATAATTTTTTAAATGTTTGTATAGTGCGTTTAAAAAAATATTTTCTTAAAGCCTACTAAACGAGGTATTATTATAGCTGCATTTTTATACATCTATAATTTTTGAACCACTACCAAACCTACAATTTGACAAAATTTCGTGTTGAAAAATCCGCCATTTTTTAACCTTTTACGACAATGAAAATTTTTAAAAACTCAATTAAAGGCAGATTGATCTAGTTTATAAATTATGCCTTTAAAAATTTTTAGCGTTTATTTTAGCAGTATAAATAAATAATTACTAAATCGCCAACAAATTGAATACTAAAGTTTTAGTTCTAAACAAAGACATCATTGAAGTGGCGTTTTTAAAACCCTGTAATTAAATAACTACTATTGATAATTTAAATTATCGAAAACTATATTAAAGCTGTTTTATTATAGTTTACAAAAATATTTAATAATTTTTTTTAGCGCAGAAATTAAGACCAGAAAAAATAATTTTGTACCAGGTTAAATAATTTTTCCTTTAAGTTTTGATTTTAAACGTCCGCCATTTTATAACCAATACCGGTAATTCAAATTTTTAAAATCCCAATCAAAACCATGTTAATCTAGTTATTATTATATATTTTTAAAAAAATTTAAATCTTGGTATTATGGTTTAAAAAAAATATTTTCTTAAAGCCTGCAAATTTTAAAACAAAATTATTGTAGTTTTTTTAAACGACTGTAATTTTTTAACCACTTATGATAGTTATAAATTTTAAAAATCATATAAAAGCCACATTATTCTAGTTATTGCAGGTATATTTTAATTTTTTTTATTGCATAAATTAATGCCGAAAATAATTATTTATTAGGAATCAAAGCTAAAATTTGACAAAATTTCGTGTTGAAACATCCGCCATTTTTTAACCTTTTACGATAATTAAAAATTTTAAAAACTCAATCAAAGCCACATTAATCTAGTTTATAAATTATGCCTTTAAAATGCAGTAATGCTTATTTTAGCAGTATAAATAATTAATTACTAAATCGCCAACAAATTTAACACTAAAGTTTTGCATTTAAAAGAAGACATTATGGAAGTTGCGTTTTTAAAACCCTGTAATTTAATAACTACCGTTGGGAATTTAAAATTTCAAAAACCATATTAATGCTGTTTTATTGTAATTTACAAAAGTATTTAATAATTTTTCTTAACGCAGAAATTAGGGCCTGAAAAAATAATTTTGTACCAGGCTAAACTATTTTTTCTTAAAGTTTTGATTTTAAACGTCCACCATTTTATAACCAATGGTGGTAATTCAAATTTTTTAAATCTCAATCAAAACCATGTTAATCTAGTTATTATTGTATATTTTTATTATTTTCTAAATGTTGGTATTGTGGTTTAAAAGAATATTTTCTTAAAGCCTGCAAATTTTAAAATAAAATGAGGTATTATTATTGTTGCTTTTTTAAACGGCTGTAATTTTTTAACCACTAAAGATAATTATAAATTTTAAAAATCATGTAAAAGCTACATTATTCTAGTTATTGCAGGTATATTTTAATTTTTTTTGTGGCTAAAATGAATGCTGAAAATAATTATTTATTACCAACCAAATCAAAAATTTAAAAAAAATGGTAGTGTTTTCACTTACTTAAAAAGGGCAGTTAAATCCCCTTTAATCAAAGCCAATAAAAGGGGGGTCCCTAAACAAGCAGGAACTAGATATAGAAGAGCGGGTTGTGCATGTTTGAAAATATGCATCACCAAAATCGTGGTCATTAATCCTAAGAAATAAGCGAAACACGTGGCGTAGAAATAAGTGCTGGTCTTTCTTTTAAGACTGTTATCAAATCTCAATAGTAACGCTATGAATATTCCAGGAATCACAATATCGCCCAATCCCAACATAGCGAAGTTACTGGCCGCTAAACCATTCGATAAAAGATCTTGTGGAAAAACAACTAAAAACATAAAAATTCGTATTTTTTTCGTGGTTGTAATATGAAATACATACGTTTAATTGGTGCTTCAAAACTTCTAGCAACAGTAACCATGACATCAGTACCAAATACCCAGAAAATATCGTATAAAAATAATCCCGATAATAAAATGCAACCAGTTACAACGTTATTTAAATGTAGCAATTCGACGGCGTTAACAGCAAAAGCTAACCCAAATAAATTATTGGCGATCCAATGCTTCTTTAAAAGATACCACACGCCGACTACTGTGCAGCAAATTAATGAGACAACATCGTAGGATGAGAATTTATAATTAATGATATCTTTAGTGTTATCGCCTTTGCCTTGTTTAAACAAAATGTGGAAGGGAATGTTTGGAATTGCACTCGGTACGAGATTACTAAAAACGGGGCTAAAATATGCATATATAAATATTTGTCGTAACGTAAACGCATGTAATTACCTTAATAAATGAGTTAACGCTAATACTCCAAGGAAGAAGAAATATCCAGTCAATAATAAATTGATATATTCCTTGGAAAATACTTTAAATACTATGTATAATGAGAAGAGTGCACAGGAAGCCATAATTGGAAACATCGCAGCATCTTTCGAAGTCATTTTTTCTGGTTTCTAAAATTGCGTAATTAATTATTAACTAGACTTAAACTTAATTCATTTATGGGGGTATTATTATTGTAATTTGTAATATAATTTAGGCATACATAACGATTCTTTTGTACACGTACATTCTCCTTATGGTAATTTACAGATCGAAATGAACCAAAGTAAATTGGAAGAATTGCCATCACAACCAGACTTCCATAAGCAATCGCCATTCCTTCTGGAGTACTTGGAGGTTTCGTCGTCGCATTTGCCGCATTTTCTGTTATATTTTCAGCCGCTTGTGCCACGAAATACATGACAAAGTCTGCCATGTTTTGAAAAAGTGAAAGACGAAGTTCGATAAATGACAGATTTTCCAAAACCTTACGTAGCCTAAGTGCTGCCAACTTAAAAATCACACTAAAGTGGGGGAATTAAATTAATTTCACAAATAATTATAAATTCATAAATTATTAGTTTATTTATAATATTTTTATTAATTAAATACGCTTGTAATAATAAGCTTTTATTTTATTTAAATAGTTAGGCAACCACATTAACGTTAGTGCTGCCAACATAAAATATAACAGGGTTTCCTTTGTATACAGGGTCTTCATTATTGATTGTATCCGAAATAATTTTAAAAGATTATGGTGGAATTCTGTGTGAATCTGCTATATGAATTGTAATGGACGCTTTCCATGGTTACATTGCAATTTTACCCAGAATTGCAACATTAATTAAAAAACAAATCCTATGCAACTAAAATTTATTAAATATGAGAAAAATAAATAGAAACAAATGAAGTCCACGTATGAAAATAATTTAATAAGTGTATTGTTGGTGAAACGGTGATAACTAATATGACATCTAAAAATGGTTCGTTAAGATTTTTTTTTAGTTTCATGTAGCGCCATCTATATTTCTCAAAATTTAGCATTGAGTTTACATTCTATACAGTGCGGGCATAAAGAAAATCCCCCCTGCTAACTTTTGATCGGTTATGTTTTCGATTCTTAAAATTTGTTCACTAAAGTATTTAATTGCGAACTTTCTAATAAAAGTATTTTTGATTTTGTGGAACTTCCGGTTATACCGGAAGCGGATGGCAACTTTCTTATTTTAAACGGAACACCCAGTATATTTTTGCATTTTCGTGTTCTCCATAAAAATACCATTAAATTGACATAGTGTAATGTGCTCTACTATTAATACTTTCGGAATTACGCCCATTTGAAAATCACATTTTTATGCAACTTCATTTACACCGGAAGTTGGAGCCAACTGCCCCAACTTCCTTATTTTAAATGATTTTCTTTTGCAATTAAGTTAATAACATTAAATTTAAAGAAAATTATGTTTAACCTTAAGTTCGTTAATTTTCCACTTCCGGTGTAAATGAAGTTGCATAAAAATGCGATTTTTCGAATGGGCGTAATTCCGAAAGTATTAATCGTAGACCACACTATGCTAGGTCAATTTAATGGTATTTTTATGAAGAATACGAAATTGCAAAAATATACTGGGTGTTCCGTTTAAAATAAGAAAGTTGCCATCCACTTCCGGTATAACCGGAAGTTCCACAAAATCAAAAACACCTTTGTTAGAAAGTTCGCGATTTGAGTCCTCCGTGGACAAATTTTCAGAATCAAAAACATAACCATTCAAAAGTTAGCAGGGGGGATTTACTTTATGTCCGCACTGTATAAATTATATTATCTATGCACTATACATACTATTGGGAATTTTAAGAATCCGATCGCCCTCTGGTGTCAAAAATATTCGGTACTTACTTTTTCGATTTAATGCATTGGTACATGGTTTTTTGAGCATTTCTGAAGCTTTAAAAAATAAATATGGTAGGTGGTATGCAACCACATTAGCACCAATGTATTAAATTCAGCTACATTACGGTGGGGTTTATAAAAAATATAATTAGCGAATTCATCAATTATAAAAACAATCTTATAAGATTTTTGTTAAAAAATAGGAATTATCCAAGACTAAAATTATTTTCATTTAAAATTTCGTCTACATTTTGGACCATAACTCATAAATTTTTGAAAAAAAAATAATTGGTAAATTTTAAAGGCTTTAATTACACTGAAGTTTTATAAACGTGGAAATACTTCAAAAAATATAATAAAAAAATCATTTTTTTTTAAATATTTTTTAAATTATTTTATATGGTATTTGTAAATTGTGAGAAAATAACTTTTTAAGGCATAGCCAAAATATAAGATAATAAATTGCTGATTCCTGCTGGAGGAATTTTTATTTGGCGCCTATTATTATTACAAAAGCCATAACAAAAGTGGTGCCACTTGAATGTATAACAAAATCCTGGTCGCTGATTGGTTGAAAAAATTATCAAGTTTTTAATTACCTTAAAGCTTGGATCAAATTCTTGCTAATCGATTGTTCTTGTTCTTTTTTAAGTGGGATGGAAAAATTGGTAATGGAAGGGAGCAATATTAGAATCCAAAATCATTTAGCGTCTGTTTCTTCAAGTAGTGCGAACTCATTATTCAAAATGGATAATGTTTTTAATTTTTGCAACGCTTCCGTTAATGTCTTTACTTGTAAGTTGAATTTTTTTTTTGTAATTTGATTTTAATTTAATTTTTTTAGTTGGAAATGATGGTATGGATTTATATTTTGCTGGGTTTTCTTTATTTTTGAGTGTTGCTGTTGTTTTGTGCTGTCAATCACCCTTCACGCCGAAAATTCGAACACTGGAATGTGAGTATAATATTTTTGTAATAATTTTTTTAAATTTTGAGTTTATTGTGAGTCGATAATTGCAGACGCAAACTTGTCGCTAAATTAAGTTAACATAAATTCATTAAAAACTTTTCGGCGTCGTCGAGTAGTAACTGGTAACATTTACCCAAAAGCCACTTTAAATCAGAGTCGAGATGTTTATAAATCTTCATTTTATTTATTTGGGAGACAAAACAAGTGAAGAAAGATGTACTTACTTATATATTTATTTAACTTATCTCCCTTTTAACTTCAACCTTTTTCAATGGCACTCAATTTTCTCAAATGACTCATACATAAATTTGGTAATCACCATCAATTTTTTTTATTTATCGATCAGATTAAAATTGCCAATGGAAGTAAATCAACTTTATAGTATATACAAGGTGTTCGTGGTTCACCAAACATCACGTTTTTAAACTAAAGCAAATTTAAAAATGTTGAAAGAAGTTGGAAGAAACAAAAGTTTCAGTTTTTGAAAGTTTTCCCCAAAATAAAACCGTCGTATTTTTTAAATTTGCTGCAACTTTTTTGTATTCTTAACAAATCATGGAAAATTTCAGCTGTTTTCCTTCATTTACTAAATACAGAAGAGTTTATTTAGTAAGTGAAAAAAAAAGAAGTGAATGACTTGTTGGGAATATGAAAAAAAATCAGAAATCTTAAAAAACATAACTTTACAGGTCTTCTGAGAAAATGCTTAAAAAGTAAATAATTTCCTTTCATTTTATTTCCAATTTTTTTTTCAAAATTATTTCTAAAATTTATGAATTTATAATTTTAGAAAAGAATAATCTTAACTTTCCGGTGGTAATTTTTAAGAATCTATGAATTTTTTTTATTTTTTACAATGACCTAAAATTCAAAATGCTGTAGCTCCAAAACTAAAAAAGATAGACCTCTATTTTTTTCGTTTTTTTATCGAATAAATTTTCTCTAGATTGTTGAAGCACATCAAATAAATTGAGTAATTTAACGGTAATTTCTAAAAATTTATTTTGGTAATTTTACCGGGTGAAATGTCTAGTAAAGCATAATTAATGTAATACTGGTTATTTTGCGTTCCTAAATCCGTTTAATAATTAATTTGTGGCTTAGGAATGTTGATCTCCTTTGTGGATACCTATAAATTGGATTGAGCTTGTCTCCTTCATAAGCTTAAGACGCTTTAAGGACTAATTAATTACCCCTCGTCCTTAGTCCTAAATAAAAACCTAATTGGAGTATAAAACAGTTTTTCGCTTTTAGATATGACTTGGACTAATATTTTCATCGCTGCCTTACTTGCATTACCAAATTTTGGACATACAGAAGATTTCGATTTTTACAACCTATTCAATTGTTTTATTTCTGAAGTGGGAGGAACTATAAGTTTATTTGGTTGCGGATTTTGCATGATGTTATGTAGTGGTAAGTTTAAAAAAAATTATAAAATAAATCACACGCAAGTATAATTTTTAGGAATCCCTAAAGCGAAGTTTGCTAAAAACTTAAAAACATCTTTATGTGACTGTTATATCAAACATTATTTTACCATTATCGTTGGTATGGAAATTATCATGGGGATCTTTTTTGGATTTGCTTTGTAAGTTATATTTTTAAAAATTTTACATGATTTATACAAAATTATATCACGTCTAACTTAATTTTAAAATCATTCTACCTTTTTGCATCGCCTCCGTGGCGCAATTGGTTAGCGCGTTCGGCTGTTAACCGAAAGGTTGGTGGTTCGAGCCCACCCGGGGGCGTCTTTTTTTATTTTAAATTTCTTTTATTTTTTTTAGAAAACCACTTCTGATGACATTCCAGTACATCAAATTTATTTTAGCCGTAATTACACCATTAATGTACTTCATCATTTATTTTATTTGGCCACCTAAAGTTTTGCAACTCAAGATAAACAAGATAAACAACCCACCTCAAATAAAGGTAACTCAACATAAAGTTTTGCAACTCAAGATAAACAAGATAAACAACCCACCTCAAATAAAGGTAACTCAACATTTTCTACTTCACCAAATCATTTTTTCCAAAATATAAACTTTTTATTATAAACCCAATTTTGATCTAAAATTGATTTTTCAAAAAAATGTAATTTCTCGAAAACTACTTACGCTACTAAAACGTTTAAGGGCTTAAAATTTGAGGAATTGTCTGATTTATCAGTTGAAACCAAAATACATTTTTTGAAATTAATAATTAAACCATCCTAGACCAAATTTGTGTCTAAAATTTTTTGAAACTTTAAGATTTTTTTATGGAAATATTTTTAAACAACTCAATTTTTTTTTGAAAAATTTGGGCATATTAATTGCTTCAACGACTTCTCCTAATTTTAAAAAAATATTATTTCTTTATCAAGTTTTGTTTTTGGAGTTGTGGACAAAATTAGATAGAAACCCCAATTTTGATCTAAAATTGTTTTTTCGAAATAATTCAATTTCTCGAAAACTACTTGAACTACCAAAACATTTAAGTTCTTAAAATTTGAGGAATTGTCTGATTTATCAATTGAACTCAAAATACTTTTTTTTAAATTCATAAATAAACCACCCTAGACCAAATTTGTGCCTAAAATTCTTTAAAACTTTAGGATTTTTTTTTGGAAATATTTTTAAACAACTCATTTTTTTTTGAAAAATTTGGGCATATTAATTGCTTCAACGACTTCTCCTAATATTAAAAAAATATTCTTTTTTTATCAAGTTTTGTTTTTGGATTTGTGTGCAAAATTAGAGACAAACCCCAATTTTGATCTAAAATTGTTTTTTTGAAATAATTCAATTTCTCGAAAACCAAAACGTTTAAGGGCTCAAAATTTAAGGATTTATATAAGGCCAAATTTGTGCTTAAACATCTATGAAACTTAAGAATTTTTTTTTATGGAAAATCTAGAACCCCGATTTTTACCAAATATTTTTTAAAAATGTGCCTAAGGTTTATTAGTATTTGATACGAAATAGGAAGAAACCCACCTATTTTAGTTTTTCCAAAAAAACAAATTTTCAAAGTTGCGTTTTTATACAACTCAATTTTGATCTAAAATTTAATTTAATTTCTCGAAAACTGCTTGAGCTACTAAAACGTTTTGAGGCTCAAATTTTGAGGAATTGTCTGTTTTCTAAGTTGAACCTAAAATAAATTTTTGAAATTAAAAATTAAACCACCTAAGGCCAAATTTGTGCTTAAACTTCTATGAAACTTAAGAATTTTTTTTTATGGAAAATCTAGAACCCCGATTTATACCAAATATTTTTTAAAAATGTGCCTAAGGCCTATAAGTATTTGGTACGACATAGGAAGAAACCCACCTATTTCAGTTTTTCCAAAAAATCAAATTTTCAAAGTTGCGTTTTTATACAACTCAATTTTGATCTAAAATTTAATTTAAATTCTCGAAAACTACTTGAGCTACCAAAACGTTTTGAGGCTCAAATTTTGAGGAATTGTCTGTTTTTTGAGTTAAACTTAAAATAAGTTTTTTAAAATTAAAAATTAAACCACCTAAGGCCAAATTCATGCCTAAACTTCTATGAAACTTAAGAATTTTATTTTATGGAAAATCTAGAACCCCGATTTTTACCAAATATTTTTTAAAAATGTGCCTAAGGTTTACAAGTATTTTGTACGAAATAGGAAAAAACCCACCTTTTTTAGTTTTTCCAAAAAATCAAATTTTCTAAGTTGCGTTTTTATACAACTCAATTTTGATCTAAAATTTAATTTAATTTCTCGAAAACTACTTGAGCTACCAAAACGTTTTGAGGCTCAAATTTTGAGGAATTTTCTGTTTTCTAAGTTGAACTTAAAATAAGTTTTTTAAAATTAAAAATTAAACCACCTAAGGCCAAATTCATGCTTAAACTTCTATGAAACTTAAGAATTTTATTTTATGGAAAATCTAGAACCCCGATTTTTACCAAATATTTTTTAAAAATGTGCCTAAGGTTTACAAGTATTTTGTACGAAATAGGAAAAAACCCACCTTTTTTAGTGTTTCCAAAAAATCAAATTTTCAAAGTTGCGTTTTTATACAACTCAATTTTGATCTAAAATTTAATTTAATTTCTCGAAAACTACTTGAGCTACCAAAACATTTTGAGGCTCAAATTTTGAGGAATTATCTGTTTTTTGAGTTAAACTTAAAATAAATTTTTTGAAATTAAAAATTAAACCACCTAAGGCCAAATTTGTGCTTAAACTTCTATGAAACTTAAGAATTTTTTTTATGGAAAATCTAGAACCCCGATTTTTACCAAATATTTTTTAAAAATGTGCCTAAGGTTTATAAGTATTTAGTACGAAATAGGAAAAAACCCACCTTTTTTAGTTTTTCAATAAAATCAAATTTTTAAAGTTGCGTTTTTATACAACTCAATTTTGATCTAAAATTTAATTTAATTTCTCGAAAACTACTTGAGCTACCAAAACGTTTTGAGGCTCAAATTTTGAGGAATTGTCTATTTTCTAAGTTGAACTTAAAATAATTTTTTTTAAATTAAAAATTAAACCACCTAAGGCCAAATTTGTGCTTAAACTTCTATGAAACTTAAGAATTTTTTTTTATGGAAAATCTAGAACCCCGATTTTTACCAAATATTTTTTAAAAATGTGCCTAAGGTTTATAAGTATTTAGTACGAAATAGGAAAAAACCCACCTTTTTTAGTTTTTCAATAAAATCAAATTTTTAAAGTTGCGTTTTTATACAACTCAATTTTGATCTAAAATTTAATTTAATTTCTCGAAAACTACTTGAGCTACCAAAACGTTTTGAGGCTCAAATTTTGAGGAATTGTCTATTTTCTAAGTTGAACTTAAAATAATTTTTTTTAAATTAAAAATTAAACCACCTAAGGCCAAATTTGTGCTTAAACTTCTATGAAACTTAAGAATTTTTTTTTATGGAAAATCTAGAACCCCGATTTTTACCAAATATTTTTTAAAAATGTGCCTAAGGTTTATAAGTATTTAGTACGAAATAGGAAAAAACCCACCTTTTTTAGTTTTTCAATAAAATCAAATTTTTAAAGTTGCGTTTTTATACAACTCAATTTTGATCTAAAATTTAATTTAATTTCTCGAAAACTACTTGAGCTACCAAAACGTTTTGAGGCTCAAATTTTGAGGAATTGTCTATTTTCTAAGTTGAACTTAAAATAATTTTTTTTAAATTAAAAATTAAACCACCTAAGGCCAAATTTGTGCTTAAACATCTATGAAACTTAAGAATTTTTTTTTATGGAAAATCTAGAACCCCGATTTTTACCAAATATTTTTTAAAAATGTGCCTAAGGTTTATAAGTATTTAGTACGAAATAGGAAAAAACCCACCTTTTTTAGTTTTTCCAAAAAATCAAATTTTCTAAGTTGCGTTTTTATACAACTCAATTTTGATCTAAAATTTAATTTAATTTCTCGAAAACTACTTGAGCTACCAAAACGTTTTGAGGCTCAAATTTTGAGGAATTTTCTGTTTTCTAAGTTGAACTTAAAATAAGTTTTTTAAAATTAAAAATTAAACCACCTAAGGCCAAATTCATGCTTAAACTTCTATGAAACTTAAGAATTTTATTTTATGGAAAATCTAGAACCCCGATTTTTACCAAATATTTTTTAAAAATGTGCCTAAGGTTTACAAGTATTTTGTACGAAATAGGAAAAAACCCACCTTTTTTAGTGTTTCCAAAAAATCAAATTTTCAAAGTTGCGTTTTTATACAACTCAATTTTGATCTAAAATTTAATTTAATTTCTCGAAAACTACTTGAGCTACCAAAACATTTTGAGGCTCAAATTTTGAGGAATTATCTGTTTTTTGAGTTAAACTTAAAATAAATTTTTTGAAATTAAAAATTAAACCACCTAAGGCCAAATTTGTGCTTAAACTTCTATGAAACTTAAGAATTTTTTTTATGGAAAATCTAGAACCCCGATTTTTACCAAATATTTTTTAAAAATGTGCCTAAGGTTTATAAGTATTTAGTACGAAATAGGAAAAAACCCACCTTTTTTAGTTTTTCAATAAAATCAAATTTTTAAAGTTGCGTTTTTATACAACTCAATTTTGATCTAAAATTTAATTTAATTTCTCGAAAACTACTTGAGCTACCAAAACGTTTTGAGGCTCAAATTTTGAGGAATTGTCTATTTTCTAAGTTGAACTTAAAATAATTTTTTTTAAATTAAAAATTAAACCACCTAAGGCCAAATTTGTGCTTAAACTTCTATGAAACTTAAGAATTTTTTTTTATGGAAAATCTAGAACCCCGATTTTTACCAAATATTTTTTAAAAATGTGCCTAAGGTTTATAAGTATTTAGTACGAAATAGGAAAAAACCCACCTTTTTTAGTTTTTCAATAAAATCAAATTTTTAAAGTTGCGTTTTTATACAACTCAATTTTGATCTAAAATTTAATTTAATTTCTCGAAAACTACTTGAGCTACCAAAACGTTTTGAGGCTCAAATTTTGAGGAATTGTCTATTTTCTAAGTTGAACTTAAAATAATTTTTTTTAAATTAAAAATTAAACCACCTAAGGCCAAATTTGTGCTTAAACTTCTATGAAACTTAAGAATTTTTTTTTATGGAAAATCTAGAACCCCGATTTTTACCAAATATTTTTTAAAAATGTGCCTAAGGTTTATAAGTATTTAGTACGAAATAGGAAAAAACCCACCTTTTTTAGTTTTTCAATAAAATCAAATTTTTAAAGTTGCGTTTTTATACAACTCAATTTTGATCTAAAATTTAATTTAATTTCTCGAAAACTACTTGAGCTACCAAAACGTTTTGAGGCTCAAATTTTGAGGAATTGTCTATTTTCTAAGTTGAACTTAAAATAATTTTTTTTAAATTAAAAATTAAACCACCTAAGGCCAAATTTGTGCTTAAACATCTATGAAACTTAAGAATTTTTTTTTATGGAAAATCTAGAACCCCGATTTTTACCAAATATTTTTTAAAAATGTGCCTAAGGTTTATAAGTATTTAGTACGAAATAGGAAAAAACCCACCTTTTTTAGTTTTTCAATAAAATCAAATTTTTAAAGTTGCGTTTTTATACAACTCAATTTTGATCTAAAATTTAATTTAATTTCTCGAAAACTACTTGAGCTACCAAAACGTTTTGAGGCTCAAATTTTGAGGAATTGTCTATTTTCTAAGTTGAACTTAAAATAATTTTTTTTAAATTAAAAATTAAACCACCTAAGGCCAAATTTGTGCTTAAACTTCTATGAAACTTAAGAATTTTTTTTTATGGAAAATCTAGAACCCCGATTTTTACCAAATATTTTTTAAAAATGTGCCTAAGGTTTATAAGTATTTGGTACGAAATAGGAAAAAACCCACTTTTTTTAGTTTTTCCAAAAAATCAAATTTTCAAAGTTGCGTTTTTATAAAACTCAATTTTGATCTAAAATTTAATTTAATTTCTCGAAAACTACTTGAGCTACCAAAACGTTTTGAGGCTCAAATTTTGAGGAATTGTCTGTTTTCTAAGTTGAACCTAAAATAAATTTTTTGAAAATAAAAATTAAACAACCTAAGGCCAAATTTGTGCTTAAACTTCTATGAAACTTAAGAATTTTTTTTTATGGAAAATCTAGAACCCCGATTTTTACCAAATATTCTTTAAAAATGTGCCTAAGGCCTATAAGTATTTGGTACGACATAGGAAGAAACCCACCTATTTCAGTTTTTCCAAAATATCAAATTTTCAAAGTTTTGTTTTTATACTACTCAATTTTGATCTAAAATTTAATTTAATTTCTCGAAAACTACTTGAGCTACCAAAACGTTTTGAGGCTCAAATTTTGAGGAATTGTCTGTTTTCTAAGTTGAACTTAAAATAAATTTTTGAAATTAAAAATTAAACCACCTAAGGCCAAATTTGTGCTTAAACTTCTATGAAACTTAAGAATTTTTTTTATGGAAAATCTAGAACCCCGATTTTTACCAAATATTTTTTAAAAATGTGCCCAAGGTTTATTAGTATTTGATACGAAATAGGAAGAAACCCACCTATTTTAGTTTTTCCAAAAAAACAAATTTTCAAAGTTGCGTTTTTATACAACTCAATTTTGATCTAAAATTTAATTTAATTTCTCGAAAACTACTTGAGTTACCAAAACGTTTTGAGGCTCAAATTTTGAGGAATTGTCTATTTTCTAAGTTGAACTTAAAATAAATTTATTAAAATTAAAAATTAAACCACCCAAGGCCAAATTTGTGCTTAAACTTCTATGAAACTTAAGAATTTTTTTTATGGAAAATCTAGAACCCCGATTTTTACCAAATATTTTTTAAAAATGTGTCTAAGGTTTATAAGTATTTGGTACGAAATAGGAAGAAAGCCACATTTTTTAGTTTTTCAAAAAAATCAAATTTTCAAAGTTGCGTTTTTATACAACTCAATTTTGATCTAAAATTTAATTTAATTTCTCGAAAACTACTTGAGCTACCAAAACGTTTTGAGGCTAAAATTTTGAGGAATTGTCTGTTTTCTAAGTTGAACTTAAAATAAATTTTTTGAAATTAAAAATTAAACAACCTAAGGCCAAATTTGTGCTTAAACTTCTATGAAACTTAAGAATTTTTTTTTATGGAAAATCTAGAACCCCGATTTTTACCAAATATTTTTTAAAAATGTGCCTAAGGTTTATAAGTATTTGGTACGAAATAGGAAAAAACCCACCTTTTTTAGTTTTTCCAAAAAATCAAATTTTCAAAGTTGCGTTTTTATAAAACTCAATTTTGATCTAAAATTTAATTTAATTTCTCGAAAACTACTTGAGCTACCAAAACGTTTTGAGGCTCAAATTTTGAGGAATTGTCTATTTTCTAAGTTGAACTTAAAATAATTTTTTTAAAATTAAAAATTAAACCACTCAAGGCCAAATTTGTGCTTAAAATTCTTTTAAACTTTAAGAATTTTATATAAAAAATTTGGAAGGATCAATTATTCATGTTGACAAATGTGTTAAATATCAATTGACTCACTGGGAATTGAAGTGAACCTTTACATCCTCTCGGGACTTCAAATCTCCAGAAAAAAAACACGGTTATGATTGATAGGTTCACATTTATCAGCAAGCACTAAAATTGCTATTTTTGTGTATTGTAAAATTCTAATAATATTTTTTATTTCAGAAAAAACGTATTGATTACACTTTGGGTTTAATCATTACCGGATTTTGGGTTGGAAATTTACCAATTATAATACTGAATGAGATAATTGTACCACAAATTGTTTTTCAAACAATGGAGATGGATTTGGAAGTTCTAAATTATTACCACCGCAGTTCCACCTACATACAAATTATTTATATTATTTTATACGACATATTCATACTAGTACAGTATGGTTTTAAAATTGGATTATTTAAGCCTACACTAAAAATTAAAAATATACTAGCTCCAATTGAAACATACGCGGCTATATTAACGTCGTTGGAAAATAATCAACATATCTAATTTTAGTATTATTTTTTTTAAAACTTATTTTTTTATTATTAATCCTAGTTTGTAATGGCTGCGCTTTTTTAAACAATAAAACTTTGTAATCTTTTATGAGTAGTTTTTTTCCACAAACCAAATTTTGAAATTCTGTTTTGATTTGTAAAATTAGAGCTGGGTCTTTATCATTACTAGTTAAGGAGTATAATTTGTAAAAATGGGGGAATAAAATGCGGTTTTTCCAAAACTATCAAATTTAGGAAAAGTTTTTCATTTCTGAATCGATTTTAAAAATTAAAGCTGGGTCTTTTTCATTACTAGTTAAAGAGTATAATTTGTGAAAATGGGAGAATGGTGGATTAAAATTCGTTTTTTCCACAATTATCCAAATTCTGAAAGGTTTTTCATTTTTTGATCGATTTTAAAAATTAAAGCTGGATCTTTTTCATTACTAGTTAAAGAGTATAATTTGTGAAAATGGGAAGATTTTGTGGAAACTTGGGGGAATAAAACGCGCGTCTGCGCCGGCACGTGCCAGTCCACAGGTTGTAGAAATTGCAAGACTCTTTGGTCCAAATCACCCTCGCACATTTAACGTTTATCTCGCGACGGGGTTGTTACTAAAATTTACTTTACGTGCGCGATTAAAATTTCGTAAAATAAAGTGATTTTCCTGAGTAATTTGGGTGACCAAGAAAAAAAAACCTCCAGTAAGTTTATTAGTGGAAATGTTATTAGGTTTTTTTGTAGCATGTCTAGGGGTAATAAATCTAGAGCGCAAAAAAAGGAAGGATTCTTCTCCTAAATTTATCAACGCCCTCCTTGTAAGAATGTTTTATGACCTTTTTTTTTCACGTATTAAATTTACGCGGAGATCTCCAATTTTCTCAAAACGAGCACGTGCTTAAATTTAACGAGTTTTGTTAATTGGAATTATCACTAAATCCATTTGTATTATTAAAATAAAAATAATAACGAACCTAATTATCCATGTAACCTAATATTTAATCATGTAAGATGCAAAGCTTTTCTCTGATTTCAGTGGAAAATTGTTTAAAGATCAAATTAATCTTTGAAACTCAAACTTCTTTGAGGAAAATATTAAATTCGTATCCATTTCTCTAATCGTGGTGGAAAATCGAAGTTTTCGCGCGACAGGATTCAGGGTTTAAAACAAAACGTCTCAAATTTAACACGATGTCGCGAGATAAAATATTTGCTTATTCCAAATCCTTGTCAAAACATAATTATATTGTTTAAACATTGCATTAACGTTTCAGAAATATTTGTTCAGGAAATTCAATCTTTTTAAATTCAAGATTATTGAGTTATTTTTATATGATTGCGTAAGCTCTTTCATAATTAATCAAATCACGCAATCGAAGTTCCAGGAGAAGATGGAGCTTAATTATCTCTTGATCCTGATCCTTCTAATTAAGTTCGATGATTAATTTTGTTAAATCACTATTAATAATTAAACTATCCTCATATTTTATTACCCATGGATTGAAAACCTGCAAATTATAGTTTTTTTTTTATGTTTGTATCACGAAATTTTTGGGTACAAAATAAAAAAAGGATTATTAAAATCTGATGATAATTAAAAAAGTTATTAAACAATTTCTTCGAAAAAAATGGTTTAAAATCAAAATGTAATTTAAGAAAATTGAAAAAAATTAGTCAAATTAAAGTTGGGACTGTAATTTAAATTTTGATAATTTTTTTTAGAATCTGAGCCCTTTATTTTTGGAATAAATTGCGATTTAACCTAAAAAAATAATAATTTTAATTAAAAAAGTGACAAAAAATGACCATTTTTAAACAATTTTTTTTATTTTAAAGGCACATTGAAAAACCGCATTTATTGTCTTTTTAAAAGAGGAAGAATTTTTAAAATCGGATGATAAACAAAAAAGTTGCACAAGAAAAGACATTAAAAACCTATTTAGAAATCGTATTTGCAATGACGTCATCAAAAATTCCTTTCGTATAGTTTTTTTAGACAAAAAAGTAGAATTTTTGAAATTTTAAAATTTTTTGCAAGTCGCTAGGTACAAATTTGACCGATATACAGGGTGTTGAAAAAATAGTGTTTTTTTTCATTTTTTTGAAAACGCGCAGGTCGATTTTCAAAAAATTTTTACTAAACCCAATTTTGATCTAAAATTATTTTTCAAACAAATCCAATTTTTCGAAAACTACTTGCGCTACCAAAACGTTTAAGGTCTTAAAATTTGACAAATTGTCTGATTTATCAGTTGAAATCAAAATACATTTTTTGAAATTATTAATTAAACCACCCTAGACCAAATTTGTGCCTATAATTCTTTGAAACTTTTGGATTTTTTTTATGGAAAAATTTTTATACAACTCAATTTTTTTTTGAAAACGACTTCTCCTAATTTTAAAAAAATATTATTTCTTTATCATATTTTTAGTTTTTTGAGTTGTGGGCAAAATTAGAGACAAACCCCAATTTTGATCTAAAATTGGTTTTTCGAACTTAATTCAATTTTTTGAAAACTACTAGAACTACCAAAACGTTTAAGAGCTTAAAATTTGAGAAATTGTTTGATTTATCAACTGAACTAAAAATACATTTTTTGAAATTCATAAATAAACCACCCTTGACCAAATTTTTGTCTAAAATTTTTTGAAACTTTAGGATTTTTTTATGGAAAAATTTTTAAACAACTTAAATTTTTTTGAAAAATTTGGGCATATTAATTGCTTCAATGACTTCTCCTAATTTTAAAAAAATATTATTTCTTTATCAAGTTCTCTTTTTGAAGTTGTGGACAAAATTAGATACAAACCCCAATTTTGATCTAAAGTTGTTTTTTTCGAAATAATTCAATTTCTCGAAAACTACTTGAACTACCAAAACATTTAAGGGCTTAAAATTTGAGGAATTGTCTGATTTATCAGTTAAACTCAAAATACTTTTTTTGAAATTCATAAATAAATCACCCTAGACCAAATTTGTGCCTAAAATTCTTTGAAACTTTAGGATTTTTTTTTAGAAATATTTTTAAACAACTCATTTTTTTTGAAAAATTTGGGCATATTAATTGCTTTAACGACTTCTCCTAATATTAAAAAAGTATTCTTTTTATATCAAGTTTTGTTTTTGGAGTTGTGGGCAAAATAATAGATGAAACCCAATTTTGATCTAAAATTGATTTTTCAAACAAATCCAATTTTTCGAAAACTACTTGCGCTACCAAAGCGTTTAAGGTCTTAAAATTTGACGAATTGTCTGATTTATCAGTTGAAACAAAATAAATTTTTTGAAATTATTAATTAAAGCACCCTAGACCAAATTTGTGCCTATAATTCTTTGAAACTTTTGGATTTTTTTTATGGAAAAATTTTTATACAACTCAATTTTTTTTTGAAAAGTTGGGCACATTAATTGTTTCAACAACTCTCCTAATATTAAAAAAAAGTATTATTTTTATTTCAAGTTTTGTTTTTAGAGTTGTAGGCAAAATTATAGACGAAACCCAATTTTGATCTTAAATTGATTTTTCAAAAAAATGTAATTTCTCGAAAACTACTTGCGCTACCAAAACGTTTAAGGGCTTAAAATTTGAGGAATTGTCTGATTTATCAGTTGAAACCAAAATACTTTTTTTGAAATTAATAATTAAACCACCCTAAACCAAATTTGTGTTTAAAATTCTTTGAAAGTTTAGAATTTTTTATGGGAATATTTTTAAACAACTATTTTTTTTTTAAAGTTGGGCATATTAATTGTTTCAACAACTCTCCTAATATTAAAAAAAAGTATTATTTTTATATCAAGTTTTGTTTTTGGAGTTATGGGCAAAATTATAGACGAAACCCAATTTTGATCTAAAATTGATTTTTCAAACAAATCCAATTTTTTGAAAACTACTTGAGCTGCCAAAACGTTTAAGGACTTAAAATTTTAGGAAAATAGTTTGATTTATCAGTTGAAATCAAAATACATTTTTTGAAATTCATAATTAAACCACTCTAGACCAAATTTGTGCCAAAAATTCTTTGAAAGTTTAGGATTTTTTTATGGAAATATTTTTAAATAACTCAATTTTTTTTAAAGTTGGGCATAATAATTGTTTCAACAACTGCTCCTAATATTAAAAAAGTATTATTTTTCATTTTTTTTCAGAATTTTTGAAAGCTTTCAAAAAATTTCAAAAAATTTCAGACCTTTCAAAAAATCTGAAAAAAATTGAAAAATTATATCTTAAACGTATTAGTCTTCACACCCAATTTCAAATCTTTATTACCAACCGTTTTCAAATAAATGACAAAAAACCTAGTTTTAGTCACAATAGTTAAAGGGCTGTAGCTCCCTTAGGAAGGGAAATCGAACACATGTCTATAGGAAGTTTTTTTCTTAAAAATAGTTGTAGAATCGCCTCCTAAAATTTGGCCGATTAATTTCGGGACACCCTGTATAGATCTCAAAAAATTAAAAAATCGTAGCTACCAAACAATGCAACCGATTTTAACAAAACGTAGCTTAGATTGTTGCTTAAGGTACCCTCAACACTCAGAAAAATAATTTTATCCAGCTCGTCCAGCGGCGTCGCGATTTTTTTTTTCTAAAAGCGTAGAAAAATATCGCTAAAAAAACGGCGCGTAGAACAATTTTATGGAGGAAATGTGGCCCAAACGAATCCAAAAATTAAAAATCGCTACACGTGACCTTTAAAAGGGTTTTTTGAACGAGGTCGGTTTGAAGGTTTGAAATCTCTATCTTTTTATTTGGCTTTACATCAATTCACCAAAGTCGAAATTGCTTTTTTTCACTTCCTCGCAACCAAAATTATTGCTGTAAGATAATAAAACATCGTATCGTCGAACTAAAATATGTATTGGAAAAGGTTTTTTAAGCACTACGATTGTACGTGTCGATTTTTTTAATATCTCAAAAAATAACAAAAATTTTAAATGCGCAACAAAACTTTGAAAAAAATCGCGATTTCGACTATTTTTTTACCCCGTTTTTCTTTAATCGATTTTAACGAATGATAGCTCATTTTAAAGGTCTTTAGATAAGCTTTTAAATAAAAAAAAATCGTTTTGATATCTTTTTTCGTTTAGAAGTTATGGCCGAATAACTATTGAAAATTTGAAAATTTCAGTTTTTAACGAAGAAATTGCTATGAAATTTTGGATTAATCGAAAAATAATTAATTTTGACCGAACCACTTGACCTATTTAAACGATTTATGGCTTAAAATTTTCAGAATACGTTCCTCCACCGAAAAATGGAAATCTCAATCATGTGGAATTAAAAATGCGCCTTGCAGGGCCGTATTTGTACTCGAAATTTACAAAAATTTGGAATTTTTTTTCGAAAAAACTATTCGGACGATTTTTATCAAACCGGACGTAAAATACTCCTATTTTGGGTGTCTATGTTGGGTAAAATTTTTAGTTTGCTATTGTGAAAATTAAGAAAAACTATAATCCTGAAAAAAATTAAGCTAAAAATGCCTTCAAAAAATATGAAAATTTTTTTTTTAGAATTTTTGCAAAATCGACCCTACAAATGAAAGATAAATAAAACTGATTAAATTTGATCTCTCAGTTCCACTTTTGGTCCAATATTTCTTTTCCAGCAGCTCTAAAAACACTACAATTTTGAGAATAAAATTTTTTTAACTTCTTTACTTTGCAGCCATTTTAAATCTTTTTAGCTTATTTTAAAGCCCTTTAAATCTTCTTAAATACGAAGAAAGATTCGTATTAAAATCTGTATTCGTTCCAAAGATATGAGTCAAAAAATTTAATAATTTTGAAAAATAAACAATAATTTTGAGTAATTTATGAAATAATTTAAATTATAGTAACGAAATTATAGTAACGACACTTATAGGCAGATTCTGCTCAAAAATAAATGCCTTTAATTAGAAACAATAAAGGTAACTATAGAAATTGTCCATTACAACCCATATAACAAATTTAAAGGCCTTTAAACTTAAATGCTTTGACCAGAATCTGGGTATTAATTCTATAAATATTTAAGTAATATTTTAACATGTTTACGGTAAATGACGCCAGGCAACTGCTGTTATATACAAAGCAAATTGATCTTTTCTGAAATACAGGAATGTTCGTTAAGTGGCTGTGTATAGATGAGTAATTAACTTATGTAAATTGTATTGTCTTGAATCATTAATTATAAAAATATCAGTTATACACTTAGGTAAGTTGGTTGGGTCTTGCCTTCAATTTAGTTGGAAAGTCTTAGTGTGTATAAAATTTATAATTATTAAGTGAGGCTTTTGTGGTAAAGTTGGTAGAATTTGAAGCGTTTGGGCGTTGTAAATTAGGACTAGAATCTTGCGGTTACCCTAAAGAGAGAGACTCAAAATTACAACCTGCGTCGTTTATTAATAATTGTCTGAAAATTCATGATTTCCCTTAGTCCTTATCCGAGCACGCACCTCTAATTCCTTAATTAAAATTAATGCAATTTTAAAAGGAATAACTTAATTTACAAATGAAAACAGCATCAATCAAAATCACCTCAGGTGGAAATCCTGAAATGGTTTAAGGTCAAGTTTTTTGGTGTAATCAGAACTGACATCTAGGATCCAGACATCAAAAGCGAATTATCTGGATGGATCATTAACTGAAAGGGTTTTGAGGAGAAAGAAGATCGTTAAACAACAGGGGTTTATTGCTGCTTCCATGCTTTGTGTAATTAAATGTTTAGGGTTTACACTTTCGCGCATTTGCACCACACATCGTCCGTTACTAATTTAATTGCTCCAGAAAGGTGATACTTTTTGTACACTTCTTGCATGCACTTGGGGGAGTATGCAAAAATTCATATAAAAAATGCAGAAACTTTTGTTTATAAATTTTAATATACTAAAGCGCGTTTTTAATCTCAAGAAACTAAAGTGTCAAAGTTTAATGAAGAAAAATATAGGTCATAAGATATTTTTTTTTGCGTCGATAATGCATTTATTTCTTCTCCAGGCTGTTGATTTTAAATGCATGTTTAAATTGCTAAAACGGGTGCCGACTAAAGTGGAAAACACTTCAGGAATAATTCTGCGCCTTGTTATAATCGAATAATTATACATAAAACATCTTTAAAAGCGCGACTTAAAAGCATTTTTCTTTTGTAAGTGCAGATGTTCATTTTTTAGGGCTGAGGCTAATTTTTGCAGTAAGCACTTTTTCCTTAATTTATTTGAACAAACAACACTACCAGATTAAATAAACCCTAAAAATTTTTGCAATTCCCGCAATTCCCGCAGAAATTTTCCCCAGGGAGAAAAAAAAACAAGCATTAATTATACTGACTAAAATTATTATTGGATAATAAATATTTCGTATTCAATGCTTAAACTAAGATATAGAATTCTTTGTGCATAGTTAAACTACAACACCTTGTTAGGTGTGCATCCGGAAAATTTAAATATTTTTCCATTCCGACACTTTTTTACTATTCCTTAGAGTCTCGTGTAAAAGCTGAAACTTGGGGTGATAAATAATCGTTTACGTGTGCATAATTTAACCAAGAAAAATACCTCAAATTTATCTTCTTTTAATAAATAATCCCTGGATAAAACTTGAATACTTTTATTATTTAAAATATCATCAAATTAATATTAGTTTGTCATTTAACTGCTTTGACTAAATCAACCCCGGTGGTATTATGTTTTCAAATAAAAAAAATCCGCCGGACGGCGGTATTATTATCATTCTAATCAGAATACCGCCGAAAGATCAAGTACTTTAGACATAAATTGTAATTTATGCCAAAAATCCACCTTATAAATTTGAAAACTCTAACGCACCCCTAAGTGTCCGAAATTCACCCTGAATCGCACCAAATATGTTCCGGGGGATCGAATTCTGAAGTCGGTGATTTTGATCCCGTATCTTTACCCCGAATTCGGACGTTTTTTGCGAGGAGCGGCCGAAAGGGTGGTTTTTTTCGTGCGATTTTAAGAATTCCGGTTCCGAAGTAAAGAGGGTTGTTGATACCAAGTGTGGTTCGAATTTTAAATTTTTTGAACCTCCCCGACATTTTGAAAAAAATTCCCGAAAATGATCGATTTTTTTCGCTTTTTTTCGGATTTTCTGCGGCGTTAACTTTGAAAAATCGCAACTCCGTCGGATTCTAAAGGGAAGCTACGAAATTTGGCCCCTTTTATTCTAACATACTGGGGATTACCGTGACAGATTTTTAAGCCTCCCGGCGCAAAGGTGTGACGTCACGGCCCCGAGACGCAAACGATACAATTCTACCGTTTTTTTCGGACGGCAAAAGTACCAAAAATTGGCTTCGATTAGAAGTTCGGCAGGAGGAAAAAAATCGCTAAATTCCACGTTTTATCTTAAAACAGGAGTTCTTTTTGATGCGTAAGAGTAAACACTCTTTATGTCGTTTTGGTTAGGGCTTGCAAATTACCGAAATATCCCATTACCGGTAATACCGAATTGAAAAAGTGCTATTATCGGTAAAAACCGGTATTATCGGTAATAGTAAAAATTTATCCCATTGCTAATATTTAATGGTAAAAATCACATTTAAGGTAAAATAAATAATAAGTTAAATAAACTAACTTTAATATGGGAAAAAAATTTCAAATAAAAATGAATTTTCTTGCACAATAATAATTTTAAAAAACTGATATTATAATAACTTTAAAAATACAAAACAAAAAACTTTTTGTACTGGAGAGTGGTACATTTAACTTGAATAGTGGAAAATCTCCAAAAGTAAGGTTTTAGAAAAAAGTGTTTCCAGTCAAATTTGTTTAGATTGAAATGGACCAGAAATGAAATAATTTCATCTTTAGATTCCTTTACTTTGTTTTTTATTTTAAATAAAAAATGATATTCATATTAACAGTTTGTTATTTTTACATTATAAATAAAATTATTGACAAATGATAAACGCTAAAACGAAAAATGCTTCTGACAATATTTTATTGTTTTTTGGTAGATTCAGAATCTATTGAAAAATATAGGTTTTCATTTAAAAAAACTGAGTTGTAGTTAAAATAACAAAGAAGTCCACCAGGTGAAAAATAACTATACCCAGCTTGAGATTGCTTTCAAACTAAACAATTTTTACTTCATTTTTTTTCTAAATCTCTTACTTTTAGAAATACTTCAATTTTTCGGGATAAATTGACCACCCTGTATAATATAATAAGATATAACATATACAGGGTGTCCCACTTTTTTCCCAGCAAAAATTTTGTGTAGGTAGTAAATGTCATTCTGAACAAAAAATTTCCTATGAACTATTATGTTTTTTCGACTCCTCAAAAAGTTACAGCAATTTTAAAATGGCAAAAATTTAATGGTTTTTCAGGGACACCATGTATAAATTTAATTGTATTTTTAATTTTTTTATTTAAATCAAGGATGCTTTGGATTTTTTATATCTTTAAGCTAATAAGATGCTAAATTTTACCTCGTCCTTCACTTATTTTAAATAAATCAATTTTGCAAAGAAAAATCCAAATAATAATTGATTTAAATAAAAAAAATATAATAAGAAAGAATATTATACAGGGCGTTCAACAAAAGTCAGGAAAAATTTTTAAAGAGTCCAATAAAACATAATAGTTCATAGGAAAATTTTTGTTCAGAATGACATTTAATATCTAATTTTTTGTTGGATAGAAAGTGGGACACCCTGTATAACACATAAAACCGCAATAACTAAAGCAGTGAAATTATGCATTTTGAAATTCTTTTAATTTATTAAAATATGCTCGTAAAAAGCATAATTTCATTACTTAAACCAGGCCAAATTTTTGTACATATCATATTTGTTCTCAGTGCGAACATTAATGCGCAAAATCGTACTTCGGTATTACCGGTATTAAATTTCCCTTTTACCGGTAATATCGAAATATTTTTTGAGTGTTATTACCGGTATTACCGGTAATGCAAGCCCTAGTTTTGGTGCCCCCAAAGTAACGCTTTATTTTTCACGCTATTTTAACGCGGATTTTAAAAATTCATAACATTTTATCGGAACAACTTGTAATACTCGAATATTTTTTATTTTACTTATTTGGTATCTACATAAGAGAAAAAAAATCGGCACCTTGAAATTTTTACCCGGGACCTTGGAAAAAAATCGAACGTAAAATGTTAAAAAAATCGGGTAAAAATTTTTTTTTTATATCGCATTTTTAAAAGTTGTAATTATGGGATAAATTCACTTTTCAAATTACATTTCAACCCTACTTTATGCACCTTCCCTAAAAGCTCTTTAGGTCCACTTTACGTCAAAAAAAGAATCACTTTGCTATCTCTTTCCGTTTTCGAGTTATCACCTAAAATGTAGCTAAAATAAGCAAAATCTCCGTTTGGAGCCAAAAAATTTCGGTTTGAAATTTTTCATTTTTTACAAAATAATTAATATCTTCAAAACTATTGGCACAACCGAGACGTTTAATAGCTTAAAATTCGCACAGTCACCTCTTCCACCAAATTCCGTAAAAGTTTTAATTTTTGGTTTAAAATTGCGCCGTCCAGAACCGTATTTGTACCAAAATTTTGCCAAAACGTTGCGAATTTTTTCCAAAAAAACTATTTAACCGATTTTAACCAAATATTTTTTAAAACGCGTCTATCCATGGTGTTTACTTTTGGTAAAAATTTGAAACCGGTAACTTTTATAGTTTTCGAGAAAAAGAAAATAAACACACATCAAAAATTATTTCTTCGAATTTCGGCAAATTGAAAGATAATAAAAAATGGATGAAATGTAGAGGTTTACCTGCCCTCTACACCCCTCCCCCCAAATTTTATTCCCCAAAAACTCAAATAAATCAAAATTTTTTAGGTAATATATCTCAAAATAATTAAATTAAAAAAAATATACAGGGTGTCCAAAAAATGACGGATAAGCTCTCCAGTACGTTGTTGGGGATCCGTCAGGGATTGATCCCCAGAAAAATAGTTAAAAAAATCCTCGTGATCAATTGACCGAGATATGGAGGGTCAAAGTTTGGAATTTAACTTCTTTATTTTTGTGAATTTTGAAAAACCGTAAGTTGTTCTGTAAAGTTTGGCTTCTCTTTAGTCGCTTAGTAATAAATTTAATTTAAATCGCGTATTAATAACTTCACCATTTACTTTTATATATTGAAAATTACCTATCATAACCATTTGTCATAATTTTCAATTTAAAAAAATAAATTGTAAAGTTATTAAAACTTTTTAATTTTCGGTTTAAAATTGTGCCGTCCAGAACCGTAATTGTATCAAAATGTTGTCAAATCTTTGCGAATTTTTTCCAAAAAAACTATTTAACCGATTTTAACCAAATATTTTTTAAAACGAGTCTATCCACGTTGTTTACTTTTGGTAAAAATTTGAAACAGGTAACTTTTATAGTTTTCTAGAAAAAATAAATAAAAACCGATTTCCATTAAAAAAAATATCTCAAAAATTGTTTTTTCGAATTTTTTCATAATCGACCGCAAATGAAAGATAATAAAAAATGGATGAAATGTAGGGGTTCACCTGCATTCCTCCCCCCCCCCTCTCCAAAAAAAATTTTACTCTCCAAAAACTCAAAAAAATCATTTTTTTTTAATATTAATATCAGTAATTTTTAGAAATTTATCTGTACGAATTTTTATTTCTTAAGTTTAGTTAGCGAAATATTAATTTCTCAAAATACACCTTTACTCTTTTACTAGAATGCCATATTTTATATAAAAATTTTTGAACGAAACATCGTAGAGACTTGAGTTTTTTTTTTATTTGTTTTTTCTACTTTCTTTATGCTTTAAATGTAAATTATTAAGTTTAAAATTTTTAATTTGAAACGAAACACTCTTGTCTTTACTTACTAAGGCCTTCTGAAATTATACAGGGTGTCCCGTAACTTATGCATAATAATGAAAGGGGTTATGGAGGACATCAAAACAATTTTCTTAATGTTTAGAAAAAAAAATTTTTTTGTCATAAACATAGTTAAAACTAACCAATGTTTGATTTTTCGTAGAAAAAATCAGGGGGTTACATTTAAAATAAGAAAGTGGGTGCCATTTCCTGATAAACCGGAAGTAAAATGAAAGATTTATTCGATCCATAAAATTTGTTTTCTTAGATCATATAAGATACTAAAATTCTAATTTTTTATTTTCATAAATAAAGAAATGCCAGGGGTGGTCCTAGTTTCATTTCCACCCGGTATAGTAGTTTTTGAGGTCGCTGCGTATGAAACTATACGCAGAATCGTCACATGAAAATTACAAAAAAAAATGAACAGTAAGTATTATACATATAATCATATATTCGACAAATCTGAGTTAACACTGTTTTAACGTCACTTTCACCAGATTCATCAATCTTTCGATTTTAATCACAAATTGGAGCTTCGATTTCAACAAATTATTCTATCGCTTGAGAAAGGGACTTTCTTTTAGAAAGTTTTTGATAACTGGTGATTTTCGGGTCTGATGTAATCAAAAGCCTGGAAAGTGCTTCGTCTCCAGACAACGTTTCTTCTCGAGCATGTTTCAGAGCGTTCCTATATTTGGTTGATCCAGGGCTGTCTGGAGGAAACGTCTTTTAAAATATTCCTCCATTGGCTCGAAGAGTCATTTAGGTTGCATAGTGTTTTGAGTCCGAAGAAGAGGGACGACATGGGGTAGTGTTTTCTGGAAACTCCAGAACTTTTCCATGGACATCAATGAGGGTCCAAGAAGCTTGTTGCCATCTTGCTTGAAAATCTTGTACTAATTTCGACACGATTTGTCTTTTTTCATTTGCAATTTGAAATCCAAGTTTATCAGTTTTTTCGACAATTTTGACTCAATAAATGTTGTTGGCATCTTGGTGTAAAATTTCTTGCAGAAGATAAAGTAATCTAAAGGGGATCTTTTTGGTTTATTAATTTTGGTTTCTAAAAACGGAAATACGTAATATAACATGAATGATGAATTATTATAAAAGACCTTCTGGATGACGAGGATCTTTTTTATTTTATCAATTGTTTTGTCAATTACCTACACTTCAAACCTTATTCATCAAAATGCTTCTTGGTTCGCCAGCAGGAATGAAAGAGTAGACAAAGTAAAATGTAAATCCAAAACATGTTGTTGGGATACTCCTCTTAGGGCACAAACAGAAAATTGGTACAAACTTCAATAAAATCTCTTTACATGCCTATGAAGATATTAAAACCAACTTTCCCAGAATTAATTGGCCTAGATGTGATATTTGTTTTTTTGGTCATAAAAAATATTCTTCCAAAATTCTTTTTTAGCTACAGTCTGAGTGTTTTTGATATTTTACGGACCCAAATTTTTCGAGAAATCAACTTTTTTTCTAAAAAGTCAAAGATTTCGGGACTAAATTTGGCTTTTAAGTGGTATTTAGCACATTTTTCTCCAGAAATCAAAAATAAAAAGTAATATCAAAATGATTTTTTCTTTTGCTCAAAACTTATTTCAAAAACATATTGAAAACTACTAAAGTTACCAACACCTAAATGTTATACCACAAAGCAATTTTAGCGCTATAATTGCAAGAAAAGTTTGAATTTCTTGGAGGTAATTTATAGTTAACAAGTTTTATTGTAGATGTGTTTTGGTTTTATTAGTTGCTACATTTAGTGTGCGTGTTGTAGGTGTTATTTTGCCCTCGTTTATTATTAATTTATGGGGGCTAAAACGGGCTTTGTGTTAAAACACGCGTGGTGCTAAACATTGTGTTGTACAATTGCGTGAAATTATACTTCACCCTAAACAAGGGTTTTCAATGGCCAAATATTTCAGCACAAATTTCAAGAACGTGCAGTTTTATTTAATTTTTACTTTTTAATTAAAGGTTATAGTGCATCAAATATGATTTAAATACCTAAATGTGAAACATTTACAAAGTTACTATGAGAAATTTTCCGAGCAACAAAGCTAAAGGACATTTTTTTTCCTGAAAACATTTCCTACTATCCTGCTTTTTCCCAACATTTTTCCATAATATCCTAATTGCACAACCCTTTCACTCGAGCGTGTAGCGGGCTTAAAAAATCAGAAAAGCATGTGTACGCTTAAAAGGTAATTTACCTTTTCATGCAAGGAAAGAGCAAAGCACCCTCCAGTTATACGCCTGAATTTTTATAAAACGGATTAATTCATGTAATTGTACCCTAATGCGTACCATTCAAATCCAAACGAATGAAAAGATCACTTTTTATGTTTCAGAAGTAATACCATTAGTGAAACATCAATAAATATTACTACAAAATAACCTAATTAATTTGTTATACAATTTTTTGGCAAAGTTTTAGGAATTTGTCCAATTTTTGGGGAAATTGTAGTTCATTTGTTTAGCAGTCGTAAATAAAAGCGTGAGTTGTGTTATATGAGAATTATTCCAAACATGCCAACAAAGCATTCCATAACTTTAACTTTAGCCATCACTCACTGCGGAAATATGCGGCGAGCACTTTAAACAATCGACGTCGCTTTCCCGCCATTTTGTATACATGCATTTTCCGGCGCTCCAAAAATTTTCCGGCTTTGCATTCGTAGCCCTTGCAGTGTATAAACACATCTTATCTCCCCGCTTCCAGAGACTAACTCCCTCATAAATTTTAAGGATAATGAAATAATAAGTTTAAATGTCGCGCTTTTCCCATTTCTTGTATTATTTCTGAATCCGCCTCCAGTTCATTTCTGTTCATTTCTGCGTGCTGCGACCAGATTAAAATGGAAATATTTCTTTTGTTCCAAGATGCTCGAATTGGAAGGGAATTTATTTTACGCTAGAGTAAATCTCTATAAAAAATTTAGATCCGCTAATTTATTACCTAATTTATTGGAATCTTTTATCCAACCACCCACTAATATCATTACCAACAATAAACCTAAAAATAAAAAAAAAATCTATCGACTTTAACATTATCCGCAGTTTTCTTTTCTCAAATCCCTGAAAATTACAACTAGTTTCAACTTGTTGTTGTGTGAGAACTTGTAAGGGTTCCAGTCTATTTCCACGATCGATCCTGAAGTGTCCTATTCTCCTTCTACGACCACCAGAAAGTCCTGGTCATCAAAAATCCTAAGATCGATGCTGAAGTTCTCGGTTAGTTCTTAGTGGTGCAACTTTCAGCTTCTTCCACCACCACCAGAAAGTCCAGATCATCAAAATTTTAAGTCGATGCTGAAGTTCTTAGTATATTTCAAAGTAATGTAACTTTCGTCCTCTTAAACGGCTACCAGAAGGTCATGATCATCAAAATCCCAAGATCGATGCTGAGGTTCTCAGCCCATTATTATTAGTGGTGTAATATTCGTCTTCTTCCACGGCCACTAGAAGTTCCTGGTCATCAAAATCCTAAGATCGATGCTGAAGTTCTTTGCAGTCAGTGGTGCTACTTTCGTCTTCTTCCACGGTCATCAGAAGGCTCTGGTAATCAAAATCCTAATGTACATAATTACGTTCTCAGTCAGTGTCCTAGTGGTGCAACTTTTGTCCTCTTCCATGGCTACTAGAAAACGTTGATCATCAAAATCGTAAGATCGATGCTGAAGTTCTCAGTCGGTGTTCTGGTGGTGCTACTATCGTCTTCTTCCATTAAAAGGTCCTGCTCATCAAAACTGAAGATCGATCCTGACTTCTCGACTAAGTTACTACCTTCAACTTTGAAGCGAATAAACGACTCTTTTGCTGATCTGATTAACATCACTTTTTTTTTCTTGAGGAATGTTTTCCCATTTTTCTCTTAAGATGTTTCGTTCAAAAGTTATGAATTTTTATATAAAATATGGCATTCTGGTAAATGAGTAAAGATGGATTTTGAAAAATTTATATTTTGCTTAATAACTAAAATTAAAAAATAAAAATAAAGTAAATACTTCATTTAAGATAACGAAGTTGAGGCAGTTGGGTCCAACTTCCGGTGTAAATGAAGTTGCATAAAAAAACGATTTTCAAAGGGGCGTAATTCCGAAAGTATTAATCGTAGACCACACTATGCTAGGTCAATTTAATGGTATTTTTATGGAGAACAAGAAAATGCAAAAATATACTGGGTGTTCCATTTAAAATAAGAAAGTTGCCATCCACTTCCGGTATAACCGGAAGTTCCACAAAATCAAAAATACCTTTATTAGAAAGTTCGCAATTAAATACTTTAGTGGACAAATTTTAAGAATCGAAAACGTAACCGTTCAAAAGTTAGTAGGGGGGGGGGGGGGATTTACTTTATGTCCGCACGGTATACAGGGTGATTCAGACCACCCATGTTACCCATTTATCTCGAGAACGCGATATCGTACATACTAAAATAAAAAACTTAATTACCAAAGTGAACGTAAAGAATCCATTGGTGAACTTATTTTTTTCCGGAACAACCCGGAACTATCCGGAACCGGAGGTAACTTTGATTTTTTAAATGGCAACATAAGTCGAGTTTGGTATCGTTTGAAAGGCCTTTTAAAAAGAAACAACTTTTATTAAAATATTTTTTTAATATTTTCCATAGTTTAGAATTTATTCGAAAAATAAAAAAAAATTGTTCAAAAAAGTAAATAAAAATTATTGCTTATTTTGGAGAATTTTATAAATTTATAAACTCTTTCTACAAATTCTAATGTTTTACCAACATTAAATATCATACTTGTCCATATTTCAACAAAATTCTTCAAAATATGCAATAATTATTATTTACTTTTTTTTAACATTTTTTTTTGTTTTTCTAATAAATTCTAAAGTATGGAAAATATTAAAAAAATATTTTAATAAAAGTTGTTTATTTTGAAAAGACCTATCAAACCACACCAAACTCGACCTATGTTGCAATTTAAAAAATCAAAGTGATATGCGGTTTCGGATAGTTCCGGGTTGTTTCGGAAAAATATAAGTATGGTTTGACAGGTCTTTTAGGAAATAAAAATTATTGCATGTTTTGAAGAATTTTATAAATTTATAAACTCTTTCTACTAATTATAATATTTTACCAATTTTAAATATCATACTTGTCCATATTTAAACAAAATTCTTCAAAATATGCAATAATTTTTATATACTTTTTTTAAAATTTTTTTTTGTTTATCGAATAAATTCTAAACTATGGAAAATATTAAAAAAATATTTTAATAAAAGTTATTTGTTTTTGAAAGACCTATCAAACCATATCAAACTCGACCTATGTTGCCATTTAAAAAATCAAAGTTACCTCCGGTTCCGGGCACTTCCGGTTTGTTCCGGAAAATAATAAGTGCACCAATGGATTCTTTAGGTTCACTTTGGTAATAAAAATTTTTATTTTGGCCATGTACGATAACGCCTTCTCGAGATAAATGGGTGGCACGGGTGGTCTGAATCACCCTGTATATATTTTTTTTAATTTAATCTTTTTTGAGATATATTACTTAAAAATTTTTTATTTTTTTGAGTTTTTGGGGAATAAAATTTGGGGGGGGGGGGGTGTAGAGGGCAGGTAAACCTCTACATTTCATCCATTTTTTATTATCTTTCATTTGCCGAAATTCGAAGAAAAAATTTTTGATGAAAATCGGTGTTTATTTATTTTCTATAAAACTATAAAATTTACCGGTTTCAAATTTTTACCAAAAATAAACACAATGGATAGACGCGTTTTAAAAAATATTTGGTTAAAATCGGTTAAATTGTTTTTTTGGAAAAAATTCGCAAAGTTTTAGCAAAATTTTGGTACAAATACGGTTCTGGACGGCGCAATTTTAAACTGAAAATTAAAACTTTTACGGAATTTGGTGGAGGAGGTTACTGTGAGAATTTTAAGCTATTAAACTTCTCGGTGGTGCTAATAGTTTCGAAGATATTAATAATTTTGTGAAAAGTGAAAAGTTTCAGACCGAAATTTTGGTTCTAAACGGAGATTTTGCTTACTTTAGCTACATTTTCTGTGATAACTCGAAAACGGAAAAAGATAGCGAAGTGATTCTTTTTTTGACGTAAAGTGGACTTAAAGATAATATAATTTGAAGGGTGAATTTGACCCATAAATACGAAATTTCAAATAATATTGAAACCATTGACATTGCAAGGTAGGAAACCTAGGTTTTCCGCAGTCCATAGTTGGCTATACTGAAATGAACACGTTCTGTTCCGCCAATATATTACCTGCACTATTTTTAGTTCTGGAAAAACTGTTTTTTTTATAAAATTTGCAACACACTGAGAAATATCTGGAAAAAATACCAGAAGAGAAACTGTTGAGATACGCTTTGGTTAAAGTGACAGATCAGATTAAAATTTGAATAAAAATTATTAATAACTTAGCAAGTCTAAAATCACTACAGAGTATGTTTGGTTGCATAGTTGCGGTTTCAGTCTTTTTTGAATTCACTGTTTAAATGCAATATAAAATTTTTTTTTTTCGTTATTTTTTCTTGCCGATTAAAGAGTAGATTCTAAAGTGTTTTTAAAATTGAAAATCCGTTAAAAAGTGACCCGGCGGGGGCCACTCACCCCTAAAATCAAAATTTCGAGTTTATTTGTACGTAATTTCCCAACCCTACCAAATACAAAAAATCTGAGTAACCTATACACTGTAAAAAATATTCCTTTTTAAAGTTGCGAAAGAAAATTGCAAAAATTTTGCAAACTGCGGGAATCAAATGGGCCCAGGTTGGACCGCGTTTTACCCGATTTTTTTAACATTTTACGTTCGATTTTTTTCCAAGGCCCAGGGTAAATATTTCAAGGTGACGATTTTTTTTCTCATAAGTAAATACCAAATAAGTAAAATAAAAAATATTCGAGTATTACAGGTTGTTCCGATGAAAAGTTATGAATTTTTAAAATCCGCGTTAAAATAGCGCGAAAAATAAAGCTTCACTTTGGGGGCACCAAAACGACATAAAGAGTAGACGCATCAAAAAAACTACCGTTTTAAGTTAAAACGTGGAATTTAAATGAGGAATAAAGTAACCGCGATTTATTTCTTCTTGCCGAACTTCTAATTGAAACCAAAAAGTTTTGGTACTTTTTCCATCCGAAAAAATGGTAGAATTGTACAGTTTGCGTCTCGGAGCCGTGACGTCACACCTTTGCGCCGGGAGGCTTAAAAATCGGTCATGGTAATCCCCAGGATGTTTGAATAAAAGTAGCCAAATTTCGTCGCTTCCCTTTAGAATCCAACGGAGTTGCGATTTTTCAAAATTAACGCCCCCGAAATCCAAAAAAAAGCGAGAAAAATCGACCATTTTCGAGAATTTTTTTCAAAGTGTCGGGAAGGTCCAAAAAATTTAAAATTCAAACCACACTTGGAATTAACATCCCTATTTACATTGGAACCGGAATTCTTAAAATCTGACGAAAAAAAACCCATTCGGCCGTTCCTCGCAAAAAATGTCCGAATTCGATATTTAAACTTTCTTCTTAAAATTTTCTCCTTCTTTCTCTCTACGAAAAAAAAACATCTTCCACGTTTCTTACGGTTTTAGTATTATAGATAAAAAATCATGTTTAGATATCCAATCACATGCAGATATTATTTTTAAATTCTTGGGAGGTGGCGTTGCATTTCGAAGAATTTTTGTCTGCAACTGTAAATAAGGATCAGAAATATTTAAATATTAAAATTGGATTAATAAAAATACTTTAATAACTTTTATTTTTCTATTTGTTGATTAATTTTCAGTTAGTTTACAAATAAAAAATATAAAATTTGTAATGCGCTGTAATTATTATTGGCACGAAAATTGGTCAAGGTTTTATTTAATAATTATTTTTTGAAAAATTAACAATTAAAAAACAATCACAAATATTCATAAATTTTTTGATTGTATTTTCAAAATTCGTGCAATATTTTGTTGTTATGTGCATTGGGTAATTTTAGGTATATTTATGATTGTTTTGTTTAACTACGATGGGTATAAATTATGTACAATATTATGTTAACTCTTAAGAACTAATATCACTGTGTACGACATGATAGTCGATAAAATTAACATTCGATCAGTTGGGCCCGTTCGGGAACATGAATATTTATCCCGCTTTCACATGCAAATCCAATAATTTGCATGAGCTCGAAGATTTTGATTGATTGGAGCGTCAAAGGCACATCCCTGGATTTTGGGAACACCAGCGAGGCCACAAAGCCTCAGCTGATAATCCTCTTGTAACTAACCTCTCGCGCTGTCTAGACAATCGGGTGTAAACATCTTCATGTAAAGATATTGAAGGAGGATCAATGTTGGGGTCAGTCCAGACTCGTTCGGCGTAAGCAGCAGCACGAGGCCATAATCGGGAATCGAGTGAGCCTGCATCGACTTGCTCGCTCCATAAACAAGCTTCACCTCCAAGGACTTGTTTTTTGTACTTGGGATCACTTGACCAAGGCTGGTGCCTGTAAACTGTTTGCCAAGTCCTGTAAGGATCACAAGCTGCATCACCTCGCTCACGCCATTTTCCAAACCCGCAATCCAAATACCACGCATCCACATGCGAAATGATCACTTTAAACCCTCCACTTATTAATTCAGGAGTTTCAGTCCATTCACTACCACCCCAGGATTGTACAACTATATTTTTCTTATCTAAATATTTATTAACGTAAGGTCTTTTAGTTAACATGCTCGACCACATGATTATGTTCGAAGGTTTTTTTCCTCCATTGGCTCGCTCTAAACGTCTTAAGGCTTCCCGGGTAAAATTCCCCCAAACATCGTTCAAATCCACGTAGGATCTGGTCGCATTTTTACTCCTATACTGCGCCCAGCAATCCAAATTAACCTCATCACCGCCCAAATGGAAAATCTCGTGCTCCCCAGTAAGCTCGATGATATCCTTAAAAACTTTTTCAAGAATGTCGTAAACATGTGGGTTATCAGGATTGAGCTGTCCACACGGTGGCTCTCCGCAGTAAATACTCCACGGTTGTAAATTAACGCAAACAGCCAAATCGCCCAGACCCTCCTCAGGCCCCCAGGTCCATCCATTACCCGCATGTGCCGGAATATCAACCTCAATCACAACCCTAATCCCCCTAAGCCTTGCGAATTCCACTAAATCGCGCACTTGATCTACGGTGTACACCGAATCTGGGCCATAAGCTCCATACTTCGCAAGCTGCGGCACGCTTGGAAGTTCCAAAGGAAAGCTTTGAGAATCCGAAACGTGCCAATGGAAGATGTTCAGCTTATTCGCAGACATTCCGACGATGACTCGCTTGAGATTATCCAAAGGCATGAAATTGCGTGCCGTATCGACCATGAGACCCCGGTAAGGAAACCTGGGGGCGTCGTGGACGCTTGCACTCCGCACTATCCTCAACATTCCCCCGGAAGAAAACTCATCCCACCAAACCAGCTGCGACAGCGTTTCCAAACCGTGACGAGCTCCGAAGAAATTCTGCGCCACCACCGACGCCCTCAAAACCTCCCCCTCGTACTGCAGCATAACCTTGTAACTCTCATCTGAATGTAAGCTCAGTCTCACTTCATCCGAGTCCATTATTGAAACTTTAATGGCAAACTTGGAAATGTCGGTTTTTTGATGGACGTACTCCGGTTGACGCACCAGGGCAATTATATTCGAGTTGAAGACGGCGAATGAATATTGGATGAGGGTACGCGCCGGTTCCGAGGCCATCGTTTCGAAATCCATCTGCTGATGTGTAAAAACTACCGACCGGCTCCCCAGGTTCACGGGCCCCGTGGGCTGAGGCCAGAGCTGCGTCGACCCGCACAACATGCTGCAAGTCGACTCCGATACATGACCATCTTTTTCGGATACTTCCTTCCTTACGCAACGCCCGGACTCACACACGTAACTCCAACGCATGTCAGTTTTCCTGGAAGAAAAAAAAAACAATTACACAAACGCTTCTATTATTTATTACAATTAGTAAAGTACATTGTTTATCATCACAAACCAACCACTTGAAATACTTGGAAATACCTAAATTATTCAATACAGCTGGATGAAGCATTTTATCAAGATAAAAAGTATTTGTGTGGATGAATAATAGTTGTAGAGATAAAAAAGTTTTGCTGAAAATACCTTGTCGAAAAAATAAGTCGATGAAATGGCATTTTTGATGTAGTGGTTTAGTTAATGAAAATGTACTATACTCTAATCCTTGCAGAATTTCGATGAAAAGACCATGTCGAAGACGAAAGTTGATAAAGAGATTCTCAATAACATAGTTGAAGAAGTGGTTTTATTGATGAAAATGAAATTTCATTAAAACTGATATCGAAGGAAGAGCATTGTCGAAGCAACATTTTTCATGAAATGGTTTGTCGATAAAAAGGCAATGTCGATGAAAAAATAGTGTCTACTAGACATAATTTCGATGAAAAAACATAGTAAAAAAAGAAACTCGATGAAGAGCTCTCGATGAATTGAAATTCTTGATGAAAATGTAATGTTGCTAAAACGGTTATCGTAGAAACGACATTGTCGAAGAAATAGTGTTTTTGATGACATGTAGTTTATGAAGAGTCTCAATAAAATGTCCATGAAGAGACTCTTAATGAAATGAAATTCTTGAAGAAGTCATTTTGTGGATGAAAATGTAATTTCACATAAGTAGTAATCGAAGAAAGGACATTGTCGAAGGAATAGTGTATTTTATGAAAGTTATTGTCGATGAAATAGTAGTGTCTACTAAACGGAAGTATACAGGGTGGTCGAGAATAGTCGAAATATCTTCAAAAGTAAGAGTTTTAGAAAAAAACGTTTCAAATAAAAATTATTTGGTCTTAAAGAAGCCACAGAATGAGAACAGTTAGTTTTCACCTGGAGGACTTCTTCATGGTGATTCTAATCCTAACTTACTTTTTCAAATGGAAACCCATATTTTTTTATTTGAATCTGAATCCAGCAAAAATCTTCTTTTTTAACTGTTCTCATTCTGTAGCCCCTTTAAAACCAAATAATTTTTATTTGAAACGTTTTTTTCTAAAACTTTTGGAGATATATTCACTGTTCACTTTATCTCGACCACCCTGTATAATAGTCCGGTCAATTTAGACATGCAAGGTTGCACAAATTAGCGTAGAGCTAAAAATTGGTATGAATGTTCGGAAAACCATTATAAATGAATGTTGAAAAATCCCTATCGATCCCGTACCTAGAAAAATTTTTATTAAAGATCAAAGCTCTTAAACATGGGTTTTTCGCGTTTTTCAACAAAACTGTAAGTTTTATCATAAAATTAGGTCAAACAAAAATTGTAGATCATATAGGTATACAAAAGTATTTGTCCTACTTCCAGCTGGGAGCAACTTTACAGCTGGACACAAAAGCGAGTATTCAGCGACCGTGATGAAAAATTTAGAGACGTTTTTATCGTTAATCACGTGATTAAAAAATATTTCTTCATAAGAAATATTTTCTTAAAGACGTGATTAACTTTATCGACGTCTCTAAAATTTTCATCACGGTCGCTGAATACATTTTAGACATGCAAGCGTGCAAAAATTAGCGTAGAGCTAAAAATTGGTATAAATATTCGGAACATCATTATAAATGAATGCTAAAAAGTCCCCATCAATCCCGTACCTGGAAAAAATTTTATTCAAGATCAAAAGTCTTAAAAATGGATTTTTCGCGTTTTTCAGCAAAATGGTAAGTTTTATCATAAAATTAGGTTAGACAAAAATTGTAGATCATGTCATTATCTATAAAAAATGTCTTAATACTTTTTTTCCTAAGACCAACCGTTTCTGAGATATAACGATTATAAAAGTTGGAATCTTCATATTATGCACATTATTCGTCAGATTCATAATCGTCTAATATTCACGATAACGGGTACATTTTTTAACCAAATTTCAAAAATCTGGTCTCGAATTAAAGGGGAATGTTTGTTTTATAATCCTATCTGAATGGATTTTTTTAAGCGACGGGAAAGCTTTCAAAAGCGCTCCCGAAAAAGTCAATTTTTTCGCGCTTTTTTTTGAACGTCCTCCTCGCCGATTTTGAAAAATCGTAGCTCCGTCGAGCTCGGAATCGAAACGACCAAATCGGGCCCCATTTTTTTCCACATCCTCATTTACTATATTCAAAATTTCCGACCATCCTAGATTAATCCTGTGGCGAGGGCGAATTTTTCTTTAAAAACGTCAAAATGTCGCTTTTTATAGCGAAAAAAACAAAAAGGTAATATTGCTTAGCTTTCGACTGTAGCTGGAGGGAAAAATCGCAAATGGCATTTTCGTAAAGGGAAAACAGACTTACGTAACCACTTTTTCGAAATTTTTGTTTGTATCTCATATTCTGACGTTTGAAATTCGGGGTACAATTTTGGACATTTTTTAACAAAATTTAAAAAATCGTACCTACCAAACGACTGGACCGATTTTAACAAAACGCGGCTTATATTGTGGCTAAAGGTACCGTTAATACCCAGAAAAATAATCGGTTTCATCCTGCGCATCCAGTGGCGTCGGGATTTTTTTTTCCAAAAGCGTAGAAAAATTACGATAAAAAAAGAAAGCGCGTAGATAAAATTGGTAGAGGAAATGGGGCCAAAACGGGACAAAAAATGAAAAATCGCTACACGTGACCTGCAAGCGGATTGATCGAACGAGGTCGGTTTGAAATCTCCATATTTTCATTTCACCTCACACCGACCTATTAAAGTCAAAATTGTGTTTTTTCAACCCCCAGCGACCAAAATAATCGTTGTAACGTAACGACACATCCTATCGTCTAACTAAAATATGCGTTGGAATGAAATTTTTAAGTACTACTACGTGACGCGTTGAATTTTTTCAATTTCGAAAAATAAAACTCAAAATTTTAATCGCGCAAAAAACTTTGTAAAAAAATGCAATTTTGACATCTTTTTTACCTCCCTGCCCCTTCATCGATTTTAATGAATGATGGCTCATCTTAAAGGTTTTTGTGTAGGCTTTCACACAAAAAAAGATTCGTTTTGATATCTTTATTTGTTTAGAAGTTATGACCGAATAACCGTTGAAAATTTCATTTTTGGACGAAGAAATTGCTATAAAATTTTTGATTAATCGGTAAATAATTAATTTTGACTGATTAGAACGATTTATGGCTTACATTGACCGATAGAAAAATATTTGTACTTGTATTACAGCTTCAGTGATATGTATACGTGGCGTACTTATGCATATTATGAAAATTACAACTTTTATAATCGTTATATCTCAGAAACGGTGGCTCTTAGGAAAAAAGTATAAAAACATTTTTTATAGATAATTATATGATCTACAATTTTTGTCTGACCTAATTTTAGGATAAAACTTACCGTTTTGCTGAAAAACGCGAAAAACCCAATTTTAGGAGCTTTGAACTTTAATAAAATTTTTCCAGGTATAGGATCGATGGGGACTTTTCAGAATTCATTTATTATAGTGTTCCTAATATTGATACTTTACTACTATTTTTAGGGCTAAATTTGTCGAAAAAAGAATGAAATCTGTGTTGATGAAATAAGGTAATGTTGTTGAAATTGTTTTAAAGTTTAATGGCGACTTTATGGATTTTTTTGAGATTAATGATGTGTTTTAATGACATTTTTTATAGCCACCCTATTTATTGAAGTAAATAAGAAAGTGATAAAAACTTTGACCTAATTGTGTTTTAATTTCAATTTATTCAACCCTTTTTCATAACTTTGTTTCTTTGCGGGTTTAAGTAATCGTCGCCTCGCTAAAACTTGAATAAATAAGCAATTTTTCAAAAAGCGGAACTTCGGGAAAATTAATGGCTGCTTTTAGTTGATCCAATGAAGTGTTTCGCGGTTTATCGCCGTTATTACTAAACAACAGCCGGCGTTAAAATGCAAATGACTGATTTTCGCAGCGATTATTAATTTTTCCCCTTAACAGCCTCCTCCATTGAAATCGTGTCAAAAAAGCAACGAGGGATAAGGAAGTTAATTAACTCCATAATTTAAAATATTTTTTGCAGAAAAAAATTTTAATTATAGAAGTATCCAGTGAGAAGAAATAAACACAATTAGGCCAATTTGTGGGTAAGATAAATGTGGTAGTGTCCTGCAGGATAAGCTTTTCTAAACAAGAAACCCACACACGTCACTTAAAAACTTATAAAAGCTCGTGTGGACTTTATGAAGTACGAGGAAGCATTAGGGGATCTAGGATCTCATCAAGCTTTTAGAAGCGAGAAGTATTTTATTTCCCATTTTTTGGTGAACACTCTTAATCGTGGATCTTACTTAATCTGAGATGAAAACAGAAAGGATTGTTTTGTATCGGTGGGTATTAAAAAAGCCTTGCATGAAAATGGAGAAGAAGGGAGGAAGCAATCTTGGAAATTGGAAAGAAAAATTACAATGCACGGTTTGTAATCGAAACTCGAAACTTTTATAAGTTTTTCAAGCGCAGAATCCATCTAATAAAACGTGACGTGCGTCTTCTATGACTGAAAAGGCTGTTGCTTTGCATGCATGTTTCTACCTCCATGAATAATTCAATTAACTTACGTGTAAGCTACCATTTCGGATTGTTGGGATTTTGGAAGGACTGGCAGTACTACTGTGGGCGTTGTTGGTTGATTCCATAGAAGGTAGTAACACACCAAGAAGCTCCCCAGGAGGAACAACACCAGGAGATATCGTCGTAAATTTCCTGACGATATCATCTTTGAAAGCACCTGTAACACGCAATATTGATTTAATAAATTACATTGATTTTTGATTAATTATTTAAAATGTTTGTATTTAGTACTACATACTACCACAACCAAAAACATATTTTTGCCCTAAAGAAAATTAATTTCCTAAATTTCATTTAAATTCAGCTCATGGTGGTTTAAAATTTTGATGGGGTTAAAAAGTACAATTGGGCCATTAAATTTCTCGTCTGGTTTCCTTCACATCCGGAAAATGCTCGATAAGCACTTATCCTCAATTCGGTTCGTTATTTCGACGCACTTTGGAGGCATCAATATTTCAAAAAGCCGTTAGCATTTTATTCGAGCTGGAGTGTCGTAAATAAAACATGCTGGTTAGAAAAGAGCATCGCGACTTCGTGCAAGATCCATCGACACTCAACTCAATATTTAACCACGAGTTACGTAATAAAAACAACGCCTCAAGAATCCACGTGCAAATTATTTAACGAACTGATTTTTTCCCAAAACTATTGCATAAATAATTTTTCTAAATATGGTGAGGTTAACAGCCCGAATGGCATACTATATGGTTAATTAATACGCTGTGAGCAGACCGAATGGCATTCTGTGATGTTTTAAGAAGCATAAAAGTTGTCGCTAAATTTATGAATGAAGGTGGTAAATAAATTAGGAAGTAGAACTTCCCCAACCCAAGGAGCGGAATAAATTTATAATGCTTGGCCGAAACATATATTCCACTCCATGGAGGCTTAAAGTATCAAGGGACTGACTTCACAGTCGCCCCAAATTAAAGTCTTTCGGACGAGGAAATAAAATTATTAAAAATAATGAAAACAAAACGTCGGTCGTCCCTTAATTAAATTGGATATGACTTTAAAATTAACCTAGTTCCACGATGAAACTAATGGGAGTTTCGTGGTTTAGTTTCTAATTAGTGTTATTCCAAATGTTGAGATCGTTACAAATCTTCATGCTTCGGATTCGGAGAATGGACTCATCTCCTAATAAGCTAATTCAATTCAATTCCACGTACTTTAATTATCGATCAAGCAAATTCTGTACTTATTCCTGCCTCACAAGACTTATTGAAGGTTTATAAATAATTGCTTCAACAAAAAGTAAATAATTCTGCTTGCTAAGAGGATTAACTTTGTATTAATCCCAAATTCCAAGCTCCTTTCAACTAAATGTACATATCAAACTTTTAAAGAAATTCCTTAGGCTTATTTTCTAAAACCAACATTAATTTTTTACATCTTAATCAAAAACATACATGCCTTATAATATTTTATTTACAAAACGACAACGACAATTTTAATAATTCCGATTTAAATATACTTTCTTTACCGGCGAGATGTTAGCGATACGTTTGTCAGCGATGAGTTTTTTTATATGTAATTCTCCATAAGTGGTTTTTTGGGAATAACTTCTGTTCTATTTAACTTACATCAAAAATAAATACACCATATTAAAGCCCAATAAAAGCCCCATAAGCTGGTACTAACCGCTTTGCTTGTCCGTTTAAAATAAACATCTTACAGCCCTTCAACCAAAACTCAATCACGAGTTTACACATTTTTAATTATTATCGTACAAAGACAAATGATATGTCAAAATATAGCATTTGACCTGTAGATAACAATAGTATTAGTCACTATGCTTGTCCGACCCAATTAAGCAAGTAATTAATAATAAAAGTGTTTTTTTCAACATTTTTCAACTTTAAACGGAAATTACTCTTTACAGGTAACTTGCATAAAAAATATATTAACATCATTAGATACAGCATTAAATTTTGATTAAAATGACATACGACATGTACCTTGTCCGTTAGAAATTAATTAACCAGAAGCCAACGACAACTTTAAAACCGGCGCATTCACCAAGTTTGCGGCATAAGTCAATTAAAGAAATATTTTCCCCTAATCAACTCACAGCAACAATTGAGATTGCAAAAGATAGTATTCACGATGTAAAATACGATAGTATAGGTCATCATGCTTGTCCGGCCCAATTGCTCGAGAAATTAGCAAAAAATACACTTTATATGACTTTTTCAATGTTTAACCGCTAATTACTTTTGACAGGGGGAATGCATAAAAAAGTTATTGAAACCAGTAAACAGCAAATTCATTTGTGATTACGACGATATGTGACATGTAGCTTGTCCGTTAAAAACAAAGCCGCTATGCCCAACTATAAGTTTCAATAACTTTTTTATGCATTCTCTCTAACAAAAGGAATTAGCGGTTAAACATTGAAATAAACGTATTTTTTGCTAATTACATGACCAATTAGGCCGGACAAGCACAGCGTTCTATACCATCGTATTCTACAATAAAAATGTTGTCCTACGAGATCTTTAAAGTTTAACTGAATTAATTAGAACAAAAAATATCATTGTTCATATTTTTTCGTGGGTGTAAACGCTTCGAAACTTATAGTTGGGCTTAGCGGCTTTGTTTTTAACGGACAAGCTACATGTCACATATCGCCGTAATCACAAATAAATTTGGTATTTACTGGTATCTATAACTTTTTTATGCATTGCCCCTGTCAAAAGGAATTAGCGGTTAAACATCGAAAACGTCATTTAAAACGTATTTTTTGCTAATTTCTCGAGCAATTGGGCCGGACAAGCATGATGACCTATACTATCGTATTTTACATCGTGAATGTTGTCTTTTGCAATCTCAATTGTTGCTATGAGTTGATTAGGGGAAAAAATTTCTTTAATTGACTTACGCCGCAAACTTGGTGAATGCGCCGTTTTTAAAGTTGTCGTTGGCTTCTGGTTAATTAATTTCTAACGGACAAGGTACATGTCATATGTCATTTTAATCAAAATTTAATGCTGTATCTAATGATGTTAATATCTTTTTTATGCAAGTTACCTGTAAAGAGTAATTTCCGTTTAAAGTTGAAAAATTTTGAAAAAAACACTTTTATTATTAATTACTCGCTTAATTGGGTCGGACAAGCATAGTGACTAATACTATTGTTATCTACAGGTCAAATGTTATATTTTGACATATCATTTGTCTTTATACGATAATAATTAAAAATGTGTAAACTCGTGATTGAGTTTTGGTTGAAGGGCTATAAAATGTTCATTCTAAACGGACAAGCAAAGCGGTTAGTACCAGCTTATGGGGCTTTTATTGGGCTTTAATATGGTATATTTATTTTTGATGTAAGTTAAATAGAACAGAAGTTATTCCCAAAAAACCTCTTATGAAGAATTACATATAAAAAACTCATCGTTGGCAAACGTATCGGTAACATCTCGCCGGTCTTTTTTTATAAGAAGTTGTAGCATCTACTACAGCACCTGCGAATTTGGAAAAACGCCAAAGACGAAAATAAGTCAAAAAATAAATATACAAAATAAGAAACTTATCTATTAAATACCCTAAAAACGAAACAATTATTGAAATGTAAATAAATTCACATATTTCAGAAGAATTAAAAAATATTAAAATCATAAAAATAAAACTCATATGTTTTTATACCATTTTCATGCGAATATTAAAAACGATAAAAAATCGCAAAACTACTGTAAATTTAATTATTTTTAAATCTTAATTTCGAGGTTTATGTCTCCATAAAGTAGAAAATTAAAGTAGTTTTTTTAAATAAATTGCTTTTATTGTGATTAAAAAATTTAATTATCGCACGTACAAAAATCGTAAATGATTATCACATGTAGACATATAATGTTATAAAAAAATCAATGGTAATATTTTTATAATTGCATTAAATTAGTGCATTGGAATATCATCAAATTTAATATATCATTAATTCGATTGATGATAAAATTTGGAGTTATGAAATTTTTATTGGTTTATAAATTTTAATGATAATTAATTTTGTGTAAAATCAACTCGAATTTATTTAAGCTAAAAAATACGTGAATGTAAATAATCATCCAATTAATTAATTAAAATGCAGGCATTAAAGCGTAAATTTAGGGGGTATAACATGATTAAATTAAAGCCCTTTGGAACTGCAATTTAAAAGGCATTTAATTTATTTATCATGTACGCTTTGTTTTAAAAACAATTCCTATAAAACTCGGCATTTGTTTTTATTTCAAACTACAAACTATTCACCCATTCAAACCAAATGGCTTTTATTAAATTTTTATTGAAAAAGATTGAACGGAATTTAATAAAAATATTTTTAGATTTAAAGATAATTTTTGATCATTTTATAATTTAATTTTAAATAAATAATACCGATTTATTTATAGTAAATAAATAAATGCAACATAATTTAATTATTTTGTGTATATAATAATATTTAATCTGCCATATAAAAATAGTTTATACTTTTTTTATACTTTTGTGTCGTCTCATTTCTTCAATAACTTTTCTTATAATGCAGAAAAAAACGTAATTCTTATCAATTTGTTTAGTTTAATATTACTAATTGCAAGGATCAAGTTCATATTTATCTAGAAGATATTGCAAAACTAACAAGAACAAACTTGGGTTAACAATTCAAGTAGAAACCAAACAGCAAACTAATTATAAATAATGTTCTTGCATTTTAATAAAATATTATTTTAAATTTTATTTTTTAAAATCATTTGATAATCTATTATTTACAAAATGATACAAAAAAATAACTGGCAGGATTTTTTGCTCACCCTGTAGAACGCTTCAAAGTTCTAATAAACGCTCAGCACGTATTTTTTGAAGAAAAAATCATAAAACGTTGGAATAATTTTATATTTCAAATTTTGTTTTTTAAAGTCATTTGGTAACCTATTATTAACAAGATGATATAAAAAAATAACTGGCCGGATTTTTTGTTCGCCCTGTAGAACGCTTCAAAATTACTAATAAACGCTCAGCACGCATTAAAAAAAAAACAAAAAACGTAGGAATAATTTTATATTTCAAATTTTATTTTTTTAGATCGTTTCTGAATTAATTATTAACAAAATGATATAAAAAAATATCTGACCGGATTTTTTTTTCGCCTTGTAGTACGCTTCAAAGTTACTTATAAACGCTCAGCACGTATTTAAAAAAAATAATAAAACGTTGGAATAATTTTATATTTCAAATTATGTTTTTTAAAACCATTTCTTGATTAATTATTAACAAAATTATATAAAACAATAACTCACCGGATTTTTTGTTCACCCTGTAGAACGCTTCAAAGTTACTAATAAACGCTCAACACGTATTTTATGAAAAAAAAATCATAAAACGTTGGAATAATTTTATATTTCAAATTTTGTTTTTTAAAATCATTTCCTAATTAATTATTAACACAATGGTATAAAACAATAACTGGCCGGATTTTTTGTTCGCCCTGTACAACGCTTCAAAGCTACTAATTAATAAACTCTCTTTTGAAAAAAAATCATAAAACGTTGGAATAATTTTATAATCCAAATTTTGTTTTTTAAAATCATTTGCTACTCCATTATTAACAAAATGATATAAAATAATAACTGGCCGGATTTTTTGTTCGCCCTGTAGAACGCTTCAAAGCTACTAATAAACTCTCAGCTTTTAGCATGTATTTAAAAAAAATCATACAACGTTGGAATAATTATATATTTCAAATTTTGGTTTTTAAAATCATTTAGTATTCTATTATTAACAAAATGATATAAAAAAATAACTGGCCGGATTTTTTGTTCGCCCTGTAGAACGCTTTAAATCTACTAATAAACACTCTTTTAAAAAAAAATCATAAGACGTTGGAATAATTGTATATTTCAAATTTTGTTTTTTAAAATCATTTCCTAATTAATTATTAACACAATGGTATAAAACAATAACTGGCCGGATTTTTTGTTCGCCCTGTACAACGCTTCAAAGTTACTAATTAATAAACTCTTTTGAAAAAAAATCATAAAACGTTGAAATAATTGTATATTTCAAATTTTGTTTTTTAAAATCATTTGCTAATCCATTATTAACAAAATGATATAAAATAATAACTGGCCGGATTTTTTGTTCGCCCTGTAGAACGCTTCAAAGCTACTAATAAACTCACAGCTCTTAGCATGTATTTAAAAAAAAATCATAAAACGTTGGAATAATTACATATTTCAAATTTTGTTTTTTAAAATCATTTAGTATTCTATTATTAACAAAATGATGTAAAAAAATAACTGGCCGGATTTTTTGTTCGCCCTGTAGAACGCTTTAAAGCTACTAATAAACACTCATTTAAAAAAAAATCATAAGACGTTGGAATAATTGTATATTTCAAATTTTATTTTTTAAAATCATTTCCTAATTAATTATTAACACAATGGTATAAAACAATAACTGGCCGGATTTTTTGTTCGCTCTGTACAACGCTTCAAAGCTACTAATTAATAAACTCTCTTTTGAAAAAAAATCATAAAACGTTGAAATAATTGTATATTTCAAATTTTGTTTTTTAAAATCATTTGCTAATCCATTATTAACAAAATGATATAAAATAATAACTGGCCGGATTTTTTGTTCGCCCTGTAGAACGCTTCAAAGCTACTAATAAACTCTCAGCTCTTAGCATGTATTTAAAAAAAAAATCATAAAACGTTGGAATAATTATATACTTCAAATTTTGTTTTTTAAAATCATTTAGTATTCTATTATTAACAAAATGATATAAAAAAATAACTGGCCGGATTTTTTGTTCGCCCTGTAGAACGCTTTAAAGCTACTAATAAATACTCTTTTCAAAAAAAATCATAAGTCGTTGGAATAATTGTATATTTCAAATTTTGTTTTTTAAAATCATTTCCTAATTAATTATTAACACAATGGTATAAAACAATAACTGGCCGGATTTTTTGTTCGCCCTGTACAAGGCTTCAAAGCTACTAATTAATAAACTCTCTTTTGAAAAAAAATCATAAAACGTTGAAATAATTGTATATTTCAAATTTTGTTTTTTAAAATCATTTGCTAATCCATTATTAACAAAATGATATAAAATAATAACTGGCCGGATTTTTTGTTCGCCCTGTACAAGGCTTCAAAGCTACTAATTAATAAACTCTCTTTTGAAAAAAAATCATAAAACGTTGAAATAATTGTATATTTCAAATTTTGTTTTTAAAATCATTTGCTAATCCATTATTAACAAAATGATATAAAATAATAACTGGCCGGATTTTTTGTTCGCCCTGTAGAACGCTTCAAAGCTACTAATAAACTCTCAGCTCTTAGCATGTATTTAAAAAAAAATCATAAAACGTTGGAATAATTATATATTTCAAATTTTGTTTTTTAAAATCATTTAGTATTCTATTATTAACAAAATGATATAAAAAATAACTGGCCGGATTTTTTGTTCGCCCTGTAGAACGCTTTAAAGCTACTAATAAACACTCTTTTCAAAAAAAATCATAAGTCGTTGGAATAATTGTATATTTCAAATTCTGTTTTTTAAAATCATTTCCTAATTAATTATTAACAAAATGGTATAAAACAATAACTGGCCGGATTTTTTGTTCGCTCTGTACAAGGCTTCAAAGCTATTAATTAATAAACTCTCTTTTGAAAAAAAATCATAAAACGTTGAAATAATTGTATATTTCAAATTTTGTTTTTTAAAATCATTTCCTAGTTAATTATTAACACAATGATATAAAAAAATAACTGGCCGGATTTTTTGATCGCCCTGTAGAACGCTTCAAAGTTACACTAATAAATGCTCAGCACATATTTTATGAAAAAAAAATCATAAAACGTTGGAATAATTTTATATTTAAAATTTTGTTTTTTAAATTCATTTGGTAATCTATTATTAACAAAATGATATTAAACTATTAAACGCTCAGCACTTATTTTATGAAAAAAATCATTAAACGTTGGAATAATTTCATATTTCAAATTTTGTTATCTAAAATCATTTCCTAATTAAATATTAACAAAATGATATAAAAAAATATCTGTCCGGATTTTTTTTTCGCCCTGTAGAACGCTTTAAAGCTACTAATAAACTTTTTTAAAAAAAAAAACATAAAACGTTGAAATAATTTCATATTTCAAATATTGTTATTTAAAATAATTTCCTAGTTAATTATTAACAAAATGATATAAAAAAATAACTGGCCGGATATTTTGTTCGCCCTGTAGAACACTTTAAAGCTACTAATAAACTTTAAAAAAAATTATAAAACGTTGAAATAATTGTATATTTAAAATTTTATTTTTTAAAATCATTTCCTAATTTATTATTAACAAAATGATATAAAAAAATAACCGGCTGGATTTTTTATTCGCCCTGTAGAACGCTTCAAAGTTACCAATAAACTCTCAGCACATATTTTTTGAAAAAAAATCATAAAACGTTAGAATAATTTTATATTTCAAATTTTGATTTTTAAAATCATTTCCAAATTCATTATTAACAAGATGGTATAAAACTGGCAGAATATTTCGGTCGCCCTGTAGAAAGCTTCCAAAAATTTTGACATTTTGTTTTTTTTAATCGTCACTGATTCTTATTTCAGTGCGGCTAACTGCGACAAATTTACTACGAATACAATGCAAATCACCAGTAAAGATCCTGTACAACGTTTGAAAGTTGATAATATACCGGGTGTACAAGAAACTAAGGCCACCCTTGTGCTGTAATTTCTTTATTTGTAAAAATAAAAAAATTAAATTTTACTATTATAATAAAACGTATTTATTGAATTAAAAAAAATTTCAATATCACTTCCAGTTTCACTTTTCAATGTATGTAAATTTTTTCAAAATTCGAAAAAAAAAATTTGGATATTTTTTTGTAAAAAATTAATAAAATCTGTTTACTTAAACTATTTTTAAATAATATTTAAAACTAATTATCATTTATCAAATTAATTTGGCTATTTTTAAAATATTAATTTTTATAATTTTCAAAGTACATTTTTTGCAAATATCTTTATTTTTTTTAAATGGTATGATAGTGAGGATTTTTTCCAATTACTGTGATACCCAACACAAAGGTATAAAAATCAAGTTTATTAATTTTTAATCCAAAAAAAAAACCAAAATTTTTGAATTTTTTTTTTTGTGTTTAATAATATGTATAAAAATCTAGGGTGTTACATTTAAAATAAGGAAGTTGATGTCATTTCCGGTGAAACCGGAAGTAAAATTGAAAAAAAATTTAGTCCAATAAACATGTTTTCTTAGTCTAGATGACATACTAAAATTTTAATTTTGTATTTTCGTAGATACAGAAATGACAGAGGTGGCCCTAGTTTCCTGTACACCCGGTATATTTAGCCTGTATTTTGACAAAAAAATTTTTTTTCAAATTTTCAAAGTATAAAAAATTTATTATTCGCCCTGTAAAAAGCTTAAATAACTAGTTTAGTCTTAATTTTATTATTTTTGTGCAAGTTTTGTGCATTTTTTTGTTGAAAAAGTTGGTGAAAAAGTTGAAAAGCGCCATCTATGGGGTGTTTTTGTGATCAAAGCGAAAATCGTGTGACTTACACGTGCGAAAGTTCTTCGCAACAGTCGGCGCTTCATGTCAAAGTTTGTTGAGCAAAGAGCGGCTTAAACACTGCGTGGCGTCGGCGTCGGAGCGCCGGTAACTTGGCGTCAATAATTGGAACACCGCCGCGACCTAGCCTACCGTAAAAGCATCGTCACGCGTGACGTAAGGAGTCGTCGCGCGTCACTACCCCCACCCCACACAAAAATTAAAAAAAAAAAAAACAAAATACGAACAAAAACGAACAAACTTTCCCCACAAAGCGATAAAATTTAACCTAAAATTAATTTTAATAAAAGTTATATTCACCAATTTTATAAGCTTCTACTATAAATAAACTTGATTATAAACAAGTACTCAACATAATTAATTTCAGTTTCGAAATGAGAAATGGGTTGTAAAGGCCACGGTAGAATTTGACTTGAATGGATTATCTCTAGAGATACCAAACGCCTCTAATAAAATTATTATCACCAAATTACATTTTATGGCACAATTTTAATACCACAAGGGTATTCAAAAAGTTACTAATGCCCACACAGTACTTAAAATAATAAAATTTCAAGGCTACAATTTTTTTAAATAAATTAATAATAATAATAATTTATTTTTAATTTTTATAGAGTAAATTTCCATTCGCCCAATTTAACAAAATGGTAGATATTCATTATTTTTTTTTTCTAAAAATTATTTATTAGATCCTGAATATAAAAGAGGGCCAAGAACTGATCCTTGAGGAACACAAAATTAAATTAATATATGTTGATATGTCACTTAAAAATTATGCTAAAAAATCATGAATTCTCTTTATCTGATTTTTTTTCATAAGGAACAGTGTGATCAAATGTAAAAATCAGGCTCCTTGAAAAAACCGGTTGATCCTGCAAAATTCCATTATATTACCTACTTTAATTTACATTAAATTCATGTTTCTTGTTTTCCGAGCTATTTTCTACACAGTTAAGCACATGCTTTCAAATTTAATCGTTGCATCTGAAATTACTCAAAATAATTTAAAAATAATAGTATTAAAACGTTTTTTTGTCGTCAGTCGTCAACGTGTTAAGTGTAAGTATTAAATTGCATGGCAAATGTTTTTAATGAGATGTTCTTAACTTAATACCTTCAAGTGGAAAAATAAAATGCAAAATGCAGTAATCTTGTTAGTGAGTGATAATTTGACTACATAATAACCACATGCAATGAATTCATTAAAAAATATAAAAGTTTTTTTTAAGTAATTTTACTGTAATAAAAATTTTAGGCAGGGGTTGAAAAGAGGGTTTAATGGGTAATAAATAATTAGATTTAATTACAGGAATTAATTACATCTCCCCTTTTTCCTTAAAAGGTTCTTCAAAACAATTATCAAAATTCGCATTAATTCTGAAATAAATTGAAATTAATTTAAAAATATGATGACGTAGGTTGTAGCTTATACAGCAACTAACCTACTTATGACGTCATTTGATTAATTCGGCCGCAAGAGGGAGATCGCTTAGCTCGAATCGCCATATTGGTAAATTGATAAAAGATGGTACGTGTATGTAGAGAAATAATAATCCCCAAAGTGGGTTATTTATTGATTATTTCACGGGGGATAGTTAGAAAGTAAAGGCGAATGGCTCAGTCGATCCTTGTTCGTTTGAAAAGTCGCACGTGGTCACAATGTCGCTCATTCCAGGATTATAGTTTCAGGTTCCCCGCAGGACGAGGAGTGGGAAGAGTTTCATCTTTATGCCCGGAAAAACTAACATGGTGAAAAGAAAATGCGGCACCTAGTAACAGGAAAACGGCGATACGGCGCTCTATACGAGGTAATCAAGGAAAAACCTTCGCAAAATTCACCAATTAATTATTAACACCAAACTTAAGTAATTATAATAAAATTTTCGATTTTTTTTAATTAAAGCTGTTAATAATACCCGGCGTTGAAGGATAATGTGGAAAAATAATTAGGAAAAATAGCGCCAGGTATATTTATTACAACTAGGACATGGAAGGATGGAGGGAGGGGGTTTAGTGGATAATTATCCAACATCCATTAGTGGAAAACTGTCACTTTTAATTCAAATCATTTTTTATAGCGTTGTTGTACCTTAACTATAAATACAATTACACCACCTAACAACAAGTTATTATTACACTCTTGTTCGAAAATAGCCTCTAAAAAATTAATTAAATATTTATTTTTATTTCATTGTTGCTACTCGTGCATTTGGAAAAAAATCATTAAACGTTGAGAAGGTTAATATATTTTATAATTAACAAAAATAATATAAAAAAATAAAATTTTTTATTCACCCTGTATACGTTGTTTTGAAAAAAAAATCATAAAACGTTGGGAAAATTTTTTATATTAAATTTTGTTTTATAAAACCATTTCCTAATTTATTATTAATAAACTGATATAAAAAAATAACTGGCAGGATTTTTTGTGCGTCCTATAGAACGCTTCAAAGTTACTAATAAACGCTCAGCACGTGTTATTTGAAAAATTCATAAAACGTTGAAATAATTTTATATTTCAAATTTTGTTCTTTAAAATCATTTGGTAATCTATTATTAACAAACTGATATAAAAAAATAACAGGCCGTAATTTTTGTTAACCCCGTAGAACGCTTCAAAGTTGCACTAATCAACTCTCGGCATTTATTTTTTGAAAAGAAATCATAAAACGTTGGAATAATTTTATATTTCAAATTTTGTTTTTTAAAATCATTTCCTAATTAATTATTAACAAAAAGATATAAAAAAATAACTGGTTGGATTTTTTGTTCACCCTGTAGAACGCTTAGAAGTTACTAATACACTCACAGCACGTATTTTTTGAAAAAAAAAACATAAAACGTAGGAATAATTTTATATTTCAAACTTTGTTTTTAAAATCATTTCCTAATTAATTATTAACAAAATGTTAGAAAAAAATAACTAGCTGGATTTTTTGTTCGCCCTGTAGAACGCGTCAAAGTTACACTAATCAACTGTCGGCACGTATTTTTTGAAGAAAAAAATCATAAAACGTTGGAATAATTTTATATTTCAAATTTTGTTTTTTAAAATTATTTCCTAATTAATTATTAACAAAATGATATAAAAAAATAACTGACCGGATTTTTTGTTCGCCCTGTAGAACGCTTTAAAGTTGCACTAATCAACTCTCAGCACGTATTTAAAAAGAAAAAATCATAAAACATTGGAATAATTTGATATTTCAAATTTTGTTTTTTAAAATCATTTCCTAATTAATTATTAACAAAATCATATAAAAAAATAACTGACCCGATTTTTTGTTCGCCCTGTAGAACGCTTCAAAGTTGTAGTAATCAACTCTCAGCACGTATTTAAAAAAAAATCATAAAACGTTGAAATAATTTTATATTTCAAATTTTGTTTTTTAAAATCATTTCCTAATTAATTATTAACAAACTGATATAAAAAAATAACTGACCGGATTTTTTGTTCGCCTTGTAGAACGCTTCAAAGTTACACTAATCAACTCTCAGCACGTATTTTTTGAAAAAAAAATCATAAAACGTAGGAATAATTTTATATTTGAAATTTTGTTTCTTAAAATCATTTCCTAATTAATTTTAAACAAAATGATATAAAAAAATAACTGGCCGGATTTTTTGTTCGCCCTGTAGAACGCTTCAAAGTTACACTAATCAACTCTCAGCACGTATTTTTTGAAAAAAAAAATCATAAAACGTAGGAATAATTTTATATTTGAAATTTTGTTTTTTAAAATCATTTTCTCAATAATTATTAACAAAATGATATAAAAAAATAACTGGCCAGATTTTTTGTTCGCCCTGTAGAACGTTTCAAAGTTACTAATAAACGCTCAGTATGTATTTTTTGAAAAAAAATCATAAAACGTTGGAATAATATTATATTTAAAATTTTGTTTCTTAAAATCATTACTGAATTAATTTATAACAAAATGATATAAAAAAATAACTGGCTGCTGGATTTTTTGTTGACCCTGTAGAACGCTTCAAAGTTACTAATGAACGCTCAGCACGTATTTTTTGAAAAAAAAATCATAAAACGTTGGAATGATTTTGTATTTTAAATTTTGTTTCTTACAATCATTTTCTAATTATTTTTTACAAAATGATATCAAAAAATAACTGGCCGGTTTTTTTGTTTGCTCTGCAGATTGCTTCAAAATTACTAATAAACGCTCAGCACGAAATTTTTGATAAAAAATCATAAAAAGTTGGAATAATTTTATATTTCAAATTTTGTTTTTTAAATTCATTTTGTGATCAATTATCAACGAAATGATATAAAAAAATAACTGGCCGGATTTTTTGTTCGCCCTGTAGAACGCTTCAAAGTTGCACTAATCAACTCTCAGCACGTATTTAAAAAGAAAAAATCATAAAACGTTGGAATAATTTTATATTTCTAATTTTGTTTTTTAAAATCATTTCCTAATTAATTATTAACAAAATTATATAAAAAAATAACTGATCGGATTTTTTGTTAGCCCTGTAGAACGCTTCAAAGTTACGCTAATCAACGCTCAGCACGTATTTTTTGAATAAAAAATCGTAAAACGTAGGAATAATTTTAAATTTCAAATTTTGTTTTTTAAAATCATTTCCTAATTAATTATCAACAAAATGAGATAAAAAATAACTGGTCGATTTTTTTATTCACCCTGTAAAACGCTCCAAAGTTACTTATAAACGCTCAGCACGTATTTAAAAAAAAATCATAAAACGTTGGAATAATTTTATATTTCAAATTTTGTTTTTTAAAATCATTTGGTATTCTATTATTAACAAAATGATATAAAAAATAAACTAGAACGCTTCAAAGTTACCAATAAGCGCTCAGCATGTATTTTTTTGAAAAAAAAATTATAAAACGTTGGAATAATTTTATAATCCAAATTTTGTTTTGTAAAAGCATTTCCGAATTAATTAGGAACATCATGATATAAAAAAAAATTGGCAGGATTTTTTATTCACCCAGTAGAACGCTTCAAAATTCTTAATAAATGCTCAGCACGTCTTATTTGAAAAAAAATCATAAAACTTTGGAATAATTTTATATTTCAAATTTTGTTTTTTAAATGCATTTCCTATTTAATTATTAATAAAATGATTTAAAAAAATAACTGCCCGGATTTTTTGTTCGCCCTGTAGAACGCTTCAAAGTTACTAATAAACGCTCAGCACATATTTTTTTTGATAAAAATTCGGAAATCGTTGAAATAATTTTATATTTCAAATTTTGATTTTTAAAATCATTTTCCAATTTATTATTAACAAAATGATGTAAAAAAATAACTGGCGGGATTTTTTGTTCACCCTGTAGAACGCTTCAATGTCAGCACGTATTTTTTGATATAAAATCATAAAACCTTAGAATAATTTTATATTTCAGTTTTTTTAATTAATTGTTAACAAAATGATATACAGGGTGATGATAAAGTTTGGAACAAAAATCGTAACTGCGTTATTTATTTATTTTTGAAAAAATCGCTAGGACAGGTTAATTTTAGTTTTTAAAATAAAAAAAAAATAATGATATCACTGGTGATTTAGCAATGACGTCTCATCGATTTTTTAAAAAATCCCACTTTTTTACTTGTTTTTGAAAGACATTCCTGTCACTTAAACAATGAAATAAAAAAAGATTACTTTTATAAACAAATTTTTGAATAAATTTTTTTTTATGAATGTCTCTGAGAAACTAGTAAAAAAAGTGGGGGCTTTTATTTAAAAAAAATCAATGATGACGTCAAGAGATAGCATTTTAATAACTAAAATTGACGTGTCCAAGCGATTTTCTCAAAAAAAATTAAATACGGCATTTATAAATTTTATTCCAAAATATATCATCACCCTGTATAAAAATAAATGACAAGATTTTTTTTCGCCCTGCAGGACGTTACTAATAGATGCTCAGCGCATATTTTTAGAAAAAAAAAAACTTATTACATGTTTTAATTCGTTGCCCAATTTATCAACAACTCTATACTGGGTGTCCTATAAATGACGGATAAGCTCTTCAGTACCTTGTTGGGGACACTCTAGTGATTTTTAGAAAAATTGTAGAAAAACTGTAGAAAAATTGTAGAAAAATAATCGATTGAAAGGTAAATTTAGCAACATCTATGGTTTGTGATTAAAGGTAACTTTGACAATAGGTAATTAAAATAATTTTATTTAAAAATAATTTGTTGGCATATTTTTAGAGTTTTGACTACCCAAAAAAACACTTTCAAAAATTGTTCAAAATTTTGTCCTAGGCCAATTAGTTATATTTTCATGAATATTTTTTTATTAATTTTCTGAGGAAGCCAAGGTCCTAAACAACGTACCGTCAACTTTGGCCTAAATTTTGAAAAAGATAGTTTGAACTACTGTTAGTAGTATCCAACATTTGGGCCAAAATTACCCCAGTTGATGGTACTGAAGAGCTCCTCCTCCATTTATAGGATATCCTGTAGAAAATATAATTGTCGGAATTTTTATTATTTTTGCTAAAAACCACTTTGTTACTGAAACGTTTATTGAAATAGGTATCTCCTTTTTTATAAAACCTGTATCGGTTGCAAATTTAAAAAGGCTCGTAAAGTGGGTGAATGTAAAAAGATGTAAATTAGCAAATTTGATCCATAGGAGTTTGGGTGTAATCATTCATTTTAATAGATGCAAGTGATAGTGAAAAATCCTTAAAGAAATTGTTTGGATTAGCATATCTGGTTGTTTTAAGCGAAGCTGAGACGAGGGTGATTTTAGCAGACATAATTTGACGTTCCAATTTTATCAGACTCTTTCTAGTTTGTATAAATTATTCAGGAGAAACACGTAGAAAGCAACAATTCGAGTTGAACGAGAAGACGTATGTAAATCGTGATATCACAATATTTGATACCTCAAATAGAATTAATTTTATATAAAAGAGATTCAATAAATAACAGCATACTGCAATGCAGTTAAAACGTCCAGTAATCCCCCAACGTTTTAAAATTTAATCACAAAACTGAAAACCGATGCAGCTATTGAAATCCACGAGCATAGTTATAAGTTTGAAGTGAATTATTTTTAGTAAAATTAAAAAATCCGAGGTAGGTTTTTAGAGTGGAGGAATTAAATTAAAAGTATTGCTGAGGAACTTTCTCTCGTTACTCTTTGAAAGATGAAAAAAGTTTCAAAAAGGAAGCCAGGGCCTTTAAACTTTAAATCCACCCAACCTAAACTATGTATCAAATATTTGGATCCCAAAAACTTGATTTTTCTTTAATTAATTTGTAGTTATCAAATATTTAATTGCTGAATTTGAAACTAATTTAAATTTTAATGAATCCACGTAGCTAGTCACATCATATATCAATGAAATGGTAATGATTGCGGTTCTACATTTCCTCTTGAGGTCCTGAAACAACATCCCAAAAGGGCTAATTTCAGGAATTAACGAAGTGCCGTTCAAAACTTAATTAAATATTTCGTTTTCTTTTATCACACAAATGTAAATATACAATTGTATTTATTCGTGAGAGAGAATTGTAGCGAGGTAAATATAATAAAAAAATAAATTGGGAAAGAAGCACGAATGGGGTGGAATTTTAACACTTGATTGCAAGGGGTGAAGGTGTTTGATGTATCAATCGATTATCTTTATGTCAACAAATAGGCTATTATAGAACATTATTTGCTTATCAATAATTCATAAATTAAAATCTATATATTGATTAAACTGTACACGTTTCACTTACATTTTAATTAAAAACTTTTTTACTCAAATATCAAAAAGCACGTCTGTCTAAGCGATTAAAACTTCTCAACTTTCGGAAGAGTTAAAATATTAACACTAAACTTTATTTAACAAAGTAATTACTAATTAAATTACCGTATTTACTATCAACGGAATTGTTCTTGACAAGAATTTTAAAGTTCATCCATGAAAATTTGATAACTTTGTGCTCTATATTTTTAAATTCTTAAGTGGATTTGCTGCCCTGTAGGTTGTTAAAACGAACATTGTTAAAACGATAATAAGGAAATATATTAGAATTGAAAAGTATTCGAATTGAAAATTGTCAGAATCAAAAACTACTAGAACGTAAATTGTTAAAACAAAATGTAAAAGAACGAAAATTATTAGAACGAAGATTGATATACTTATAGCAGCGCCCTCTATCAACAGGAAGCTTAAACATGCTCTACTTTAGAGAAAATTGAAAAAGAGTTAGTTGCAAGATTTTCAGGCTAAAATACTTTAGGTAAAGATTTCCACACCTCAACAGCGATTGTAAAAAAATAAGTGCATTCTTAGTACAGTAAAATTAGCACAAAAATAGCCTGAATAAGGATCTAAAGAGTCCCCAGTTGTGGGGTACCTGCTTCTGGAGTTATGAGGGTGAAAATGGTTTTTTCCAAATATCTCGGTTTCTATCAATCCTACGATAAAATTATTTATTATCAATCTTATAGAGCATAAAATTTCCTACAACTTTTGTTTGAAACTTTTTTTTGTAGGTTAAACTTATTTTTAGTTAAAGTAGCGCGAATGTCCTATACATTGAGATTTTGATTAATTTTGCTACATTTTCAGTCATAACTCCATAACGAAAAGAGATAGCGAAGTGATTCTTTTTTTTGTCGAAAAGTGGAACTTAAAAGCTTTCAGAGAAGGTGTATTACATGGGGGTGAAATATAATTTAAGGGGTTGATTAGACCGAAAAGCTTCAAAAATTGCAACTTTTTTAAATGGGACATTAAAAAAATATATTTTTGTTATTTTTTTGAAATTAAAAAAACTCTATTTGTCGTCGGTTTTGGTTCTAAGAGTAGATTCAGCAGAGTTTTTAAAAATTAAAATCCATTAAAAACTTAAATTCAAAAAATTCTGCGATATTTTCCCAACTCCTTCGAATATAAAAACAAAAAATAGCCTATTAGCTGTAAAAGTTATTCTTTTTTAAGGGAAATCAAGTAAAATTTGAAATTTTTTAAAAATTGTGGGTGCCAGTGGTACAACTGTCCGACCGCGTTTGTTCGATTTTTTTTACATTTTACGTTCGATTTTTTTCTGAAGCAAAAGGAAAAAATTTAGAGGTGTCGATTTTTTGATTATACATATTAATGTAATAAGCAAAATAAAAAATATCGCACCATAATATCCAACCCCTATCAAAAGTTACGAATTTTTAAAGTCCGCGTGGAAAAAGCAAAAAAAACGAAATGTAAATGTAAAGGCCTCAATTCAATATAAAAAATGAAGATATCAAAAAAGGGGCTCAGATGGCCATAATAACGGGTATCTACTTTTTATATCAAAAACCCGCTATTTTTTTGTACCTGCCGATCTTCAAATATAAGGGGTGCAATTTTGCCGCACGAAAAAACGCTAAATTTGTACACTTCGCGTCTCGGCGCCGAGACGCCACACGTTTGCGCCTGGAGACTTAAAAATTGCCACGATCTATCCCCAGGATGTGAGAATAATAGTAGCCAAATTTCGTCGCTTCCCTTTAAAACCGGACGGGTCTGCGATTTTTTAAAGTTGGCGTCGGCGAAAACCGGAAAAAAAAATAAGAAAAATCGGACTTTCATAATTTTTTTCAGAGTGTTTGAGTGCTTTGAAAAATTTGAAATTTGAACCTCGGTTAGAATCCACATCCCTCTTCACGATGTAACCGGAATTTTTAAAATCTGACGAAAAAAGCTACCCTTTTCGTGGCTCCGCGCAGAAAACGTCCGAATTCGGGGTAAAACTACAAAAGGGGTTGTATCTCTCCCCCTTAATAAATAAGTCCGGGCGAGTCAAAACCACCATCTTCAGAATCGGGTCCTCCATAATATACTAAAATTTTATGCGATTCGGGGTGAATTTCGGACACTGAGGGGATGAATTCGATTTTTCGTTCAGGGAGGAATAACTTTTTTCGGGGTTGTCCGAACGCAAAGGGACATTTAAACTTTTTTCTTAAAATTTTCTCCTCCGTACACATACAAAATTTCAACTCTCTACGAAAAAAAAAATACCTTCCCTGTTTCGAAACACTATTTTCTTTCATCTGTAGTATGTATAGGACATTCGCGCTACTCTAACTAAAAATGAGTTTACCTTACAAAAAAAAGTTTCAAACAAAAGTTGTAGGAAATTTTATGCTCTATAAGATTGATAATAAATAATTTTATCGTAGGATTGATAGAAACCAAGATATTTAGAAAAAACCATTTTCATCCCCATAACTCCAGAAGCAGGTACCCCACAACTGAGGACTCTTTAAATCCGAAATGTACATGAGCATTCCGTTCTAACAGTTTTCGTTCTGCTACATTTCGTTCGAACACTTTACGTTTCTAAAAAATTTCGATTTTAAAACTTTCCATTTCTAACATTTTTCGTTCTATCGCATTATCGTTCTAATGAATTTCGTTCTAACGATTTATGCGCCACTATCCAACCGTTTTGGATGTCTTGTGCGACAAATCTAACCGTGTGTAGGTCATTGCCAATCGTGTCTAACCGTTTGAAAAAATCGACAACTCGTCAGTCTGTGCGATAAATCTGACCGAGTGTAGGTTTGTTGTCACGGGTGTCGGATGGTCGTAAAACCTGATTATCCGATAAAATCGACCAATCCAACGATTTTGAATGACTTGTCAGTCATTGCCAAACGTGTTGGATGGTCGTATGGTCAGATAGAACATACGACCATCCGATTGCGAATTAATAAGTCGATTTGTCAGGTAGAAATCCCATTTGGAGGTTTGTTGCCAACCGTGTCGGATGGTTGTACGACTTAGCTACCTAACAAATCGAGCTTTTATCGGCTGGTGCGAAAAATCCGACCATTTGGAAGTTTGTTGTCAACCGTGTCGGATAGTCGAGTTACTGGTCGATCGGTCAAATTGGCACGACAGGCACTTAACCGTCTGATAAAATCAACTAATCCAACGATTTCAAATGTATTGTCAGTCATTGCCAACCATGTCGGATGGTCGAATGGTCGTATGTTCAATCTACCTGATAAATCGACTTATTCGATAGCTTTATTAGGCTCTTACGACACATCCGACCATTTCAGCTTGTTATCAACCGTGTCGGATGGTCGTGTTATTGGTCGGATCGGTCAAATTGTGTCGTTGCAATGATATGAGAGCATGTAGAATTGGGTGAACTATAATTTTTGTTTTAAAAAGGTTTGGTGTTCTTAAGAAAAAAGTTTTTAGTAGAAGTGATCCATTTTGCATGTCCCAATAAGTTCTTGAGAAACAGGCACTTTACTGAAAACGTTTTTCCCCCTAAAAACATTGAGTACAGGTAACATTTCCCAGGGCGAACACTAATGCAAAATACATGTGTGACAGGTGTGTTATGTCGATGAAGAGACTGGCATTGCTATCAGCAGTGAGTAACCATGGCGGGCTGAACTTCACGGAGATGAGTACGGCCCCCGGGTCGCCGCCTCCACCAATCCATGGGGTGAACGTAATGCTTGGCGGGTGAGTTCACTTCTACCACCTCATGTTTTTAATATTACAAGTACATAAACGGTCCTAAGTGATTTAGCTTCCGCTTCCAAGTTCGATTATCGAAGGCGCGATGTGGGAGCATGACCCCCATTTTGCTCCCCAACGGCTCCTAAACATTTAACACCTACCTAACCTTAAAATATTGACTTTGCTTATCGAAGACTAATAAATGCCCGCATAACTTCCTGATCTAAACGCTTCCGTTATCACAAAGATTGCCTATATTTCATATTTATGTTCAATTCTTATCACAACCCTTATATTAAACCCAAAATATTACCAAAGACCACCCTTAACTATTTTCTCAGCGCATGAAGATATCCGTCGAACCACCCTAAAAGGTTAAAACCACTAAAACAATAACAGTCATTTTTTAAATACAGTAAATTCAAATAAGATTGATACCGCAACTATGCAACCAAACATACTCTGTAGTGATTTTAGACTTGCTAAGTTGGCGTACCTGTTAATTTTATTTCAAATTTAATGTCACTTTAATCAAAGCTTATCTCAGCAGTATTACATTGTGTATTTTTTCAAATTATTTGTCATTTCCTATTATGCAATGTCAACAGTATCAATCATTTTTGAAGACCGTGTATATTTTGATTTATTGGCGATTCAAGCTGAAATTATTGAAATGACGTCATAAGTGAGTTAGTTACTAAAGGGTGAGCTAAAATGATTGTGGTCAATTCAAATTTCCCGCCTAAAAATCTGGGGAATTTTATTTGCTTCAAGTTCATAGTAACACAAAATCATGTCAAAATTAAAACAAAGTAACTAGACTTCACAAAAGCAGAGGCGTAGGTGTAATTTTTACCGTTGTGTCAAAATTTCAGATTTTATAATTTCGTTATTTTATAAACATCAGTTTTTATCAAAATTAATTTGAGTAAATCTTTGTTTTGTGTCAGCATTTGCCTCGAAAATGAAGAAAAACATTTTCAATATTTGACATTTGCTATGAAATTAGAGATTTTGGAAAAAAAATTGGTACGCCATTGGATTACTAGGAGATTTTCTTTTTAAAATTTCAATTGTAACAACCTGTGTATTTGGTTGCCTACATATCAAATAACAATCATTTTAGCTCATCCTGTATATGCCTGACAGTTGTTAAGGAATTTATACCACTTTTATGATGACGTCAGATGTAGGTCAGCCGTCATCATAAAAGTGGTTGCCTATTTTTAAATTTAATTAAATTGTCAGTACTGATGAATTTATCCTAAAATATACTGCTAGCATTTTTAAGATAAAAAATACCTGTTTAAATCACAAAATGAAATTACTAAAACACTGTAAAAATTCAAATTTTACACGATGTCACTATTTTTATAGTTGCACATAAATATTTTTGGCATGGCGCAATAACTTTGTTTGCAACGCTCGTGACTTTTAATAAAACTGGGAAATTCCTACGTTTCTCGGCTAAAATGAGTGATTTAATCATAATTTGAACTGATAAGCCGCATATTATCTCTGCAGCCATTGATTTATGATTATAGCATGGATTATGCATTGAAAATTGGAGTTTTTATCTACGATCATAATTATTTAATAAAACATGAGATATTTTTATTACTTTTGAAATTATAGAAAAAATAAATTAGAATTTTTTTGTTATAAAATCAGAAATTTTTAAACGTTTTTGATATTTCACGGTTCGTTTTTAAAAAATCAAAGGCAATACAACGGGTGTAGTTTAAAAAAAAATTTCTACAAACATGTTTACATTCGTTTTATAAAACTGATTACAATAATGATTACGATAAAACAAAAATATTTACTCTGTGACCAATATTTTAGAATATACAGCTATTGTTGTAAAACTCGAAATTATTTAAAATACTACTCGCGGACTAAAAATTTTTTTTACTGCAATTGGCAGGTTAATATCTATAAACATGAGCTAAAGTTAGATATTTAACTAGAATTCAGAAAATTACCAAAAAAATTAGTTTTTGAATTTCACTAAAAAATAATACCTATTTCGAAATCTAAATTGATCAGCAGTGACAAGCTGTTTTCTAAAATATAAAAAATTGATACGTTTATAGATTTTGATTTACTGATTGTAAAGTACCAAACATTTTTGCTGTGCGACCAATATTTAAGAAGATACAGCAAATTTTGTAAAATTCAAAAAATGCCCATAACTTCTAAAATACTACTCGTAGACTAAAAATTTTTTTTTTATTGCAATTGGCAGGTTAATATCTATAAACATGAGCCAAAGTTAGTTATTCAACTAGAAATCAGAAAATTGCCAAAAAAGTTAGTTTTTGAGTTTCACTAAAAAATAATATTTCAAAATCTGAATTGATTAGCAGTGACAAACTGTTTTCTAAAATATAAAAAATTGATACGTTTATAGATTTTGATCTACTAATTGTAAAGTACCAAACATTTTTGGTGTGCAACAAATATTTGAGAAGATACAGCAAATTTTGAAAAATTCAAAAAATGCCCATAACTTCTAAAATACTACTCGTAGGCTAAAAATTCTTTTTTTATTGCAATTGGCAGGTTAATATCTATAAACATGAGCCAAAGTTAGTTATTCAACTAAAAATCAGAAAATTGCCAAAAACGTTAGTTTTTGAGTTTCACTAAAAAATAATATTTCAAAATCTGAATTGATTAGCAGTGACAAACTGTTTTCTAAAATATAAAAAACTGATACGTTTATAGATTTTGATCTACTGATTGTAAAGTACCAAACATTTTTGGTGTGCGACCAATATTTAAGAAGATACAGCAAATTTTGTAAAATTCAAAAAATGCCATAACTTCTAAAATACTACTCGTAGGCTAAAAATTCTTTTTTTATTGCAATTGGCAGGTTAATATCTGTAAACATGAGCCAAAGTTAGTTATTCAACTGGAAATCAGAAAATTGCCAAAAAAGTTAGTTTTTGAGTTTCACTAAAAAATAATCTTTCAAAATCTGAATTGATTAGCAATGACAAACTGTTTTCTAAAATATAAAAAATTGATACGTTTATATATTTTGATCTACTGATTGTAAAGTACCAAACATTTTTGGTGTGCAACAAATATTTAAGAAGATACAGCAAATTTTGTAAAATTCAAAAAATGCCCATAACTTCTAAAATACTACTCGTAGGCTAAAAATTCTTTTTTTATTGCAATTGGCAGGTTAATATCTATAAACATGAGCCAAAGTTAGTTATTCAACTAGAATTCAGAAAATTGCCAAAAAAGTTAGTTTTTAAGTTTTACTAAAAAATAATATTTCAAAATCTGAATTGATCAGCAGTTACAAACTGTTTTCTAAAATATAAAAAATTGATACGTTTATAGATTTTGATCTACTGATTGTAAAGTACCAAACATTTTTGGTGTGCGACTAATATTTAAGAAGATACAGCAAATTTATAAAATTCAAAAAATGCACATAACTTCTATAATACTACTCGTAGGCTAAACATTCTTTTTTTATTGCAATTGGCAGGTTAATATCTATAAACATGAGCCAAAGTTAGTTATTCAACTGGTAATCAGAAAATTGCCAAAAAAGTTAGTTTTTGAGTTTCACTAAAAAATAATATTTCAAAATCTGAATTGATTAGCAGCGACAAACTGTTTTCTAAAACATAAAAAATTGATACGTTCATAGATTTTGATCTACTGATAGTAAAGTACCAAACATTTTTGGTGTGCGACCAATATTTAAGAAGATACAGCAAATTTTGTAAAATTCAAAAAATTCCCATAACTTCAAAAATACTACTCGTAGACTAAAAATTATTTTTTTACTGCAATCTATACATAAATTAAAATTAGTTATTCAATTAACGTTCAGAATAATTTTTACAAAAAGTTAAATTCATTAAAAAATAATAATTCAAAAACTGATTCGATTAGTAGTGACAGCTGTTTTCTAAAATATAAAAAGTAGATTCATTTATAGATTTTGATCTACTGATTATAGAGTAGCAAGAATTTTTATCGTGCGACCAATATTATAGATGATACCGTTAATTTTGGAAAACTCAAAATATTTGAAAAATAGCCATAACTTCTAAAATACTAGTCGTAGATTAAAAATTATTTTTGTATTGTAATCAACAGATTGATATCTATGAATTCAATTTATAAAAATCCCAAAAAAATAATTTTCTCAAAAAAATTTCAGACATAAATTCTCTTTAAATTGGATAAAAAATTATTATACAGGGTGAGTCAGACCACCCGTAACAACCTTTTATCTCGAAAACAGTTTGTCACACATAGATAGAATAAAAATTTTAATTACCAAAGTTAACCCAAAGAATCCATTGGTGCACTTATTATTTTCCGGAACAAACCGGAAGTGCCCGGAACCGGAGGTAACTTTGATTTTTTAAATGGCAACATAGGTCGAGTATGGTATCGTTTGAAAGGTCTTTTAAAAAGAAACAACTTTTATTAAAATATTTTTTTAATATCTTGCATAATTAACAAATTAAACGAAAAAACATAAGCAAACAAGTGACAAAAATGGTTTCTTAAATTATGGAAAAATTAAAACACTACCATCATCCCAAATATGGGTAATGGTAGAGGCTATTATGAATTTTAAATGGAAACTTGTAACTTTTGCATTTTTCGTTTCGCTTGTTAAAAATAATCAACTTTTTTAGGTTGCGTATTTTCCTTAATTCAAAAAATAAAAAAAAGTTGATTATTTTTAACGAACAAAACGATAATAACTGCAAAAAAGAGTTTCTATTTAAAAAAATCTCTCTTGCCCATTTTCCGATGATGGTAACGATTTAATTTTTCCCTTTAAGAGACCAATTGTCACTTGTTTGCATATTTTTTTCGTTTAATTTGTTAATTATGCAAGATATTACATAAATATTTTAATAAAAGTTGTTTCTTTTTAAAAGACCTTTCCAACGATACCATACTCGACCTGTTGCCATTTGAAATTCCGATTCCGGGCACATTCGGATTGTTCCGGAAAATAATAAGTGCACCAAGAAATCCATACTTTCAAATTTCAAAAGGCAACATAGGTCGAGTATGGTATCGTTGGAAAGGTCTTTTAAAAAGAAACAACTTTTATTAAAATATTTATGTAATATCTTGCATAATTAACAAATTAAACGAAAAAAATATGCAAACAAGTGACAATTGGTCTCTTAAAGGGAAAATTATATCGTTACCATCATCGGAAAATGGGCAAGAGAGATTTTTTTAAATAGAAACTCTTTTTTGCAGTTATTATCGCTTTATTTGTTAAAAATAATCAACTTTTTTTTATTTTTTGAATTAAGGAAAATACATAACCTAAAAAAGTTGATTATTTTTAACAAGCGAAACGAAAAATGCAAAAGTTACAAGTTTCCATTTAAAATTCATAATTGTCTCTACACTTACCCATATTAAGGATGATGGTAGTGTTTTAATTTTTCCATAATTTAAGAAACCATTTGTCACTTGTTTGCTTATGTTTTTTCGTTTAATTTGGTAATTATGCAAGATATTAAAAAAATATTTTAATAAAAGTTGTTTGTTTTTAAAAGACCTTTCAAACGATACCATACTCGACTTATGTTGCCATTTAAAAAATCAAAGTTACCTCCGGTTCCGGGCACTTCCGGTTTGTTTCGGAAAATAATAAGTGCACCAATGGATTCTTTGGGTTCACTTTGGTAATTAAAATTTTTATTCTATCTATGTGCGACAAACTATTTTCGAGATAAAAGGCTGTTACGGGTGGTCTGACTTACCCTGTATACTTACAATTTTAAGTGTATTAAAATTTTTCGTTTAGTGGAAACGTGGATAACATTTTGAACTTTTTGTGGGAATCAAAGTAAATTGAGGAAATACAATTATTGTAGTAACATGCTTGAATATAAGCGAAACCATTATTGATTGTATTTGGTGAAACAAGCTAGAAGTAAATTACATTTGCAACAACTATTGGTACATTAAATTTAGTAATTAATGTATTCAGGAGGATCGTGATAAAACTGATAACCTCTGCCATTTCAATGAAAAAGCAAAACTACAAATTGCTCAAATTAAAACCTCGTATTTTGATTTAACCCTCATCAATCATCATTTCCAGGATAATAATTTACTTAAATGTAACTCAAATTCGAAATCCTAGGAAGCCGGCGGTTGTTATTCATCATTCTGAAGAGTTATTACCTTTAAAAATACGAATCGTACCACAATAACTGCCCCCAATCTAATAATATAAATCTGCAGGATCAATCGACCTACTTCGCCATAAAACATCAAATAATAAAAATTTACGTCTCATTTTATTATATCTACGAAATTTATATTTTATTTATTTATATTAGTTTGCACATTAAATTTAGAATGCTTCAAGTTTATGATTGTATTGGATTTTTTGTAAGAAAATAAATCAAAAAATAAAATGAAGGGTAAAGTTGTAAATATGAGGGTTGGTAATAAAACCGTTGGAAAATTTCGTTGTATAAAGATTAACAGCAAACATTTCAATTAAATCCGTTTGTAAAGTGGATTAAACGGCAATTCCCGCGTCCTGCTTCAACAAATTTCCCCTCATTGTTCATAATGGTGGGCCTTGATGCGTGAGCACCAAATCGAAATGTTCTAATGTTCTAATGATCCCATCTCCTCCAAAAAGGGTGAATCGCTAATAAATCATTCCAGGTATCTTAATATTTCGCGCGGAACTCCACCTCGTCTCAAATTGAATTTGTTCAACCACCGGAAATGACATTTCTGTATTCGCAAACGGCAAACGTCTTGGTAAATATAGAAATCCAAGGAAGCACTTTTATCACCGATAAAAAATAAAATGGTCCCACTTTTTCCTCTCCAGAGCCAAGTTAGCGGAAGCGAAATAATTTCTATAAAAGGGATGATAAGTTTATTGAAGGAATAAAAAAAACTAAATTGGTAGTAAAATTTCAATATTTTGATCAAGCTACAAGTTGACTTTTTTCAGGGCCATGCTTAGTGGGATTATTTTGGTCGTTTTTATCATGTGCTACTGTTGTCATAAAAATGCACGAAAACAGGAATCACACCTACCGGCTTATTGGAGAGAAACTGGACTACCTCTACATGTTTACACTGTTGAAGGACACCAACAGGTACCATTTTTTAAATTACAATATTTTTTGCCCATTAATTTTTAAGTACTGTAGTAAACAATTTGTGTTTTAAGTAATTGTGTTTTTCTAAAAATCCAAATTTTTGTAATCGCAATTTCGCTCGTTTCGTAGTTTTATTGTTCCTCTCGAGCGAATATTGTGAGCAATAAAAGATCGAGATTCAAACGCGAACATGAGATGAATAAAAAAGTCCTTCATCCTGGAGTGAGGAGCTCCAAAGGCGTCTCAATGTTGTTTAATGGTTCAGCAGCTTGAAAGCAGTCGAGCCCTGCATTCAACGAAAATAATTATGCGCCTATTCTCCTCATCACTCATCACTACTAATGACTTTAATTTGTTTACACGAAAATCTCAGCAAAAATAGCGATGCAGCACCACGCTGCGATTGTTATTTTACACGAAATTAAAGCCTACTTTACAAACAGACCTTATTCTAACGTACAGTTAATCCCAGCTAGAAGTAGGACAAAAGTATTTGTCCTACTTCCAGCTGGGAGCCACTTTACAGCTGGACACAAAAGCGAGTATTCAGCGACCGTGATGAAAAATTTAGAGACGTTTTTATCGTTAATCACGTGATTAAAAAATATTTCTTCATAAGAAATATTTTTTTAAAGATGTCTTCAAGATTAACGACGTCTCTAAAATTTTCATCATGGTCGCTGAATACATTTTAAACATGCAAGCGTGCAAAAATTAGCGTAGAGCTAAAAATTGGTATAAATATTCGGAACATCATTATAAATGAATGCTAAAAAGACCTCATCAATCCCGTACCTGGAAAAAATTTTATTCAAGATCAAAGGTCTTAAAAATGGATTTTTCGCGTTTTTCAGCAAAATGGTAAGTTTTATCATAAAATTAGGTTAGACAAAAATTGTAGATCATGTCATTATCTATAAAAAATGTCTTAATACTTTTTTTCCTAAGAGCCACCATTTCTGAGATATAACGATTATAAAAGTTGTAATCTTCATAATATGCACATTATTCGTCAGATTCATAATCGTCTAATATTCACGATAACGGGTACATTTTTTAACCAAATTTCAAAAATCCAGTCTCAAATTAAAAGGGAATGTTTGTTTTGTAATCCCATCGGAATGGATTTTTTTGTAAGTGACGGAAAAGCTTTCTAAAGCGCTCCCAAAAAAGTCAATTTTTTCGCGGTTTTTTTCGAGCGTCCTCCGCGCCGATTTTGAAAAATCGTAGCTCCTCCGGGTTCGAAATCGAAACGACCAAATCGGGTCCCCCTTTTTTTCCCACATCCTCATTTACTATATCCAAAATTTCCGACCCTCCTAGATTAATCCATAGGCGAAGGCGAATTTTTCTTTGAAAACGTCAAAATTTCACGTTTTTTAGCGAAAAAACAAAAAAGGTAATATTACATGTTTTTGACTGTAGCCGGAGGGAAAAAATTGCGAATGGCATTTTCGTAAAGATAAAACAGACTTACGTACCCGCTTTTTCGAAATTTTTGTTTGTCTCTCATATTCTGACGTTTGAAAATCTGGGTACAATTTTGGACATATTTTAACGAAATTTAAAAAATCGTACCTACCAAACGACTGGACCGATTTTAACGAAACGCGGCTTATATTGTGGCTAAAAGTACCGTTAATACCCAGAAAAATAATCGGTTTTATCCGGCGCGTCCAGCGACGTCGGGATTTTTTTTTCCAAAAGCGTAGAAAAATATCGATAAAAAAAGAAGGCGCGTAGATAAAATTGGTAGAGGAAATGGGGCCAAAACTGGATAAAAAATGAAAAATCGCTACACGTGACCTACAAGAGGATTGATCAAATGAGGTTTATTTGAAGTTTTGAAATCTCTATCTTTTCATTTCACTTCACGCCGACCTATTAAAGTCAAAATTGTGTTTTTTCAACCCCCAGCGACCAAAATAATCGCTGTAACGTAACGACACATCCTATCGTCTAACTAAAATATCCGTTGGAATAAAATTTTCAAATACTACTACGCGACGTGTTGATTTTTTTCAATTTCGAAAAAAAAAACTCAAAATTTTAATCGCGTAAAAAATTTTGTAAAAAATGCGATTTTTTGACAATTTTTTACCCCCGTGCCCCTTCATCGGTTTTAACGAATGATGACTTATCTTAAATGTTTTTGCGTAGGTTTTCACACAAAAAAAGATTCGTTTTGATATCTTTATTCGTTTAAAAGTTATGACCGAATTACCGTTGAAAATTTGTAAATTTCACTTTTGGACGAAGAAATTGCTATGAAATTTTTGATTAATCCGAAAATAATTTATTTTGACCGATTAGAACGATTTATGGCTTACATTGACCGATAGAAAAATATTTTTACTTGTATTACAGCTTCAGTGATGTGTATACGTGGCGTACTTATCCCTATCTTGAAGATTACAACTTTTATAATCGTTATATCTCAAAAACGGTGGCTCTTAGGCGAAAAAGTATTAAGTCATTTTTTATAGATAATTATATTATCTACAATTTTTGTCTGACCTAATTTTATGATAAAACTTACCGTTTTGCTGAAAAACGCGAAAAACCCATTTTTAAGACCTTTGATCTTGAATAAAAATTTTTCCAGGTACAGGATCGATGGGGACTTTTCAGAATTCATTTATAATGGTGTTTCGAACATTCATACCAATTTTTAGCTCTACGCTAATTTGTGCACCTTTACTACAATTTTTAGAGCTAAATTGACCGGACTAGTCATTACGTAGTGATATTCTCGATAAAGGGTGGAATGGGTAAATTAGAGTAAATTTACCCCTGTACTTATAACGTAGTCGGCTATGGACAACTAATTGTTTATAATTTACTCTCCGTTCTATGTGATATGATTAAAAATTTATTTTAAAGATATTTAATGAGCCAGAGCGTTTTCGTCAACCAATGTTGACATTATCAATGGCATTAAATGACAGAAAAAAAATTAAAAATTATTTTTTTTTACATTTTTTTTTATTTTTATTTTTTTTTATTATTTTATTATTTTTTTATTATTTTTTTATTATTTTTTTATTACTTTTTTTATTACTTTTTTATTATTTTTTTATTATTTTTTTATTATTTTTTTATTATTTTATTATTTTTTATTATTTTTTTTTATTTTATTTTTTATATTTTTTTTTCTGTCATTTAATTTCATTGATAATGTCAAGATTGGTTGACGAAAACGTTCTGGCTCATTAAATATCTTTAAAAAGAGTGAGTTTTTTTATTTTAATATTAAATACTAATTAATTAATTTTAGATGGATCTATCACGTATTAATTTAAAAATTTAATGGGGTGATTCTGAACAAAAAATGTTAGCCGTAACGTCGATGTTAAATTTGACAGTCACCCTGATGTCAAAAAAAACGCTATTCTCTAAACTTAACCGTCATTTAAAATAACATTTTCGGTGTTAAAACAACATCGATCAAAATAATAATAATACATTAATGTATAATTGATCAAAATAATATATTCTATAAATGTACAATGTATTTTAATATCGAAAATGATTTTTTACATTGCCTTTAAGTTACAGTAAAGTTTACAGAATAGCGTTTTTTTGACATCAGGGTGACTGTCAAATTTAACATCCACGTTTCGGCTAACATTTTTTGTTCAGAATTACCCCATAAGTTAGGTACTTTTCTTGTTTTCGATGTAAACACTCATTCTTGTATTTCTGTTCCTTAAAAATAGGCTTCATTTTTTGTGCGGTAGCATTTTTCGAAAAAATCAAAAATTACGGTGGTGGGGGTCTTTCGCTGAAAATGCATGACCTCCCTGAATAATAAAATTTCATATTTGTGCAGTTGGAAAAATAGTTTAAAATATTCTTACCAAAAACAACTTGTGTTTTTCATATTTCAACAATTGGCTATTCAAATTAATTTTTCTTCCCAAAAATGACGTCATAAGTAGGTCATCTGTAGTCATCCCATTAGTTCCGCATTCGGGCGCAAGAGGGAAGATCGCTTAACTTGAAAAGCCAATTATTTTTGATTTTTGGTGACTTACTTTTTTTTGAAAATTTTCAGTGTTATGAATCGGAGGAGTTCGTGCTGTCGGACATCCAGCCGCCGCCTACGCCAGGCCCACCCCCAGCTTATGACGCCGTCGTGCCTGTCCACAAGGACATGTCAAGTCCTGCCAAGGCGACTCCTACGGACGACTCAGGGTTGCCAACTTACGAGGCAGCCCTGCGCCTGCAAGTGGCCGGGCACGTCTGAAACGAAAAAAAAAATCGAATCAAAATAGGGCGGAGCTAAAAAAACTTTGCTAAAATGTTCTAAAAATTACTTATTCTAAAAATAATTAGTGTGGATGCGTACGCATACCAAAAGTGCCATAATAATTAATTTATTTCTGCAATAATTAAAGTGAGTAATTTAACAAAATTGACTTTACGTAACGTGTGTCGCGCAAGGTAAATTGCATTTCCATTCATTGTTGCCAAGATAATGGCGTCCTGAATTTTGCCTCACTAATTTAAACCCAACAAGGCCCTATTTTATCCGTCTGCAAGGTCTAAAAGGATTACCTTTATTCGCAAATCCAAAACGTTTTAATATACTCCCCAACAACAATAAAAATGAAAAATTACCCTTTAATTAAACCCACTCAAATTTTGATTAAATTCGTTAAATAAATAAATTAAAATGGACACAATAAAACGCGTTAATCGTACCTTAAATAAATAAAATATGTAAAATAATTAATAAAAATATCTAAATATTAAATTTAAAAAATCGTGAACTATGTGGTAATAAATTAATACGTGTGTTTTTACAAAAATTGCCAAAAAAAATCAAAAAATTTGTTTAGAGAAGCGATTCACGTTGAAATTTAGTGATATGTAACACCAATTCTAGCAACACCTTAATGTTTAAAAAAAAACGCACCTTACATGTAATAATTAAGATATTTACAACAAATTTTGTTAAGTTTTCGTAGGAAATTACATGGAAAACCACCTTTAATTAGCTATAATTATAATTAATTTCAGGGACCAATAGTTAATTAATTATAATTATTACTTCTTTTAATTATTAACACCTTTGTGATTTGAGGGTTGATTTAATGTATGTACTTATTTTCATGGAGTGCTGTTTAGTTTTAGTATCACAACATGAATTAATTAATAAAATAATTATGCAACTATCCGTGACTAAAAGTGATTAAAACTAATGAAGATACTCGGGTGCATTGTATTATTTTAATGCACAAAAGCTCGTACACGCTTATATTTATTATAATAATACCGAGGGGTAAGACACGCGAGTTCGTTTTCACGGTTACGAAAGTCTCAATGAGGTCCAAAGAAGTCACGTGAAGTCCAAGGAACTCCTGAAACGTCCGTGAATGTCCGGGAAGTTCGAGCCAATCCGGAAAGTCCGGGGAAGTCTTAAGGAAATCCGACAAAGTCCCGGGAAGTCCTCGAGAGGTTCTGGGACAGGGACTTCGGAAATCGGTCAAGGAAGTCCGGGAAATACACTATAAAAGGAAGTCCTTGTACAATTTTTTTACCGTATCGTACGGCGAGGAAAGACACGTGGGATGGTGTAAGATGTCCGACAAAGTTCCGGAAATCCCTGAAAGTCCTCGGGAATCCCTGGAAGCCTCAAGAAAGTCCAGGGAAGTACACTATAAAAGGCAGTCCTTTTTTACCGTGTCGTGCCACGCGGTACAACACGCCAGAAAGTCCTAAGGAATTTCCTGGATATCTAAGGAAATCCCGGAAAGTCTCAAGGAAATCCAAAGATATTATTGGAAGTCCATGTACAATTTTTTTACCGTGTCATACTCCTCGAATAATGCATTTATTGTGTGCAGTTTTGGGCGTTAGTAACGTGCGTTACGCATCGCGTCGTCTTAGCGAACATCGCTACTTAATGTTTCTAATTCGGGCCCAACACTGTAGATTTTGATTCTGTAAGTCAATTAAATCAAAAAATTGTTTAATTAATAATAGGAATGTATTTAACTATAAGTAATTAAATAAATTGTAAATATTACTTGAAGAGTCAATGCAACGGAATTATAAAATCAAATAGACATTTAGCATTAATGTAAATAAGAGTTTGAATTGTTCATTTTGTAAATAGTTAAATAAATAGGATATGATAACACAGAATACAAAATAAAGGACGATGATAATTTTTGAAATAAAGATCCTCTGATTGAACGAAACGTTTTAGAAATTTTATACACCCTGTATTCCCTAATTACTTTGAAATGAATATTTTTTAAAAATTAAACTCATCTGGGGGGTTATTCTAGATTCACTTGATACAATATCGTATACGAAATAAAAAAGACAGACTCTTAGTTGTGCATTTGAATGACAAGGAAAGAATGATGAAAATACAGGGTGTCCCATTTTAATTAATCCAGCTGAATATCTTGGAAACTAAGCGATTTACTTAAAAATGTTTTAGACAAAAATTATAGCGTTTCGAGGGGGACATTTAACAGTACCATGGGTTTTTAATTTTTATGGGATTTTATGGTGTTTTTATGGAAAAACATTTTTTTTTAAATGGGAACCCATAATTTTTATTGTAGATTCGTAATCTTTAAACAATAATAAGCAACTTTTAATTGAACAATTTTTTTAGAAAATTTCAATTTTTCGTGATATTCACCAAAATAATCATCAATTTTGAGATTTTCGGTTCAGTTTTACTAGAAAACTAAAGCTTTTAAAGAAAAATCGCAAGAGGCAAAAAGTGATCTTTATGATGATCTTTGACCTTATCTTTAATTTTAATATTAAAAAAATAATTTTACATTTTCGTAAAAAAATATTTTTTTAAATTGAAAAAAAAACTTTTTACTGGTTTTTCTAAATCTTTACATTAATTTAAACACTTTTTGCCTTTGGAGATTTTTCTTAAAAAAAAATTAGTTTTCTAGAAAACCTGAATCGAAATCTCAAAATGTCTGTTAATTTTGGCGAATATCATGAAAAATTGAAATTTCCTAAAAAATATTTTCAACCAAAAGTTGCTTATTATTTTTCATGGATTGTGAATCAATAATAAAATTTATAGGTTCCAATTTGAAAAAAAAAATTTCCCCATAAAACCTCCATAAAAATTAAAAACCCATGGCTCAATTATATGTCCCCCTCGAGCCGCTACAATTTTTGTCTGAAACATTTTTAATGAAATTCCTTAGTTTCCAAGATATTCAGCTGGATTAATTAAAATGGGACACCCTGTATAATTGAAATGACAAAAGTAAATTATTTTTCTTCAAACGTCATTAAAGTACAGTCTTATGTGACGCTTGACAGGCTTTAACAAGTCATTTTTATGTTCCTTGACTATGGTTATATTCGTGAATTTCCGAAGTAAATCGGTTACAATGTAGTTTACTTTGACAAGGATTAGAAAGGCGAAGTAGTATGCCACCTGGGTGTAAATATTACACAAGGTGTCTCACTTTTTTTCTAGCAATTTTTATTTTAGATTCTGAACAAAAAATTTCCCATGAACTACTATGTTTTTTCGACTCTTAAAAAAGTTACAGCAATTTTAAAATTGATAAATTTTCATGATTTTTGTGGAACACCCTGTACATTTTTTCTAATTATATTTTTTTTATTTAAATCAATTATTATTTAACATTTTTCTTTGCCAAATTGGGTTTTTTGAACATTATTGTGAAATTTATACAGGGTGTCCCACAAAAATCATTAAATTTATGAAATTTTAAAATTGCTGTACCTTTTTAAGGAGTCGAAAAAAACATAATAATTCCTACGAAAATTTTTGTCCAGAATGACATTTATTATATAAAAAAAAATTTGCTGAAAAAAAAGTGAGACACCCTGTATATACGGTGTCCCATTTGACGTTGGACTGTATGGGTATCTTTGTTATTATTGGAGATAGAAAGTCGGTTAAATAGACAAAGTGGTAGAGATTTTTTCAAATATTAATAATTCATTTACAAAAAAATTAAATATCGCATCGTTCCAACGCTATCTTGAAAAAACAAGAAAATGCGATTTTCAAAATATGGCTATAACCTATAACTTCGTTATTTTCGGTGGTACCAAAAAAATTTTTTGACTTAATAGAAACGATTTTTTGTGTACAATGCAGTAAAACAAATGAATATTTTTTTTCGCCAACGGATTGACCGGAAATGAACCAAACTTATTTTTTTCTTATGGCAGCCATATTGGATTTACACATATTCGGAATTAGCGTAATTTGATATATCATATGTAATATTTTAAGAAAAATAGAAATAATTTTATTTTACTAACCAAAAAAATGGCCTTGAATAGATGTAAACTGTCAATACCTATGTGTTAAGATTTATTTTAAATTTAATATTTTAAATAGTTACATTTATGTTATTGACAATTTACATCTCTTAAAGTTAGTTTGTAAAATCAAATAATTTTTTTTTTTTTTAAATATGACATATGGTATACCAAATTACTCAGAAAAAAATACTAATTCCGAATATGTGTAAATCCAATATGGCTGCCATAAGAAAAAAATAAGTTTGGTTCATTTTCGGTCAATCCGTTAGCGAAAAAAAAATATTCATTTGTTTTACTGCATTCTACACAAAAAATTTGCCTGTATTATGTCAAAAAACTTTTTTGGTACTACAGAAAATAAAGAAGTTATAGCCATATTTTGAAAATCGCATTTTCTTGTTTTTTCAAGATAGCGTTGAAACGATGCGATATTCAATTTTTTTGTAAATGAATTTGTCCATTTCTTTCTCCAATAATAACAAAGATACCCATACAGTCCAACGTCAAATGGGACACCCTGTATAAGAAGAATCAAAAAATGTGAACATATCAATTTCACTTGACATGTCTATGATCATGTTCGTACCTTTCCAACGTAAATCGGATACAATCGGGTTTACTTTGTACTTCGAAGGAGTAGAAATGCAATTTCTACTCCGGCTATTTGACAATCCAACATGACGTATGTAAATAAAATTTTAAAATTACTTTATACATCATTATTTTAGAAAAGAAGTACATACTATTAAATTTATAAGATAAAATGTGGGATCAAAGAAGTGAAGTTTTCTGACAAAGGCTTAGAAATTTATTAAGTAAATGTAGGTAGTTATCTAAGAACATGGGTTGGTAAACATTTGTTGACGTAGTTTGTATTGAGAAAACACGAGTAACTTACATCAAGTTACTCAACATTCCACCCACTCGTGCAAGGCCCAAGGCCCAAATCCCAACACACCTACAAATTCTAAAACTCTACATTCGGATCTCGTACAACTTCCATCATTTCCGTGCGAATGCATTACTTTTCACGTGGATAACCTTTACGAAAACGTACAATGTCACAAGCGACGACGTCCAGCTCCATTTTTAGATAATTTTGATGATTATAAAACTCAACTCATTTAACGCTTGGTTGACCTCCTATCATTATTTTTGATTGCATGTTTTTAGGTGTACCGTATTGTAATTTAGATAATTGCTATCTATTGTATGGATAATCTAACAAAGTTTCATTCACAATTTTGGTCAACATTTTCAGCAACTCAACTATTTTTTCTAAAAAAATCTTGCTTTAGACCTACGAAATTTTGATCTTCCTTGAAGAAAATCAATCAATTTTTAATAATTTTTCTTGAGGTACAATAAACTTTTTGATAAATATCTCCAATTCATTCACAATTTTAGTCAAAATTTTCACCAAACCAACTAAATTTATGTATGACCTATGTAATTTTAAATTAAGCTCCAATAATCTAGTTTTTTCTTCTAAACCTTTGTGATATTTTTATTTTTTTTTGGAAAAATATAAGAAGGGTATTTTGCAACAATATTATTAACTATTGGGCAAAAATTCTTCAAGTTTTTTGTACAAAATTGATGTTTGATCAACCATACAAACAAGGTTCATGATAATTGGTAAGTATATTTTAACAGTCATTTGTTCCTTTTTTTTTGTAAAAGCGTTAACGATTACCTTTTAAAATTACTGCCCTATTTTACTGCACCAATAAAATAAATCATTAAAGTTTTAAAATAATTTACTCGTTTGATATTTATTATCATTGCAATGCAGTAAATGTAGAGGTCATAAAAATACTGAATAGCACAAATTTTTAAAAACAAGTTTACAATTTTCAGGTGTTTCACATGACTTGTATTTTCGAGAATAAATTTTTTAATTTCAAAGAATTACATGTAATATTGTAATTTTTTCCTATAAATCCTTGAAACGAATAAACTTTTTATACAGGATGTCCCATTTAACGTTGGACTTTATGGGTATCTTTGTTATTATTGGAGATAGAAAGTCGGTTAAATGGACAAAAATTCATTTACAAAAAATTTGAATATCGCATCGTTCCAACGCTATCTTGAAAAAACAAGAAAATGTGATTTTCAAAATATGGCTATAACTTCTTTATTTTCTGTGGTACCAAAAAAGTTTTTCGTCATAATACAGACAATTTTTTGTGTACAATGCAGTAAAACAAATGAATATTTTTTTCGCTAACGGATTGACCGGAAATGAACCAAACTTATTTTTTTTTCTTATGGCAGCCATATTGGATTTACACATATTCGGAATCAGTATTTTCTTCTGAGTAATTTGGTATACCATACGTCATATTTAAAAAAAAATTAAATTATTTGATTTTACAAACTAATATTGGACTTTAAGAGATGTAAATTGTCAATAACATAAATGCAACTAATTAAAATATTAAATGTAAAATAAATCTTAACACATATGTATTGACAGTTTACATCTATTCAAGGCCATTTTTGGTTAGTAAAATAAAATTATTTTTATTTTTCTTAAAATATTACATATGATATATCAAATTACTCAGAAAAATACACTAATTCCGAATATGTGTAAATCCAATATGTTTTACTGCATTGTACACAAAAAATTGTCTGTATTAAGTCAAAAATTTTTTTTGGTACCACCGAAAATAACGAAGTTATAGCCATATTTTGAAAATCGCATTTTCTTGATTTTTCAAGATAGCGTTGGAACGATGCGATATTCAAATTTTTTATAAATGTATTATTAATATTCGAAAAAATTTCTACTACTTTGTCCATTTAACCGACTTTCTATCTCCAATAATAACAAAGATACCCATACAGTCCAACGTCAAACGGGACACCCTGTATATCTACTCACTCAAAATTGATATTTACACTATTTTCCTTCTTCTAACCTTATTACACGTTTTTTCTTTAAATTCTGTGCAGTACACTAGAACAATGGAATAACAAAAGCACGGGAATTTAACTGTAGCAGAAACCTTAACGGTAAGTCACGACTTAATTTCATCATTTTGCGGTTAATTCGTTGTTTTGTTGCATCTTACAAGCAAACAACTATGAAATAACGACCTATTAGCTCCTAATTATGGCCAATATTTACACACATGTTAAACGATGTTGTTAAGAGGATGTAATTGATAGAAGATGAAATTAATCATCAAATTAAACCACGTGTAACGAGCGTTAAAGTTTATTGCATCATAAAAACAATTTCTCAGAATATAATTTAAAGATTATTGAGGAAATTGAAAAACCATTGCGGTTTATTCAAATCTACAGCTGTATTTACACCAATTTGGAATTATTAAGAGGCGTTTCTAAAGAAAAAAACAACTCTACAAAATATTTTAGCTTCAGATTTTTTTGGAATTTCCTCTAAAGCTTCCAAATGGATTTTTTGAAGACACAAAGTGTATTGGTTGCTTCTAAACAGATGCCCAAAAATTTTGTTCCGTACCTAATTTTTAGAAAAGCTCTTCCACATATTCCTAATAAAGCTTTTGAAATCCTAACCCATTTTGATTGGTGTTTACACAAAAAATCAGCTTTCCAAGACATTTGACGCAATATTTTAGCTTCTGATTTTTTTGAAATTTTCTCTAGAGCTACTTGATCCATTTTTTGAAGTCCCATAGAGTATTGGTTGCTTCTAAATAGATATCCAAAAATTTTGTTTCATACCTAATTCTTTAGGAAAGATCCTCCAAATATTCCTAATAAAGCTTTTGAAGTCCTGAACCATTTTGATTGGTCTTCTCAAAGAAAAAACAGGTTTCCAAGACATTTGACGCAATATTTAAGCTTCTGATTTTTTTGGAATTTTCTCTAGAACTACTTGATCAATTTTTTGAAGTACCAAAGTGTATTGGTTGCTTCTAATTAGTTCCCCAAAACTTTTGTTCCGTAATAAATTTTTTAAAATGCTCCTCCAAATATTCCCAATAAAGTTTTTGAAGTCCTAACCCATTTTGATTGGTGTTCTCAAAGAAAAAACAGGTTTCCAAGACAATTTACGCAATATTTAAACATCTGATTTTCTTGAAATTTTCTCTAGAGCTACTTGATCAATTTTTTGAAGTACCAAAGTGTATTGGTTGCTTCCAATTAGTTACCCAAAACTTTTGTTCCGTACCTAATTTTTAAAAAAAGCTCCTCCAGATATTCCTAATAAAGCTATTGAAATCCTAACCCATTTTGATTGGTGTTCACACAAAAAATCAGCTTTCCAAGACATTTGACGTAATATTTAAGCTTCTGATTTTTATGGAATTTTCTCTAGAGCTTCTTGATCAATTTTTTGATGTACCATAGTGTGTTGGTTGCTTCCAATTAGTTAGACAAAACTTTTGTTTCGTAACAAATTTTTAAAAAAGCTCCTCCAAATATTCCCAATAAAGCTTTTGAAATCCTAAACCATTTTGGTTGGTGTTCTCAAAGAAAAAACAGGTTTCCAAGACATTTAACGCAATATTTAAGCGTCTGATTTTTTTGGAATTTTCTCTAGAACTACTTGATCGATTTTTTTGAAGTCCCAAAGTTTACAGGTTGCTTCTAAATAGATGCCCAAAAATTTTGTTTCATACCTAATTTTTAGATAAGCTCCTCCAGATGTTCCTAAGCCTTTTGGTTAGTACCAAATTATTTTGTTTAGTTTAAAAACCGAAAGGAGTTTTATGAAAGGGAAGATGGTACTACTATATTTTCAATAATCCCCAATTCTGAGGCTTATATAAGTATTAGAAAAGAATTAGGACGTACAGTGATTTATGAAAGGGGAGTAAGACGATTTACCCTTAATCGCTCGAATTAATTGATTAAACTCTGCGATTTTTCGAAGTGGAAACTAATCAAATATGTACTTGATGTATAATTGTAAAAAAGAGATTTTATGGTTGGAGTAGGTGATGAAATATCGATTTTAAAAGCTTGTCAACAATTTAAGTTCCTTCATGTCCGGTTCGTCTGATTAAACCTAAGCCAAAGTCATAAATGTGTTGAGACAAGCAAGGATATTACGTCCCAATACCAGGACGAAACCTCATAAGCAAGGCTAAATGCACCCGCAGGATTTTTCACAAAACATCACAGATCCAATTTCATCAACACCAAATTCCTCTTATTTCCTTCAAGGAATACTATTTAATCTAAAACACCTTTCAAATGATTTTTATTCTATTAACATTATCCTAAAATACCGAAAGAATATACGGTATAACCACGTTTTGTTTTTTTAAATAAAATAAAAATACTGGCTTAAATAAGGAAAATTGTGATTAAAAACAGATACCCGTAGAAATTAGGCTCCTGAATAAATCCATGGAAAGTTCGTATTTTTATTTATGCTTTCAGCTGATTCTAGTCGCATTTTATTTCTTTCATCTTCAAAGCAGTAATTTAAAAAAACTTTTTTCGAAGTTATAACAAGTTTTTATTATATACAGCCATTTTTATCTACCTACTAAATGTCACATCAATCATTCGCTTCAGAAACAAGCTTAGTTATATCCGAGTAAAAGCATAAAACACGAAAATTATTTATTAATGCCCTTCGAAGCAGATAAATGAGATGAAATTAATCAATGAACGCATAATTCCTATATTTTATCTCACGCTCATCCTTCAAGCATTACGATTTTTCTTCCAGATGTTTAACCTACATTTTGGTTATAAGCTTTTCTAGAAATTTCTTACAAAAATTACCAAAAACTTCGATTTTAGTTACTAAGTTTTCGGGAAGCTCCTCGAAGAATTCTGGTTTGATAACTTCTAACCCGTTTTCAAGTTTCCCTTATTTTGGGAAGCCTCTCCAGAAGTTTCCTATTACATTTTTTGAAGCCCCGAGGAGTTTTGGTGACGTCTACATAATTCACGATTTTTTTGGAAATTCATTATGGAGTTCCTAATAGACTTTTTGAAGTCCTGATGAGTTCTGATGAATACCAAATAGTTTTCCAAAACTTTGGTTTCAACGTTTAAGTTCATAATTTTTTAGAAGCCCTCCCAGGATTTTCCTATTACATTTTTTGAAGCACCGAAGAGTATTGGGGACGTCTACATAATTCACGATTTTTTTGGAAGTTCATTATGTAGTTCATTATAAACTTTTTGAAGTCCTGATGAGTTCTGATGAATACCAAATAGTTTTCCAAAACTTTGGTTTCAACGTTTAAGTTCCTAATTTTTTAAAACCCCTCCCAGGATTTTCCTATTGAATTTTTTGAAGCTCCGAGGAGTTTTGACGACGTCTACATAATTCACGATTTTTTTGGAAGTTCATTATGGAGTTCCTTATAGACTTTTTGAAGTCCTGATGAGTTCTGATGAATACCAAATAGTTTTCCAAAACTTTGGTTTCAACGTTTAAGTTCCTAATTTTTTACAATCCCTCCCAGGATTTTCCTATTGAATTTTTTGAAGCTCCGAAGAGTTTTGGCGACGTCTACATAATTCACGATTTTTTTGGAAGTTCATTATGTAGTTCCTAATAGACTTTTTAAAGTCCTGATGAGTTCTGATGAATACCAAATAGTTTTCCAAAACTTTGGTTTCAACGTTTAAGTTCCTAATTTTTTAAAACCCCTCCCAGGATTTTCCTATTGAATTTTTTGAAGCTCCGAGGAGTTTTGACGACGTCTACATAATTCACGATTTTTTTGGAAGTTCATTATGGAGTTCCTTATAGACTTTTTGAAGTCCTGATGAGTTCTGATGAATACCAAATAGTTTTCCAAAACTTTGGTTTCAACGTTTAAGTTCCTAATTTTTTACAATCCCTCCCAGGATTTTCCTATTGAATTTTTTGAAGCTCCGAAGAGTTTTGGCGACGTCTACATAATTCACGATTTTTTTGGAAGTTCATTATGTAGTTCCTAATAGACTTTTTAAAGTCCTGATGAGTTCTGATGAATACCAAATAGTTTTCCAAAACTTTGGTTTCAACGTTTAAGTTCCTAATTTTTTAAAACCCCTCCCAGGATTTTCCTATTGAATTTTTTGAAGCTCCGAGGAGTTTTGACGACGTCTACATAATTCACGATTTTTTTGGAAGTTCATTATGGAGTTCCTTATAGACTTTTTGAAGTCCTGATGAGTTCTGATGAATACCAAATAGTTTTCCAAAACTTTGGTTTCAACGTTTAAGTTCCTAATTTTTTACAATCCCTCCCAGGATTTTCCTATTGAATTTTTTGAAGCTCCGAAGAGTTTTGGCGACGTCTACATAATTCACGATTTTTTTGGAAGTTCATTATGTAGTTCCTAATAGACTTTTTAAAGTCCTGATGAGTTCTGATGAATACCAAATAGTTTTCCAAAACTTTGGTTTCAACGTTTAAGTTCCTAATTTTTTAAAACCCCTCCCAGGATTTTCCTATTGAATTTTTTGAAGCTCCGAGGAGTTTTGACGACGTCTACATAATTCACGATTTTTTTGGAAGTTCATTATGGAGTTCCTTATAGACTTTTTGAAGTCCTGTGAAGTTCTGATGAATACCAAATAGTTTTCCAAAACGTTGGTTTCAACGTTTAAGTTCCTAATTTTTTAAAACCCCTCCCAGGATTTTCCTATTGAATTTTTTGAAGCCCCGAGGAGTTTTGGTGACGTCTACATAATTCACGATTTTTTTGGAAGTTCATTATGGAGTTCCTAATAGACTTTCTGAAGTCCTGATGAGATCTGATCAATACAAAATAGTTTTCCAAAACTTTGGTTTCAACGTTTAAGTTCCTAATTTTTTAAAACCCCTCCCAGGATTTTCCTATTGAATTTTTTGAAGCTCCGAGGAGTTTTGACGACGTCTACATAATTCACGATTTTTTTGGAAGTTCATTATGGAGTTCCTAATAGACTTTTTAAAGTCCTGATGAGTTCTGATGAATACCAAATAGTTTTCCAAAACTTTGGTTTCAACGTTTAAGTTCCCAATTTTTTAAAACCCCTCCCAGGATTTTCCTATTGAATTTTTTGAAGCTCCGAGGAGTTTTGACGACGTCTACCTAATTCACGATTTTTTTGGAAGTTCATTATGGAGTTCCTAATAGACTTTCTGAAGTCCTGATGAGATCTGATCAATACAAAATAGTTTTCCAAAACTTTGGTTTCAACGTTTAAGTTCCTAATTTTTTAAAACCCCTCCCAGGATTTTCCTATTGAATTTTTTGAAGCTCCGAGGAGTTTTGACGACGTCTACATAATTCACGATTTTTTTGGAAGTTCATTATGGAGTTCCTAATAGACTTTTTAAAGTCCTGATGAGTTCTGATGAATACCAAATAGTTTTCCAAAACTTTGGTTTCAACGTTTAAGTTCCCAATTTTTTAAAACCCCTCCCAGGATTTTCCTATTGAATTTTTTGAAGCTCCGAGGAGTTTTGACGACGTCTACCTAATTCACGATTTTTTTGGAAGTTCATTATGGAGTTCCTTATAGACTTTTTGAAGTCCTGATGAGTTCTGATAAATACTAAATAGTTTTCCAAAACTTTGGTTTCAACGTTTAAGTTCCTAATTTTTTAAAACCCCTCCCAGGATTTTCCTATTGAATTTTTTGAAGCCCCGAGGAGTTTTGGTGACGTCTACATAATTCACGATTTTTTTGGAAGTTCATTATGTAGTTCCTAATAGACTTTTTAAAGTCCTGATGAGTTCTGATGAATACCAAATAGTTTTCCAAAACTTTGGTTTCAACGTTTAAGTCCCTAATTTTTTAAAACCCCTCCCAGGATTTTCCTATTGAATTTTTTGAAGCACCGAGGAGTTTTGGTGACGTCTACATAATTCATGATTTTTTTGGAAGTTCATTATGGAGTTCCTTATAGACTTTTTGAAGTCCTGATGAGTTCTGATGAATACCAAATAGTTTTCCAAAACTTTGGTTTCAACGTTTAAGTTCCTAATTTTTTAAAACCCCTCCCAGGATTTTCCTATTGAATTTTTTGAAGCACCGAGGAGTTTTGGTGACGTCTACATAATTCATGATTTTTTTGGAAGTTCATTATGGAGTTCCTTATAGACTTTTTGAAGTCCTGACGAGTTCTGATGAATACCAAATAGTTTTCCAAAACTTTGGTTTCAACGTTTAAGTTCCTAATTTTTTAAAACCCCTCCCAGGATTTTCCTATTGAATTTTTTGAAGCTCCGAGGAGTTTTGACGACGTCTACATAATTCACGATTTTTTTGGAAGTTCATTATGGAGTTCCTAATAGACTTTTTGAAGTCCTGATGAGTTCTGATGAATACCAAATAGTTTTCCAAAACTTTGGTTTCAACGTTTAAGTTCCTAATTTTTAAAACCCCTCCCAGGATTTTCCTATTGAATTTTTTGAAGCTCCGAGGAGTTTTGGCGACGTCTACATAATTCACGATTTTTTTGGAAGTTCATTATGGAGTTCCTAATAGACTTTCTAAAGTCCTGATGAGATCTGATGAATATAAAATAGTTTTCCAAAACTTTGGTTTCAATGTTTAAGTTCCTAATTTTTTAAAACCCCTCCCAGGATTTTCCTATTGAATTTTTTGAAGCTCCGAGGAGTTTTAGCGACGTCTACATAATTCACGATTTTTTTGGAAGTTCATTATGGAGTTTCTAATATACTTTTTGAAGTCCTGATGAGTTCTGATGAATACCAAATAGTTTTCCAAAACTTTGGTTTCAACGTTTAAGTTCCTAATTTTTTAAAACCCCTCCCAGGATTTTCCTATTGAATTTTTTGAAGCTCCGAGGAGTTTTAGCGACGTCTACATAATTCACGATTTTTTTGGAAGTTCATTATGGAGTTTCTAATATACTTTTTGAAGTCCTGATGAGTTCTGATGAATACCAAATAGTTTTCCAAAACTTTGGTTTCAACGTTTAAGTTCCTAATTTTTTAAAACCCCTCCCAGGATTTTCCTATTGAATTTTTTGAAGCTCCGAGGAGTTTTGGCGACGTCTACATAATTCATGATTTTTTTGGAAGTTCATTATAAAGTTCCTAATAGACTTTTTAAGGTCCTGATGAGTTCTGATGAATACCAAATAGTTTTCCAAAACATTGGTTTCAACGTTTAAGTTCCTAATTTTTTAAAACCCCTCCCAGGATTTTCCTATTGAATTTTTTGAAGCCCTGAGGAATTTTGGTGACGTCTACATAATTCACGATTTTTTTGGAAGTTCATTATGGAGTTCCTTATAGACTTTTTGAAGTCCTGATGAGTTCTGATGAATACCAAATAGTTTTCCAAAACGTTGGTTTCAACGTTTAAGTTCCTAATTTTTTAAAACCCCTCCCAGGATTTTCCTATTGAATTTTTTGAAGCCCTGAGGAGTTTTGGTGACGTCTACATAATTCACGATTTTTTTGGAAGTTCATTATGGAGTTCCTTATAGACTATCTGAAGTCCTGATGAGTTTTGATGAATACCAAATAGTTTTCCAAAACTTTGGTTTCAACGTTTAAGTTCCTAATTTTTTAAAACCCCTCCCAGGATTTTCCTATTGAATTTTTTGAAGCTCCGAAGAGTTTTGGCGACGTCTACATAATTCACGATTTTTTTGGAAGTTCATTATGGAGTTCCTTATAGACTTTTTGAAGTCCTGATGAGTTCTGATGAATACCAAATAGTTTTCCAAAACGTTGGTTTCAACGTTTAAGTTCCTAATTTTTTAAAACCCCTCCCAGGATTTTCCTATTGAATTTTTTGAAGCTCCGAGGAGTTTTGGTAACGTCTACATAATTCACGATTTTTTTGGAAGTTCATTATGGAGTTCCTAATAGACTTTTTGAAGTCCTGATGAGTTCTAATGAATACCAAATTGTTTTCCAAAACGTAGGTCTCAACGTTTAAGTTCCAAATTTTTTGGAAGCCCTCCAAGGATTTTCCTATTACATTTTTTGAAGCTCTGAGGAGTTTTGGTGACTTCTAGATAATCCACGATTTTTCTAGAAGTTCCTTAGGAAGTTTCTAATAGATTTTTTGAAGTCCTTGGTAGTTCTGATGACTTCTAAGCAACTTATTGATGTTCTTCACCTTCTCATTGGTTTTAAATACTTAATTAGAACTTCAATTTCCTCATAAAACATTTTTTTTGGTGGCTTCTGAAACTAACGACGAATCTTTTTCGTGTTAATTTGTAATTTTAAATCCAAAGGTCAAGGTTTGAGCTTTAGAAAAAAAAAGATATTTTTATCGGAAATGCAGCTTTGCCAGCAGGAAGTTGTTGATATTCCTGCTTCCTTTCTGCATCGTGATTATTAAGTCTTTGGTTGTAAGCCCTTCACCATTCGTCGCGGTGTATCAATGGGAAGATACTTATTAAACATCCGGAATATATTTTTTTATTTTAATAATTACGAGATTTATTTATGTCACACTAACTGCGGATGCTGTTAATTTTTTTGCAATTAAGGAGGTGAATGATCGTTTATTTCCAATTAGAATACGCCTAATTATAGCTGAAGTCATTAATGATAATGTGAAATACCCTAATGATTTCATTAATTATTTCCAATTACAATTATACAGGATGATCCAACATATGTACAATCATATGACAACTTAAGTCACTCTAGGTGGTGGGGGAAGATTGAGGGACGGCCCAAGTCTCGCGGAATGATTGTACCACCAAAAAACTGTATTTCCAATTTTGCATTGGTTTTTGATTAATTAATGGAGTTAAACTTGTTTGTCCACAATCCACAATTTATCAAATGATCAATTATCGCAATTATCTCAATTAAGCTAGTAATTGTTGGGAATTAATGATGTAATACTGTACCGTAATGAAAAATCACTAATTTTCACTAAAACCGCGTGGTAAAAAAGTGCAGACATTCAACAGGTTTGAATAACCACAGGGTCGACCACTCTATGGTTTTATGGTCCACAATGCACCGATTTCACTTGGCCATTCGTGCGGGCGCCAGGATAATCAATGGCTCTAATCAACGACCGGAAGAAATTTTCATTGTGTTAGAAAATACGATGATAAATAATAAATTGCACGTGTAGTTTTGAGAGCGCACGCCACTGTCTCTACTAAGCGAGCGACTAAAACATACTAAATAAGCCTCTACAATGCCATTGAACACTGAATATAACTGAACATACAACACCGAACACCTGAGCAGGTAGACAAGGTTGTGGGATGAACTGGACGAGATACATGCATGGCTTCTACACGTTAATGAAATTGAAAACGATTTATCAGCTCGTCTAACTAAATTATCTGCTGATTGCAACAACTTTTATCACTTCAAGGCGAAACAAATCAAATTACCACGTCAGCATATTTTTCTCAAAAAACTTAAAAATTTGTAAAAAAAAAAAATGATAAAAAAATAAGTTGCGGTGACTTCTAAATAGTTTTCCAAAAAATTGGTCAGTAGCGTACCCAGAAATTTTTAAAGGGGGCTGCACTTTTGACAAGTAAAAAACAAATATATTTCTACTTTAGTAAATGCAATTATTTTTTTTTTCATTTATTTCATGTGTATGTGTACCCAAACGACCCTCCCCTTCCTCGGGTACGCCAGTGGTTTTCCACTTTCCACAATAATTTAAAAAAAGTGATATTTTGTTCGATTTAAATGCATTCATTTTTACATTCATATTTTTTTTTATTAAAAAAAAATGTAAGGGCTCAATTTTTATATATTTTGTTACACATACAGTCCTTAGTAAAACTACATAAAAAGTTGTTTCAAAATCAGACCATGAGCGAAAAAATTAAAAAAAAAATGAAAATAATCAGTCACTTTTTCACATTTTATTTTTTTTATCGAAAACAAAACAATGTAAGGGCTCAATTTTTTTATATTTTGTTGCCCATACAGTCCTTAGTAAAACTGCATAAAAAGTTTTTTTCAAAATCAGACCAGGAGTGAAAAAATTAAAAAAAAAAAATTAAAAAATAGTCACTTTTTCAGATTTTATTTTTTAACGAAAACAAAAAAATGTAACGGTTCAAATTTTTTTATATTTTGTTACAGATACAATCCTTAGTAAAACTCCATAAAAGTTTTTTCAAAATCAGACCAGGAGTCAAAATATTTAAAAACGAATGAAAATAATCAGTTACTTTTTCATATTTTATTTTTTTAATGGAAAACAAAACAATGTAAGGGCTCAATTTTTTTATATTTTGTTACACATAGTGTCCTTAGTAAAACTGCATATAAATATTATTCAAAATCAGACCAGGAGTCAAAATATTTAAAATAGAATGAAAATAATCAGTCACTTTTTCACATTTTATTTTTTAAATGGAAAACAAAACAATGTAAGGGCTCAATTTTTTATATTTTGTTACAGATACAGTCCTTTATAAAACTGCATAAAAAGATTATTCAAAATCACACCAGGAGTCAAAATATTTAAAATAGAATGAAAATAATCAGTCACTTTTTCATATTTTATTTTTTTAATGGAAAACAAAACAATGTAAGGGCTCAAATTTTTTATATTTTGTTACACATACTGTCCTAAGTAAAACTGCATAAAAAGGTTTTTCAAAATCAGACTAGGAGTCAAGAAATTAAAAAAAATTAAAAAAATAGTCACTTTTTCAGATTATATTTTTTTTAGCGATTTTGAAAAAAATTTTTATGCAATTTTACTAAGGATTGTATCTGTAACAAAATATAAAAAAATTGAGCCCTTACATTTTTTGTTTTTGCTAAAAAAATAAAATCTGAAAAAGTTACTATTTTTTTAATTTTTTTTTTAATTTCCTGACTCCTGGTCTGATTTTGAAAAAACTTTTTATGCAGTTTAACAAAGAACTGAATCTGTAACAAAATATAAAAAAAATTGAGCCTATGGGCTTTTTTTGTTTTCGCTAAAAAAATAAAATCGGAAAAAGTCACTATTTTTTTAATTTTTTTTTTTAATTTCTTGACTCCTGGACTAATTTTGAAAAAACTTTTTATGCAGTTTTATTAAGGACTGTATCTGTAACAAAATGTAAAAAAATTGAGCCCTTACATTTTTTTGTTTTCGCAAAAAAAATTAAAATCTGAAAAAGTGACTATTTTTAAAAAAAAAAATTTTTAATTTCTTGACTCTTGGTCTGATTTAAAAAAAAAAATTTTATGCAGTTTTTCTAAGGAATGTATCTGTAACAAAATATAAAAAAATTGAGCCTTCACATTTTTTTGTTTTCCATTAAAAAAATAAAATGTAAAAAAGTGACTGATTATTTTCATTTTTTTTTTAATATTTTGACTCCTGGTCTGATAAAAAAAAAAATTATGCAGTTTTACTAATGACTGTATCTGTAACAAAATATAAAAAAATTGAGCCCTTACATTTTTTTTTTTTCGATTAAAAAAATTAAATGTGAAAAAGTGACTGATTATTTTCATTCTTTTTTAAATTTTTTCACTCATGGTCTGATTTTGAAACAACTTTTTATGTAGTTTTACTAAGGACTGTATATGTAACAAAATATAAAAAAATTGAGCCCTTACATTTTTTTGTTTTCGATAAAAAAATAAAATGTGAAAAAGTGACTGATTATTTTCATTCTATTTTAAATATTTTGACTCCTGGTCTGATTTTGGAAAAACTTTTTATACAGTTTAACTAAGGACTGAATCTATAACGAAATATAAAAAAAAATGAGCCCATACATTTTTTTGTTTTCGCTAAAAAAAATAAAATCTGAAAAAGTGACTATTTTTTAAATTTTTTTTTTAATTTCTTGACTCCTGGTCTAATTTTGAAAAAACTTTTTATGTAGTTTTACTAAGGACTGTATCTGTAACAAAATATAAAAAAATTGAGCCCTTACATTTTTTTGTTTTCGATAAAAAAATAGAATCTGAAAAAGTGACTATTTTTTTTTAATTTCTTGACTCCTGGTGTGATTTTGAAAAAACTTTTTATACAATTTTACTAAAGACTGTATCTGTAACAAAATATAAAAAAAATGAGCCCTTACATTTTTTTTGTTTTCCAATAAAAAAATAAAATGTAAAAAAGTGACTGATTATTTTCATTCTTTTTTAAATATTTTGACTCCTGGTCTGATTAAAAAAAAACTTTTTATGCAGTTTTACCAAAGACTGTATATGTAACAAAATATAAGAAATTGAACCCTTACATTTTATTTTCTAATAAAAAAAAAATATGAATGTAAAAATGAATGCATAAATTAAAGAAGAGTGTGAGCATTAGTCGAGTAAGAAAATATGGTTATAAATGTTTTTCCAAAATTTTGCAGACTTATTTACGATACTCCAATTAATCAGTAGTAAAATTTTTGTTAAAAAATTCCAACAGAAACCTGAAAAATTATTGATTTTTTCTGAAGAAAATCAAGATTTTAGGTACGAATTTAACAATTTATGCTAGAAAATTGTTAATAACTTTTTTATTGTTGCTAATATTTTTACAAAATTTTGTAAACGAATTCATGATTTTTGTTGGAAAATTCTAATGGAAACTTGAATTTTATAGTTATTATATTTTTGGAATTTGAGTTACAAAATTGTTAATAACTTTTCTATTTTTCTAAATATTTTTACAAAATTTCGTATGTTTATTTATGATACTTTAATTTATCAGCAGAAAAATTTTCGTCAAAAAAATCCAACATTATCTTGAAAAACCGTTGATTTTGTGAATTATTTATTATTATTTAACGACTCGAGTTATAAAATTGTGAATAACTTTTTTTTTCTTGTTAATATTTTTACCAAATTTTGTAAATGTATTCATGATACTAATATTTAATAATTGTAAAAATTTTGTCGAAAAATTCCAATGGAAACATTGGCAATTCATGATTATATAAATTATTTCGTATTTCAGTCATTAATATTTTTGGAACTTGTTACAAAATTGTTAATAACTTTTTTATTATTACAGATATTTTTACAAAATGTTGTCCAGTTGATTTAACATACTATAGTAAAATAATGAAAAACTTTTTACTGGAAAATTTTAATGAAACCTTTGAAATTTGTGTTTTTCTGAAGAAAATCAATGTTTTAGGTTATACGAATTTTATGATTTGAGCTAGAAAATTGTTAATAACTATTTTATTGTTGTTAGGATTTTTACAAAATTTTGTACAAGAATTCATGATGCCAGTATAGTAAAAATATTGTTGGAAAATTCCAATGGAAACTTGAGAAAATCCATGATTTTATAAGTAATTCCGTATTTTAGTCATTATTTTTAAAAGTTTTTAAGTTATGAAATTGTTAATAACTTTTTTATTTTTATTAATACTTATACAAAATGTTGTATATTTATTTACGATACTCCAATTTACCATTAGTAAAATTTTCGTTAAATAATTCCAACAGAAATTTGAAAAATTGTGGTTTTTCTGAGTTGTTTCCTATTTTTTAGCGACTGGAATAACAAAATTGCTAATAACTTTTTTATTGTTGCAGATATTTTTACAAGATTTTGTACATGTATTGATGATGTTACTATTTAATAATGTTAAAAAAATTAGCCAAAAATTCCTATGGAATCATGGGAAAATTCATGATACTAAAGATTCCAAAAACTTTAGTTACAATGTTTAAGTTCCTATCTTTTAGAAAGCCTTCACAGGAGATTCCTATTAAATTTTTTGAAACCCCGAAGAGTTTTGGTGAGTTATACAAGATACCACAAAATTTGAATTAGTGGATAATGCAATAAAACTGCAATGAAAACAAAATTGGATTGAATCCTCGGGACGATATAAGAGTGTGTATAATTACTCTTTAAAATTATAACTCTTGAGTAAAAATGCTTTATGTGGCTTTTGAAAGTAAGATCAAAGAAGATCAAAGGTAAGTAATTAAAGCATAAAAATCCTTGGTACTAGTAACACGTAACACATAACGATGTAACACATTTAAAATGTATCTCACGTTAATTATAATTAATAACACCCCGCATTGTTGAAGGAAATAATGTTAAGTTAATGCAATTAAAAATTTCTGTGTGGGACATGAAGATAAAAGTTCTCATTCACTGTGATTCATAAAGCACAAATAATGAATGATTAAGCCGGAGGGCCTGAGATAGGAGTAATTAAAAATTGCCCGGGGAGATTACAATTGCATCAGGAAGAAGGGATGAATAATATTTAAGGAAATTATTCGTGGATGACATTATCATTATACTCACTATCTAAAAATTTGGTGCGCGCAAAAATATCTACACGTCCTCAACTATTGATAACACCACTAATTCGATTATGCCAGGATGGACGAGTTTGTAAGGATTCTACCACCTCAAAACCTTCAGAATAAATCAATTATTATTCTGATTACATTTTAACGAGCCTAGAGCCAATCCCATTGCAACGCTTCTTGCTTTCAGTTTTCCCCAAAAAAAATATTCATTGTAACAAAGCCTTTAATGAATCCTTTGTTTCCTGATAAATTATTTTCCCAAATAACCAACGAATAAGGAATTCCCGCTTGATTTATAGATATTTGCTCCTACTCCTTCTCCCCAACAATCAACTTAATTGAATTAGCTTCGTACCTCAAACCTCTTTACACTTACCAATCTCAAAATCAAAAATTCATTCATCAATCCGTTTGAATTTTTGATAACCCACGTATCACGCTCATATTAATCATTACTACCCTCTCACAAAACTCATCCCATAAATTTTAATAACAAAAATAGTAATTTTAGTTCATCGTACCAGGCATTCACTTTTACATTCATATTTTTTTATTAGAAAAAAAAATGTAAGGGCTCATTTTTTTATATTTTGTTACAAATACAGTCCTTAGTAAAACTACAAAAAAAAGTTGTTTCAAAATCAGACCATGAGTCAAAAAAATTAAAAAAGAATGAAAATAATCGGTCACTTTTTCATATTTAATTTCTTTAATGGAAAACAAAACAATGTAAGGGCTCAAATTTTTTTATATTTTGTTACACATACAGTCCTTAGTAAAACTGCATAAAAAGGTTTTCAAAATCAGACCAGGAGTCAAGAAATTAAAAAAAAAATTAAAAAAATAGTCACTTTTTCAGATTCTATTTTTTTTATCGAAAACAAAAAACGTAAGGGCTCAATTTTTTTATATTTTATTACACATACAGTCCTTAGTAAAACTGCATAAAAAGATTTTTCAAAATCAGACTAGGAGTCAAAAAACTTAAAAATAATCAAAATAATGAGTCACTTTTTCACATTTAATTTTTTTAATAGACAACAAAACAATGTAAGGGCTTAATTTTTTTATATTTTATTACACATATAGACCTTAGTAAAACTGCATAAAAAGATTTTTTTAAATGAGACCAGGAGTCAAAAAATTTAAAAAAGAATCAAAATAATGAGTCACTTTTTCATAGTTAATTTTTTTAATCGAAAACAAAAAAATGTAAGGGCTCAAATTTTTTATATTTTGTTACTCATACAGTCCTTCGTAAAAGTGCATAAAAAGTTTTTTCAAAATCAGACCAGGATTCAAGAAATTAAAAAAAAAATTAAAAAAATAGTCACTTTTTCAGATTTTAATTTTTTTAGCGAAAACAAAAAAATCCAATTTTTTTATAAACTTTTTATGCATTTTTACTAAGGACTGTATGTGTAACAAAATGTAACAAAATTGAGCCCTTAGATTGTTTTGTTTTCCATTAAAAAAAATAAAATGTGAAAAAGTGACTGATTATTTTCATTCTTTTTTAAATATTTTGACTCCTGATCTGATTAAAAAAAACTTTTTATGCAGTTTTACTAAAGACTGTATCTGTAACAAAATTTAAAAAAAAATTGAGCCCTTAAATTTTTTTGTTTTCGATAAAAAAAATAGTATCTGAAAAAGTGACTACTTTTTTAATTTTTTTTTTCAATTTCTTGACTCCTGGTGTGATTTTGAAAAAAAATTTATGCAGTTTTACTAAAGACTGTATCTGTAAAAAAATATAAAAAAATTGAGCCCTTACGTTATTTTGTTTTCGATAAAAAAAATAAAATCTGAAAAAGTGACTATTTTTTTAATTTTTTTTTTTTAATTTCTTGACTCCTGGTCTGATTTTGAAAAACATTTTATGCAGTTTTACTAAGAACTGTATTTGAAACAAAATATAAAAAAAATTGAGCCCTTACATTGTTTTGTTTTCCATTAAAAAAATAAAATGTGAAAAAGTGACTGATTATTTTCATTCTCTTTTAAATATTTTGACCCCTAGTCTGATTTAAAAAAAAACTTTTTATACAATTTTACTAAAGACTGTATCTGTAACAAAATATAAAAAAATTGAGCCCTTACATTGTTTTGTTTTCCATTAAAAAAATAAAATGTGAAAAAGTGACTGATTATTTTCATTCTCTTTTAAATATTTTGACTCCTAGTCTGATTTAAAAAAAACTTTTTATGCAATTTTACTAAAGACTGTATCTGTAACAAAATATAAAAAAATCGAGCCCTTACATTGTTTTGTTTTCGATTAAAAAAATAAAATCTGAAAAAGTAACTATTTTTTTAATTTCTTAACTGCTGGTCTGATTTTGAAAAAACTTTTTATGCAGTTTTACTAAAGACTGTATCTGTAACAAAATGTAAAAAAATTGAGCCCTTAAATTTTTTTGTTTTCGCTAAAAAAAATAAAATGTGAAAAAGTGACTGATTATTTTCATTCTTTTTTTAAATATTTTGACTCCTGGTCTGATTTAAAAAAAACTTTTTATGCAGTTTTACTAAAGACTGTATCTGTAACAAAATATAAAAAAATTGAGCCCTTACGGTTTTTTTGTTTTCGATAAAAAAAATAGAATCTGAAAAAGTGACTATTTTTTTAATTTTTTTTAATTTCTTGACTCCTGGTCTGATTTAAAAAAAACTTTTTATGCAGTTTTATTAAAAACTGTATCTGTAACAAAATATGAAAAAATTGAGCCCTTACATTTTTTTGTTTTCGATTAAAAAAATTAAATGTGAAAAAGTAACTGATTATTTTCATTCTTTTTTAAATATTTTGACTCCTGGTCTGATTTAAAAAAAACTTTTTCTGCAGTTTTACTAAGGACTGTATGTGTAATAAAATATAAAAAAATTGTGCCATTACATTGTTTTGTTTTCGATTAAATAAATTAAATGTGAAAAAGTAACTGATTATTTTCATTCTTTTTTAAATATTTTGACTCCTGGTCTGATTTAAAAAAAACTTTTTCTGCAGTTTTACTAAGGATTGTATCTGTAACAAAATATAAAAAAATTGAGCCCTTACATTTTTTTGTTTTCGATAAAAAAAATAAAATCTGAAAAAGTGACTATTTTTTTAATTTTTTTTTTTAACTTCTTGACTCCTGGTCTGATTTTGAAACAACTTTTTATGTAGTTTTACTAAGGACTGTATTTGTAGCAAAATATAAAAAAAATAGCCCTTACATTTTTTTTTCTAAAAAAAATATGAATGTAAAAATGAATGCATTTAAAAGTTATGCAAGAATTTTGATTTTTAGGACATAAAATTTAATTATAAAAATAGTTCAAATTCGAAATGCAATTTAATAAAATTACAAAAACCAGTCAAATTTAAGCTCGAACTGTAATTTGAGACATATTTGTAGTTTGATAATTTCAAATCAAATTTTTTCAAAAAAAAAAACAATAATTCCATCATTTTTTAAACAATTTTTGACTTAAAAAAACATTAAAAAACGAGCATAAAAGTATTATTTTTAGAATGCCGTAGTAAATTCGTTTCTGTTTTAAATTTTGATTTTATTGACGATTTTTTAAGTACATGAAAATAGTCAAAATTAAAAAAAGACATTAGACATTTTATGTATTTTTATAGGCTTATCCGTAGATGTTTGAACTTTCTCCAAGCCTACGAACCTAACCTAACCTAACTTAACCTAATCTAATATAACCTCCCCCTTACGGCCGAATGCGGAACTAATAGGACGACGTCATAAGTAGGTTAGTTGCCTACTTGTGACATTTTTGGCGGAAAAAATTAATTTGAATAGACAATTACATCTTTGGTTACTTGTCACTTCTTCCGGGCGGCCATAAGGGTTCTTCAGGGTTCTCAAAAAATGACAGATGACTAATTATCGAAAAGTTTTTACAACTTTAAACTCGCAATAAAAGCTGTTTGTTTATATTAATTAAGCGTTTAAAAAAATCCTGATTAACCTAAAAAATTATTCAACCCAATTAACACCTTCGTACCACGCGCGTAATCTTGGTTGCCTAAACTGTAGTTGTCACAAGCATTAATTATAATAACTAAATAACATCCTTTCACTTTAATAAAAGCGTTAAAACCTCGCGAGATGCAATACTAGGAGAAGTGAATGTAATATTTGACATTAAATTATAAAACAAAAGAATAAAAACTGCAAATGATGTAGAAAAATAGTGGAGCAGACCTAAAATCGCCTAAAGGGAGATGTTTATCAATGTTTTGTATACTTTACTTCAATATTTGCATTGCACGAAGCTGGAAGTCAAATTGTAAAATAAAACAAATAAAACAAAAGCAGGAAATTTTATAAATGGATATGCAAAATTCTAGAGCACGTATATACCTTTTTATCTTACCATACTTTTGAATAACTTTTTATTCAGTAATGAATTTTTAAAATTTAGTTTTTTATAAGTTGGTAACAAAAGTTTTATTTCAAGCATTTTCTATAGTCTATAGTTCTATTGTTGCAATTAACGCGCTAAAAATTTAAATAAAGCGCTCGTTATTATTTAATTTTTTATAAAAATAAGTTATTTTTTATTTAAATTTAAGATTGTGGTTTGTAGCTTATCTAATGAATGGGAAGTGACAGTTTTAAATGAAATTGACGTCAACTTGGACGATCAAGAGGTCACGGTCATCTCAATGGACGCCGATATGACGCCGATTCTTACCAATCAATTGACCAGGCGCCTGCGTCACAGCTTCCACACAACCTGGAGCAATTCTTAACTTAACCTAAAACCATCCAAAACCGTCATTTCTCACAACTTGTGCGTTTTTTATCCACAAATAATACACACCCTCGCGCAATCGCACGTTTAAAAAAAAAACAAAACAACACTTCCTTAATCAACGCTCCATTTTATGAAACCTTTCGCGGACCAAAAAGAGAGTGATCTACGCGTCGCGTCTTAATTCTTTACTAGTTTCTTGCGAAATGTTTATTTATATTACATATCACGTGTTTGGGATCAAATAAAACAATGATAGTACATAAACCGCGGTATTACTTAACACAGGAGCTCCGGAGCACGTTCCACTCGCATCAATCTACTCCGAGACGTTTTTTTACGGTTTCTTTGTGCAAAAAACTTGCGAATGAGCAAACGAGCCAATATTTATACACGTCTTCTTTTTAAAAGAGTAAAGAAGCTGCAAGCTGAATTGGTTTCATTTTTCGCTAATTTATCGATTTTCGATAGGTAATTTCACACTTGCAAACAGTATTAATTACCAAGCATCCCCCTCAAATTAATATAATCAAAATAAACCACTTTAAAACACCAAAAACACATAAAAATAATACAAATGCGGATTTGCGTTTGAATAATTTTTAACAATTATAAACTAGGTATGCAACTAAATATACACTTAGCTAACTTTCTTAATTAAAATAAATATAAACAGGTTTATGTATACAATCAAGCCTACGTGACATTGAAGTCGGGCATGCACTTGATGCATCTTATCTTAATTTATTAGTTTCTTGAGTTCCTTCTGTTTTTAAACATGATTAAGTTCAGAGCACGTAATGTTCGTCTTTTTCAATCACGTCTTGCCTTTTCCAACAATTTATACAGCTTTACAAGAATTACAAGTCAACATGAAAAAACAATGTCAACCGAAAGAAAATTACTTGACGTCGGTAAGTCATTTAAATAAACAAAAATATTATTATTATTAAATAAAAATAATTAAAGCTATGAAATATATATTAAATAATAGTTATTAAAAATTATAACTAAGTATAAGTTGTAGGCAACCAAACGTACGCGTATAGTTGCTTGCCTATCTTGGAGTATAGGCAACCAAACTTACTCGACGTTTCAACCAACGTAAAATTTAAAAAATCATTACAATATTAGTTACAATGCGTACTTTACTTTATTATTTTAGATACACCAATAATTCCATTATCAGAAGGAAAACGATTTATCACAGATTGTTTAGAAGCAGTAGGAACTCCAAAAAATCATGCTGAAGCGATGGGAAAGCTTTTAATTGAAGCAGATTATCGTGGACACTACAGTCATGGAATGAACAGACTAGGTATTATTTTTAATAAAATTTTTAATAAATTATAATTATCGTACTTTTATTTTAGAAATGTACGTGAATGATATCGAATCAGGAATTTGCGATAGCAAATCTGTGCCGGTAATCCTAAAAGAAACTCCTGCAACAGCTTGGGTTGATGGTAATAACGGTTTAGGAGCAGTGGTTGGTAATTTCTGCATGTCAATAGCAATCAAAAAAGCTAAAGATGTCGGTGTTGGTTGGGTTTCAGCTAAAGGTAAATAAATTTATGAATTTATCAAAAAACTTACCATTTTATTTGCAGGATCAAATCATTATGGAATAGCAGGAATGTATGCTCTTCAAGCCATTGAAGAAGGATTACTTGGAATGAGTTTTACAAATACTTCACCATTCATGGCTCCAACGAGAAGTAAAACGGCTGCTTTGGGCACAAATCCAATTGCCCTAGGAGCACCTGCTAAATCTGGAGATCATTTTTTACTCGACATGGCTACAACTGCAGTAGCTCTTGGAAAAGTAAGTCTTACAATTGAGGATAAACTTATTAAATAACAATTATATTACAGATTGAAATACAAGTTAGAAAAAATGAAGATATACCATCCGGTTGGGCTTTAGATAATACAGGCAACATTACAAACGACCCAAATGTAGCATATAAATCCGGGAAGCTCATGCCTTTAGGTGGCCCAGAAAACCATTCTGGTTACAAGGGTTACGGTTTAGGAATGCTCGTTGAAATATTTTGCGGAATCTTAAGTGGAAGCACCTACAGTTCAAATATCAGAAAATGGGGTTCGACTGATATAAAAGCAGATTTAGGCCAATGTTTTGTGGCTATTAATCCCAATTGCTTCGCGCCAGGTTTTACAGAGAGAATGACTGATATCATGGACCACATGAGAGGACTTGAACCGGTAATAAAATAATTATATCATTTAAAAAAAACGCTAAAATTATTTATAATTTAGGCCGAAACAAATAAACCTATTTTAACCGCTGGAGATCCAGAAAGACAGCACATGAAAGCGGTAGACGCTGCAGGAGGTGTCCGTTATTTACCTAATCAACACGAAAGTTGCCTTAATTTATCTAAAAAACTTAATGTAAAACCATTAAAACCTATTTAAATATTTAAAAGTAATTTTTAAATTTGAATTCAAAACGAAAGCACCTATAAAAATTAAGTTGGCAATCATGGATTGAAGCTAACTTCACGCCAGTTAATTATTTTTTTATTCTATGATCATAACCTCTAATTAACTGTCAACTACTGTAAATGTAAATTAAAACAAAAAAAATTTAAGAAAAACGATTTTTAAATTATTAAATATGGTTTAGTATGACATCGCGTGTTATTGGGCCGAAAATGGCTAGGTCCGAAGCACTTTGTAGCCAATCTCTGCTAGAGGCTGGAGAAAGGCCTTTGGAAAGACCCCTTGGCGAGCCTGGTGATGTTAAAACTCAGTTTGTTACACGAGAAGGAACGTATAGATTAATGACTCTTAGTGAGTATTCAAGACCTAACCGTGTAGGATACCAACCGCAAGGACAAACACCACCACAAATGCGTGTCTCGTTAGTCTCCCTTCCTGATCAAGGTGAGCGTATTTGTTTCAACCACGGTAGAGAACTCTACGTGTATGTTTATAAAGGTATTAAAAAAGCGGCGGATTTAAGTAAACCGCTGGATAAGAAAGTTTATAAAGGTACTAACCCTACGTGCCATCATTTTAATGCTGCAAGTGCATGCGTTGATAGTGTTAGTTTGTTAATAGGATTTAGTACGGGGCAAATTCAGTTAATTGACCCTATTAAAAAAGAACTGAGTAAATTATTTAATGAGGAGCGTTTGATTGATAAAAGTCGAGTGACTTGTTTACGATGGGTGCCTGGAAGTAAGTCGTTATTTTTGGCCGCGCATGCTTCGGGGCAATTGTATGTTTATAATGAGGAATTGCCTTGTGGTTCAACTGTTCCACATTATCAACCATTTAAGGCTGGTGAGGGTTTTACTGTGAGTACATGTAAAACAAAGTCGACTAGAAATCCATTATTTAGGTGGTTGTTGGGGACGGGGGCTGCGATTAATGAAATTGAGTTTAGCCCAAGTGGAGCGCAATTAGCGTCAGTATCGCAAGATGGGATGTTGCGTGTGTTTCAGTACGATAGTATGGAGTTGTTGGGTAGTGCACGATCGTATTTTGGGGGGTTATTATGTGTGGCTTGGTCGGGTGATGGGAGATTAATTGCAGTTGGAGGTGAGGATGATTTGATTACTGTATGGTCGTTGGACGATAAAAGGGTGATTGCACGTGGTCAAGGACATCGATCGTGGGTTGCAGCCGTTGCATTCGATTGGTTTTTAGAAACCGAATCGTGTTATCGAATTGGATCAGTAGGGCATGATACCCAACTGTGTTTTTGGGAATTACCTGAGGAATGTTTGTCACCACCGAGAGTAAAAGTGAAGAAGCAACCGGATCCTTTACAATTAGTTGGAACAGCTGGATGTCCTAGATTAAACGAATGCCATAATTTAGAGCCGTTAGTTTGTAAGAAAATAGCTCATGAGCGATTAACATCTTTAATTTTTCGGGCGGATTGTGTTATAACCGCCTGTCAAGATGGGTTCGTTTATACCTGGGCAAGGCCGCCAAGTTAATCAGTGCAATTAGGTTGTAAGAAATAAATATTTACTCAGGACTTTTAAAATAAAAATTAATATATTTTGTGTAAATTAGATTAGCTTTTTGTACATAAAATAGTTATTTAGGACACTGCCAAATATTTAATTATCATGTAAGCGCTGCAGATTATTTATTGTAACTGTATAAATTTATTTAATGTGATAAAACAATTTTATGCTAATTATACGATAATTGATAATAAACCTTATTTTTAAGCATGGTTATTTATTTGTAAAATACATACAATAAACTTAAATAAAATGAGGTGCTTCAGCCTTTGCGATTTCAATTAAGGCATCATAATACTTCTTCGGTTCATTAAATCTTTCCACCCATGATTGGATTAATCCCTCAGGGTTCGATTCATAAGACTTGTATTTAACAGAATTTTCATTCAGAATTAAATTCGGTTGCGCAAACATTTTGCGAGGGCGTTTATTTTCTAAAACAATTGCTCTCCATTTTGTCCACGGCTCGGTCACATCAGTGAAATGAGAAAATAATTTTTTAGCACCTTTAATATCCCCTGTGGATTTATAAACCTGAAGTTGCATTAAGAATTGACCTATGGCTAAACGACCAGCTCCTTTAAATGTAGTACGGTCTAATTTAATTAAAAGATTATTTCCTTCGGCATTTTCTGTTACTGACACCACTCCAGCTTGGATTAGAACCTTCATCAAACCAAAACGAGCCTTAAAATTAATTAAATTAGTAAAATTACACATACATGATTTATTCAAGGTTTTAAAAATTGAAAATTCGTTAAAAATTAATCAATGGGAGATTACTCTTTTCTCTATTAGTACTATTTCCACTATTAATTATACCTGTGAATGAGCTTGAAGCCATCCACGATTAGCATCCCACATTTCCAAAGCACAAAGTCCGGCCCAAACCAACGATAACCAATTAACATAAACAATATCCTCAGCATCACCACCAGAATGTCCAAAGATATTTAAAACTGAAGGTTCAAGACTTAAATATAAACCAACAGCTTCTGCACGGCACTCCTCATAAGCTGAACTCAATGGTCCAAATTTGCTATCATAGCTATCACCAGGTTCATAAAAAGTAGTGATTGGATCACCAGTTAAAGGATTCAACAAGTTTTCTGAGTAATTCAAACAACCCTGCTTATCCTTTTGTAAAAGTTTTCCAGAACCGTGTCCTAGCAATTCATGTAATCCCACTTGAACTTCAAATGCCATAACACGGTATTTTTGTAACAAATCACTATCAGATTGATCAAGGAATGGAGTGTTTGATAATTGGTAGCTTGCTGAAATTATATTTCCTAGAGAAACATTTTTAAAACCTTCAGTTTGACGAATTTCATCATCTAAAAAATACGATGTAATACCGAATTAATTATATTATTTAAGAAATTACAATTTGGTATATTTATTCCAGCAGGAATTCCACTACCAGCGAATGTAATTACATCCAGTGAAGTAAAATCAGGGCGAAGGAATTTATCTTTTTCAAAACCACTGTTCCAGGGCAATAACGGAAGTAATCTTTCAGCGTTTTCAACTAAAGTCGTGAATTTAGCTGACATTTCTCGATTTACTGCAGAAACAAATCCTTCAAATTCACCCCTAACACCAGCGGGATCTCTATATGTTTCAATAAATCCTAAAATTAATAATTAACTAAAATTTCTAAGCTTCCTAATTATAATTACCAATGTAAGTTTCAACTGCCGGCCCTTTATCCTTAATCCAAAATCTTGAACCATTCTTATGCTCTTGCAAAGATCCTTCCATGAACGATTTAAAATAACATTGCAACATATCAGCTTGACTCCCATTAGCGCTATGAGGAATAGCATTTTTAATATTCTCGGCTAGCTCTTTCATTAAACACGAATAATCTCCTCTAGTCAAAACATATGTATATCCATCAATAACTTCTCGTTTTTCCTCACCAATTTCATAACCGGCTAAACGGATTTCATAATGGGTTCCACCATCCTTTTCAGTCTTAAAACATCTTGAATTATAACATTCCAACCCTATACTTTTCATCCAATTTTGTACACGTTCGTTATCACCTTCATGGCAATTTTTTGATAAATACGTTGTACAACCGTGTGGAGGAAAACCAAGGCAAGTATAACCAGGGCTTAAATCGTAAATAGCTTTTTTATACGAATTCCATAAATCATCAATTGAACCCCATGCAGAGCTTACTTTTAATAATTCCTCCAATTTGGATTCATCAATTCCGGGAATGAATTTGGTGTCACCAAAGCCCTAATACAATAATTTAATTATTTGTAGGTACTATACAGGTTTAAGCGTTTACCTTATAATTTCCTGCATTGGCAAAAACACCTGATGCATATACGAAAAGTGCCGTCACATCATCATCTGTAAATCCAGCCGAAACTGCTTTTGCTCGAAATTCTTTAGGGTTCTCCGCTGAGAATAATTTATGCAGTAAAACAAAAATTGGTCCTGATTCAATACTGGTTTGTACCAGAGTTATAAGCCCACCAGTCCAAGAAGCTTGAGATAAGTGGTAAGCATATAATTGTTCTTTATTCGTCAGTCCATTAAATGCAGTGGAAGCCTCCAAAGACACCACGGGTTGATCCAAAGGTAAGATGTATTGGGTTTTATCTAATCCACACGACATGTTGTTATAAAAATATTATTGTCACTAAAAAATAATAATCGAATGGATGAAAGGGTACGTCATAAAATTTGAGGTTAGGGTGATTTGACGATTACAATTTGCCGCATCAGCAAGTAAATATAGACAACCAAAGTTACTTTTAATTTTCTTACGTTGTTGCTCTGAATTTCGCTGAATCGACAGTCGATTTTTTTGGTTATTTTATGAAATTAAAAATACTTAAAAGTCATCGATTTAATTAAGTACTTATTTATAAGCGTATTTTTTTAAATTTAACGATTGTGATTTGCTGCATCACCAATCACCATATTTTAGGCAACCAAGTTTACATACGTGAAGTTGGCGTTTAATTTTGTTTACATTGTCGCTCTGAATTTTGGTGATTGACATCAAAATTTTTGGTTATTTTATGAAATTTTAAAAATACAAAACTTTTGTTAAGTTTTTATCTTTGATTTGATTTAAAGTACGTACTTAATTAATTAAATATTTGCTTTGTTATCACTTTTGTTATGATATCTACATAAATTGTGCTTATCATGTTAATTATAACCATTAAAGAATAATTATAATTTTGTTTTTTAATTTTCAGTTTTGAAAATGGATACAACACGAAAAAGATTTGAAAATGTGGATGATGAACAAATTGATGTTATCGTTAACTCACCAGTTCGAATTAAAAATAATATTCATATGGTGCCCCCTGCTTACGGACTGATGTTAATTCTATTTATATGCTCGTTATTTACTTTGGTACTTTATCTTGATTCGTATCTTCCAACTCCTTTATATATTAAAGATGAGGTAAAATTTTGATTTACAATAAACAAAAATTGTAATTATTTTTTTAGAAAACAAAACCAAATGATTTTATAGCTGAACGTGCACGAGATACATTAAAATTATTGACTGATTTAGGGCCTAGAATAGTTGGTAGTGAAGAAAATGAAGTGCTTGCAGTAGAAGTGTTGAAAAATAAAATTAATGATATTAAAAAATTTGCTAATAAAGTACAAACGATTGAAATTGATCACCAGGTCGTTTCAGGAAATTATTTTTTGGAATGGAAACCTGATGGTTTTGCAAACGTTTATAAAAACGTCCAAAATATAATTGTTAAATTTCATGGAAGTTCAAATAGCAGCGTTTTAATTAATGCACATTTTGATTCCGTCCCTACAAGTCCCGGTAATTATTTATTTAAATTTGCATTATTATTATTATTAGTATTTTTTTAAGGTGCAAGTGATGATGGGATAATGTGCGCAGTTATGGTTGAAGTTTTAAGAAAATTATCACAAATGGATAAACAACCACACAATAATATAATATTTCTTTTTAATGGCGCCGAAGAGACAATATTACAAGCTTCCCATGGATTTATAACACAACATCATTGGGCGAAAGAAGCTAAAGTTTTAATAAATTTAGAAGCATGTGGTAATGGGGGTAAAGAAATATTATTTCAAACGGGTCCACATACATCGTGGCTTTTAAATTATTACAAACAAGTTCCTTATCCGTATGGACAAGCTGCAGGCGAAGAAATATTTCAAAGCAATATAATACCTTCAGATACTGATTTTAGAATATTTAGAGACTACGGACATTTAGTAGGTTTGTGATTTTACAATTTAAAAATGTAGAATGTGCAGTATTTAATTTTTAGGTTTCGATTTTGCTTTCGCACGAAACGGATATCGATACCACACTAAGTATGATCGTTTTGATAATATACCACTTGGATCGTATCAACATGCTGGGAGTAACGCCCTGAAATTAGTAAAAGGATTAATGAATGCGCCAGAAGTTGAAAATCCAAAAAATTACGGATCTGATAATGCGGTTTATTATGATATTTTAGGATATTTTTTAATTAGTTATTCAGAGTTATTTGGTTTTATTTTAAATCTAGTTGTTGGGATTTTATCAATTATAATTGCTATAATTAGTTTTATCAATTTTGGAATATGTAAGTTTAAATCTTTGAGTAATGTTAGTTTAAATCATTTTTTTTTTAGGGTTTAATTGGAAAGGAATTAAAATTTTATTTTTATCATTGATTAGTTTAGTACTAGGATGGGTTTTAGGAGGTGGATTTATTTATTGCCTCGCATTTCTTTTGAACAAAACTAATTTTACGATGAGTTGGTACGGAAAACCCTGGTTGTTATTTGGGCTTTATTGTGCACCAGTAGCAGCAATATCGATATTCGTTAATAACTCATTTGACTATCTTTTTAAAAAGGTAAAATATTCAATTTTAAATTAAATACGGCTAAATTAATCAAAATTTTAATTTGTTTTTTTTAGATTAATAGTGTTAGTGTCAGCATTCAAGTACAAATTCAAATTCACACAGTTCGATTGATTTGGACAGCGGTTTTATTAATTGGAATATACTTTAATATAAGATCAGTTTATGCCATTATGATTCCGGTGCTTTTTAACACTGTATATTTCATTACGATTTATATCTTTAATTTACAACATTCAGGTAAGCATTAAAGACTTGATCAATAATACAAAAACTGTTAAGGTACAAACCATTTTGTATTTTGTGCGCGGAGCCACTAAAATGTGTTTTCTTTTCATCCGATTTTAAAAAATCAAGTTGCAATTTAAAGGGGTATGTTTATTGTAAGATGTGTTTGAATTTTAGATTTTTTTAAGCACGGAAACACTGAAAACACGAAATCGGACGTTTTTTGCTCGGAGCCAACAAAAGGGTAGTTTTTTTCGTCAGATTTTAAAAATTCCGGTTGCATCGTGAAGAGGTATGTCGATTCTAAGCAAGGTTCGAATTTCAAATTTTTCAAAGCACCCTAACACCCTGAAAAAAAATTCCAAAGGCGATCGATTTTTCTTTCCTTTTTTCCGGTTTTCGTAGGCGTGAACTTTAAAAAATCGCACCCCCGTCCGGTTTTAAAGGGTAGCAACGAAATTTGGCCCCTTTTATTCTCACATCCTGAGAATAGACCAGGTAATTTTTAAGTCTCCAGGTGCAACCGTGTAAACAATAAAAAAAAAAATTTCGACTTTTTTCAAAATCGACCCCTCAAATGAAAGATAATAGAAAATGGATGAAATGTTGGGGGTCATTTGCCTTCTACACCCCCCAAAAAAAATTTACACCCCAAAAACTCAAAAAAATTTTAGGTAATTTAGCTTAAAAAGTAATTAAATTTTATTTAAATTATTAACTTTAAAATTTTTAATTTGAAACGCAACACACTTGTTCCTAACTAATTTTAATAAATTATCATTTTTTACAGTAAGAAAGTGGCAAGCTTTGTACGTTTTAAGCACAGTAATACCAACAATGATCGTAATGTATCAAGCACTGTTGACAATGACTTTATTTATTCCGATTACAGGAAGAATGGGATCTGATAAAAACCCTGATTTAATTATAGGTGCTTTAGCAGGTGTTTTTACAATTTTTATAACATCGTATTTTGTAAGTTTCCCATCAAAAAATTTCTAAATAAATTTTAACAATTTTGCAGGTACCGTTAATTAATTTAGTTCGAAAGCCAACGATGATATCATTGGGATTGATTATGGTTTTTATTTTAACGTTCGTTTTAGTTTTAACACCATTCGGGTTTCCTTATAGTGGAAACTTTAAATCACCAGCACCACAACGATTTATGATTTATGTAAATAAAATTTATTTACTAATACTTAACATAATTCAATCGATTTTAGCATACAAATAGAATAATGAGAAATGAAACTAATGACATAATTGATAAAAACTCGGGGATATTTATATTTAATATGGATAGAAATTCCGGTAGAACAATAAAGCGATATTTTTCTGATGGAAAATCGATTAAAAAAGATTGTGAAGATTACATTTGTTGTGGTTTACCGATTTCCAGTCCAAGAATGGTTGAAATCATGTAATAATTAAACTTGGATTACGAACGGGTTTTTTATACTAAATTTTTGTAGGCAACAAAGCAGTACTTGGTTACCTTTTGATGAAGCAAACATAACTGAATATGCTACTTTAAAAATGGTGTCTAAAATCCAATTATCATCAACAGTTACTCGATTCAATTTTAAAGCGTCAGGTAAATTAATACAATTATTAATAAAAACATCTAAATTAACATTTTAGGTCCCGATCATACGAATATTTATATTCAACCACGATTTAAACATAGCGTCATAAGAAGTAGTTTAACTAATTTTACTACTGAAAACTTACTTTTCGTTAATTTGATTTGGGGGTTGCAAAAAGATGATTTGGACTTTTATATTGATGTTAGTAAACCTGAAGCTTATAAAGGAAGTTTGATTAATGTCGCTATATCAGGAAAACAAGTACATGAAAGAAGTATGATGAAAACTAATGATTTTAAAAGGTTTTGTGAAAGTTTTCCACAATGGGCTGATGTTACTGCTACAGTAGCGTCATTTCAATCGTTTATTTTTTAAGTTTTAATATAATATAAATATTTTTGTAATCAATTTTTAAATATATTATTGTTATTTATTGAAAATTAATGTTTTCAGTGGATAAAATATATTACTTTTTATTGATTTAAATTACACGAAATAATATTTAAAGTAAATCAATTCCAGGTAAATTATTTACTGACTATACGTCATTTGTTTGGCAGTGTTACACAAATAGTGCATGTTTTAACATTCTTAAACTATACATAAATATAACAAATTATGGACACTTTTTAACCAAAATTACCTAAATGTAATAATAGTACTACCTATTGATTCATCAGATTGGATGTGTTTTAAGGCCTTTTCTATATCCATAGGATTAAAAACTTTATCCATCACCAAAGTATTTATATGACCAGATTCGGCTAACTCCCGTAATTCATCCAAATATAAGTAACACATGTGCGTTTCACCAAAATCATGAAGCTCAAATCCAAATAACGTCTAAAATTTTAACATTAATAAATAAAATCAATGAAATTATTTTATTACCTGAGCAATTGATTTCATTCGAATATAAAAACTATAAAAGAAGTGTGTAAAAAAATCGAGCTTATCACTTAATAAGTATTCATGTATACATGAAAAGAAAACACCTTTATCATTACAAAATTCCATAAAATCTTTATGACTTAATTTACACCTTTTTGTACTAAAAATATAATCGAATTTATTCCTTAATTGTAGTTCTTTCAATAAAATTTCATCGAAATTATCGAATACGGTTTCATTCAATGTAGCACCAGAAATAATATCGTCAGCACCAAGAACAGCTGCCACAGGTACTGCACGTTTCGTACATGAAGTCGTTACATGTGCCTTCCAATACTTCAAAACTTGTATCATTATGCAACCCACCGGTGTACAACCCGATTGCACAAAAATTCTAAAATATAATACTAGAAACGAATTTTAATTAATAATAATATAATACCTTTTATTTTCCGCATTATCCTTATTAAGTCCTGCTTTTTTAAAAGTAGCAAACGCCATACAACCAGCGTAAGCTAAAGTGCAAGCTCGTTCAAACCCAATCTTCCTAGGTTTCTTCGAAACATTATTTTCGGACGCCAAAACAATTTGTGATAATGTGCCAGGAGCCCAAAATGGAGCTGTTAACCAAACCTCATCCCCAATTTCAAATCTAGTGACGTTTTGTCCAATATCAGTAACAATACCCGCACAATCTCGCCCTAACGTAAATGGTAAATCATAATTACAATACTAAAAATATTTCATTACTCAAACGTTAATTTATTTCAAAGATTAACCTGGTAATATTTCGATAAAAGTCGACGAATCGTTTGTCCATACCCGTAACATAAATCCGCATCAATTGTGTGTACGGATCCAGCTTTAACGGATATTATTAATTCGTTTTTTCCACAAACTTGTGGTGAGATCGCATCCTCGATATATGTAGCACCCTAAAAACTAGAATTATTAAAAATTATAACTAAAATATGCGATTACTTTAATTCCTATATACGATGTGCATTGTACTGCATGCATGTAACGATAAACCTGTCTTCTTTGAAGTGCTAAACCTACACAAATCCCTATTATTCCTCCTAAGGCTAAACCCGCACAACCGAAGTATATATCACGTTTTGTCCCTACAAAATAAAATTTAGCACGTTTATTTAATTATTCATATAAATAATACATTTGGTTCCAAACGTATGCGCTAATTTTTGTAGTATTTTTTTAGGATTAAAATGAAAAAATACTTGACATTTAATTTCATCAGCGAGGGTTATAATGTAAGTCCAAAATTCTTTAAACGACTCTTGTATTTGTACAGATTTTTCACTATTTAAAGCCGTTACTGCTGCATTTTTTAAAGTATGCGAATAATCAATTATAGCCTTTTTACTCTCTGTAGCTGCAATTCCCACTTGATACTACAATATTCCAAAATAGTTATTAAAATTTACGATGCAGGAATGCTTACTTGTAAATTTTCAAATTTTTGAGCGCTACGAAAAAATAATTCGTCCATAATGAATCACCTACTTTTACAAATTACCATTTTTAAGATTATTTTTAACAAAATTCTTTTAAAAAATTGGGAGGTGCAAAGGTCACTCCTTATTATATAACCTTAAAATTTTTATTTACAACTATTAATAAGTTTTCGTTTTTTTTAACGAATGCTTTTCAAAATTTAATATGTTTTTTTATAAATTTTAATATTTTTATCATAAATTAATTAAAGAAATTGCAGTTTTTTAAATTTATTTAAATTGCAAGGTTGCCAACTTAAAATATTCCTGCAGTAGTGTTCCTTTTACCGGTGTGAAGCTATCCTGTATTTCCGAGGAAAGCCGATCGTGACGCGGCGTTGCCACACCTAACACATGCCAAAAATGAATCCTAACTTTTGACGGGGATTTCTAACAATTTTCCCCAAAAATGATTCATTAAAAGGAAAATGTTTGAAGAATTCAAAAAAGCAAAAAAATCAAAAATTGCGAAAGCTCGGCGCCAACAGCCACAACTCTGGAGGATAACTTTTGACGGCCACCGGCCACTTCTAGTAAAATTCCCCGAAAATGATTAAAATCTCATTAAAATACTACTTTAACGAGGGTTTAATCATTTTGTTCGAGGAATATGAAACTTGAACCTGAAAATTTGTAACAATTTTCTCCAAAAATGATTAAACTGGAATGTTTCAGGAAAACAAAATCACTTGATGCAAATTGCGTTGATTGAAGTATACGGCAAATTGGGATTGGATTGGGATTGGATTGGGATTGGATTGGGATTGGATTGGGATTGGATTGGGATTGGATTGGGATTGGATTGGATTAGATTGGGATTGGATTGGGATTGGATTGGGATTGGATTGGGATTGGGATTGGGATTGGGATTGGGATTGGGATTGGGATTGGGATTGGATTGGGATTGGATTGGGATTGGATTGGGATTGGATTGGGATTGGATTGGGATTGGGATTGGATTGACATTGGGATTGGATTGGGATTGGGATTCGATTGACATTGGGATTGGTTTGGAATTGGATTGGGATTTACAAAATTTCGAGCAAAACGTAATTTTAAGATTTGGACCAGAAGGTTACGATGTGCGAAGAGGTATTTTACTAAACTAAAAATTTTCAAATACATCTTTGAATATTATGACCTCCTCGTACGAAACTCAAAATTTACGAAATTGCGAGCAAAACGTAATTTTAAGATTTGGTACCAGGAGGTTATGATGTGCGAAGAGATGTTTTAATAAACTGAAATTTCTCAAATATCTCCTTGACTATTATAACCTCCTGGTACGAAACTCAAAATTTACAAAATTGCGAGCAAAACGTAATTTTAAGATGTGGTACCAGGAGGTTATGATGTGCGAAGAGTAATTTTAATAAACTGAAATTTTTCAAATACCTCCTCGAATATTATAACCTCTTCGTACAAAACTTAAAATTTACAAAATTGCGAGGAAAATGTAATTTTAAGATTTGAAAAATTTTGTTTACATAAAATATCTCTTCCCACATCATGGTACCAAATCTAAAAAATACGTTTTGTTCGCAATTTTGTAAATTTTGAGATTCGTACCAGGAGGTTATAATAATCGAGGAGGTATTTGAAAAGTTTTAATAGAAAAAATACCTCTTCGCACATCATAACCTCCTGGTACCAAATATTAAAATTACGTTTTGCTCGCAATTTCGTAAATTTTGAGTTTCGAACCAGGAGGTTATAATATTCGAGGAGGTATTTGAAAAATTTCAGTTTAGTAAAATACCTCCTCGCAAAACATAACCTCCTGGTACCAAATCTAAAAATTACGTTTTATTCGGAATTTTGTAAATTTTGAGTTTCGTACCAGGAGGTTATAATAATCGAGGAGTTATTTAAAAATTTTTAATTTAGTAACATACCTCTTCGTATATCATAACATCCTAGTACCAAATCTAAAAATTACGTTTTGTTCGCAATTTTGTAAATTTTGAGTTTCGTACCAGGAGGTTATAATAATCGAGGAGGTATTTGAAAAATTTTAATAGAAAAAAAATACCTCTTCGCACATCATAACCTCCTGGTACCAAATCTTAAAATTACGTTTTGCTCGCAATTTCGTAAATTTTGAGTCTCGTACCAGGAGGTTATAATATTCGAGGAGTTATTTAAAATTTTTAATTTAATAACATACCTCTTCGTACATCATAACATCCTTGTACCAAATCTAAAAATTATGTTTTCTTCGCAATTTTGTAAATTTTGAGTTTCGTACCAGGAGGTGATAATAATCGAGGAGGTATTTGAAAAATTTTATTAGAAAAAAATACCTCTTCGCACATCATAACCTCCTGGTACCAAATCTTAAAATTACGTTTTTCTCGCAATTTTTTAAATTTTGGTAGCAGCTGGTCATTTTAAAATGTTTATGCAACTTCTTGTGCTGTATGTTTGGTTGCCTATATATTCTTTTCTGATTTGAATTTAATATTAAATATTTTTTTATTTATTATGAATTGGCAACTAATAGTAAATGTGTTCTTATTTTTATTTTAATAAAATAAATAAAAACCTGTTAATTTTCTTTACAAGTTTTTGATTTTTCATCTTGTGTTTTTATAATTTTCTTTTTGTTTGTATCGCTTTTTAGTTTCTAAAAAGCTAGGATTCTTCTCTTTTTGATATTGCTGTTGCGGCGCCATCTAGCAGTAAGAGGCCAGAGGACGGCAGTGGATAGGCTGGTAGCGCTCTGTAAAGACAAGGTAAAGAACTTAAGATATAGGCCACTTTAGATGCTGTATGTTTGGTTGCCTATAGAATTTTGTATACATATATCGTCCGGGTTATGACTATAGACAACAATAAAATGTATTCTTTGCATAGAAATAATAAAGAATATTATAGATAATCTCTCTTTTTCTCTTTCCAAACAAAGACCCCGCATTTTAAAAAAAATTGCATAACGTAAATTAGACCCGTACGATATTTGTATACAAAATATTATAGGCAACCAAACATACAGCATCTAAAGTAGCCTATATCTTAAGTTCTTTACCTTGTCTTTACAGAGCGCTACCAGCCTATCCACTGCCGTCCTCTGGCCTCTTACTGCTAGATGGCGCCGCAACAGCAATAACAAAATGAGAAGAATCCTAGCTTTTTAGAAACTAAAAAGAGATACAAACAAAAAGAAAATTATAAAAACACAAGATGAAAAATCAAAACCTTGTAAAGAAAATTAACAGGTTTTTATTTATTTTATTAAAATGAAAATAAAAACACATTTACTATTAGTTGCCAATTCATTCCAATTCCTAATAAATAAAAAAATATTTAATATTAAATTCAAATCAGAAAAGAATCCTTATGTCTTATCAATAGGAGTACTATTTATATGATAGATTTAAAAAATAAATTTAATTTAATAATGTATATGCAACCAAACATACAGCACAAGAAGTTGCATAAACATTTTAAAATGAACACCAGCTACCAAAATTTAAAAAATTGCGAGAAAAACGTAATTAAAAGATTTGGTACCAAGAGGTTATGATGTGCGAAGAGGTATTTTTTTCTATTAAAATATTTCAAATACCTCCTCGATTATTATAACCTGGTACGAAACTCAAAATTTACAAAATTGCGAACAAAAC